>JAOYRR010000421.1:0-1200000 GCA_038994665.1 Podotricha telesiphe | reverse complement strand
ATTTAAAATATTTTTATTCGCAAATCAATTGTTATTTTGGGTCAACGCTCAAAAGAGAAAGAATCCTGTAATCTGCAGGATTTGAATCCATTTACGTTTAATTTTTGTAAAGTGAAATTCATATTTTTAAATCTATTAATAAAATTCTCACAAATAAATACGAAAATAACCAGCTCGTTGTAAAATCAATTCTATGTAACAAAGAAATTCGCCTTTCAATATATTTAGTCTCGAACGATCCATCAATCATTTCGTATCATCCATCAACAGTTGAACTATCAACAAGTAAAAACAAAAGCACTATGGAGTTTTCATATAATACCCACTGAAAAGTATGGCGTTTTAGTTATCGCGGGTAACCAAAGTAAAATAATATAATGAAACAGGTTTTTATTATACAAATTGTATATTTTTACAGTTGTATGAAATTTAAATATTATATTTAATGTAGAAATAAAAATATATTAATTTTGTTAAGTAACTACTAGGCGCAGTCGATGTTTGACCGTTGCTGGTAATAACCTCAAATGTTGTTTAAGATAACATTTATTTAAAAAAAAAAATTTGTATATTGCAGAACCTAACATAGTTACTTTTTTTTATTTATTCTTTGGACAAGACAAACGACCGCTCGGGTCCTGATGGTAAGTGACCGTTGCCCACGACCCCGTGTAACACTAGAAGAGCTTCAGGAATGTTGCCGGCCTTTAAGGTGGATTTGGGGTTTAGGCGCCGGAGCTCGGCATTACCTAGTGAATTGAGGCAGAGAGCCACTACTTGACGCCGGTATTAAAATGCCAGTTTTTGTATCTAGACCATTCGTAAGTCAGAACTGTACCTTTACGAGTAATTTTTTTTTATAGTATATCAAGAAAAAGTACAATCATTTTTTTTTTAATAACTGCAGTGGCTGTCTTTGTGTTTGTACCCACCCAGAGGCATGTATATATTTAACTTATTTTCATTTGGCTGCTTTGGTGACTAGAAAAATCACGTCATTAATTTCCACTACTCAATACGCCATCTCTCGAATTCGGACGGAAAGTGGAGAACGGAGTGACTTGGCACTAGATTCCCTTTACCTACCCTGCTATGGCATAAAAAGCGAGAAGGAGAGCACAATAATTTAAATACTATTAAAACACATAGCAAACTTAAATATTATCAAAATAGTTAAAAAACCCATAATTTTTAGAACTACTTATTACAAAAATAAACAAAGCTAGCAGATAGTAGAAGACTAAAAGAGTATAATTGCCAAATCATTGAAATGACACGCGTTGCAAAAGCTCAGTATATATCCAGTTTAAACCGTTCGAGGCAGATGTGAGGGCAGCTGGTCGTCCCCTAGTTATATAAAATCATTATATAAGGCACGCTTTCACTGCTATTATTACTGTTACATTGTAACAGTTGCTATGGGAGGTCGGCAATTCGAATCCCGATGACGTATCATACAAACAAAAGTTTTTTTTTTACTGTTGCATAGATCTTTTTGTTGTCATTGTTTGAACGTTTTTTATTAAAAGGTAAGCTGGTTTTAGTATTTCTGCTTTTTATGGGGCAGTGAAATTGTTTTAGGGCAAGAATTTTTAACTAACAAATATATATAAAAATTGTAGCCTGACTTATAGACTGGTAAATTGAAGCTTTTTATAACTTTTTAAAATATTTCCTAAAAATTTTTTTTAGGAGGTTAAAATGGATAGTAAAAGTTAAAAGATAGATTAATTTAAAACTTTCGTAACACTAACAGTCAACAAGGGCGAAACCGCAAACGAAAAGCCAGTTGTGTATAAATGTCTGCATTTGCCTGTACAGACGCGATAAACTAAAAAATATAATATAATATCAAACGTGATTTAAAGTTAACAGCACAATTCCTTGTTCAATTTCAACATTTTACTTCTAGAAACTTTAGTAAGAGACAGATATCCTTTCTGTGCATACATTTGTGTATAGCTGTCCTTGTTTAACAACAAAGCAACCCTCCATCAAGTTGATACAGTGTGTATACGTGCACATAAATTTTATTAATGTTGCCACTTCATCTCGTGTGTATCGCTTTTACACAGAAATTAGCTTCGCTAAGCCCTGGAGACTATTATATTTGAAAAATGGCCACAATTACAAGTAATTCTCAGTGTATTGTATAGTTTTTGTGTTGTGGTAGCTTTTCACAGATAATATATATTATATGATTTAACAATTTGATTTATACACTATATTGAGTGTGTTCTATAATTTGTAAGCTGACTGTTATCTTTTGTTTTCTAATATCGTCCTATGATATACAAATCTAATAATATAGTATAAATCTTTCGCCTTTTACAATAACTAGTCTACAGTCTCGTCAGTCAGTCAGTCAATGTCAATGCAACTGTCATTGATTTTTGTTTTTATGTCACAACAATTTAAGAACATAAGATCAGAAATTAAAAAAGAAACTTTTTATTATTAAAATATATAGATAAATACTAAAATCACAGCATAGACAATATATTTTGAGCCATGTAAATGTAACGATCGATAGATAATAAATGAAGCAAAACAAAAGTTTCAATGTTAGTTGTGTAAATATGCTTATTCGATTTTTCGCCCCTACCCTACTCCCCTTATATATGTACAAACAGTCTGTCACACCCAACTATAGTGTTTCAATCGATATTCCCAAATGGACGGACAAGTACACATTATATTTACATTGTAAATTTAGATTGAACACGTGTCACATGATACGAGATAATACGAGTCTAAGTTTTCAATTTTGTTTTTAGCATTACTTAGTAAAATATAAAAAAAAGAAAGTATTTATCAAAGTTAAAACGAAGCTCTTCCTTAAAACGAAGTGACACGAGAAGCATAAAAAAATGCTGAGTGACCTTTTTCTATGCGAAACCTATTGAGTCACTACGTTCTTTTTTAAATATGGCCAAAAGGAGTCCATTAAATTAACATTGTTTTCCATTATGTGGTAATTACGCGTTTTAATTGCAGTGTCTAATGATTTTATTATGAGTTTCTTTTTATAACATGTCAACAAGTTGGTTTTAAAACATATTCATTAGATTATATAGAAATATATATTTTGACCCTATTTTAATCTGTAGTACATTTTTTTCATTTCTTTCGTCTTTCTGAGCAAGCATACATGCAAAATGCAATATTACTTCAAAGTTTATATATATTTCTTTCTATGAATATTAAATAAGTTAGATAAAAATGTTGATATTGCATTACCAAATGGTGCAGCCAATGTAATTAAAAAAACATACTGTAAGTGTAATTACACTGTCAATATTAATTAACTGCATTTCATAAACAAATATAGACTAATTGTGTAATTCTTACAAATGCCGCCATTTTGAATGTAAAGCTGTCATTTTTCGCGCCATTTTTGACGTTATTGTACGTTTCGTTGCGCGTAATGTGCGATTTGTCGGGTAAGTTAGTCTTTTGTTAACGTTCCGTTTTATGTCGCGTTTCTGCTTAGTCAGCCATCAAGAAATACGCGTGTTGTCGCGAAAACCCGCCCAAATTGAACTGTTTCGAAATAAGTGACTCAGTCACTGTAATGAAATGTCTGAAAATACATTTGTAAGTTAATTAATTCTATAAATTAACTTATTTACTGGTTTGTTGACAAAATTAGGTAATTATAACTAAAACTAAAATAGAAATTAATATATTTTTTGCTCACAATGTTAACGCAATGTGGACAACGAATTAATCCGTCCTATGAAAAAAAATATGTATAAAGCTGACACTCCAACTTAGTACTCCCATTAATTTCCCCTGGACATAAATACAGACATTCCCCTTTGGCTAACAAACGAAAGGATTACTCTATTCATTTCGTAAACTACCCTCCCTTTTACGCCCGTTGATTTGATTGATGTGAGAGAGAGACGCACGCTATGTATAGGTAAATTGGTTACGGTCACCCTTGCCATGACGCGTGTCAGTCGGACAGGGGCTGAGGAATTAAGCTTGGCCGTTGAATTAAATTCGAACTTGGGTGCATTATAATGAATGATTATTATTATAGATATTGTAATAAAGCACTGTGAAAGCTCTTTATACAAAATGGTGAACGCATGCCGGTTCGGTTGCTTTGTTGCTTATCAAGTAAATAAAGATAGAAAGTTATATTACATATATGTATATATTAATATGTTTTAAAATATTTAATAATATACGAAGTATTTATTAATAATTTTATTTAAATTTAATAAATTTCATTCATTCAATTTTACGCTTTTTTTCCATATAGCAGAGTAATCAGAGAGAATCACTAGGTTTTCTTAACTATGCCACATTTCACAGTTCTCTTTCACTAAACAGCTCTCCGTAAAAAAACAGTAGAATACGTGAAGGAGACACTTTGGGCCTGTTGTTAATACAAAAAAAAATGCGGGAAGAGAACTGTGTGTGAAATGTGGCACAGTTAGTTTATATATCAATCGATATATATATATATATATATATATATATTATAAATTAATGAATAAAGTAAAACGTGTTAAGTTTAGTTTTGTAAAGAATTTGTGTTATTATTAGTCTTGCTTGTTATACTTTAGATATAATTAGTGTCAATGGTTATGTCATAAGTTTTACATAAATTTAATGAGTTTTTTTGCTTAAGAACCTAATGTTTACCCAACGAGCTATGCTTATTCAACTTTTCATACGTAATGTTTCAAGTGTAAAAGTGAGAAGGTCAATTTGAACGGACGACCATCGTGAGCGGGATTTGAACCCGCGCCTCTTGCGTCCCGCTGCGTTCAAATTTTTATATACGTTTTCTAAATGTCTTTTTCAATTCCATTTCCTTTGTGTGGGAATAACACTTTAAAAAATGTTAAAAAAAACATCGTGAGCTATTCAAACTTTAAGACGTGTCTAAATGGTATTTTTAATTTAATATATAATTATTTTAATGGAATATATAAACTCTTAGAAGCCACCAGTGGCATAATGGGACAGTGTGTGACCATCATTTCCCTGCTCCGGTAGGAGATACACGACGTTGATTTTATTATAAGGAGGAGATGAGGGATTGGAGATGACGGATTTACCACCCATGAATAAACAGATGTAGAACAAGGCATTTCATTACATTTAAATGTTTTTAATCGTAAACATCGGGTCCCGCCTCCCTGTGGACTACGGAATCCACTGACCTCAGTGCAACCTCATGCCGGATCCATCGAACCCAATATCAACCTTATTACGATGGGCTAGCATCGAAAATTATAATTTTCTCCATCCGAACGTGCTTTGATTGCGTAATTTCGTCTTGAATATGGATTTGGAGACAGTCAATTTCTTCGGTTCGGGGAATTGTAATGAACTGATACGGGATGTATATGTTAGTGGGATATCGACTTATTATACCTATATGATTTATATGTTATAAAATAATTGAAAATATTGAAAAATATTTATATATTATATGTTAAGCATAAAGAGTTTTATGTAACATATAATTTGGCTGATCGCTGGATTTTGTTTCGGTTTTCTATATATTGAAAGCAATGTTAAGAGAAGCAATTACATTCTGAACACAATGGGTAAGAGTAATTAAAATATCAAATCCACTTCACTGAATGCAGTGGTAGTAGGTTCATATTGTGGTAGAATCAACACCAAAATTAAATTAATATATTTTAGAACACAAAGACACGCTATTTTCCAAACATTGGTATTTAGTAACAGTACCGAAAAAGAAATGCGTAAAAATAGAACTTCATAAATTTCTCATATTATCGCGATTGAAGGTAGGCTTAAGCTTCTTGGCCGTAAATAAACTACCTCAGTCCGTGAATACAAAGGATAAAAAGATTCAGCGTCGCATTATCGGTTGGGACATTAATTTTCTGTCTACTCAAATTGTAGCTTGCGGTACAAGATGTAAGATAACATGGGGAAGATTATTTATTTAAATAAGAATATATAAAAACAAGCTACATATTTTATCCCATATACTTATAGTATAGTAGAAATTAGTAACGGGACACTCCGTTTTCCACTTTCCGCTCGAACTTGTAGCGAAACAAAGAAAACAATAAAATATAATTTCTCCGTGTGGGAATCTAACACAACCATCGCGTTTTCATTCCATAAGTAAATATTACCCCTTTTTCCCTTTATTTTTTATATCTGTATGCGAAAACTAAAGTAAAATTTCATAAAATGTAAGAGAACATTCTATACTAATACCAACATTATCTTACAAAATATTTTTTAACTCACAACGCTAAGTATTAGTAAAATTATACATTCATATCATTTGCGCTATGTCGGTATTAAATGTTTGGTAAAAAATAATTTACCTAACGCCCATTAGCGACATTGTAGCAATATATTTAAGTCTCGTCATGTAGCTGGTATTGTCTGGTAGACCGGAAGTCGTGGGATCGATTATCATACATAAAACACGTAGGTACGACGAGGTCGTCGACAAAATGAACAAAAATTATAATTTATCAAATGGTTTTAATTTAATATTGTATATTTATTATTATTATATTATTATTGTTAATTTATACTTAAAATATAAATGCGAAAGTAGCTCCACCTGTTTGACTGTGACGTCATCACGGCCAAACCTCTGAGCGGATTGGTATGAAATTTGATATAGAGATACTTGAGGTTCTTGGGATGAACATACTCATTTCTCCCATTTTATCTACTTTTCCAGGAATTTCAATGTTTTACGAAAACACCGCCGAAAATACAAATTAGCTAAAGTTCGCGCGGGCGAAACCGCAAGCAATTGACTTAACAAAAGGCCTCTCTAAGTTATACAACTTTGAAGTCACAAGCTCTAATTAGTCCACAATATATATATTAATTTTAGAAACCCTTTTTAATAATACAATACACATATTACAGTCTTTTTTTCGGTTTTCTTTTCAGCTTACAACTTGTGCCACACTGCCTTGCACGTTGGCGTCAGAGCAGAGACCCTTTCTACTAAACCTGCCTTTAACATATTGAATTTTTCGACTATCGAAAAAACGCCTTGATATATTACGTGAAATTTATTTTTAACTTGGAAAAACATTTCTTATAAAAGCAATTTGAACGCAGCGGGATTCGAACCAACGCCTTTTATACGCTTATTGCTAATAATTTTAGTTGTTATCATCTCTGTAGAGTGATTTTTACAAATTTATGCCACCCAAAGATTATATTATTCTACGAATAACCATTTGACAAGTATAACTTATCTTGGTATCTCAAATCATATGTTCATATTTGAAATTAAAATATTGCTTGCTTTCGTATATAATTTATATTCAATGAATATAGATACTAGAACTGTTTTGAGGGCACAATATATATCGTGTGTTTATGTCAAAACTTGTCACCGAACAAAGAAGCCACACTTGAAACGTACTTCGAATATTTGAATAGATGTTTAAAAAATAATATTACCGTATACATCTTGGAGTTTTGCTCAGATTTTCTTAATGTGTTATGCATCAGCTACTTACCTGGAAAGAAAATATAAAAAATATATAAATATTAAGAGAAAAGCAGGTAATGTCAATAAAAACCCAGTAATATTTGTTTTAATTAATTAATGTATTTGTAATAAATCATAATAATAATTATTAGATTTGTCTTCTATTTCATTTAAACTTTAACTAAGTGAATTTGACAATTCTCTATCCACTTAAGGAATTGTCGTATCCACATCCGAACACAGCCACAGCGACCGCCAAGGTAGAAAAATAAGATATATTGAAGATAATAGTTATGACTTCAAATCATTGCTACGTTAAAAATATTATACGGCATTACATACAGTATATTTAAAACCCTAAGGTATGCTATTTCCTACTCAAGGCTTATTAAAGTTAAAAACATGCCTGAAGTCGGTCTTTCTGGAAATTGGCTCTAAATAGTAAGAGTATTGCAAGAATCTGGCAAGCAGCCAAAAGTATTCGTCTATTCCTTTACACTTAAAAATGTACGCAAATAGGCGGAATTTCTTATCCCATGTTGAAATATAATAGTGGCTTATCTAGCCGTTCAAATTTTTATACGAGACCACCCTTAATTTATGTAAAATATTCCAAGCCAAGTTAATGTTTTATTTTGATTTAGTCTTTTGAGGATAATCTTATAACGTGGAGGTGTCAGGCGAACGAGTCTAGACTAAATACGAAAGATAAAATAAATATATAATATAACTATTTATAATCTCAAAATATAACTGATATCGTGGAGCAGACTGTCTGTAGTCGCGATTGGATGTGGATGTGGTTCATTTCCCATTCGATAGAACGACCATAATTGAATTTCTTTTTAATTTCTCCGCTCTGCTTGACGAAACAAAGCGTTGAGGTCTGCCACTGACACGCAATGTCACTGATTCGGGCATAAAGTGGAGAATGGACTGTGTTGACACCAGGTTCACTCTAACTGCGGGAAAAAGCGTAAATCATTTTTTTTTTGATTGTGTAGTATACTGTTGGCCATAGTGGCCTCTACAGCGTCACCGGGATTTGGCGGAGGCCCAGCTAAAAGAGCTCCGGCCTTGGCTTGGAGACTACCAATTTAGTTTCACGGTGACGCAAGGGCGCCTCATGCGAGACTCGAACCTCGACTTGTGACATCGTTTGTCGTGGGGGACTTTGCTTCGCTCAGTCCGAGCTCCGATGTCCGAGCTAAGCTAAGGCTAGGGCGCTTGATGCCCTTTGCGTACTGGACGGCATCTGGCTGTCTGGGATGCGGGATGACTGGGATCTCGTCTCCACCGGCGGGGACGGTGCGTGTAGCGTGTGTGTATAGTAGCTTTACCTACTGCGGTTTTAGAATTATTAGCTAGCGTGTCAGCTTGTTCTGATAGGAGTGTGTGAATTAAAACATAATACTTTATTTAAAATAACACTATTTCACAATTAAATGTGGATTGTTTAATTATATGTATTGCATAAAATAAAAACGTTGAATTTTTAGTTATTGCCCATAAATATTGAAACTAAACCTTTTATATGTTACAATTACTTTTAATAATTCTTCTTACGAAATATAAGAAATCCAATGCGAACCGTCTGAGCGAAGCGACACCTTCTGAGTGACAAATCACTGACTAATGTACTCACTTTCTACTTTGCACTAAATTAAAAAAATCACTATAATTTGCCAAACATAAGCAAAGTGTTGCCCTATTCTTAGATTTTCACATCCAATATTCCCGAAAGGGAGACTATAAAGAACTGACTCGAGGCTTAGGGAAGCGATATTGCAATCTTACGGCTGTTTGTCGATTATTGCGCATTACCATTTCGCCGCTCAATTATTTACGATCTTCCCGTAGATTGAAATGTAAATTCTTTAATACACCCGGATCGGGGGATTCTGTTGAATGCTCTTCGTGGAATCGTGAAAAACATGGCACATATGTTATCTTTTTTGTGGATACAAATTTATATATACTTTTGTAGGTATACGTCTGATATGTTGGGTGTGAGTTCGAGTCCGTGTTGAGTAAATATTTATATCATAAATGCTTCACATGTATCTCTATATCGGAAGGAACGTAGAGTACAGAATAGTTTGCCACTAGGTCTTTTCTCTTTCAACGCAAAACAACTAGAACCTACTTAGTTTAAATTAATACAATATTGAAAAAAATGTTTACAGCTTAAACGTATTGTAATTGAACTAGCTACCGCCTTGAGTAAGTAAGACTTGACACTTAGCCATTACAGACTTAATAAATAGTTATAATTGTTGTGTAGTAAAATATTTGGTTTTCGCGATTTTTACATACTTTAAGTAAAACCAGTTTAGACTGTAAGTGTTTGTGTCTACCTGTGACAACGGACTATAGTAAAGCGTTCGAAACGTCAGGTTTTCAGTAACATATTTTCAAATATTAATATATACGCGAATACTAAAATATACGCGAATAATAAGGTTCAAAACTGTTTCATTGATCGTTGTTTCTCCACAGAAATATCATAATATAGAAAGGTTATTGAACGGAAAACAAGGCGGAATGGTACAAGCAAATTGACCGACTGACGACGACAGTTGAAAATAAAAACCCAACTTGCATTCACGGCCTCCGTGGAACTTGCAAAATGCAATTTGTCTTCCTGAGTACTTCACTTCATAATAAAACCTGAAGTAAATTGAAAAGAATAGCGCCAAGGTACGAAGTAAAGAGGGAATATGGTGATACTTTATTAGTTTTTTGTATAAATAAAATTAGTTTGTTTGTTGGTTTATTATTTTTTGGTTTCAGCTGTTTAGCTGAAATAAATATACAAAATGCTTTTATGGATAGATTGTCGATTTTTTTCAGGCCAATAATATTATCAATAATTCGGTAGTTACACTTAAATTATGTTATTTTGTTTAAAATAAAACAAAGGTTTTATTAAATATAGCTTCACGCTTTTTCCTGCATATCCGGGTCAAAGGGAACCTATTGTCAGGACACTTCATTCTCAACTTACCGCCCGAATACGAGGCATTGCGTGTTGAGTGGCGAAACTCAACGCCACGCTTTGTCTTGTCAAAAATAGAGAATAAACTGGAAATACATATTTTTAGAAAACGTATAAAAATTTGAACACAGCCGGATTCAAAATCGCATCTCCCGGAAACCATCCAAGGGCTCTGACCGCTAAGCCATGCATTCTACATCCAGCTGCATCGAAATTATACGTTTTCTAAAAATATGTCTTTCGATTTCCAAAGCGTGTGATTAACAGGGATCATAACTACAACAGGTTGCCATGAGGCCTCCCCCACGTCTCGCTCATGGTCATAAGCGGCGCTGACAACCACAGCAAGAGGGACACTCCCTGATACCGTTTCCCCTCAACCCTTCACGGGGCCGAGAGAGAATGCACGTACAGTGTGATTAACACTTGAACAAATAATCTGGAAAGCTTTAAATTTAAATATTAAAGGCATAATTTTAAACAGTTCAAAGTACAATTTACTTCAGGCACGAGGTATAAAGGAAGCGGTTAAATTACTTAAAATACTAGCACTAAAGGAAATAGGTGGACAAACTTACGTCACTTCATACACCTGTTGTGAGTGACCTAAATACTGTACGAGAGTATCTACTACCTAGTTACAGATAAGTGATGGTTTTGTACACTTACAGTATCTATTTAATGTGGAAAGTTCTATCAAAATCAATACATATTGTTTAAATGTAAGTATGAAAAAAAAAGACCTCTAATTTTATATAACGATAATGTCAACATGTGACAGCTATAAATTTAAGGTAAGAACAAGATATTTACACACTTAGTTGTAATAAGCGTAAAATAATTTCGAAGTAGCTGGATGTAGCACGTATGGCTTAGTGGTCAGAGCGCTTGGACGGTTTCCAAGAAGCGCGGGTTCGAGTTCCACGATCAAATTTTTATACGTTTTGTAAAAAAAATGTTCTAAGAACAATATGTCTATGGTAATCCTTAATAATGAATTTTTATAGTTATAGTAGTAAATGCTCATTAATTTTAAGAATTAAGTAATTTTTATTTTCATATTTTGATAAAAAGCCTGTCACTTTTTTTTAGATTGGTCTATTAAAGGCGCGGTTTCACGAAACGGTCCGCGGGGGGTAAACAATTGGCCAGCACTTGTTGCTGAGTAGCTCTATTTTTAGTTTTCACTATGTACGCTTATATTGACGCTCGGCATGTTTTTAGGTCATAGTAATGTGTTTTGGTACGAAATTACGATAAGACTTCGATTTGCGTTATAATTTTCATATATTATACGTAGTATATACGCCTGGCGTTGCTTGGGTTTACGTAAATAATTATTAAAATTAGTTTGTCTGTTGGTTTATTATAGTTTGGTTTCAGCTGTTAAGCTAAAATAAATATACAAAGACAAAGACTTCGATTTGCGTTATAATTTTCATATATTATAAGTAGTATATACGAGTATGCCTGTCGTAGCTTGGGTTTACGTAAATAATTTTTAACACTTAGTATTGTGACTATGATTCTCTCCAGTGTTCAAGTTGTTTATTGTTTTTTAAATTTAAATACGTAAAATAGTATTTAGTATTGTAAAGCGCTCGTCTAAATGAATTAGACTGTCGAGTTCGAATACCTTTTCGAATGTTTAATCTAAATATATTGTTAGCTAAATTTTCAAAAACGGAGTGTTTCAGCTCACAGCTGAAAGCTTGATCTTTTTGTATCACTGCATTTTTGTATGATATCATCTCATAATTAACTCTAGGAACCAAAAAACTGAAACGCTTTTAGAGGATATTTAAATACCTCTCTTACGTATATTATAAATTATAAATATGTAGCAACGAGAAAGTTTAAAAAGTGAACTTAACATGATAATTAAACTTTAAGTTTAAAAGTTAGAACTACATATTAAATTATGTGGCTTTCGTATTTTCCTTTTTTTTTTTAATTTAATTTTACACCACATACGCTCCTAAGTATACTCATTGGCTGGAAACTTTCAATGTAAGGCGAGTATAGAACAAAGTTGATTCAGATTTTATTATACTGCTTCGAGAAGCTAAGTTCAAGTCACGTTCGCGTAAAAGCAGTTCAAGTTCAATATATGGTGAAGATAAAAGGTATTCGCGGTGGAACAACGACAATTTGCTAACAAATATGCTGCCAGTGATATATTATATTTGTTAACAAACAAACAAACTCCTATATATTGTATATTTAGATTTGATACATTATTAAGCTTTTTAGGCTTAAACAAACATAAGCTATTTCAAATATATATATATTATATCAATCTAATGCCATAATTGTGTATCTAATACATTAGAAATATTTTATAGCAATTTGTTAATGGAAGTATAGAAAAAATAGTAATACTCGTATATATCTCTAACTAACTCCGTTCTACACTCACCACCCGAAATCGAGATATTGTGGGTTGAGTGTTTTAGATACCAGAGCGGAGAGATTAAAATATTTTAAAAATAATCAATCCCCCCAAGTGGGATCGAAACTAGCCAGTTTTATGTTATAAAGTAAAATTAAATTGGATTTTTTTTGTATCACTGCATTGTTGTATGTATACTGTATGTGTTATATTCATCAATCAGTATATTGAATTTCGATGGCTCTTCGTCTATTTTCAAATATTTTAACATTTTTAAAGTATTATCCTCACACTTACGATATGAAAATCATTTTTAGAAAATGTATAAAGCGTACGTAGCTAGATTCGAACCCACGCCTCTTGAAGACCGCTGCGTTCAAATTTTACATTTTCTAAAAATATATTTAAAAATAGTTTGAAATATATTAGTAAAATCATAAATTTAAAACTACATATATACGCAAAAACTACCGAAGCGGTAACTTGGTTTTCAATACGAATACGAACGAATTAAATTTAATGCTCAATGGAGCTCGCACTAAGCAAATGACGTTGAAAACCGCTCCACATGCGGCAACTTACTTCGGTATAGGTTATAGATGACTTGAATAAATCAGAATTGTAGAGTATATATGTTTAAAATAGTAAAATATTTCACTTCTTATTTGAATCTGGTTTTTTCCGGCTTCACGCTGTTTCCCGCATAGCAGGGAAGCCAGAGAGAACTTATAGTCATGATACTCCGTCCACCACCTTCCGCCCGAAATCGAGACATTGCGTGTTAAGGGGCGTAACTCAACGCCGCGCTTTGTCTTAGTCAGATGTTGTCCCACTGCCTCAAGCATTAACATTTATCGCCAAAAGAACTTATGTGTCAAAGTGCAAATGATTCTTATGATATTTTTAAAAGAATACAAATAGTAAATTAAAAGAAAAAATGTCAGTCATTTCCACCACAAAATAAATCACGCAACTAACAAACAAACCTTTCACTTTTAAGAATACCCAAGATACATTACCGCCACCCTTCTAAAAAAAAGGAAATTAATGGACTTACAGAAGCGTTGACATCCGGCCATATTGAAAGCGTGGCGGCGGAAATTGGTACTAAAATTTCTATGGCATTCCAAAGACAGTAGCGCCGTTTGACAGTTCACTTATCGCCGGCGGTTAGGCGGTAACGCCGCATGATTTAAATATTTGCCGCCATGTTATCTCTAATCTCAACACGAGGCACGCGTTAAATATTCGTTAGTTTATTTTATAGAGGTGACCAATTAACATTTTAAATTTTTTTTGTCTTGAATCTATCGACTTGGTACGATTAGACTGATAGACAGGTTAATTTATTTTAACCTTGTTCCACTTTATTGTAACATTTGAATACAGTTTTTAATAAACTTACAAGTTGATATATGAAAATAAACAATATATTATTCGTGGGAGCTTAAATGTCACATATTTATAGCGGTTATTTGATAAGGCTTTTGAAACTTTATACTTTATACATACAAAGGAGTGTTAAACATTCATTACTCGATTAAGTGATGCAAAAGAGGATAGCCAATTTCATTTTGACAATGTCAAATGGAACAAAATTGCTGTATTAAAGCACAACATTTTAAATACACAGATGTAATAATATTGGTGTATGTAATAATTAGCTTTAGTTACAAATATTTGAGTTCACTAAAATTAGGCTAATTTATTACCTAATTGTTTTAGAATTGGAAGAAATCAATTGTTTTAGTAGCAAGTTAGTAAAAGCTTTGTTAAAGTGCTTTTTGGAGTGAGGGCCAACCTAAATCCTTAAAGTGTCTAATCCCGAGTTGACAAGCTCATTTCTACTTTGTCGCTCTGATTACATCGGCAATATAAACGGCTGCGTGGAATATCAATAAGTAAAAACGCTAAGTTGACGTTAAAAGCTTATTCAGGCAAATTATACAAATATTATGTAAAGTTATATTGTTACATAATGTTTGCATTTTCAAAATTACATCGGCAAAGTGATCTGTATTTCGTTGGTAATTAAAATTCAGAAACTAAATATTTATTATGTTTATTTAATATAATTTAAGTACTTATTATTATTATATATAACCAAATTAAATATAAACGCCTAAGGACAGATTCTAAGTGGAATTTTCTTTTTATAAATTATTTTTGGAGGGTTTGAAGCAGTGTTCTGTATATAAACATATGTAGGTACTACTGAGCATTACAGGTTATTTCAATATGTAGGTTAAGAAGGCCAAAATCATTTTTTATTCATACAATTTACCTTATGAGTTTCAAATACATTCTTATAAAATTGAAAATGTTTTATCAAATTTACAAATCGAGGTCATTGTGACTCACTGGGACAGCGCCTGACTGTAATCGCAATTGGTTGTGGGTTCGATTCCCACTCGGAGGCATGATCATTATCTAATTATTTTCATTTCTCCGCTTAGGAGAAAAAGACAGCACGGCGTTGAGTTCCGTAACTTCTTCTTGGTGCTAATGGTCCTTCGTGTAATATTGATTTTGAAACTCATATTCATCACTTTTCATCCTTTGCATTATGTACACCTATATATCTATTTGCAACCACCTATATAAATAATACAATGAATCACAAAAACAATTTGGAACATTGTAAACAAGAATAAATTGTCAAAATTCCTTAATCCTCGGTGTAACAACTAAACACTCATGCTACACGCTTAATTTAACATGTAATTGATTGATTAGGCATACGCGTTGTATTACAAATGAAAAAGATTATTTGGCTTCGTTACTAACGATATATGAACCGAGTTGCCCAATAAGCGTACTTTCAGCCTTTCACGTGTACACCCCTATTGAAACAATGATTATATGTTTGACGTATATGGTGACGCGTCAATTTCAATTTGAAAAATAATATGGGCAAGTGAGAACACGATTAAATTTTCTGTATGATATTTAGTAATTGATATATCATTTCGTTTAATACTTACCACTCCAGTTTCTATATACAATATTAAAAAAATCGATAAATTCTTCAATTGTACAGTATTTCGTTAAATTTGACATAAAAGAGTCGGTGGAGATATAAGAAGTTATTTTTTTCGGTATCAAACTAGGAAGCTCTTACAACTATCAAAGAAAATCAAAGTTAATAATAAATCGAAAACGAAATAAGTTTCTTGCGAAAAGGCCCCAATGTTTCCCTAAAAATTGTCTTGTGAACAATTCCATTGTTCGCTCGATCGTCCGCCAACTTAATTTTACAGGGTCTTAACACGAAAATATAAAGTTTTACCCGTTTACGTTTCGATAATGGCTGAAAAAGCGTGGTTATTGGGTGTTAGGAGGCCTTTACGCAGTTAAATAAAAATTCGGCCCCATTTAGTTAAGTAAGACGCGGAGGTAAATTTAATTACAAGGTCAATAGGTATGTACTAGTTATATTCGATTCTTTTCTGCTGCTAAAAAATATTTAATTTTTTTAAGCTTCACGCGACATTGCGTATTAGTTGGATGGCGGAACTTATCGCCGCGCTTTGACTTAACGGAGAAATTAAAATAAAGTCAATAAATAATTATAATTAAACGCAAATAATTGTAACTATATTATCTTTTATATGATATATTGGTCGTTATATATAATTGGGCCTTTTACATTGAAATATAATATTTTTTCTTGTAATTACATTTTTATATACCCGATAATATAAAAATTGGTCAGCGATCAAACTTCTTTCGTAGCGATAGTTCATTACTATTCTTTGTCAATAGTTAAGTAACAATGTATATGTTTTTAAAAGTTTGTATTTCTTTGGACTTTTATGCTTCAGGGATGATAAAAGTCAAACGTACAAAATACATCATAGCTTATAAATAATTCAGTTTCAAAAGGCCATAGCTACATTCCTTTGAGTAGATCTGCCGTTCTGGTTATATGCGCTAAGTTCTAAGGTTGAAAAAATATATGCAAGTCTGACATTCGTTTAATGTTACTAGTGTAAAAACCTAGTAACTGGTGTAAAGAACTAGTTATAAGAAATTCGTAACAGTATTTAAAAAAAAATTGTTTTGACAACTTGTTTATCAACATTTTCTAGATATAACTTCAATGACGAATATTATTATGAATTCTAATAATGATTATGGAAAGAAAGTATGTACATATTGTAGAAGAAGTAAAAACTTAGTAGCCCTTTTTATGAAACTTACACGGAATGAGGAATATGAAATTTAGCTCAGTTAGAGTTTATATAGAGAAAGAGAGCAGATAGGTCTTACTTTAAAAAAAATATAAATAAAAAACAATGAGTTTGACATACCGTTTATATAAAGTGGCATACAGGTCGCAAAGGCACGCAATTTTTATGCATCAACGGGGTTACATACAACACTAGTTACATAAAAATATGTAAATAAATAATAGAACTGAAGCAATATATTAACAGAATACTCAAGAAGAAAATTTAACACTTCAATCCAATACTGGCTATCAAGATACGGTTTAAATTTTCTAAAAGTGCAAAAAAAAGAACGTTAAGCTTTCCAAAAATTCACGTAAGAAATTTTTTTTTGTCCATAAATCTCAGGCTACGTAATGGCTGAAACTTGTTAATAGGTCTTTTACTTTGCAAACTTAGAATTTTATATTCGAGTAAAGGAATCGAGAATATTTTAATTTCTTAAGAGTTTAGAATACAGATAGACGTCTATCGTGGCGCAGTTGAGATATACTTAGCTAGATAGGTGTTAGTTCAAAACAGGAAGCCTAGTAACAAGACACACCGTTCGCAACTTCCTGCTCGAAATTGAGACATTGTATTGACATATGTCAAATGGCGCAACTTAACACTGTACTTTGTTTTACTAGAGTCGAGAAAAAAGATAAAATTAAAATATTATCAGAATTTCAGACGACTGGGTATTGAACCCTATTACGCCTATTTTACAGTCAAACGCTTTCATGATTTCCTCAACGTTAAATCATACAATATAAATATGAATATTTCAAATATTTTCACCTTCCAGGCCTATTTGATGCAGCATTTCATCAGTTTCCGCCACATACTGCAGTATTTATTAAACGAGCAAAAAGCGAAGAATGAATTCTCTCTATATATATTTTCTTAACATTTTTTAAAGTGTTATTCGCACACTAAAGAAATTGAAAAAGACATATTTAGAAAACGTTTTTCAAGGGGCGCGGGTTCAAACCCCGCTGCGTTCAAATTTTTATACGTTTCTTTCTATTTTAATACGCTTATACATTTCTACCTGCCTAGTGACTTAAAAAAAAATTGAATAAAGAAAGCTTCGGCTTTCTTAACGGTTCGCCGTCAACTGGTACAGCTTAACCCTCTTTACACGACCGAGTAATTACAAAACGTACTCATTGTATGCGAAACATTCACCTGACCGTGGGATCGTTGTGAAGGGTGTTTTTCTCATAAGGGTACAACAAAGGGCTAGACAAAAAGGGCAATATGCCTCGTCTAGTCGATAGCCCCAAAGATTGTCGTAGATGCGTTTAATGCATTTGTTATGCAAATTATAGTAACGTATTTTAGAAGTTAACGTTTTTTGGTAGTTTATTGTAATATAAAATTCGTCGAAAGAAACCTATTTAGTTATATTTTATAAGGTTTTCTATTAAAAACTTGATTATCATGTAGAGAATGGCCGGAATTCAACAGTAGCGTGTTTGGGTTTATAAAGTATGAGAAGATAGTTCAAGGGTTATTTCATTTTGTTATTATTAATAGTAAGATATACTAAAGTGGCAAATCGTTTATTTGAAAGTCAACTGTCACGATTTTAATTTCCACTTAGGTTAATTACTACTAACAAGTCAAGGCATAAACTGTTATATTTGAATTTGATTACAATAAATATACGTTAGCTATCGTCTAACAGTATAAAAAATATTGGCCATTATGCCGTTTTTTCTTCATATAAACTTTAACTAAGCCAAATTTTATAATTTTCTTGATCCATTTCAATAGATTTCCTTTCAACTAATTATTTTTGAATATTCTAGAGGCAGACGAAGCCAGCCAAGCCTTTGTTCAACGACGTTTGCTAAGCGAATTAGAACATTAATTTTACTATACACGTCCTATACCTAACCTAACACGTAAGCTAATTATTACATACAATTGCATTATCACCGCAGTATAGACGACTGAATCAAAAATCAATAGTTTAGATGTCATATCCGTAGTACGAGCGACCATTTGTATGTGTTTACGTTGTTTAAGTTGAAAGTGCAAAGCAAAGTTGAAAATTCAAACAAAATGAAACCTATAAAATTCTCACAAGGCCCAGTTTCCCGCATATCAGGCTAGACAGAGATAACCTAGTGTCAAGACACTGACACTCAATACTTAAAATTTTTTGAGGCTTATATAATATTTTACATTAAGAATGAAAATATCAAATATAAATGAACTCATTTGATTTTTATTCTTTCCGAATAGAATATACAAAAGTAAAGGCAAGTGGTATATTGTCAGTCTATTCTCAACTTTGACATTTCTACCTACGATAATATTATTTATTTTTATTTATAATATTATAACCAAAATTAAAAGCAACACTGAAAGATTATGAGGACTGTCGATTAGGTTTTTAATTCTAATACATATGAAACTGTACTGTAAGTAACGTCCGGTTCAATTTTAATTTTTAATACTTTTTCTTATACCTATGAGTATTTTACTGAAGCAAAATTACCATATGACCATGGAACGTCCTTATAAAGTTTTACAATTATTGAAATTGCAGTGAAATCGCTGTTGCGGACAAATTGCACCAAAGTCGGCTCTTACTAAGAAATGAAAGCAATTAATTTGATTAATCGCGAGTAGCAAGTCTTGAGGCGATGAGTAATGAGAGCTTTTTCTATACTGAAGTCTGTTTATTATGGTTTTCGGATTTGATGTATATTTTTAACACACTTTCATTGCCTTCACTTGTATGTTTCCTTTCCCTTTATTTCTCTTTTATCATTGAATATAAGGAAAAAAATCTTATATCACTTGTTGTTCAAAAAAAGCTCTAATTAACTTAAATGTCCTTGCCAGAATTGCTAAAATAATTAGTAAATAAATTTAAGCGTGCCTTTTAGTTTGTTTTTTAAACTTATTTGATATCTGCATTATAATAAACTACACAGATTGACTTTAGAAATACCTATGACTTGAATGGAATACCATGGTGAACTTGTTGTCCAATTTATAAACTCGCGTGTTTAAGGTGGTGGAATATTACACTCTTCTTCGGGAAGCGAACCCACAAAGCATCCATTGATTTCACCAAAGCCATTTGATTTTAAGCTGGAAATATATGAATTGTAGGTAATTTATTTGCAAATTTTCGTAATGTACATACATACATGAAGGTGACATAAAAGAAATTTCCATGTCATCTTCTAAATAACTTAAACATTTTATTCACGAAATATGTATCGACTATATAATATGCATAATATATTGCCTGGCATCGGAATCTATAACCGTCAGCTTGACGCCAAAATTTTTATGTGTAATAAAAGGATTATTTCGCTTAATAGGTTTCATATTTCGTTTGCTACCTGGCCACAGCCAACAATTCTCAATATTTACTTAACCCTACCTTGGTCAGGTAGAAAATTCTTAGAACGTGGATTATTTATTTATTCTTTTATATCTTTAAAGTATAGAAATTTAATATTTTAAAAATTAATGATTAAGATTGTGATTTGCTTTTGCATTCTACACATTTATATTTCAAATATGACAATAATTAGACACCTTTCTTCGCATCTAAAAAAAGTGTAGGTATACCGTCAATGAATATAAGCCATTTAAACCGAGACAAAAAGTATCCTATATCCTTAACACACGCTAGCCTAGATTGCAAGTTTCATCTAATTTCATACAGCATTTGCGTTATCTTTATATATATCTTGAAATAAAAGTAGTGTACCGAATTTCCTAGTTTAAAAAAAATATTAAAGTATTTTTCATTGCAAAAGAAGCCGTAGCATAAGCTAGCATTTTCCCTTCAAAAAGAAGCTGTAAAATAACATCAATTTATTTAGAACCGCAACAATTTGGCGCCTGAATAACAAAGAACCGGGTAAATAATGGACTAGAAATTGTTTTCTGATCGATTGTAGGAACTTTACGTGTGAGAGATTGTTATTGTTTTAACATTTTTGCTCCTTTTTACCTGACAGAGGCGGTGGAGCAGAGGTTGTATAATGAAATAATACTAGTCTATTTCCTAGGTTTCGTGTGAAATTTTATGCATACTTTTAACATTTTTAAACTTAGAATATAGAAAACGATGCGCTTGGACAGTTTCCGAGAGACGTGCGTTCGAATACCGGGACGTTTAAATTTTTTTATGATGTTTAAGAATATTTAACATAATATACCTAATTAATGTGTAATTTTTAATTAAAGATTTATGCCCTGTATTTATTTTACCTACATGTCTACTATATTCTTAGGTAGAGACGAGAATTTCGCCACATTTTCAAGTCATCGGTTTCTTAGAAGCAATTAAAAATTTCAAATATACAAACACTTAGGACTTTAATACGAAAGCTTATTCCATTTGTGCTTTTGCCTAGCCTTATTCATATTTATAAGCGCATGTAACATCTTAAAAGCCCTAAGCAAAGAATTTCAATTTTTGAAATAACAAGACCAGTTTCACGAATCCTACTTTTCTTTGTTTTCTCTGATATGAGTAAAAATACAATTACATAATATATAAGAGCAAAAACGAGCTTGTAATGTTTTATAAATGATATAAAAATATTTCCATATAATTTCAATCCAAATAATACTAAATACATTTTGTTTAAACTTTTTAGAAGTGTTGAACGATGATTAGAAATGTAAAGAAAGATTTATGCGTCTTTCCGCAGGATAGGCAGTAGAGTATAGTGTCGAGACACTATGTTCTCCACTTACCGCCCAAATTCAAGGACATTGCGTGTTTTATGGCGTAATTCTATATTATAATATAATTGATTAATATAGTATCAATAAGTTTTTTTTTATAAAATGTGAAGCATATGCTAAGAAGACCTCTTCGGACACCCAAGGAAGCGATGGCTGAATGTCGTGATGCAGGATATGAGAGCCAATGAACCTACTACCACTGAGGATGTCAAAGATCGTGCAAAGTGGAGATCGAGTAAGAAGGCCGGAATTAATGCCAAGTGGAAGAAAAAGTAGAATAAGTTAAGCATATGTTAATAGTTCGATGGCACGCAACGCCGCGCTTTATCCTGTCACCAGAGCGAAGAGATGAAAATAATTTAAATATAATCATACCTCCGTGTGGGAATCAAACCCACAACTGTCGCGTCACGATGCGTCTGCACCACGGTGGCTTTTTGAACATAATGAACAAATAAATCGATTAACAAAATGTACAACATGTAAAATATAGATAAAGCAAACAATATAAATTTCATCTCATTATTCAGTTTTCGCAGATATTTGACCCGCTATTAAAATATTCCGGTTTTATATTTTATAATTTCTTACACTAATAATAATGTATTATTTCCACTTATATTGAAAATTCTGGACGATGAACTTTTATAACTGGATTTGAGTGTTGCTTCATGGCATCGTTGCGGTGTTGTGGGTTCGATCCCCACTTAGAGACATGGTTATAGTAAAACTTCGCCACTCAATGGAAAAACAGAGTGTCTTGACACAAGGTTCTCGTTGACTATACTGCTATGCGAGTTAAAGCACGCAGAAAGTGCTACTTAAACATACCAATTTACTCCTATAACTATAGGAGCTAATCGTAAACTAATTTATATAAAAAAACACTATAAGGCATATTTGTAACAAGAATAATTACACCTCAAATTCATCTACTTTTCTATACATTAATTTCTATATAATCAGACGTCATTTGTCGTTTCTAGGTACAATTGACGGCAGTTAGTAAGGAAGCGAGGTGCCATTCGTCACAGTCATAAATCAAATTGTACCTAACGACTAACTGAAATCTGAATACCAAATCTGTAACGTGCTATGGTGACAGATGGTTAATTATTTAACTAGTTGGTTATAATTTAACAGTATCTCGTAATAGGCTGTTAGTCCCCGCGCGTCTCGTTTGTGAGAATTTGACATTAATTTCGAGTTATTTTTAAAGATTCCTTTTTTAATAATATATTAGCTTAGTAAGTAAATATAATTATTTTAATTTTGCTATTAAATTTTTATATCTGATAAGTTACTAAATAATTAGAAGTTCAAAGGCCATAGTGGCGCATTGTGACAGCGACTGAATGTAAGCGCGATGGTTGTAGGTTCGCTTCTTACTCGGGGGATGGTTATATTTATGTTATTTCCATTTCTCTGCGTTAGTGACAAGATAAAGCGCGGCGTTAAGCTCCGCCACTAAGCACGCAATATCTCGGTTCAGGACGGAAGGTGGAAAGTTGATGAACGGAATGGAGAATACGGTTTATAAGTTATTCTCCAAAGATAATTTTATCAACAAAATAATTATAAAGGTGATTTTGTAAAAATATTTAATTTACTTAATATTTTTCTAATTTTTAATTATTGATTTTATTAATTACCTAACACCAACTTTACCTTACCTAGAAATAATGGTTACTTGATAAGGCCGTAGTAAGTATTTTCGTCTTTGAATTTTTATATAACCTTGGTAAGCCTGACGCCATAGCGACACGAAAGGGATGTGTCCGACCGCAACGTTTGCGGGTTCGATTTCCGCTTGGATAAATGTAAAATAAAATTTATATGTAACCATTACCTGTTCTGGTTACACAAGGTGTGGCTGTTGGCTTCCGTCAACTTACACGCTTTACGTAAATTGAATTACATTGTATATTAGAATAGTCTATATAAGAACTGTACGGAAATAGTTATAGACTACGATGCGGAAAAAATTGGCAAAAAGAATTAGGATTGTGTTCCAAATAGAAAAAAGGAATAATCTAACTCATTTAAGCCTAAGTTTGTTTAAAAACGAAAAACAGTTTTTTTTTCTTCAATTTTTATTACAAATTTTGATATACAATTAAAAAAAAATACTTTTCTCTATGCTTTGATTCACAATGAAGATATATGTCATATATCATCGTTGTACAAATGCGCGTGTAGGCTATGCGACAGCGCTAGTGAGCTGACCACAAACCTATTCGCCTTAATATCCATTGTTATATCCAAGATAACTTACATAATTCCATTAATTTAACCATTGAGCAATATTTCCTGGTCGTTAAGAATGTAGAACTCTGTTGTAACCCATTCTCGTTTAAAATATGGCGTGTTGGGTAAAGCCCTTAATAGAGAAAGCTAAACGATTAAAATACTAAACGCGAGGCGCAGATAAACTTATAGTTTAGATACAGAATTAGATAAAATTTAATTCAAAGTAAATTTTCCTTATAAAATAATTTGATTCACATATAAATTGGTGGAAAAATTCTAGAAATAGGTGACTAATAATTCGATGAAATCATAAAATGGAAGATGTATTAATACCTACATAATATTGTGTAAGTATGGAATTCTCTAAATATATACAAGGATAATGAAAATACATACATACATACATTTTATATTTTGCTAATTTTATAATCCCTTTGAATACCTATAGCATAATTTGCACCGACAGGGAATATAACCCATAATTAATAATGTTTAGGTCTAACGAGGATCCACTCATGCACAATGGACTCAATCAGCCATTTTACATATAATATTAATAATAAAATAAAATATACACCTTTACAGATTTGAACCTACAATTATCGCGTTCAGTATTTACTCAACCAGATCCGAATAAACAGATTATTATTTTATCAAAACGCTTGGCAAAGCAGTGGTAACAAGTGTTTTGAGATAAAACCATTTCGGTTCAACCAACTTAATTATTATCACTCGACCTACAAATAAAAGACGAAATCTCAATTATCAAAATACCAAGTACTAGTTTATATTACAATAAAACAATTTCCCGGAATATGTGTATATATATTTTGTAAACATAGATTTCTAAGAATTTGTCACTCATAATATGCCTCGCTTACCCACTATCATATAATAGGCTGTCTGTCTGTAGGTCACGTAGGACTGTACTGTAACAATTTAATTCACTTTGGTAACCGACACGTGATGGATGTGGGTTCGATTTCCGAAACGAAAAAAATCACACGAGAAATATTTTGGCTTTAATCGACCTACAGTTGACATTAGTGCACAGAGTACCTTGAATTGGCCGAAAAGTGGAGAATGGAGTGTTTTATCACTATATTTTGTTCTGTTTTAAACTTTAATATAAAATATGTTTTATATACCCGACGTTTTTTTGCACGAAATCAGCTACAATGTCAGTACTGCCTGTCGAACGAGTAACCTTCTAACTACAAGTCAATGCCAATCAAGTGAAAGCAATATCAACGAATCACTCACATAAAATAACACCAACAGTATTCCTAATAACATCACAAAAGATTTCTTACATCCAAAGGCAATTTTTCTGAAAGGAACAAACTTTAACAAGTGAACAACGAGATGAATTAGATTAAAAACGTGTCAATACAATACGGGTGTAGCTAAAACCGTCTTTACGGTCTAGACTGAAATGTTTTAAGGAAATTAATGTATATTTTAATAGGTATTTTATTCATATGACGCCGTCGTGGCGCTTTGGTAGTTTACGACTGATATACGACGTTCAATGGTAGTATGTTCGAATTTTGTTCGTATTAACTAACAGAAATTTTTACTATTTCAAAAATATATTCGCTTTTTTAAAACGTTAGACTAATATTGTGTAAAAAAGCAATATATATATATAGCTTGCATAGTAGCCAAGAGACGCAGGTTCAAATATACTAAATAAAAAAATGTAAAAAATTATATTGAACTTACACTATAAAATTTAAAAAAGAAAAATTCGCATTTCGTCAATGTGCCAATCTATTAGTTTAAATTACTTAATAAAATTTTTAATTAAAATATTAATTAATAAAATTTATTAGTTTAAATTACTTGTCGTTGAACTGTAAAATTTATAAAATTAAATTCAGTATTAATACTTGAGTTCTTAATTAATTATTAATAATACAATACTATTAAATAATATTTACAGGGAAAAATTATAATTTTACACGTGTACGGTACAATCGTATAATTAAAACACTTGTGGAAATGTAAAAATCAAATTCAAAACTAATACATAAATGAATACATGTATGGTATAGACAAATCGATTCGATTTACTAACGATTTTAACGAACTATAGTCAAGGGCACACTGTAAGGTTAATCAACTTAAGGTGAACTTGTGAACTAAATCTAAATTAAGTGATAAGTAATCACTTTCAGTCATTTCAGTACTCTTGTAAATTAAACTACAATTTAGTTTTAAATTGTTTCATAATTAATTTATTATAAATATATAAATAAGTACATAAAAATTAAATGTCAGAAATACCAATAATGTAAATTATAATGTAGCTTTCCATTTAAAAGGTTTGGTGTCAAATATTTAACATACAAAGTTTATTTGAACTTAATACAAACAAACACTTACCAAAGCAAACCAAATCCGTTCATTAAAATCAGTCTTCGTAATATCTATTACAAACACAGATCTACTTAATTACAACTAACTATTCTATTCTAGGGACCACTACAGAAATAATACTAGGGAAATAATTTTGGAGAATGACTAGAAGTAAGCACGCGAGAACCGTCCGCGTCAACGGTCGAATCATAACTGACTGAGAGGGTCAACTTTGAGGAAAAAAAACCCAGGCAAGGCACCCATACATTACGAGATGTACAAAAAAAGTACCCCAAATATTGTTGAACAAGAGCTTCCCAACGTTAGTTTTAACTGACATAAAAAAAATAGGAGTTGTGGTTTGTTTATTTAATTCAATAATAAATCGTTATAATTTGAAATTTTTATTAATAAATTAAATATTACGTAAACTCTTTGTTTCAAATAAAACATTGTCTAATTAATGTTTAGTTAATCATTATTTTAATAAATTTCCAATCACGTGTAATAAAAAGGTGATGTCATCAAAAATATAATAGTCAGTGAGTATTTTTTTTCCGTTTGCAATGATTTTCATTTCGCTGTCTAACTCTCAAGGCGATCCGGTTCCGTTCATTGTACCCAAATTTTATAACGCCGATTCAAATTGCGCACATTTATATTATACATAGTAACGTCGTTTTGTTTACCGGTTTCCGTGGCCATTTAAATTTGAAATACCTACCATCTCAATTTGTGCCGCATGGCAAGCTATGGACTCGATATTGTAAATTGAATTAAAACTAAATAGAAATATAATAATAAATAAATAAATAGAAATAATATTAGTACTAAATTTAATTTGAATACAAAACTCATTAATTAGTGAATTTAATACAAAATTAATTTAAAAAATTATTCACAATATTTACAAAGTTGGCAGTTAATAATGTTTGAGAGCCGCTGTCTGAATTCAAGTTTTGCAGCTGCCGTTCCCGACTGTTGCACACATGTGCGCTGTTTAATGCGTAGGGGTGTATTAATTGTTTTCTCTTTTATAAAGATAGATTGGTTTATTGTAGTGCGTGATGTCGATTATTTTACTATAATTATTATTTTTATTATGATGCCCTTCTGGTGCAGTGGGACAGCATCTGATGCAAAACGCTATTGGTTGTAGGTTCGCACCGCACTCGTAGAAATGATATTTAATTTATTATCATTTTTCGCTCTGGTAATAAATAAAGAGAGCCGTATTGAGTTGAGAATTGGGGACGGAAGATAGAGAAAGAAGTATCTTGGTACTAGTTTCTCCTGGCTACCTCATGGGAGAAAAACCTGAAAAGAAGTTTCTTAAAAGCGTATAATAATTTTATACCTTGTCGTCCCAAGTGTCTAAAGAGTTTGAAAACATTAAAATCACTTTAAAAAAATATCAAACGTTATTAAAATATTTAGTATTCTTAAAGTTTTTACTGTTTCCATATAAATTTTTAAATAGAGATATAAAATTATCTATAAACAAATAAAAATCAATTGATTTAAACAAAATTGTATTAAAACTCTTTACGACGGTGTACTTGTTCAGTTTATATAGTTCTTTTTATTTTAACAATATTACAACGACAGTTGCCTCATTATATCTCAAATTTCATATTGGACGCATTGCATTGCATTAAAATGCATATAAATAAAAACGATAATATTTTTATACTAAAGTATACTGAAAGTAGCTTTTAAAAAAGCTACTTTCAATATTATTAAGTTCAGACATATTAGTGAAAAACTGACAGTAGCTTAGTAATTACTGAGTAATACCATCGTTAAAAGAAAAATAGACTTAAAAAGCATAAAATTTTTACAAATAATTAAAAAAACAACTGTTTCAAAAGGGCTGCTGGTGGCCAAATCAGATTGTTGCTATAAAAATATTGTATTGTCATCGGATTCGAATGCAAATTATCGTGAACGTGTGCAAATTTCCAAAGAAGAAATATAATAGGTTAAAATGCATTGCAAGATGTTTTTACGTTGATTGATTGATAGATAGATACAAGTGAACCTATTAAAATAAACGAATCATCAAACTTATAACCTCTAAAACCACTTTTAGTGCTGACATTAAACACAAGTGTCAAATATTCATTTCTCTGACATCAATTTAAATAGATCTTTGTATGTATATTTTGAAATTTATTTTTCGTGTCTGCAATATCTTAAGTGCATAATAAATGCATTCATAAGTGTGTCAGTGTGTCGCTTACGTGTGTATCATACAAACATACAAATAATATTGAATTTAATTATACATATTGTTTTTAAATTATACTGTATTTAAATAAATTATGCAAGGGCACCGTGGCGATGTGTGACGGCGGGTGACTGTATACGAGATGGTTGTGGGTTCGATACCCATACTTGGCTGAATGATTGGTGACAAGCTAAGTGCGGCATTCAGTTGCGCCGCTTAATACGCTGTCTCGGATTCGGGCAGAAAGTGGGAGAACGGAGTGTCTACTAGAACTAGGTCTTCTTTGCCCTGTAATGCCAGAAAAAGCGTGTAGCTGACAAAAGTAAATTATTTTTACACAAATGAGTACATTTACTATCAATACTGACATTTTGACTCACAAAATTTGAATTTTTATGAGAATTGACGATTTAAAAGTGCATGTATTAGGCAGTTTGAATAAAGAATTGTTTTATTTTGGATTTATTTCACGCATATTTTGCAGGATTGATAGAGACCTGAGTAATACACAGTTGTCTATTTTGTACTCTAGAACTCAAAAAGTCATATTTCTTTCAAAAATTACAATAGTTGTACAAATTATTAATTTATTAATATACCATAAATGGTTACTTAAAAGTTAGAACTCAGGCTTGGTGATGTTTAAGGGGTTTTTTTTCGTAACATTCGAATTTACAACCAAAGTGTATCGCGAACAGGTGTTAAGTTATTTAATATAACTGAATCGGGGGGGTATGAACAAAAAAAGTTAATTCACACACCGCTTATTATTTAATTTGAAGAAAGAACTACAGTTACTTCACTTTATATGCACTTTTGTAATATGCATTTATAATATTAAAAATTTGTAATGTAAATACGACTGTGCGAGTACGACGGGTGCGGCGACTCATCTTAATTTAAAATTGGCTTCGCTTGAAATGTAATTAGAATTGACTTTAAGTTTAAATTACATCAATATGAATAAACAGCGTGTAATTTAAAAAGCTGAGTTGGCATTTGTTTATTATAGGGAGAGGTCACCAGTTCAACTTATATATAGAAAAAAGAAACATATGGCAGTAGAATAACATTATTAAAGCTATGTATTTTTTTTTACATGTGTATGTTGTATATAACAATAATAATAGCTTATTACCCTTGTACCAATAATACCTAATTGCCTTCCCATATGGTGCAATTCTGCATGCAATAGTTAAGGGTTCAAACTCTCGCGCACAATGGTTATACTAATAATAAAAGTTCTTGGTCTAAGACATATTTAGAAAACGTATAAAAATTTGAACGCAGCGGGATTTGAACCTGCGCCTCTTGAAAACCGTTCAAGAGGCGTTTTATATAATACTTCTTGTTGAACAAATATAGACTTATACAAAAACTTCGTAATTTGTATTAATTTATTACAGTCTTATATCAGGGTAGTCAGAGAGAACCTAGTGTCACGAGACTCCATTCTCCACTTTCCTTTCGAAATCGGGATATGATGTGTTGAGAGGCGGAACTCAGCGCCACACTTATTCCAGACAGACAGGTACCAGAGAGAAATGAAATAAATTTTAAATATAAATCACTCCCCCAAGTAGGAATCGAACTCAAAACTAATCTCGTTTACAGTTAGACACTGGAACCTGCGGCATGATAGCCTCAATTATATTAATACGTTAAAGAAAAAAGTTGTAAACCTTTTTACGAAAATTACATAAGCAATATATAGGAGTATGTCATTTTGTATAGGTAAAGTATATATTCAGGAGTGCTAAAAGCCAATCACTTTGCATAATAATATATTAGATACAAATTAAATTAATAAAATAATTATTACTTACATTACTTTGTGTTTGACAGACATATTTGTATAAAGTTACATATATTTTTTTATACAAGTATTTAATGCGTCAACGATTCTTTTAACATGTGAAAATTAGTCAAATTGAATATCTTACACTATGTGTATTTAACAATACAAAGCTATAATATATAATTATGGTATAAAAACAACGTAAAACTAGCGCTGTTTTAATATATACATGTCAGCTTTACCCTTTATCCTGCATACCGGGATAACCTAGTCTCAAGAACTCCGTTGTCCACTCGAATATATTGCGTGTTGACTGCCTGTCCTACGATAGCGGGGAAATGAAAATAATTTAAATACAATCATTCCCCCGAGTGGGAAACGAACCCACAACCCATCGCGTTTACAGTCAGACGGTTCCATTGCGCTATGATGGCCTCAATATATAATACGTATTATGAAAATTCAACAAAAAACTCATAATGAAACTTAATCACAGCTTACAAATAAACAAAAGTTTAATTATTCCATACATTATAATGAAAGGTACAAGTATTTTGAACCGGAAATGTGTAACGAATCAGTCATAACCAACACCAATAAGTTGCAGGTACAAGGGTATATACTGAGAGGTCAATGTCCGTGTCATCGACCGCATCGCAGACCATTGGATAGAAATGGCATCATATGTATCTTGACAGTACACCTAGTGTAATGATATCTGTTTAGTGTAAGATATATGTTTAAAGAGTATTTGAAACTTCTATAAATGCACGCTTTTAAGCTTCCTCTTTTGGAAAGATTTCTAGAAAATTCTAGGATGCAATTATGATATTTTCATGAAAAGTTAAACGTTTCAAAATTGCAACATAATGTCAAGTTTACTAGTTAGGTAGGACTGACAAATAAAATTAAAATTATGTTAGGATAATTGTAGAGTTTGTTTTAATTTCTTTATCAAAATAATATCACTGTTGATTTATTTAGACGAATAAATGACAAAAATTTATATCAAAAACACGTAATAAGTGACTTTTACAAAAATACATTTATATTATGAGGCCAACACAGCACAGTGTGTCAGGGTCTGACTGTGAACCTGATGGTTGCGGTATCGACTTTCATCGCAGGAATCATTATATTTAAATTTACTTTTCTCCGCTCAGACAAAGCGCGTCGTTGAATACCGCCACTCAACACGCAATTTATCGAATTCAGGTGGAAAGTGGAGAACGGAGTGTCTTGAGACTAGGTTCTCTCTGCTTGAAATAAAATAACAATAACTATGTATTACATACAATTTTAAATAGATTAAATATGAAAAACCGAAATTCGAACTTCAGGTTTAAAGTGTGTAAAAAAAAGACTTGAAAATCACAACAAAATATATAAAACTACCTAGCTACCTTTAAAGAATGCTATACACTAAACAAACTCATAGTACAAATTACATATAATAAAACAAAGCCTTGTTTTCCATAATAGTTTCTATAGAATGTGAGCATCTATGAACATCGTGTAACATGCACTCGCATACCACTTCTATATTTTAATCTCGCGACGCATTTTTATAGCACATGATTCATCTCATACAGATGGGTCTTGTGATACACAAAGACGCATTAAGCAAGTAAACTTTGACGTTCTATCGGTTATTGAATAAGTTAATTTCGAATTTGTCTGTAAAACACATTGATTTGCCTAAAATATTACCGCTTTCGCTTCGTATTTAAATTTATTTCTAATATTTCTTCATTCAAATTCATTTTAATAAATGAATATTCAAAATAATCCATAATTTTCGGTACGTTTAGTGAGTTTTCTATAAATAAGGAGAGTTTAGTGACTATTTTTATATTTGCACCTTCTTCTATTAGGGATTAGTGACCTAACTTTTTTTTTAATACACATTTTGATTACACATATATATTATATCTATATAATGTAAATAAAACACACACATTACACGTATACTTTGTTATCTTTATTTCCAATAAAATAAATCATATTACTCTAAGAGATATGTAAGATTTTGCTACAGTAGTGTTCCAATAGCTTCCATCCATTCATCTTTCCCCCTCCCACTCACCAATCCAGACAGGGACAGATATATAGTACTAATGTTAAATGCATTTCGCCCCGACATTCCATCTTAAAGCTATTTCCTCCTAATATCGAAGAGTATTGTGAAATTCAAAGTATCAAAACGTTATATATTTAAAAAGCGATAGAATTTGTAAAAATATTGTACGTTTGGATAAAACTGGAACTATTTGATAGATGTAAGAGAAATTTGACATTTCATTAGCTTTACAGAGCAGTGGTTCGAATTGAAAAACTTTTGAAGCTGTAAATTTACATATGCCTAATGAAAGGGTTCAGAATTTCAAAAAAGAAAAGACGGTATTGCTACACAATTAGTATACGAATGTTTTAACGCAATGGATGTGGATTCATTTCACTTGAGGCAGTGCTATCTTAATTATGGGTTTTAGGAACAAAAACAAGTTAAGGACATATAAGAGATTACTTACTATTAGATTAGATTACTCTAGTTATAATTATATTTTTTTGGTATTTATTGTAGAAAACTCTTTTACGCAGTAAGGCAGCGTTTGATTGTAAAAATGATAGATGTCCATTATAGTATTATTATTTGTAAATTATTATCGTTTATACGAGCTAAAAACGGAGAACGCCTTCTTGTCACTAGTTTCTTTCCGCCTTGCTATACGAGAAAAAGTGTAAAGCTGCTTTATTATATAATAAGATGTATCAAAATATTACGAAAGCAATGCATAATACAGACAACACACTTCACTTATTAAAGTCGAGGGTAGCGAATCGCGAGTGGACAGGTCCTTCCGTTTAGTGTTGGTTACACCGTATCGATATCGTATACGCAACTCGATACGTTTGCGTAATATTGATTGCGGATGCCGAGGTTAACTAGACCTAGATTCAGGAACTAATGGCCTGTTAAAGCTATTTAATGTCTCGATGTTTCTGTTCAATTTACTCGAGACAGCTTTAAAATTTATAGAAGCTGTGGCGTAGTGACATTGTTTTGGATGCATTCTTTCCTCTGGTAAAACAGACCGCGGTGTTCAGGTCCGCAACTCAGCAATGTCTGTATTTGGGGCAGAAAGTAGATCTCTTTTTTGTACGCTGTAAGTATTATAATAACTTCTATATTGAGCATTTTTATTTTAGGAATTTTAAAACAGAACTATTAGTTAAAAACCGACCTCTTTCGATTGTTATTCTCGATTTTCCTTAAAAATTGCTGTAATCTAATTATTTTTTGTATAACAAATTTGTTTTATAGAAGATTTTTTAATAGCGCTTTTTTAACCAGATAACATTCAAGTTTTTAATCTAACACAAGTTAATTTTTGATCTAATACAAATACTGTGTCTAAGATTTGAACCCATGTCTCGTAACCATCAATATCATACTTAATAATTTTGAATATTTTTAAAGTGCTTACACACTTTTCAAAGAAAAAAGGGTTCGAATCCAAATTTAGATTTTTTATCTGTTTTTCTAAAGTGTTATGAGCTTAGTTCACAAAGCTCCAAAGCGATGTTCAGGTGTTTAAAAGTTAGTAAATTATGGCCTTAAGTCAATCATAAAAATATGGCAGACAAATATATAATGTAAAGTAAATACAAATAAAGAATAAAAGTCACAAAATATTCGCAAATACCGTTGATTGGAAGACATATGTGTACACACGAACGTAATGATGAAAGAAAAATCCCTCATAATCAAACGTATTGAAGAATGTTCTAAAATACAATCTCGCTTACGAGAATATGATAGGCGAGTCAATATCTTTGATCTTGATTCGAGATTGTTTATGAAAAAAAAAACAAAAATTTACAAATAATGTGTAACGTACCTACTGTTATACGTTATGAAGTTCATAGATATTTTTATATAAATTTCCTATGAAACATGACAAGTATGACTTGCGGAATCTAAATCAATACAATAACTATATGCATACAGACAAATCCATTTTTATAAATTAATACTATTTAGAAGCAATTTGTAACCCTCTAAAAAATGTATATACCATAGTCAAAGAGCACCTCGCTAGGCTTGTCACTACAAGACACTCCGTTCTCCACGTTCCAATTCCACTAATTGCATATAATTTCACCATAGCGGAGAAATGCAATTATAATAATTCCACCGAGTAGGATTGAACCCACACCCATACGCGTTTGCAGTTAGACGCTGTACCAAGCAAAATACTTGCATATAAACTTTTTCTAAACAAAATCTACGACAACATAAAACGCCTTGTACCGTTCACATATTTTTTACATACATGTAAAAAATAAATATATTCGTATAAAGTAAATAATACTCAATAAGTCTACGAAGCTTTAAAAGTAATGTTACAGATTTATTTATGAGACGTTACTTATAAGTTGTAGGAGAAATCTACATTTGCAAATAGCCTTTGACGCAAGACGTGAAAGGAAAAATTGTTGAACATCAAATATTGAAGAACTCACCCCACTGCGCAGTGGGAGTTATGTACGTCAATATTTTGATACGTGCAGGTTCATTTCTTAGTTTAGGTTTTTTAATAAAAGGTAAATGGGTAAAGTATATAGGCATAGGTTAAATATTATACTACACACGTCCCTAAAATAATTTTATTTTTGTTTTCTTTATACATTTTTACGAGCAGCAAAGAATATAAAACGACAAAAATGCGGAGTTGAGTTTTGTCAATCATGTCTTGATTACGGGGGGAAAGTCGAGAACGGAGTGTCTTGCCACTAGGTTCTCTCTGACTACTCTGCTATGCGGGAAACAGCAAGAAACTCTAAATAAAGAATACGATACGTATTAAAAAATATTTTCTTTGATTTGTCCAACATTTCTCCCTGTACTTGTTATATTGAGATTTATTGAGCAGCTACACAGCAGATCTAAGAAACCATTACGTGCCAAAAGTTATGTTAAACAAATTCCGAGGGCGTCTTGTTTATTTATTTTCTAAGACAAAGTACTAAAAACATAACCGAGTATTTATATATTAAATGAGAATAACTGTCTTAATCTACCCCAGTTTACGACCTAAGTTCATAAATAAGACCTTTCCACATATAATTTTTATTTATATTAATAAATACCGCCACCAAAATATTACAAGAAAAAGCTCCTTTAATAAAAAACCCCTCTTTTTAAGTCTATCTTGTATACACAGATGTATATATAGAGTGTTGTTTAGACTACCTATTTATATGTTTTTACTTAAATTTACGACTATAAATAAAAATGCACAAGCTACCCTGAGCGGGTGCAAGCGGAAAGTAAACAGAGGCGATCGATGCGGCGGCAAACACGGCGGTCGTCATGACGACGGAACCCCGGGATAGGGTGACTGTGCTGTCTGTCTGGTGTAAAAAGTTTTGAGAATATATATTCAACAGGTATTTTAAATTTTTTTGAAAATATAAGGTTATTAACTATTGTTAATAGTATTTTAATTTATTGTTATTGTTAAACGCGTTTTCTTTTTTTTATCCGCATAGCAGGGTAGTCAGAGAGAACACTTTGGTCTCCACTTTCCGGCTGATATCGAGACATTGTGTTTTGAGTGGCGGTATTCAATACCGCGCTTGCCTTAGGCACCAAATCGGAAAGGAATATATTTCATATATAATCAACCCCCGTGGTAATCGAACCCACAACCAATCGCGTTCACAGTCAAACACTGCGCCTCGGAGGCCTCTATTTTTCTAATTTTGTTTTTATTTAGTGATATAAAAATGTAAGTGAGTTTAGTATTTCTAACCAATTTTTTAATTTATTTATTGATGTGTTTTTATTATTTACAAAGCATAATTATTTACTTTTGTTTAAGTTTTGCTATCCGTTATAAGTAAGAAATAAATTTTAAGTTTAAATTAAATATAAGTTAACGTTGATGTACAATAAACACACATGAAACAACAAGCAAAAAAATATTCCAATCTGGTTCGAATTATTCTAGAACTACAGTCTTAAAATAGTATTTGTATATATATTATATTGCCGTTCTTAAACCTTAATAATTATTTTTACCTTAATGAATAATTTCAATCAAAGTCAGTCATTCAGTCAACTCATTAGTTAAAAAAAACCCTATTAATAAAACAAAATATCAATTTATTCAAATACCATAAACATGGAGTTGCTACTCGAAGGGCGCTGCCCCTGTTGTGTCGCTATTCAATATTACTTCGTTATAGCGCTATAGTGTTTAATCGCGGAATTAATAAGCATTTGCAAAATTTTACGAGAGCTATAGTGGCACAGTATGTAGTATGTTCAATAGACGTATTTTATTACACTGATTACGGGTTCAAGTGTCGTGTTAAGCAAATAATGGCTTTATGAAGAGGAGTTTGGTAAAACATGATTGAGCTTAATTTGTCAACTCATTCCTTCATTATAAAAAAGTATGCAGTGAAAGTTCATTTAAATTTTTGGTCGACTCTAAATATATTAAGTGTTATTGGATAGGTACATTGAGTGCGAAGGTTACGAAATGTATTTTTGAAATCAAGCGCTTATTACTCAAGTATTCGTTTCGTTACGAACTGTTCAAACACTACTATACACTATACTACTGTGGTCGTAATCTTTCGCACGGTTACTCAAATCGCGATATGAACCGCCCGCTATTATATATATAAGACCCGCGTAAGCGATTTTTAAATCCGTGTGTATGAACAGGTAAAGTAGTATTAGGCAGAAATAATCAAGTATTGTTTCAATATGGATATATATATCACTAAATGGTCAAAAAAAGCTTGGGCTGGGCAGTAATTTATTACTTGAATAATAAGAAAACACAATGAGCCTGTTATAGAAAAAAAAATAGTATAATATATATAATTTAAAATAAAAAAATCCAGCACAATCAAAGACAAAAGTAAAAACGTACCCACTTTTTCTTTCATCGGTTATAAAACACTCGTAAGACCGCCTATAGAACTTGTTTAATAGGCATTATGTAAGCGTATAGAAGGCACGCTAATATGGCGGTTGCTATGGAAACCGGAGCTTTGCGACTTACTGTTACGACATTCTGTTCAAAGTTAAACTAAATATTGTGTACATAAGTGATATTGTTTTTTAATTTAAACACGAAGTCCTCTCTCTCCTAGTAATTTTAATTAATTATAAATGTATAGATGTGACAATGGATTTTTTTATGTAATTTAATATGGATATCCTGGGAAATGGTACTTTTTATCAACAAAAGCCGCGGTCAGGGGCCACTAGTATACTAAATTTATACTACTGGCATTTGGGCGAACATAAAAAAAAACAAAAGGTTTTTTAAATAGTATATTTTTTTATTGTTATCGTCAGTCTAAATCCGACGAAAATATTGGAACCTATTACCGAAATGAAATATTAAAAAATACTTACAAATTTAAATTTGTCTTATAACATCCAAGAAACTGGCAATTACTTACCTGAAAAAAAAGGAAAAATTACTTTTAAACCATCTGTTATAAAAGCTTTGTTTCCATTCACAATGGGCTTTTCATGGGACTTCCCATTAAGTTCTATGGGAGTTAGACACCGTTAGATTATGGTGATAAAATCGTTAAGTTTCGGCATAAATTAATGTTAGAGTATTCTATTACGGACGTTTATAGGCATTTATATCTTCTTACAGGATCGTTAATGAGATTTGCGAATTGAATGCTTTTTAAAATTGTTACCGCAATCTGTAATGGCTGTTCTGTATCAGGTATCCTTTATAAATATATGTGTGTTTTTAATTAATTGTTAATATTTTGTAAGCTCTTTGTGTTTTTTTGTATTATAAATAAATATAGTCAAAATTATAATAAAAGAGATAGTAGAGTTAGCTTGGTTTGGTAGTACCTTAGTATATCAGTGACTGTTTTGAGACTAGGGATCCTAGGTACCCTGCTAAGGGAGAAAAAGCCTAAGCAGTCTTAATTACAATAAAAATGTTTTATCTTTAAATGAGTAATTAATAAATATTAAATTTCTTTATGTTAATGAAGTTAGTAGATTCGTCTTATCTTGGAAATTGCAGTTTTATTTACACATTTATATATACAATTATACATACTTTCATAACAATTAAACTTATATACGACAAAAATAAACATTTAAAATTTCCACTGACGTTTAAAGGAAGTTTAATCATCCGGAACCACATTCTTAACGTCATAAAAGAGGGAGAAACAAGATAATGCTCGCTTTGTCTACCTTCAAGTTAATTGGATAAAATCCATTTCATCTCGCAGGGGGATGTCAAATTGCTTTATATAATATGATGTAGAGAAAGAAGCATAGCTTTATATGACATAGAAATATACAGAAAGTTATTTTACTAACACTAGTGTCAATTGTGCCTGATGTCCTTACCAGGATGGCTAGTATTATTATACAAAACAATTTTAAAAGAAACTTAAAAGAACACGTTCTATTTTTTTGGGAGCACGAGACGTTGCGTGTTGAGTAGCAACAATTTGAAAACAACCATTCCTCCAAGTTGAAATCGAACCCACAACCAAAAGCGTGTGGTCAGACGATTGCTCAGTGCGCCACGATGGTTTTTTTTTGTTCTTTTAAACTCTACGGCCCATTGGGTTCCCACCATCTTGGCGCAGTTAAGAGCTTGCAATCTTAATGCCGATTGAAATCCCATTTTTGTTGCCTTGATTTTCCTCATTACAAGCGGTGTTTCTAAATCAAGATAGTCTAGTCTCCAATAATATACATTAAGTAAATACTGTGCATTCTGTGAAGCTCGGGTCATACGCAGTATGGGTCAAATCTTGCAAGGTTCGAAATTTAGATTTAAATGAAAACTCTACTTGTTTACAACACTAAGATATAAAATCAATGTCAATAACCTAAAGTCAATGTATTGTAATTATTATTGACAGTTAAATAAAACGTGTGACAAATCGTGCAAAATATCCGTCATCTGTTTGTTTAGTTTCCTTATTTATATAACGTAAACCTGAATTTAGTGATATTGATTTGACATAAATGCCGCGACGAGCGGAAATGTACTGGTTACAAACGATCCAGTAGTAATAACGCTGTTGCAGGTAGTATAGGTTCGTTTAAAAGAAAAGCAACAAAGTGACACGTCACTACGTTGTCTCATAGCAGAGACTAATACGACGGCAATTTAATTCTTTTATTTTTAATTTATTTTATACGGAGATTGTGTATCATGATTGATATATAATTTCACAAATATTTGACATGTTCCTTATATATTGAGATAAACAAATACAATGATTTAGTTAGACATTGGTCTAACTAAGTCATCGTGTTAACTACTTTTTGCATATTGTGAGCCATATTTAATATAATACAATAATAAACATACCCTAAGCGGTATTCCAACCCCCAACTATCGCGAGCAATCAGACATGATAAATCTTCTATAATAATATCTACAAATACCGCTAAAGCTGACCTACCCGCATATTTATTTAGGGTCATATCATAGTATACATATGGAGACTGTGGAGTACGTGGCACGACCGTAATGTAATCGAGAGTCCAAAATGTCATTACTTCGAGGCAGTGATTGAAATGAATAAGGGCATTTACATATGTATCATTTGTTTGTATAAAATTTAATGAAATGTATCGATTGAAGGTTGATTTCACAGCTTCGGATATTCGATATAAGCTTTTACTGCAGTAGATTAGATATTACATTTTAACACAATTTTTTATCCCAGCATTTCGATTTTACAGACATAGCAGTATCCTGCTCTTGACACTGGGACCTCTGTGACTATCAGTCGGAGAGGACCATCTTGACACTAGGTCCTCCGTTCTTCACCAACTAATTTCATAAAAAAAAATAATAATTTCATAGCAATATTCTTGTTGTATTATTAATAATGAATACAATTTAGTTATGGTACTACTGTGTCCCACTAATATGTAAATTAAATATTTGAATGAAATATGTATTTGATAACAATATTTCACTATTGTACTACGTACAGAATTTATCTTATCAAAAAGGAAAAAAATGACCCATTTATATATATATATATACTGTATGTATATTTTTTGTTGTTTTTAGTTTGGGCAGAATGAGAGTTCTTTTTAAGTTTAGATTACGCTATCATTCGATTTCAATATATCCTGTATTTTTAATAGTTTCGTATAAATTCGTCTATTATATTTTTTTTTAAAAATTGTGACAAATAATAAAAATATACAGAAAATTAAATGTGATCAGTTAATTAAGAAATTTTGTTATAAAGTTTTAATTTTAATCTTCATACAGATATGCAGTTGAGATTGTTGTTACCAATAATAAGTTGTAGCAAGCATATACGAATTTAAATGTAGCTGGGTGAGAATGTATGGCTTAATTGGTTAGAGCGCTTGGACAGTTTCCAAGAGGTGCCGGTTCGAGCTCCACTACGGTCAAGTTCTTATACGTTTTTTCTTAAATAGCACTTGTCATCACATAATTATTAATATAAAAGTTAAATTAAAATAACGTTGCCAAAATAAATAAACAACAAAGTTTGTGAGCTGCCTAAAGTCAATAATGTTAAACTGTCTACTAGTCCCGGGGGCGATCCCAAATGACTTTATATATGCCTATATAAATGCATATTAGTATCGCAAATTTTAATTAGACTGAGCTAACAACGTTAATTTCTATACATAAATTATTAGCGAGTGAGTGACTGACTGAAATACTAGGTGTAAAAAGCTGTAATTTGTCATGTAAGTTTCTTAGGAAGTACTGACATTCCTACAGTAACAAAATCCACACAAGCGAAGTTGGAGTTTACAACTCGTTAAAATATAAAAACTTTGGACAAAGAATAATTCACAAATATTTGCTGAATTACTAACAAATACTTAAAAAACTTCGAGTCGAGCTAAAAACTAGAGCAAATATTTACTTTAAGCTTGATTTGATATTTGCGTACTTAATTAGTAATCAATACTGTAAAAAACATCACAGCGAATGACAGATTACTAGGTATTCTTAATATATATGTGAACGTATCAAACTGTGTAAATATTTACTAAATATTAGCTTTTTGATATGCGCAATCAGACTGGTTTGAGTGGCGGGCTTAAACGCCACGCTTAGTTTTACTTGTAAAATGCCATCGCGTGATATCAAAATGATTAGGAATATCATTCTTCCAAAAGGAGATTGAATCCGCAGCCAATCGCGTTTACAGTCAGATGTTTTTCCCACTGTACCACTATAGCCTCAAACATTCTATATATCGATTAATACAAATTTCTTAATAAAAAAGTTCATCTGAAAAAACGTCCTGGATTATTATTATTTATTGGAATACATTAGCCATATTTTTCATATTGGTAGTCGTGTAAAAGTAACATACTAACATTTCATTCTTAGTTCCAGATCACGTTCTGTGTTAAGGATCCATAAACTTCTATATTAAGTTCCAGAACGAAGGTCATATTTTACGGCAAAAACTGTCGGGAAGCGTTCAACGGTTCGCCACAGGTGCCTAACATTACCTATTCATCTAACATTTACATTGGACTTAAATAAATCAATTTGAACTTTATATTTTGGAGCTTGAAAGCTCCTTTTGTTATGGACAACTTTTACATTCGTGTTTGGCAAATGTTACCGCCCGCTGTAGTTCAGCATTTGTCGTGGAAATCTAGATAAGAAGTGTTTTATTTGGTATCAAGGCCGTCTTGTTACTTAAATCGCTTGGTTTACTTTGTCACTAAGTGAAATATTCTAATTTGTAAATTTTAATATTTAACAATTTTTGTTCAAAAAGACATATTTAGAAAACGTATAAAAATTTGAACGCAGCGGGAATTGAACCCGCGCCTCTGGAAAACCGTTCAAGCGCCCTGACCGCTAAACCATGCGTTCTAACCTTTTCCTGACTGTGGGAATAACACTTGAAAATATGTTAAAAAAATTTTCGTTCACATCGGCCATTTTCACATTTAATTTTAGAAGCAATTCCAACTCATTATGTGTTATTTATCACACAAAAGTCAACACTCGCTAGAATCGAATCTGCAACTAAATACATTATCCCGTATTTTGATCCATCAGGTTATCTTTACCACTCAATCCATTATCTTTCTTACCAGCTTCCAGCAGTTCATCGCAACGTCAAACAAGAGAACTTTGCGTTCCATGCCAATGTGTACCTTCAGTATAAATAATAATTAGGGCGTGTTTGCTCTGTACCAAGCTCGGGACTCATTTGAATTTTACGCTCTAGGAATTTCAAATTTAGCTGACTTTCCTGCTCTCTATATATTAATACATTTTGTTAATGAAGCGTCACCGTCAAAAATGAATGCATAATATATACGGCTGGCAGTTGAATAAGAAATGTAATGAGGAATACTAGCAGTGTAAAGTTTCACTGTGTTAAACAACTTGACTGCCCATTTTGTTATCTAGAAATGATTTAAAAGGACTATTTTTATATATGAATTTGGTTAGTTATTTAATTACAAAACTACGAGTCCACTCAATTTAGTTAGTCAAACACACACACAGTACAGTGATAGATTTTTTTTTTGATACACAGTTTCTATTTAGGTGGCAAATTAAGAAAAGTGTGATATTTATTACAAGACTATTAGATCCCCGCAACTTCGATATGTATTAATTACCCTCCCAACCAAAATACCATTCACGCTGAACAACTTTTATTAAGGCACAATTTCCCTATATCTTAAGGTATAGAAGTAGCGAAGTGTGGATTTTTTATAGAGGGAGCCGGCAGCCGGTAAGTATTTAAAAATACAGGTTCACCCTGGAAGATAACATAAATATTCCGTTTAGTTTGCCAAGTTTATTAGCATAGTAAAAAAAAATATAATATAGAAATTAATTATTTCTGATAATTTACAAAAGGTACGCCGGAGGAAATCGTTATATATGGACATTTCGACACTGTGGTGTAGATAGTTTATTATAGTTTTACATCAGGTGTGTGGAATACCTTCTTCAAAATGTAGCCTAAGTCCTGTATAAGCTCAAAAGCTATATAAATAAAAAAGTATCATTCAAATCCGTTTAGTTGTTTTGTTTAGATCAAATATTGTTTTTGCTCACGTGTACTATAGCAGATGCGTTAATATATTTAAAAATGTCGCTGATGTCCTTAACATATATTTACATACTTTATTTATTGGTGTTTTATAATTTCAAAGAATTGAATAACAAATTTCTAAGTAAGGTGTATTAAGAGTGGACTTGATATTGTATTATTAGTTTCATTATCCACAAAAAGAGGAAATTATCAATTTTAAAAAATCCTGTACGAACTTACCTATTTGTTTTTTTTTTCACGCATATTACATGTCTTGTAACATATTGTTACTAAAGTAGATAGTAATTTTAAATCATTTTTTTTAAAAGAAACGATTTTATAAACGTACGTACGAATTTATTTTAAGTAATTTAAATTTTTATACCGGTTTTAATAAGTAACGACTTAAGGAAATAGATACTTTTTTTCAATACATTCCACTAATTACTAAAGCGAATTAAAAATGAATAACAAAAACAGCAAGTTTTACTTGTGAAATTTAAAACTTTAGAAATATTTAATTTTTAATTAAATTTAAAATATTAAGCGAATAAATGAAATTCAAATGTAAAACTTGATGTCATAATACCAACGGTCGTCGGCGGAAATAATCAATGACAGGCTTTCCGAATTAATTTCCTACAAAAAGCAATGTCTAATCGATAATGCCTATTATTATATACTAAGTACTATTTCCTTTTTTTTATTCTTAGACACCCTTTATTTAGATAAAAGAGAAAGCATAATGATAATTCACTATCCATACTTATATTATAAATGCGAAAGTCTGTCTGTCTGTGACTTTTTTACGGCTCGATTTGGATGAAATTTAGAATTAAAATATTTGAAGATTTAGGGATTATTAGATACATATGCTATTTCTTTTTCAAAAATCAACCCCCAAATTGTTGAAATATTGGTTGAAAGTCTGTATGAAAAATCGAAACCGCTTCACCGATTTCTTTTAGACTGATTTTTATTTGTCTTACGAAAAAGCCGCCAAAAAACGAAACAACTATAGTTCACGAGGACGAAGCCGCGAGCGGGTCGCTAGTTACATACTTACATGTGATAGTGTCTTAATACTATCACCTTTTTAAATTACTGTTCTATTTTATAATATTGTACGAATGATGGTTATTTTGCGGAAATAAACAAAAAACAACAAAAAGAAACTATAAGTTCTATAGTGATGAACAAAGATAATATCACCTTTTCCACTTTATTGTTTATTTTTTTAACATTGGACGATTGGTGTTCTTAGGAACCTCATTAATTTTCTCTTCTCAATTTTCAATTCTCATTAAATTATATTTACAGTGTTGAGCTGAGCTTTTTGTTCATTTTTCAGTCATTGGACGATTGGCGTCGAAATAGGTTCCGTTATTTTTATATACGAAACGTCTAAAGCATATATTCAAACTAGTAAGCTTTTAAAATACAACCATCAAGTTTAATTACACCTAAATAAACTGCGGGGTGTGTGAAATATAATATTTTCTACATCAGTATCTAAAAGAAATATAGAAACAAACAGAAAACGTGATAAATCGTTGCACGTGTTCAAAGAAAGTATGTATAACGAATCAGTCAGACATCTGTGAAGTTTCAAAGTTCAAACTTGACTATAGAGCTACTCGACTCAAAGATGCCGACTACTAGCGTGGCTCTTGTGCTTTCCTTGACAAGTCGAATGTTCTTAGGGTTATCTTTACTACTAGTTTTTATTTATTGTATATGGTGGAAATCGATCAAGAGGCGCGGGTTCAAATCCCGCAGGGTTCAAATTTTTATACGTTTTCTAAATATGTCTTTTTCAATTTCCTAAGTATGCGATTAACACTTTAAAAAATGTTAAAAAAAATACACGTATATAGTCAAGAAATTATCAGTTTTTTTAAATAACTATTCTTATTAGGAATCAAACCCGCGCTAACCTTCTCGTAAATTAAATAAATCGTGTTTTCTTTTCAGCTTCACACGGCTTCGCGCATTGCAGGGTAGTGAGAAAAAACCTACCTACTGTCATGACCGACCGTTCTCAACATTAAGCCCAAAATCGAGTCTTAGGTACCGGAGCGGAGAAATGCGAATAATTTAAATATAATCATTCCTTTGAGTAATAATCGAACTCACAACCAATCGCGTTTACAGTCAGACACTGTTCCACTGCGCCACGAAGGACGTAAAAACGATACGACACGATAATACCAGTTAAATTATCAAGCAAACATCTCAAATTGAATTTCGATCTTAAAGACAAAGACGTTATCGCGAAAACGTTAAGTGCTACGAAAATGGGACATGTCATTTGAAACTTGAAGTAGGTACTGTCGTTGTAATTGCGTCCTTAAGGAGCTACTGTGATGTTTAAATTACAAGTCGATTTTGTCACTATCGGTTTAATATGATATTTAGTCAAATATATATAACATAATTAATATTAAAATATATATATAAAATATATATATATAGTTGTTTCAAATATTTCTTTTCAAATTACTTACAAAGTTAAAACTGAACTTGTATTGTTACGTAAATCAATTGTACAAATTTCATGGCTAATAAAATTTTACACATAACTTCACTATAGAGCCTACTACTATAGTAGTATGTAGTATAGAAGTCAGTATCTAATGAAGCAACTGTGTAAGATGTATGTAGATAGAGTGAGTTAAGTAGTGAATGAATCACAAGTGAGAACATCTGGCCCCTACAAGGGTCACAGTTTCCTCCGCACATGACGGCTTTTTGTAGGTCTCGTAAAAAATCTAAGAAGCCTATAAAAACCAGACAAGTGCGGCAAGCACCCAAGACTTCCGCACAATGCAGATAATTTTCCCCTGTTTAGTTAGTTGAGAGTATTTAGTAATACTAGGACCTTTTTGAAATGAAACTATTTTGACCGGATTAATCGCGTATAATTCGCAGGTAGACCTGTGACCACGGACTACTATAGAGTATTCGAAACGTCGGGTTCTAAAAATGTATTTTCGAATACTAAAATTATACGCGATTAATCCGGTTAAAATAGTTTTATTTCAAAATGTGTAATAATCGTGAAAATGTAAGAAGTTATTAATACTAGGACCTTTTGCCGTGTAGAAATACGCATTGTCATAGCAACGTGTATAGGTGTTTGACAAACACATGGAATATATATTTTAATTATGTTTGTTTATTAACTTGTACTAAGGAGCATCTTCGTTTAATAATTCGCCTAATCTAATCTAATTAATAACAACCATTTATCTCAAAATAACTATATTGTGCAATTAGTACTACATTTTCACGTTGCAAAAACGTGTCTAAAGCGGCGCTAGAATAGTGTAGCACAGTTGAAAGCTTTGAATTAATTCAATAAAATTCGCTGAATAGAGTAAACAGACCTGAAACGGTTAGAGCAAAACGTTTTTAAATTTACATTGAATTCAATTTACATTCCGCTTACATAAGCCTATGTTCTTTAAATATATTTGAAAGCTTCATATGAAACTATATAACTGAGTATACTACTTCTAGATCGATTTGACAAACTAAATGAGACTGAAGTGAGTTAGATTATAATATTAAATAATAGAAATGAATTCAATATTAATGTAAAATTGTACAAATTTAGAATTAACTAAATTAACGTATCCACCGCGACCAATAGCACCATACGGTGCTATTGGTATATCTTAAAATATAAACGATATTTAAATATTAATAATACAATTATTTTTTTTACATTTTTTAAAGTGTTAAAATCGCACATTTAAGCTCGCAACGCTAAGCCATGCGTTCTACATCCAGCTATGTTGAAATTCTTATACGCTTATTACAACTTATATTTGTTGTTAGCATCTCTGTAGAGAGATTTTTACAAATTTCTGCTACCCAAAGATTATTCTACGAACAATCGTTTGGCAAGAGAGAATGCAATTTATTAAATATATATTTTTTTTAACATTTTTTTAAGTGTTAATCGCACACTTAGGAAATTGAAAAAGACATATTTAGAAAACGTACTAAAATTTGAAAGTAGCGGTATTTGACCCCGCGCCTCTTGAAAACCTTAATAATACTATTTTTACACTCTTTCTTTTTCAATTCAATTATAATCGATATTGAGTTAGTTATCTATGAAATACAAATATCGATATTCCAATACGGCACAACTGATGTAAGTTATCATCAGCAAGTCCACGTCATTAACTGCACCACGTTAATAAGTGCGCACGGATTGACGCACAAGACACGCTCTTCAAATCGATTCGTCTTATTACACGTAACAATTCATAAACGTTTTACGTAAATACTTTATAAAGTTTTTTATTAATGAAAAAAAAAATAATTAATTTTGGACAATTGATAATGGTTTAGGAACCTTATAGTTGTATATGTTCAAAACGGAGGATATGACGTCATATCTATTTCCGAACTTTACTTGAATCTACAAAATATCATTGTAGTATATTTATATAGATTTTTTATAGTTAAAATTACTTGTAACCTGGCTTTCTATCTATTTTATATATTAATATTGTATATATGAATACGATGAGTACACCTTTAACGCCAATGTTAATGTAGCATAGTTAAAATGTATGTAGAGAAGAACTGCAGTAATTCATTATTTTTTATAGTAAAGCATTATATTTACATTACATTAATAAAAAAAATATAAAACACGTTGATAGGGAAACGCGTATTTTACACATTCACAGGACTACTAGTGTTACATAATTTTGTTCAATGTGCTTACTCGATTTCAACCTGCAACTTTCGCTTATTAATATAATAATGAAATGTTTAAAAACTTCAAGTGATATAATAATAATTATTACATTTAATATTATTCTATATGGCTATATTAATACTGCTATATGTAGATACGTGTCTTGGAATATATTAAGAGCGTTTTGTTCCTCACGACATCCTTCCAGCAACATGTAATAAATTTATAATTAAGCCTTTAAGTTCTTAGTAAACAATGCTCACTGGGTTTCTTATTATCTATACTAGCTCTATGTTTGTGTATGATAGAATGTATTTGAAATTTCATGTATGTATGTATGTATGTACTACGAGACACTGTAAGGGCATGTGATTCGTTATGCGTAATGAATATGGGTTCAAATTTTACTAAGGGAAATATTAACTTAACATTAGTATATTTTTATTAAATAAATCGAGTATACAGCTTCACGCCTTTTCCCGCATAGCCGTGAACCCGTGAAGCCGTGAAGTATAATGAAACTCCGTTTTCCACTAATAAGTTCTTTGATTTTCGCGATTATTACACATTTTGAAATGAAACTATTTTAACCAGATTAATCGCGTATAATTTTGGTAGACACAGGTCTACCTGTGACCACGGACTACTGTAAAATGTTCGAAACGTCGGATTCTAAAAATGTATTTTCTAATACCAAAATTATACGCGATTAATCCGGTTAAAATAGTTTCATTTCAAAATCCGTTTTCCACTGTCCGACCGAAATCGAGACATTGCGTGTTGCGCTTTATCTTCTTACCGGAGCGGAGTAATGAAAATAATTAAAAATATAATCATTCCTCTGAATGGGAATCGAACCCACAATCTATGCCCAGGTGTTTCTTCGACATCAGCAATGGCGAAATGAAAAATCTTTTATTGTAATTGAAGTTACACAGTACACTAAAAAGCGATGAAAATAAAAATACAATTATATCTATACATAATTTTCTAGCATTCAAACGTTATCCGATTGTTAATCGAGTTAGCCGCGTCGCAATCGTAAATCACTATCCGTTAAACCAAATTACAAATTAATTAAACCGTCTTTATTTACACTGGCCTGTTATACGCTTAATGTATGCGGCCATATAAGCGTATTATTGAAATAATTATCGTTATTATATAATATTTTTAACATTTTTTAAAGTGTTAATCACACACTTAGGAAATTGAAAAACATATTTGGACGGTTTACTAAGAGGCGCGGGTTCGAATTCCGATGCGATCAAATTTTTCTAAATTATGTTTTCCAATTATCTAAATAATTACCTGTGAAGAATGCAGGTTCGATTTGTATTTTAATGTTTTACATATCTACTTTTTAACAGTTTCAGGATTTTTCCCGTTGAAAAGACACTTTGTTCTCCGGTATTGATTGGCGGAACTCGACGCAGCGCTATGTTTTAGGTACAAGAGCAAAATATGAAAATATTCCGCTCTTGTACTTGAAACATGAGTGGAAATCGAACACATAACCAATAGCGTTTATATTCAGACGCTGCCACACTGCTACACACATCTAATTTTTCTTTATGAGGAAACAAAATATATTGAGTAGTATAAATTAACATAATTAGTAGATTTTTACATATTTTTGAAACTTTTCTTTGCATCCCTTTCGTTATGGCTTTTCGTTATTTCAACATGCAGTTAATCGTTTTTGATGACACACACTTTGAACCTACAACCACTGATAGCTGTACTACATACAGCAAAACCCCATTAGTCGTTAAACACTAACATGTACCCAAATATACGAAAATTCATAACCAAATCGAGTACAAATATATACATTATGTAAAACCCTGTAATATTCAAGCTGCGTAAAATGAATTTATTATAAATTCGTAAACTTGAACAGTTTGACTTTAACGCGGATAGTTGAACCCCTTGGGGTACATTTTTAATAACCCCAAACTTTGGCAAAGATCGTAAAGAAGGTTATAATATTTTTATGTTGCAGTGTACTTAAGAAAGGTGTCGAAAGAATGCGACCGTGTTACAATAGTACTGTACGAATGAATCAAGCGACGCTTTTGTTGACGATTTTTGCTTTACCTTTAAAAATACACTTATTATGTACTTTTAAAAAGGCCATCGTGGCGCAGTGTGTCAGCGTCTGACTGTAGACGCAGTGGTTGTGGCTTCGATTCCCACTAGGAAGAATGGTTAAGCTTTTAGAAAACGGTTTAAAATTTGGAAGCAGCGGGGATTCGAACCCTCGTCTCTTGGGAACCGTCCAAGCGCTTCTTAAATATTCCTTTTTTTGTTGGCATTGGACGGTCCAAGTATGTGAATAACACTAAAATAAAAATGTTAAAATAGAATGATTATATATATATATATATATATATTTATATTTATTTGTCCCTCTGGTGACAAGACAAAGCGTAACACGCAGAATCTTGAATTCGGTCGGAAAGTTCAGAACAGTGTAGTACTAGTTTCTCTCTGTCTATCCATATATGTATATGTATGTATAAGTATGTATATGTTTATATATGTGTATGTATATATATATTTCATATTAGTATGGTATTTCATATTAGGTGAAATAAGTCCACCGTTGCTAACTTCATTTCTGTTATGTGAATATATAGGCACGGAACGTTCCTTGCGATACTCCTGTCATACGGGCTTCCCGAGAATTTATGCAAGTGGGTTGCCAGCTTTCTCACTGGGCGCAGCGTCAAGGTCGCTGTTGACGGATTTTGGTCTAATTACATGGCCGTGAATGCTGGCGTCCCCCAAGGCTGTGTGCTGTACCCTACACTGTTTCTGCATATCAATGACATGTTAGAGGATCCTAGCATTCATTGCTTTTCAGACGATAGCATGCTGGACGCGATACACCGGCCGTGCAGGTCTTTCAAGGGAAAACGTCGACGAGTGCCGGATAAAAGGTGTCTCTTCTGTTGAGGCATCCCTCGGGAATGTCTCCTTGTGTGCTGAAAGGAACCTAGTTCAATTTAACCCCCAGAATACGCAAGTTTGCGTGTTAACCACTAAGAAAACCCCATCTGTCGTGCCGCCAGTTTTTGAGAATATTCATCTTAAAGCCGCGCCCAGAATCAGCATATTGGGCTTCAACGTTTCGAGTGACTGCCAGTATCGTGATCATCTGGAAAGCAAGGCCAAGTTGGCCTCGGAGCAGCTGAGTGTCATTGTCAGACCAAGACAGTACCTCACGGCCAAACACAGATTGGCCCTGTATAGGTTGATTTGGCGGGTTTCCCTTACAAAAAATAATACAAAATTTAATAAGTTTTATTGGAACACTTCCACTATCCAACTACAGTGTAATTTCATTAGCGTGGGCGCAAAATTATGCAGAACCTTACACAAATCAGATTAAAGTTTAAACTCGCTTAGCATTTAACTCCATACATATATTAATTGTACAATCAAGTCCTAAATAAACGTTAGAGGCTGTCTATTTGAATAATCATTGCTTTTGGATTTTATATTTGTATTTCGGGTGAAGTCGTGATTCTCAGTAATCTACATAACATTGATAATAAAGCTTTATAGAAATTCTATGTACTAACCTTTTATTTCATATGAAAAAGATGATTTTAATATCGACGGGTGTTATGAAGACTGGTACAAGTGCAAAAATACAATTTAAAATTTGGAGTTTGAATAATGACAATTTCAACATAAGGAATCTTCAAATACTTGTATCAGTGTATAGGTAGGAGTTAGGACCTTCGATACATCATTTACATACAGTTATTCCTATTTAAACAGTGAAACGAATTTTTTTTTTTTTTGACTATGTCAAGGCTATAAAAGAAGCTATATTTCATATTTGGACAACGGAGTGTCTTGAAACAAGGTTCACTTTGCTTATCCTTCTATGTGGGAAAAAGCGTACAACTGCATGATTGAAGTGCGTTATTTCTATTATAACATAAAAAAAAACCAATATATATATATATATATACAATGTTTGGAATGAGACTAGATATAATAACCGAAATTAATTTCATATTTTGTAAAGTAATGTAAAGATTTAATTCTCCCTCAAAAAAGTGATTTTGTAGTATTATTTATACTAAATTACTTGTATTAAATGTATATTTTGTAATATAAAATAATACTTACGTTTGATATCGTTCGCAGCGATATCTAATTCATTGTCGGTGGCCAGTGTGCCTCGTCCGCTAGGCCGGTACCACAGTCTGTAGACAAAGAAAACACATTATCAAATGTTTTATCTTCAGCTTCAGCAGTTTATTTAGAAAGAGCTTAGTGACAACACTAAGTTCTCCACTTTCTATCCGAAATTCAGACAATTCGTGACGCGTGGTGGAATTCAACACTCCGCTTTGTCCTTTTAGAGAAATATTGTAGATTAGCGAATTATAATTACTTAGTTCTTTGCTTTCTTTACAATTGAGAGGCTCAAAAAGGAGAGGAGAAAAAAAACTACTAAGTATTTTTTATGTAAACAAATTGTGGAACGAATATTATACATTTAAATACAATTTGTAGAAAGTAATGAATGATGTTATTTGTCTCAAAGTTTATCTAAGATCACCCGAAGAATATAAAACGATAAAAACTAAACACATAAAATACCAACCAAAGCTCTATTAGAATGGAAAAAGGAGCATCTAATGAAAGGAAGAGATGTGCAAGAATTATTTATCTGGGGCTAGGTGCGGCGTTGTGTTACGCCACCCACACGAAAAATAGCGTCTTAACAATAAGCCAACTGTATATGTACCGTTAAATGCTTGGAGATAAAAAAGGGCTAACATTAACTTATGTGATATAAAGCATTTATATTTAAAAAATACATATTTAGAAAACGTATAAAAATTTGAAGGCAGCGGGATTTGAACCCGCGCCTCTTGAAAGCCGCTCAAGCGCTCTGACCGCTAAGCCATGCGTTGTACATCCAGCTACGTTGAAATTCTTAGACGCTTATTACAACTTATATTTGTTGTTAGTTATAAAAATATACATTTATATTTAATTCCTGTATACGCAAATTATTTTAGAATTCGTAGTGAAAGAGGATAACGGAGTGTCAAGACACTAGGTTCTATCTGTCAATTCTAGTATGCGGGAAAAGCCATGAAGCAAATTACGTTATACTTGTTGTAGCAAGTTACATTATAAAAATTTTAACGCAGCGGGATTCGAACCCGCGCTTCTTGGAAACAGTCCAAACGCTCTGACCACTAAGCCATGCGTTCTACATCCAGCTGCATGGAAATTCTTATACGCTTATTACAACTAGCTAACAACAAAAATAAGGTTCAAATGCGTTCAAATTTTTATACACTTTCTATAAATATGTTTTTCAACTTCCTAAGTGTGTCACTTTTAAATGCTAATAATACATTATAGATATTTACTACAAAAATCATGTGACATTATGGACATGTGCCTAAACAACAACGCGTGCAAATTGCGAAGGTCAAATATAAAATTATTATTATATGTATTGAAATTCCCATGTAATGAGATGTTTCCTTTTAATTTCGATTCATATTTTATAAACATACTAATATTATAAATACTATAGTAACTTTGTCTTTGTCTGTGACGAAATTTATATATTTATAAATATATAAAATTTTATAATTTTATACTTGAGGGCTTGGGATGAACATAGGCTACTTTTTTCTCCCATTTTTAGTTCTATCAGTAATTTTTTTTTTTACGAAAAGGCCGTCGAATGTAAGACACGTGCACGCGGGCTAGTTTTATATAAAACTGTATTGAAAAATCTGAAATAGTAACTTTTGACTCAACTTTTTTGGAATAATCTAAGGTTTAGCAAAGAAAAAAAATTAAGTATATTATAAAAAGCGTAAGCTATAAATAAAATTAAGATCAAAATTAACGGTCACCTAATAGTCGTATTATTGTTAACATGGCAACGAGTTAGCTTTTGTAAGCTACAAAAAAAACTCAGGTAGCAACCGACTGCCATAGTAATGAAAGGGATGGAATGAATAGGTTGAGAATTTAAATAGTTTAAGTTTAAAGAAGTTGATATGTGAATTAAAAAAAATGGATTTTAATATGACGGCATTATACTAAATGAAATAGCTAGTATAAAATAAAGAAGAAAAAGATGAATTATAAATAAACTAATAATTCTAGCCAAATTCTGTCAAAATATCCACATTTTTTAGCTATACACTTTTTCCCATACGGGGCCAACATAGTGTCAAAACACACTGTTCTACATATTCCGCTCGAATTTAACACACTGCGTGGTGCCTGGTGGAACACAAAGACGCGTTAATCCCACAAATGGGAGTCGACCCCACAACCAATCCCATCTACAGTCCGATACCACGACGATCTCACAATATAGTTTCATAATTTCAGTCAAAATTTCCAGTGTCACTAAATCTAGTTCGAACACTCTCGATACCTTAGTCCCATAGTTTAGTGAACATCAATCTGACATGACCGAGACGATTTAGCGCAAGATTACGTGGTTTACTTTGAACAGGCTCCCTTCGTGACAACATCCAGACACTCTTGACCTGACTGACACTACAAATTCTTATGCACAAGCGAGCAAACGTTTAAGTAGCCAATAAACTGACTAGACCTTGTAAGCATGCATTGCTTAATACTTAATATTAAATAGCAATAACGTTATAAAATAACTAATTTTGTCCTTTTTAATTAATTTTGAACAAAATTTTGAAATGTTTAATACAATGGTACAGCGTCTGACTGTAAACGCAATGGATGTGTTAGAAATTATGGGTTATGAACCAAGTTAATGAATATATTTAAATTATTTTCATTAACAAGTTTTGATACGAATCGCGGCGTTATGTTCCGACATTCAACGATTCTCGAAGTGGAGAACAATTGTGTTATTCACATGTTAATATTTCCGTTTATGCAAAAACCTCTTAAAATAATTCTTCGAGCCCCTACTCCGCAAAATGGAATATCGCTAACAAGTAGTACTTAAATGCGAAAGAAAATGATCATTAATAAAAGATTTACCATGCGTAGTAAATATTTCTGACATTTTAAAAGGGCAAGCACCTCCATTGAACATTGAAACGGAAGGCGAAAGCAAGGCTAAATCGCATTCTAACACCGCCTACACAAGGTCCTGTAATTGGTGTAACAATTGACGTATTTCGTAAATGTATACTGTAGAATTAAATTGAATACGGCAATGTATCAATTATTCCCTTATTTTTATTTAATTATTATATGTTTTTGATGCAGATGCGAAGGACTAAGCTACTTTCCTCACACTTTAAGAGTACCAACTATTGTTTGCTTTTTTAACGTTTTTAAAGTGTAAATCACACGCTTAAGAAATTGAAAAACATATTTTTAGAAAACGTTTATAAACTATAACGCAGCGGGATTCGAACCCGCGTCTCTTTGAAATCATCCAAGAGCTCTGACCGCTAAGCCATGCGTTCTATATCCAGCTGCGGCTGCGTTTTCTACAAATATGTTGTTGTTAGTTTTTGTCAGCTTCACGTTTTTTTCGCATATCGGGTGAGCCAGAGGGAGTTTAGCGTACAGACACTTCATTCTCCACACCCTCGCGGAACTTAACGCCGCGTTTTGTCTTGATTATTTAATATCAACAGTAAATGTAAGTCAGGCATATCCTAAGTGAGCTATGCTGTAGTAGACGACAATATTCTATTTATACCATTATAAATTTAATTATTTGGTGAGGTTCTAGTCGTTTCTATTTTAAGATTATTACCTACAATAAAATGAAACTGAAATAGATTTGATCCAAATATAAGTTTTGTAATAGTAAATTCTTTAAAACTTTGTTATTATTATTATTTATGTACAGTAGCATAGAAAGTGAACCTAGTGTCATTCCATTTTACGCTTTCCGCACAAATTCGAGACGTAGAGTGGCTTAATGTTTTTTTATATATTTAAAGAAAATACATTTAAAATATATTCCTATATATTTGTCCTTGTACTTTATAACTTATAAAGGCAATCTCTTTATATAGTGATTAACTTAGTGAGTTAGTTCATAGGTTACAATAAACGGCGTAAACACTGCGGGCGGAACCGGAAATTACAGGTCATTAATATGGCTACCATATTATAATTGATGTCCGAATTCCGTGTTAGTTTGTATAGACAAAGGTATTATTTCTTATGAATTATTTTTTCATCTTCTAACTACTTGCATATATATAACATGAGTTGTTTGATGATTATCATAATTTTTTTTAGTTGTCCATTCAAACGAAGACTTCGTCAAAGAGGCCTTTGCCATATTTAGTCTGACCGGACAAGGTAAACGAAGGCGGGATAACAGTGCGGAAGAGGGTATGAAGAACACTGCACTTGACCACCAATGTCACTTTGTTTTGAAAAAGCCTTACGTCTAAATTAAAAAAAATGTAAAGATAAAAATTTAAATAAAATTTTACCACATTGATGGTACAGTTCATATACAGTAATTGCTTTTATATAAGTTTTATAATAATCCACAAAAAACAAGAACATAACGGTTGAAAAGACCTTTCAATAATGCGTCCATTAAACATTAACTACATCAGGACAACACTTGCGAAGCAAAAATAACTTTATATTAGATTAAAAGATCAAAATTGATATTTTTTCGAAAGTTCGAAAGTTATGCAACTCTTCATTAAAAGCCAACAATTCCCTTCAGTCGTCATGTTTCGTTAATTTTCTTGGCTTTTGGTAACTCTTAACGACGTTACTGCCTTTGATGAGTAAAGGAAACTTCGTGTAATGTTGGGATAAGTAAAATGTACTTGAAATTTAGATCTGTTTTGAATAGGATGATGCCTTTCGGTCAAGTGTTTTGTTTGTTTTTGGTACCATTTTGTACAGCTGCACTTTTTTTTCCGCATAACAAGATAGCCAGAACTTAGTGTCTGTCTCCACAGCGGAGAAATGAACATATTTTAAATATAATCATTCCCTATAGTGGGAATCGAATTTACCACAAATCGCGTTTACATTCAGACGCTATTCCACTGCGCCACGATGGCCTCAATCGAAAAAAATTAAGTGATAATTCACCATATTTCTTTTCCTTAATAAACTAAACTCGTATTATCATCCATTACATGAAATATTTATAATGTGTAGCTATATCATTTTATTACCTCAATTTCATAATTTTCAATGAAATTGAAACTCTTTAACCGCAGTGTCAAATTACTCTTAGAAGAAGCCGTTTAAAGTTATTTATAAGTAAAAAAAGCAACTATCGTACCATTTTACTGGAAGAATAGCTTAAGATTTACAAAAAACTGATCACTTTTATAGAATATTATTTATTGCACTTTAAAAAACAAACAAATACAAATCTAGAAATAAAGTAAACAAAAGGTGGATCTCTCTGAAAGAGATCTCATCCAGCAAAACCTGTGGAACTGGGTAAAATCAAAGAACGGAATGTCGCAACACTAGGTTCACTGCTTAGCCTGATATATATAATTGAAGCGTGAAGCTAAATTCATTTAATAATATATTTTTTTCGAATGGGACTCAAACCTATGACCAGTAATAATAAAAACCTGTCCCCTACATACTCCACTGTACCTTTACCACTTTCCGTTATCGCTTAGTTCTTTAAGATTTTATTCTCTTTAAAATCATAGGTTAAAAAATATGAGTAATAAAGACCGCCTTGGAACGATGGTTGTAGGTTCGAGTTCGACGTCACTCGGAGTAATGATTATATTTGGATTGTTTTCATTTCCTCGCTGTGGTAATACAAAGAACGGTGTTAAGTTACGCACTTCAATATACTATAATTCGAATGTTTATACATTTTTCTATATCTCACTCACTTTTATTTTTCAAAGATTTAATAACAGACCATTTTCACCGCGGGAAAACAAATACGTAAGCAAACACGTTGACAAGGGTTCAATGATGTTTGGCCACCTGACGTTTACAACTTAATTAATAACTAGCAAATGTTTTCATTTGTGAATATCGAGTTTCATTATAACATTCAGCCTTTCATGGCGCAGGTGGGGGTGTGAATTATATGTAATGGAGGTTCTAATCGTCATCCTAATAACATGAAATATGTTTAAATTAACAGATTAGCTTACCAAATAGGTAAATTCATCATGGCACAGTGTGAGCGTGTCTTACTGCAATGGTTATGAATTTGACTACCAATCGGGGAAATTATTGTATTTAAATCATTTTTACATCCACTTTGGTGACACGACAAAGGATGAAAAGTGTAAAGCTGAAGCTTAAAAAAAATATATAGAACACGTTCAAAATTATTTATTATCTAGGAAATATTGTAGATATTTACATCTGATCCGAACACATACGCATATTTGCGAGCAAAACAGACGGTGGTAACAAGATGCGAGTTGAAATAGTATTGCAAGGTTTCTTATTCTTATAGATTGATAGATAGATGAAAAGTGAAGTTAATCAAAGTGTTTAAAATATTATCGTTACTAATGAAATCGGTTTTTTTTTAATTAAACTATTATGAACCGGATTAATCGCGTATAATATTGGCATTCAAAAATACATGTTAGAACCCGACGTTGCGAACACTGTACAGTTGTCCGTGGTCACAGGTAGACATATCGAGTCTACCTGCGTAGAGTCTAAATATGTAATAATCGTGAAAATCAAAAAACTCATCCGGTTTTTTTTTTATTTAAGCTTAAAGCTTATTTTATCAAGTACAAAACTTTGTATGTAAGTGAAGAGGTAAATAAATAATACATTTTATTTTAGCAACTGTTCAAACAATACCTCCTTAGGAACTAGCAGTTGATAGTATTAACCTAAACTTAAACTAACTAACTCAAAAGTTAACTGAAGAACAACAGAACGTTTGGACGAAGAAATATTTTCAATTTCGATTGTGGACTTTATATCTATATGCATAAAATTCAATTTGCAGCCAGCACGGTGGCCAACTAAAAGCTAATGAATTGAGACGGCACGGGAAATTGTTACCTCCTCCACTGTTATATTCGCCTGGTACTTATGGCTGTTTCCTAAGGGCTTTCAGGATTCATTAGGAAATGTAAGTTGCCTACCTACCAATGTAACTCAATCTATAGAATGGCGGAAGCTCTTTATATTTGAGTTAAAGTTACTTTCAAAGGGATGTTAACATGGCATCTTTATACTATACAAGTGTTTGAATAAATGTGTTATTTTAGAATATTAATAAAGGGGCTATTGTGGCTCAGTGGGACAGCGGCTGACGTCCGTGGGTTCGATCCCTAGTCGGTGCAATCATACTTACATTATAAGTTTTTTGATTTTCACCATTATTACACATTTTGAAATTAAACTATTCTTAACCGGATTAATCGCGTATAATATTGATATTCGAAAATATATTTAAGAACCCCAAGTTTCGAACACTTTACAGTAGTCCGTGGTCACAGGCAGACTGAGGTGGCATTTGTCTGTCATTCGATACAATTATGATATCTAACTACCGCCAACGATTTCTTAGTTGCCTTGCCTACTACCCTGGATTCTTGCAAAATGAGCTGACTGACGTCGGGTTCTGTATTTTCGAATTTAATGTATTTTCGAATACCAATATTATACGCGATTAATCCGGTTAAAATAGTTTCATTACAAAATACTTACATTTTTTTCATTTCTCCACTTATATTACCTTGATTGCTAACTGTTTTTTTTATTTTGCACGAATAAAACAATAGTTATAGAAAAAGCCAAAGCAATTTCCATGTATTACATAAATTAAACGAAAACAAAACAGTTATCAGGTCACAATATTATTCATCAATTTACTAAAGACCGTCAACATTAAAATATCCGCTGGCCGTAATTAATATATATACATATTTAATTATGATAAAGTATACAATGACAAGTGCTAAATAAAGATTTTGGGTTGCACTTTCTACTAGAACACAGATATATAAAAAAAGCACCTTCTCCGATTTCCGCTTAAATATACATTGCTTGGCGGAGCTTCACCTCGCAAATCCAATAGTCAAATTTATTTCATATTAATGACGCACATGGTTTTATACAATAATTTCACAAGATATAACCCACAAGGCATAAAATGTTATAAAAAATTTAATTATGATAATATCAAATTATATTGTGAAAGTATGTGAACAGCAGGACAGGGCTAATTGCTTTAACATTAGGGTGTCCAAACAATTTGGAAGCCATTCTTGCGCAGTTATTCGACGGATGGATGTTGAAATCTAACTAGAGAAAAATAATAATATTTTAAACTGATTAGAGAAAAATGTTTTACAACTAAAGTCTAATATAATCTTTGGGTTAGCTACACATTTTAAATGTCCATCTGTAACTACGGAATCTTGTTAAGTGTACGAAACGTCGGGTTTTTTAATATGCATTTTTGGATAACCGGTTAAAATAGTTTCATTTAAAACTCTACTAGCAAAGCTAGAGGCTGCCGTCGCACATGAATTACTAAACGGACGGTAAACGAAAAACAAATTCAGACACAACAAATAAAATAGACTTTATATAAATAATTCTATCGACGGTAATGTTAACAGGTCCCACTGAGACCGCCTACTGTTCACTATGTAATGTGGGCTATGGGAGGCGTCAAAATGGTTGGTATGTCTAATAAGATTTTTTGTACGGACTAGTGTAACATGTAATTAAAAGAATTAGTTCTAATTTATATGTTCATTTATATATTTTTTAATGTAATATACTTAAAATTATTCAACTTTACATATTTATTAATACGCAATTTTCTTGTAGTGTTTAAATATTTTTTTTATTTGTTTAATACTTATAGAAATGCTTAATAGGTTATAATTTAATTTCTGGTCTAGAGATCGGTTAATATAATGGCTACCACAAAATTTTATAAGAAAATAAAAAAGTGTAGTTTAAAAAACAACACGGTAACCCTACTTAGCAACGATGGCATTACTTATAAATAAATTATATATAAATCTACAACATCGTTTTAATAATATTTTACAGTGCTTTAGGTGGCCTTAAACAAAATGGGTTTCATCCATTTTATATAAATTATTAATATGACATGTCATTTTAACGTTTAAATATTAAAGCCAACATGGCGCAGCCGTGTTGTCTGATTCCAGTTGTACAAAATCAAAAATTAAAATATTCTTTATTCAAACATGCACTTTCGAATCGTCAATTAACATAAAAAGTCAGTATTGTCAGTCCTAGCGGCAGCCACCACCGGCCCGGAAAGCAGTTCTGTTTAGAAGAGCCGGCGAGACTCAAAAGTTCACTACACTAATCTTTATAATTTATAATATAAATATTATCTTTATAATATAAATAATTGCTTGAACGCACTAATTGTAGGTTCAAATCCCATTTATATTTTTCTGTAGTTACTTCTTTAGTCTGGTTACATAGGAAATATGTGGCGGAAAGGAGACTGCGGAATGATTAGTGATGTTCATATAATAATATAATAATCTAGTCACTTAGATAGTCGCATGTAAATCAGTAAAAAATAATATTTAATTTGTTTAGTACGAAGATTTGGGTATTAATAAAATCACTAGTTGAAAAAGACATATTTATAAAACGTATAAAAATTTGAACGCAGCGCTCATGCGCTCTGACCGCTAAGTTCGGGTTCAAATCGCGCTGCGTTCAAATTTTTATACGTCTTCTAAATATGTGTTTTTCAATTTCATAAGTGTGCGAATAACACTTTAAAAAATGTAAAAAAAAAATCACTAGTTATTAGTTTGCAACTCCATCCTGTTACGGGGGCTGGGCTTAATTCGAGACATTGCGTGTTTAGTGGCGGAAATTATCGCCGAACGTGAACGATAAGAAGACAAAGTTCGACACATTGAAAATAATCAATAATTTTTTCCGAATGATAATAGAACCTACAACCAGTCGCGGTTACAGTCGGACGCAGTCTCACAGTGCACTGTGTAAAGTAAAATATTTGCAAAAGAAATAACGCTGAAAAAAATAACACTTATAATTTCGCTCTACTTAAAAATAGAGCAAGTGTCTGTTGTTGCTTAAACTTAAAATGTGTATCTTTTGAAATGAAACTATTTTTAACCGGATTAATCACGTTTAATCTAGTTAAAAATAGTTTAATTTCCAAATGTGTAAAAATCGCGAAAACCAAAGATCTTATTATGTGTATCTTGTATTTAATTTTAATATCAGAATTCCTCTCGTAAATTCTAATTTTTAATTAAGTATTAGCTTCAGAACTATTCATAACTAAAAGACTTGTTCAGAAAATGTATAAAAATTTGAACGCAGCTGGATTTGAACCCGCGCCTCTTGAAAACCGTTCAAGCGGTCTGACTGCTAAGCCACGCGTTCTATGCGTGTAGAACGCATGGCTTAGAGGTTGTTCAATTTTCTGAGTGTGCGAATACCACTTTAAATTTGTTTTAAAAACTATTCATAACTAAATTAAAATGGCCGACAAGACTTCAAATAATCTTTTGTACTTTACAAAGCCTATACCATTCATCATCATCCTACACATTGACTTTCCCAAATGTTTGCCCAAATCGTTTTAATTTACTTTGTGAAGGCATTGCTAGTTTCTATGATTACTCATCTGAGTATCATCTGAAGATGTCTCGTTAGTTTAACAGAACTTTCGCTTTGATACGGGCAATTAGATTCACAACTTTGAACTTTGCGGCGACGAATTAAAGTTCAAAGTGCCTTTCATCTTAAACAGATAATTCAGATTACTTGAGCGGAATAATTTAATAATGTCCTAATATATATATATATTAATTTCAGCAATATGCTAAGGTAAGGTTAGATGCGCTCTACAATCGTTTGATACCCAGTTTCGTATATTAAATTGTATATTTCAAAGGACACTGATAATTAATAAAATAAATAGTAAAAGACATATTTAGAAAACGTATAAAAGTTTGAACGCAGCGGGATTTGATCCCCCGCGCCTCTTGAAAAGCGTTCAAATTTTTATACGTTTTCTAAATATGTCTTTTTCAATTTCCTTAACGTGCGAATAACACTTTAAAAATGTTTAAAAAAAATAAATTGTGTGTAATTGTTGAATGTAACGTGCCTTGAACTCAGATTTTTGAAAGATGCATCCAAGAGGTCTTAGTCTCAACAAATAAGTATGTCAAATTTAGTTGTTGTCCAAAAAATATTAGAAGTTATAAAATTGTCAAATCACTATTTTGATTTTGTTAAAATATATATTGTTTGTGGGTTTTTTCATTATTTTATGATTTAAATCGGCACAAACTTATATAATTTTTATATTTATTTGATAATTTTAATGACATAAAAAAAAATGTATTTTGTTATATCTTAATTTTTAATTGAATTTAGTAACTATATTAGTCAATATATAATATATATTTACTTACATTTCCGTACCTTAGTGGCAGACTTGCTTGTTACAAGCTGATACTTGCCGAGATGACATTTAGGACTTAGAGAGTATATGTATGTGTGTAAGGTATTAAGAAAGAATTTAACGCAATTCCCCTGATTTCTTAAAGAAATGTATTTTATATTATACAGTCGGTTCTACTACTACTGGGGCCATATAGTCAGCTCATTGACAAAAAGAAGTAACTGAAATAATTTATACCATTTAAGTCAACTAATTTATTTTGAATAATTGCGCTATTTAATACGTATAGATATATTCATTTGATAAGGGTTTAGTGAGTTCAATTAAAATAATGAATAGCTATATAGAACTTGAATATCGTCTCGAAATATCTTATAAAGTATCATATTTCAAAGGAATATTACGTTGTGAGTAATTAAGCTGAAATTACAATATATAACAGCATAAGCATCTTGGCGTTCTTATTGGAATAACTTATATTGAAAAAATGTGTATGTTTTTATACGACGGTGATAACCGCTTTGCTATAGTAACAGTATAAACGATACCAAAAAAAAAAACAAAACTTAACTAATTTAATACTAAAGTAGATCCATTCGATAAATATATTTATAGTATACAAGGAAAATTTTCGTAATATAACATGAAATGATGACAATTTTGATAGTAAATTAAAAAGTGATAATTTTTATTACATAGCATTTTTTTTTACAGCTACACCCTTTTTAAGAGTTGTTGTCAGTGAGAACCTAGTGTCAAGACACTCTGTTGTCCAATTTCCGGCCGATTCCAAGACAGTGATTTAAGTGGCGAAACTTATGGAATAATAATATCCTATAACACCGAGTGGGAATCTATTTTTCTATTATTTATATTTAGTATTTATTGGAAGAATACATAATGTTTTGAAATCTCTGAGGCTAGTTTACTTGAAATTAAAAATTAACCTTTTTAATAATGAAGTATTATAATATCAATTAATTTATATAATTTTTATACAAAAAAAAGGTGCTTGAATGCAAGGCCATCGTGGTGCAGTGCGTCAGCCGCTGATTGTGAACGGAGAATTGAAAATAAAAAAATATTTAATTTCTCCGTCTTGCTAAGACAGAGCATTTTTGAGTTCCGCTACTTGTTAAGTATGTTTTGAAATTGAGTGGAAAGAGAAGCGTGACACTATGACGGACTGACTACCCCTGCTATGAAAATGGGCACTGTAGTAAATTCGTATATACGACCTCCTTCATTAACTCCTAAGCTACTCGCACGAGAATAAATCAACACACAAAGTTAACAATGCTAATTAAAGACAAGTAATGTTTCGTACGCAACCGTGAATTTCGTCAAAGCTATTTATTTACACAGCGTAATTAATATAATATCATAACGTCTCCCGTTACAACCAATAAAGGAAGCTGTAAGTACTGTAGTTTAAATATTTATATTTTGTATTCAAATTTGTAATCTTAACAAGGTTGTTAGTTAAGCCCCGTTAAGGCTTAGGTAGTAAGTTAAAAAAGGAAAACGCTTTAGTTGCAGGTTCGATTCTGTCTTGAGAGAATGTTTAAATATTAAGTTCTTTCATTTTCACTAATATTACACATTTTGAAGTGAAACTATTTTAACCGGATTAATCGCGTATAATTTTTGTATTCGAAAATACATTTTCGAACCCGACGTTTCGAACACTTTACAGTAGTCCGTGGTCACAGGTAGACTCACAGTCATTATATTAGATGCAATCGTGGCGCTGTGGCACAACGTCTGGCTGTAAACGCGATGCTTGTGGGTTCAATTTTCACTTTCTCCGCTTTTGTACCTAAGACCAAAGTATGGGATTTCCGCTACTTAACATGCAATATGTCGATTTCGATCAGAAATAGGAGAACGGAGTATCTTGAAACCAAATTCTATCTGACTACCCTGCTACGCGTGAAAAAGCGTGAAGGTTATTCTTTTTTATATTTAAAGAATGTTTTCGTTTTATTTATATATAATATAAAGGAGGGAAGGGGGGGGGGGGATCTTAACACTAGATTCTCTCTGACTACCTTTTCATTTCAACACAAATGTTACTTTTACATTATAAAAACAAAACTTTTCATCGCATTCTGAAACAGCGTTACGAAAAGTTAATTTCAAAATCATGCTAAACCACGAGGACTATATTAGAAAGTGTACCATTTAAATGCGATAATAAGCATCAATGTACAGACGAGATGTTTACACTACGTAATTAATATCTAATATCACGTTACATACAATCAAGAGAGCTTAAGCCAGCGTGAAACAGATACGGTATTCAAGATGAGTATATTTATAGGCGATATGTTAAAGAAATTATTATTTGCAGGAATTTTAATGAACAATCGTTACGTGTAAATGGACTTGCATGACGATTTATGGTTATAGATAAAGTATGATCAATGTTTTGCTTGCCTTATCCATTCATAAACACATATATATCTATACAAACTATTTCTATTATGCAAGCTTGTTTTTATCACATTCAGCTTTATAAATCACTCAATAATTTAACACTGTTATCGATTTCAGATTATTATAAAAATTAACTATTCTTGGCATTTGTATAACGTATAAAAAGTCGATGCACATTTGGACATTTGTATAAATACAATGTAATGCAATATAATAAGGAACAAAAGCAAAGGTAGATTATTAATATACAATTTTATTCAATTAATACAATTGAAGACGAATAGAATCGTATCGCATTCGTCAGGTTGTGTGTAATAGATCATATTTGAAGGTGTACGTTGGAAATTAATCAGGCAATCTAAATTCACCTTCGTTAATTAATAAAAGCACTTCTACCACAAGGCTCAGATTCATATGAAGACGTACGCCGAAATATTGATAAAGGAGCAGTGAGTATTATAGCTAGTTTGTAGTAAAATTGTTTCAAATAACGAAAAAATAGACATTCGTTTAAGATGAGTAGAGTATAGGTGTTTTAAAAATCTATGTCATCCAAAGTAAGTTGTAAGAATATTGACGTAGCTGGATTAGAGCAAATCGCTTAGTGTTTACGGCACTTCGACAGGTCCCAAGATGCACGGGTTCGAGTTCCACTACGTTCAATTTGAATGTGTGTTTGAATCTCACTCATTTCGAGATTACTATACGTGTTTTTTTTTAATCTGAAGGTATTTAAAGTTGTTAACTAACAGAGATATATAACTAAGAGGATTTAGTTTCATTTGATAACCTAATTTTGCTATTTTAATTAATTTCAATTAATAATCTATATTCTTTTTTATATATTTTTTTGTATATAAAACACAATTGTAACAGTAATTTATTTTGGTGTAACTCATCATATCACTCAGAATTAAATATGCCATCGAGATACGGGAGTCTTTATACCCACCCGTGACGATACGGGTGATACGGGTCTACGCAAAACAATTCATTCATTAGAACCCTTTTAAAAGGAAAGAAGGTTTTAATATTACAACTGAAGTGAAAATTTGTTAGAGTTGATCATGTAAAATTCTATAACGTACTATGTTATATGTAAGGTATATGGATAAATTATATAGAAGCGAGGCTTGTTTTTATAGGCTCTTTTTTAAGCTTTACGATTTATCCCTAGCGGGGTAATCTGGAAGAACGGACGCCAAGTGCCTATGGTCTGCCTGCCTTAATTCTTCCTCAACCTCTTCATACTCGCCCGAGGGGTCCTCATGCTGTTTAGGTGACCTTCCCTCAGTACCATCGTTGCTATGCTCTCGAAGGTCAGCCGAGGTCTGCCCCTACCTCTCATACCGCTTAATGACTAGAAAAGTATATCTTTCTTTTCATTCTTTTATCACTGATCCTCCCGAACACGTAATATAAACTTTCGACCAGTAATTTAACTATAATAATATATTTTTATTACGCAAATATATTAAGTATTATTTTATTCAATGGATCTCAAGACATCCCCTTGCAGAGGCATTTACGATTGAGGCCATCTTGGCGCAGTGTCACAGCAGACTGTATACGCAATGGTAGTGGGTCCAATTCTCACTACAAGAAATGATGAAATTTAAATATTTTTTATTTCCCAGCGCTAGGAAAAAATGCGTGGCGTTTTGTTCCGCCATCCGAAAGCATAGAACCGAGTATTCACTACACCACACCAGATTATCTCTGGCTACCCTACTACGCTGGGTAAAGCTTGAAGCTGACAAAAAAAAAGTAAATCTCCCGCCAAGAGATGTATTAACAGTGTCTGCCAAACGTATAAAACATAGACGATTGTCGTAAAATACACGTCAGGTCAAACTTCAGGGATTATATATGAATTATTAATGAGCTTATTCACATAAAGGCAGCCGCTTTTTATCCCGTTTCCAAGAACTTGCGTTATCCCGCCATTTTAAGGTTTCAGTACTTTCTATATAACCTGCAAATGCGGAGGCGATAGATTAAATATTTAGATTTCGTAATCAAACTATGTACGTAGTCCGTGTACAGTTCGTTGAATAAGTGAAAATTTATTTAGAGAACATACAGTACCTCTTGTATTTTATATGAACGGCTGGGCCGATTCGGCTAATTTTGCTTTTAAAATATTTTGTCGAAGTCCAAGGAAGGTTTATAACGTCAGAAAACATAAAACAATAGATGACATTTTTTTACTATTTTATATTCCCATACATGCTGTGCGTATGTATCAAACAGGATTATTAAAAGACCTAGTATAAATAAAATTCGGCCGCATGATATAACGATATATAATTTATGCATTCAATAGTTTGGCCGGTCATTTGATCTTGAGATTAATATTTGTTATCTTTCTAAGAACATTTCTGAACGCGCTATAAATATTTGACAACAAATATGTCAGTTTTGAGGATAGTTATTTTCATTATCAGATATAAATAAGGAGAATTTTCATAGAGACAGTCCTTGCGTATTTTTTACTTTTGGCTTTCTGTTAGTTTATTATTAATTTTGACATATTTTTTAATTTTTTAAAAAAATATATATAACTGAATCAAAACACATTTCCGTGTGATTCATCAATTACTTCGTCGATAATCGATTCTAATTCGATAGCACATAGCTGTTATCAGTGTAGATAACCGTGTTAATGTATGAAAGGCAATTTTCAAGTTCACTGACCTTTCGATAAACACAAAGTTGCATAATACGCTCTTTGTACTGGAGTAACAGTCAGCCATATGTTCGTTACGAGCGCTTCCCTTTTAACTGACTTCGACAACGATTACGTTACATAATATATTAACTTTAATTCAAGTTAACTCGTTATTTTAATAATAATAATTAATTATTATAAAATTGAATCAGCTACAAATACAATTATAATAAATGTAATTTTTTGTAACTAATCTGTATAGTACTTTCTTTTTAACCTGGTGGACCCTGGCGAGGGCATCACGTTCCTGCGGTTCCGAAAACGGGTACAAATTATTAAGCTAGTCCGACCGCGATAAATGAGTTACAATAGCGTTAATTAATATAAAAATAGATTAATTGATTGATTGATTGATAAAATAAAAGAGCCTTTATAGCGCACTTCATAGTCTTGAGTTTTATATTTAAAATACCGAGGGTTTCATATTCACAATTGTGGCACAGTGTAGCGTAGTTGTGAGTTCGATCCCTGCAATGTCTCGATTTTCGCGGAATGTGGTGGACGGAGTGTCTTCACATTAAGTTTTTTCTGACTAGCTTAATAGGCAGAAAAAATGTTGAAGATGTTGAGCATCTTTTAAATATTTATCTCAATCATCTTGAGGTTAGTCATAATACAGGGCTGTTTGGGCAAGAAGAAAAAAAAAATAGACCTTTCATTGGTTTCTCTGCCTGCTATGGGACGTACCTAAAGATAAAAAAAACGGTTCCAGTGTTCGAGAATGGAATACCATTTGTGAGGTCAATGGCATGCAATAGTCATATTTCACACAAACGCCATGTCGTATGCCGACCCAAAAGATAAAACTATCTACGTACATACTTTTGGACGTAAATATAAAAATATAAAGTTTTCCGATCCTTTTCAGTGTCTATTGAATTACTGTCCTAACAAAGTACAATTATAATGAAAAATAAATCACTTTGTCGTTTGTAAGAGTTGGCATTTTGTTAGTTTTTATTATAATTGCAATGTAATTTACGAATGTATTTATTTATGTATTTACTAAAATTGGATACTAATTAAATTTATATTTTTAATTTATACTTTCAATAAGAAAATCTAGTCAGGGTTTTTTATATAAGGTAGAGGGGATTTTGTTATTCCATTAGCCATATTATTTCCATTTCTATGTAAAATTATTTTCCAGTGTCCGGAATTTATTTCGGAATATCCTCTTATAATTTGCTCCTTCACACTCCCAAAGGCACACAATGTTAGACGTCAGAACACGACAAACTCCAGCTGTCTATTATCCAGTAGCTTCGTCTGCCCATTGTATGTTACTAAACATTTTTTTGAAGTCTACAGTTGTTAAAAAGCTTCATTGTCGTATGTTTAATATTTACTCTCAATAAATTACAATGTTATGATCAAGTATCCTTTCTGTCTGAGTATTCAATTGTAAAGCTACATAAATTTTGCAAAAGTGTACATGAAAAACATTTTTACCAAAATTAAAATTTAAACGTAGCTGGATTTGACCCCGCGCGTCTTGTTTACCGTCCTAGCGCTCCGACCGTTAAGTCATACGTTGTACATCTGGCTACATCGAAATTCCTATACGCTCATTGCAACTTATCGACTTATTTATTTCTATATCAAGTTTGAATAACTTTAAATTTTTTAAAATAAATATGTACATATTTGTATCTTATAGCTAATTGGGATCGCGTAGTCATCGTGTATGAGTAAATCATTAACTTAATTATTATTTAAAGTGTATATAACATTTTTAAGTCAACATCCAAAGCGCACGGACAACGAACGAAATTTTGAATAATTCAAAAGAAGTCGAATACAGAACGTTATATTTTGAGAAAAAACTCTTTTTACTATACTTTACAAAAAAAATGTAATTTACTAAAATATTTCTCGTAGCGCAACCTTGGAATAAGGGCGGACCTTCATTACCGCCCGGCGAAATAACAGCGACAAGAAACTTGGTATTTTTTTCCATCAAAATTTGACTTAAGCCATCTGTTCGTGCTGGATTGGACAAATATTTGAACTCGCTCGGTTTTCCGTTAATTTATTAGACCAGAGTCATCTTGTACATAAATTTTTTTTTTAGGTCGTCTCGCTAATTGTGTTTGCATAGAAAAAGATGAAAATTATAGCTAACAAGCACTATGGCTATTATAATATACCTAGTTACCTAGGTTTTATTGAGGAAATTATAATTTAAACACTTTTTACTCTTCTGCTCTCTTGTTTTTATTTAGACAAGCCAAGCAAGCAAGACAAGTTAATGAATTGAGTAAAAGCTTATTTAAATATACCTATTTCAATGTTTCGTTTACATAATAAGATTACAAACAAAAAATTCAAATAATAAGCTATTTGGTATTCGCGATTCGTACACGTTACAACCTAACGTGACATTTTGAACACTTTGCAATAGCCCGTCTATCTGTGGTAATTAAGCTCAGACACTCCGTTCTCCACTTTCCACCCGAACCCGAGACATTGTGTTAAGCGACTGAACTTAACGCCACACTTTAATTTATAATTTAAGCCACGCTGGCCTCAGTTACAGTTACTAGTTATATAATTTTCATATAAACGGTAATGACATCTAAATTTGTATGGAATTTAATACAATAACAACCAATATCAGCTTAATTATATGTAAGACATGTCTTAGCTAATATTAGATCGTGTTATTTGCATTTCTGCTTAATAATGCTCAAGTCACAATCGGATGTATGTATGATATAATGAAATGGACTGTGCGTGAATTAAACTATTATTGTAATAATATATAAACCTAATAAGGCTATCTCGAGACTACTCGGGCGAGTGATTTATTTATTTAAATATATTTCTCCGCTCTGGTACCTAAGACAAAGCGCGGCGTTGAGTTACGCTAATCAACACGCATTGTCTCAATATCGGCAGGAACGTTCAGAACGGAGTGTTTTGACACTGGCTTCTTTATGATTGCCTAGCTATGCGAGAAAACGAGTGAAACTTAAAAAAAGCTCCAAATTTTTAATACAATCGAAATCTCTATGAAAATAATAGCTTTTTCATATTTAATTTTGCAATATGATAATAAAAAAATAAGCTTCGATATTACGTTGTTGGATCAGAAGACGGTATTAATAGTTGTATATAATAATTCTCAATACGTAGTTAGTAAATTGCGATTCTCCAAACAGTTTAGTGTAAACAGAGTAGCGGTACAGTCACTGTGCCCGTTTCAAAATTTACCTGAACACACAGAAATAAACATGAGTATACGGCAGCCTGTAATATGAAAGGAAAGGACTCGTAGTTTATAGTACATTAAAGTGCCATTTTAAATACTTTATTAAATGATGATTAAAACTTTAGATTTACGCCTTTTCCCGTTTAGCAGGGAAGGCATAGAGAATTTTGTGTCACGACACTCCACTCGCCGCCCCAATCTCAATCTCAGCAATTTATCGTGTCACCAGAGCGAAGAAATGAAAATGATTGAAATATATTCATACCATACGAGTGGGAATCGAACCAATGACCATCGCGAATACAGTAAGGCGCTGGGGCAATGCGCCACGATGACCTAATTTAATTTTTTTTAAAAAGATCATGGTAAAATTTTATTACATTCTCCACTCTCCTGGGCGTGGTAGCATTGCCATATTTTCACATCTCGTCAAAAGCGAACTCCCAACCATCGCTCAATATCGTTTGTTATTTTTTTGTTGCTTTCATCGCATTATGGCTTTTTTCGATGGGTCCTTACATTTAGGTTGCCTGGAAGAGACCACTTATAGTGATGAGACCGCCTTTGCGCATTTATTACATTATTATAAAAATAGTTTTATATATCTGATTATAGTGGGCGATAAAGAGTTATAATCTTATCTTATCGTTTAATTATAATTTCATACTCGACTTAGTGTAATTTCTAATTTGTTTGATACGAACAGACATACTCGTATGTGTTTGTTTGTATAAATGTTTCGCTGTAACCCGTATCGACAGATTTTACCAAATGAGCCGATCCATCTTTGTTGCAACTGTCAAAGTTAATTAATTCGAAATCCTCAATATGGTATTTATATGTTATTTATAAAAATTTCAAATATATAAAATTTTGTTGAAATACCATTGGTTCGCCATAAAATAAAAATTATACATAAATCAAGATTACTGAATTAGTGTAATTAAGGACAACATTTTACTGATATATTTAACACTATTTTAAAAATTTTAAAGTGTTAATTACACACTTTGAATATTGGAAAACAAATTTGAACGCTCGGACGGTTTCCAAGAGGTGTGGCTTCGAATCCCGCTGCGTTCAAACTGTTATACGTTCTAACATCGTAACGTAAAAAAGTCGTAACTCATAGTTTCTAATAAAATAAAAAACAGCTTCACGCTTTTTTCTACATAGCAGACTCGCTTTGTCTTAGATACCAGAGCGGAGAAATAAAAATATTTTAAATATAATAATTCTCCCGAGTGGGAATCGAACCCACGACCAACCGTGTTAGCATCAACGTTTTTAAAAATCAAGAAAATTATATTAAACTTCACCATAATTCTTTTAAAGAATCTCATATTTAAAGTATACGAGTATTTACCGAACAATCTCAGCCAAAGAATCTAAAAGCTCCGTAAAAGCTCAGCGTGCATTTTATAGTTTCCTTACATTAAACTCGAGATAAGATTTTAAAGCTTAGTTCAATAAATTGAATCAGTGCTTCTAGGGAATTCTGCTTCGACAGAACAACGCACCCTACAAAACTAGCCTTAAGACCTCCACAATAGGTTATACAAAGTGTTGTGGAGTAATCTCTAATGAGATTTGCGATGCAATGCCCTGGCTTTTAATATAAAATGATGAAAGGTTTAAAAAGGATGGGGAAAATGTAAAAATGCTACCTATGCAACGAAGGTCTTTTAGGTTCGCTTATTAAAATAGCTTTGTGAAATAATGCAATGTAGCCGATTGTAACGTTTTTTTTTTATGAGTAGTTTAGATGAATCTTCCATTAGTAGGTTATTTATTTGTCCAAGCTTGCCTGGCAGATATCAATATTTAGTTATAAGACTGCGCTTTAAAGATAAAATCAGTTGTTTTTATTCCTGTTTTTTTTGTGAGTTTATAATAAATAACGAACAGTAGTTATGCTGTATATAATAAATAATATTTTTTCTACTTAGAATTCTTTCACATTTTAAATGAAATCTACTTAACCAAATGAATCGCGAATCGATTTCAGTATTCAAATGTACATTTTAGAAAATACATTTTTTACTATACTAGAGGAAGAATATCTGATGTATAGATTATTATATTATTCCAGTCAAAAAATAATTTTAAATGGTACTTGTTCTCTAAATGCTGATATTTTCTAATAAATAAATAAAAAATACTCAAACATATTCATAATTATTATTATTAAAGTGTAAATAACTTGTAAACAAGCATTAATCCTAGCGGCTGTATGTATATAGACATTCAGTTAACCATTCCAAAAGGAAGCCCCATTTGTAATAACACACACGACTTGTCCAAAAATACGCGAAATCTAAACACTAATAAAAAAAGGCGAACCACGCAAAAAATTAAAGCCATAATCTGTCTGTACGTTGATTTACACATAATCACGTTAAACAATATTGTACCTAATACAAATGTAAATAAAGGCGGTTATTATATGAAAGTATATATTTAGTTCCACTCCACGTGGTAGCGGCTACTCTAAAAATACGCAGTGTAAACACAACATGTTGGAAATTAAACGAACACTTGCTCCTAACCATTAATAGATAAATAAACGTCTGTTTTAGACCTTTCTGTTTTAAAGTTAGCTTTTAAATGCATACAAAGTTTTAAAGCAACGTTTCAGGTTTTCTCACCAACACTATTATAATGTTATTGCTTCCATTTCTCCCCTCTGGTGAGAAAACAAAGCCCGGCGTTCAGATCCGCCGTTCATATTGTAACTTCTTGAATTCAGGCGGAAAGCGGAGGATGGAATGTCTTGAGACTAGGTTCTCACTGCCTACTCTGCTTGTTTTGTTGCTTAATTGACAAATACATATAAATAACTGTTATCAATGAAATTACTTAACTGATTTAAATGCAGTTTTGTCTATTGTATTTTGGTAAACTTCCTTTAACAATTACTATTTATTTCATTACAAACGGTCCATAAATAAAAATATTACAACTACATATTAATTTAAACAGAGTTTGTCATATTGGTGAGAAAGCGGGCGGGCAAAGAAACAAAATAGTTTAGTCGCGAGCGGATAGTTACAAAAATAAAACTGTTATGATACTAACTGAAACTTTTTAATCGGAATAATCGGCGCACCGTACATCGGAACGGTCTACAACCTGAAAAGCTCTCTTGTAAACTAAATATTGGGTTTTCTAAAATGTATTTTCGAATACCAAAATAGTATAAATAAAAATAAAATAAAAAGCTGAGTTAATAAAATAAAAAAAATGTTTATTCGTATGTACGGAGAGTTTTCTTTTTTCTAAATAATATCCGTAAAAGTAAACACTAACAAATAAAGTACCTAACACATTGTCAGCGTCAATGGTAAAAATATTTTCTTATCATATTGATTATTGCGATACGAGGGCGTCATTTTGACAATCATATGACTTATAATGTTGCGCAAATTATTGTAAGTACATACGTATTTAGAGAGTATTACGCATTATCTAGCGTGTGAATGGGCATTTGTTTACATTATTGATTGAAATATTTTAATATTCTATGCCATCGAGGCGCAGTGGGAAAGCGTTTTACTGTAAAACGTGGGATTGTGGGTTCGATCGGCTCGGCTAATGATTGATATTAACATTATTTTCATTTCCCTGCTCTAATAAGGCAAAGCACAGCCACTCAAAACACAATGTCTCAAATTAGAACGGCAAGCGGAGAGTGGAGTTTATACTCCACTCTCCACTCGTAAAAGCTCCATTCTGTCCTTATTGACACTAGGTTTTCAGAAAGGACTTGTTTCTTTCTCATAGATGGCTATTTAAACTCAGGCATTTCCTCTATGTGTATTTCTATTAAGGCACCTCTTATTGGGGAATATAGTAGAAATTCGTCGCTTTATATAATGTACGCATGATTGAAAAAAAAAGTTAGTCAAGTTGAATTGAATTCACATTGTCTTTAACTTGAAATGCGCATTGCGGTTTGTAAATAACTTAATAAACCAAACTCTATTTCGTCTTTCATAATTCTGCTATAACTTGATATAGAGTTTGATGTATAATAAATTTAACTTTATACTGGCTCAGTTGTATGCAAGTGAAGAGTGTATAAACAATGTGAATAAATCAATAAAGTGCAAAGTGGAGTGTGTCATATAAATATTTATTTCCACCAAAAAAGTATAATTGAGTGAACCTAAACTCACAGCAGTTTTGTGAAAAATAATCAAAATCCATTTAATTCAATATCAAACAATAAATAACTAGTTATACTAACCAGACCAAAGTAGTTCCGAACAATCTAGAACGAAGGTAATAAAAATAGAACACGAATGCATACAATGCGATCTTCCCCTTATAAGGATCTTGAACTTCACTCTTAACTTCTTTATAGCTCGGGTTAAGCTATATTTGGAGTAAACGGAGCGGCGTGAAATGATAGATTTTCTTTTACTTCAGTGTACAGTTTCACGTTAATGTACAGTAATGTTTATTTAAAGTTGGTTTAGTATTATTTTTGTTCAGACCACTCTGGCAGAAGCCGTTATGGATGAGTGGGGCAGTGTAGGATCGCGATGGTTATTGGGTTCGATTCCCACGTGGGGTTTAAGTTATTTTCCTTTCCTCGCCCTAGTAAAACAGAGCGCGGTATTGAGGTTCCTAGAACACGCAATGTCGGTGATTCAGGCAGGTGAAGACGTTGATAATGTTTTAAAGTAACTGTAGGTTTATTTTTGACTAGGGACTTGCTCGTGGCTTCGCCCGGCTGTTTAATATATAGAAAAACTAAGCAACATGGAAGAAAAAGTAGCCTATGTTCATTCCAATACCCTCAAGTATCTATACATAAAATTTCATCGCAATCTGTTCACAGACAGACAGGCTCAGACTTTCGCATTTATTATGTATTTATACTTCTGTTCTTTTTAGATTCTTTTTTATATTTGCTTTCAATGTTAGGTTAGCAAAATCTAGGTACTTCTGCACCAGAAAATTAATGACTGAGACGTGAAAAACAGGATACAACTTTGTTTTGTTATAAAATGTCTTTCCCCATTTATCCCATCAAATCCAAGAAATCCTTTCGTAGTGCTCCCGTACACTACCCAAGGAACATACATGCTGAATTTCCGCTCTCAACGCACAGTAGTTTCGGCTGTGCGTAGTGTGTCAATCAGTCACTCAGTAACGCAAAAGATGTACGTATATACTGAGTTATTAAGAATCAAGGCTTTTAAGGCGTGTAAGAAATCGAGATAAACAATACAAAAAGCTTCATTGATAAGAATCTTTTAAATAAAACATAGAATAACTTATGACGGTTCTAGTTTCAAATATAATTTAAGGATGTTTTATGTATACGCCATTATAACGTCAAAACTTTGGAGGACTATGAATTTTGACAGACGTGTCTACTAGTCTTTAACTAAGCAATAAGTAGAGAATAGAGTAAGTTCACTGGCCTTATCTATACAACTAAATGTGGGTTATGTGTGAAAGTAAAAAATACAAACATTTCCACTACGGTCTACGTGGGAGATACTGGGTACACCACCTACGCCTGACCTAAGCATGTCGCTTAGATACTCGCTTAACGACGTACAGTTTTTGTATATTGTACAATCTTTTAAAGAATATAATTTATTATTAAAAGATAATAAACAATAAATAAAATTGAACGCACTTTATAAAATACAAAAAAATAACCAATTTTAATTTATAAAGCGTACACTGATATACAGATGGCTCAGAAAGACCGAAGTGGTGTGAATTCCTCATAACTTTTTTCTTTTCTTTTCAGTATTTTGTAAAGAAGACTTGGACATATCGGATGGATGGATTGATTGATTGATGGATTCGATGTATCATAGTACATAGGTACATATAAACAACATGTGTAGGTAGGTACAGAGTGGCCCAGAAAGACCGAAGTGGTGTGAATTCCTTATAACTTTTTATTTAAGACATATTTTTTTAATTTTTTGTTTTTTAAATACAGTAAATTTATGGGGAATATTTTTAGATTAGTTTTTCAAAATGATATCCCATAGTGGTGGCCATTTTCTGCTTCGCACAAATGTGCTCTTTCCAACACATTTTCCATGACCTTTCGCAAAACTTCCGGTGTTATGTTGTTAATTTCTTCTCAAGTATTGGTTTTTAATTCCTCAATAGTCCTAGGCTTATTAACATTAACTTTCCCTTTTAAATAACCCCAAAGGAAACAGTCGGGATTGGACAGAATTCACACCACTTCGGTCTTTCTGAGCCACCCTGTATAAATGAATATCGTGCATCTGTCTCTACAGGTACCTAATACACAAATCTTGCTCTCCATACACGATATTTAAAACAAAGTAATAGCTAACAAGACCTATATATAACATTAGCATCGTACTAAAGGCGTTGCACTGTAAAAAAACAAAGTCCATAGAACCTTTGTTGTGGTGGTCAGTGCCTCGCAAAATAAAAAGACAAGTTAAAACGGGAGGGAACAGGTCTCTACGAACCAGTTTAACAAGCGAACTGGAGCTCAACGCGACTCTACGATACGAATTTAAGGCTCAAATTCCCACAAGCGAGAGCGTACTATGATTTAAAACATTTCGATTTCTTTGGAATTTTTATTCACGTGATTGTCAATTTTTGGGAGACTGTTTTCTTGGAAGTGGCCAGTGTTTTTTATCCGTCTGCGTTTATAGGGGTCACTGTGAAGGATAGACTAACTTAAGTATATGAAATCTTATTTTCTTAAATATATTATAATATAATATATGTATTATGCAAATGTTTCTTTAGTTTAGTCCAACAAAGTCCAGTACAAACTATCATTACGCAGCACGCCGTATCTCGGGATACGATATACTCTTATATAGACGTAAAGTGGAGTAAGTAGTGACATATCACTTACTGTCTGTGGCTTTCAACACTACGAAATGCACGTGTATGAAGACTAAACTCAATTTCATTAATTTAAATTATTCAAAGAAAACATTAAAGAAAGTATAATGGAAACTACTGTTTCTTATAACACTGGTTTACAGTACATTTATACAACATAATCGTTGACATATAAGTAAATATGAAATCTAATTTGTGAAAGCAATTCAATTAAAGCATAAATACAAGAATTTGCATTTAAATATCAAGTAATTTCTCATTTAACGATCCTTTAACCTCAAGGATCAATTCTAACTAGATCAGTCAACCTAAATCAACCCTTTCTGACCACCCTTATCCTATCGACATCAGCCTGTTTGACTGACTACGCACCTAAGGTATTTATTTTCAATTATAATTTAAATTATTCACGCGGTTAATCTTCGTTTTAGCTAGAAATAGAATGTAATATTTAGTTTAGATAGAGATTTAAATAATTAAATTATTGTACTAAGTATTATATTAATTTAGTTAGTTCGGACTAAAATTTAAATTATATATTACTATATATTTTTTAAAATTATGACAATCCTCCTTGACTGTTGACATTTAAATTTCGAGCTCAACCATTACCCTTTATAATAAATACTAAGGAATATACTCGTATTGGATATTGGTAATAAGTCTAGTGACTAATGACTAGAAACTCATTTCATATTTATAACGTAGATCATCATAGTAAAATGTCAAAAGTCAAAGTTAACAAGAAAAAAGTGCTTAGAAGAGGTGAAATTAACAATCCATTTGTAAGAACTACCTATAAATAACCACTCCCGGCATCCAAGGACAGAAAAATAATCAGAAAACATATGGTATGAAAAAGAAATGCGACACACGTGTCCAATTTAAAAGGATCTTCTTTGAGAAGGCCATTCTTTATTTTTTGTTCGGAAACAAGAAACTTCGCTGGTTCAGGTTAAACTGGTGTTCGGAACGAGTTTTAGTTGAGCCGTCGCGAGTCCGTATTGGTTTATTTTGTGGGGTCTTTATTCGCTGGTGGTACAGTCACCCCAAGAAAAGGTCTCGTGGTCACTGACCATGAACAAGAATAGCTTGTACCTGCGCAGGCGCAGCCCTGACGTCATATATCATCGAATGCGCTTAGTGTTGCCGGGTATAATTATGTGAAACCTTAACTTATTTAATATTTTTTATTTATTTATGGATATCCTATATTATTAATTATGAGAATCAATTCACCGATTTATATCGGTAAATTGATTCTCATAATCTATCTCAAAAGTCACGAGTTCAAGTCTCATGTGTACCTAATTATAACACTGCTACACACAGGCTAAGCTGATTGTTTACGCTAGGTAATGTTTATATTTCAAATACAGATCTTAAAATAGTTTTAAAACTATATTGACAGTAAATAATATTTTTTTTTTAAATGTTTTGTTAAATTGTCATATAATATTCTCAAATGATTTTTTCACAAAATTTGTTTCAGAAATAAATATAAGGCGGTCGTGGCTCAGTTGGACGGCTAAATATTATATTATCCTCGAAACGGCAAGACTTAGAGAATTCTGTAAAATAATTATAATTCAAAGTTTTCACCAGTATTATGATTCACAGATATAAATTACCTTCTGAAACACCCAGTTAGTTAGTGTTTATAAACACACTTATGACGTTCCAATATATTATTGTACACTTCCGTTTACACATCGGCGTCTGTTTGTTCATTTAAGATGCTTCGAGGCATGGTTCTTAAATATCATTTCTATATATAACAATAGCAAATTAGAAAATTTTGCAAGATTATAATAGTTCTGTATCGTTTTAAGCTTAACACTTTCTTTCTCACATACCAGGGTAGTCAGATAAAACTTAGTGTATCAAGTTATTCCGTTCTCCATTTACCGCCCGAATCCAAAACATTGAGTGTTGAGTGGCGGAAGTCCGCTGCCTCGTTTTGTTTTATTCCCAGAGGGGAGCGGGGGTTTAAGGTAATATTTGGATTTTTGAATTTAGATAATTTTATGAATCAGAATTAATCATATCAAAGAATTTCGTTACTAGAGACTATGTAAGAGGCTAGGAAATCACTTTTTCTCTTATTTATTTCCCGTTTTGTCTCCAATTATCTAATTCAAGATAACATTACAAATATACATACATTATCTTTGTGTTTTTTTTTTTAATAAAGTACATAGTCTCGTTTATCCTTTTACAATCGTCTATAATTTCGTCAATCTTAGCACAAAATATATATATATATATTTTTAATATTATCAAAATATAACAAGTTTAAAGGAATTTCCTAACAAATTCACGTGTAAACGAACAATGTTCTTAAGAAATACAGGCACTACAACGTAACGGATTTATGGCCGAACGAAATTAACCTAAAGGTGTCGCTAAGAGATTTATACGGCGGAAACGAGACGGGTATTTTTTAGGTTTTTAATTTCGATTTACATTTAACAAGCAGACGGATCAAAAGACCATATAGAGGGTTTAAGTGTTTAATCATAAAGCTTACGTGAATAAGGGGAAGGTTCATATAAACAATATCGTCAAGTTGGCTTAGCGGTCAGAGCGCTTGAACGGTTTTCAAGAGGCGCGGATTCAAATGCCGCTGCGTTAAAAATTTTACACGTTTTCTAAATATGTCGTATGTATGTATGTCAATATCATCAAGACAAATTTATTGAATTTTGAATTGATCGTGCAAAACATTAAACTCGTTTTTCTTTCACATACTAATATAATCATACCACAGAATGAGACACGAAGGCAATGCCACGCTTTAGCTTATACGGGCGGAACAAATATATATATATATATATTTAAACTATTATCATACACTTAGGTTATTAAAAACCTTTTGAGAAAACCTATAAAAACCTGAACGCTACGTTTATTGAACGTGTAGCTTAGCGGTCAGAGCGTTTGCTGGGTTTTCAAGAGGCGCGGGTTCAAGTTCAGGTACATATTTTTGTTCGTATTTTATACGTTCTCTAATAATAATTATTTTTAAAAATTATTAATTTCTATATTGTACTATATTTTGATTAGATGCCATAATCAAATGAGCCATCGCTGTATTATCTCATTTCTTCTAATAACATGTTAAAAATAGTTTAAAATTTAAAAAATATATAATTTATTATGCAAAAATATCCATGCATTTTCGAGAATCTGATTACAAATGTGTCATTGACGTTGTATAAACTTACTGACCTTATATTCATAAAACCATATTAAAAGTGTAGACATACTCTTAGTCATGAATGTCAATGTCAACTTGAGTTAAAATAAATATTCTTAAGCTAATGGAGAAGCGAAGAAGCAAATAATCTCCCATCACTCCATTTACTACTGATCAACAGTTCATCACAATTTATTTCGCAAATTAACAAGTGTTTTGAAGCCATCATATTTCACAATGAGATAATAAACAAAAAATATTACACTAATATGAATTTCAACACAATTTTAGATTTTATAGGGATATATTCTAAATTGATCCCCGCATATAAACCTCGTGTAAAAAGTACGCAAAAAAAAAAGCAAAAACGAACATTTACATGAGGACCGGATGAATGAATCGACGGATACGGTTATTTCGCATAATGAATTCGCCGAACGAAATTTCGTGGTTTCCGAGCAGTGCATATAAGGGCATTTCAAAAACATATGCTTCATGAATAATATTACTAAATTGATAATATTAAATCTTCTTAGCATAAAAAAATAAGTTAACACACTTTCACTCGGTTACATTTCAAATATGCATGTAATGTGTCTTATGACGGTGTTTTTTAAGGCTGAGACAGAGTGTCTTGACACTAAGCCTACTCTCTCTGCCTAACCATATTATCTAAAGTGATTTTAAAATGGTAAAAATCACAAATAGCAAAGGATGAATACTTATAATAAAGATAAAAAAGCATTTCGCCACCCAGCATTAATATATAAATATATTATAATATTTTTTTAATGAAAATGAGCTTCTTATTACAGATATACACATATATTATAAGAAAATAAACACATACAATCATTTTATTCTTAGTTTAGGTCATCGTATTCAAATCGGACGCTAAGAATTGTTCCGTTCTATTACCTATGTGTGATGCGATACGTTTGGTGTCTCTACCCAACACGCAACACGCAAAAATCATTACCAAATTTTTAAGCTATAAAAAATTTTTTCATGAAAAGTGGAATGGAAAGTTACTTAAAAAGATAAACAAAAAAATACTAATATTTAGAAAAACGCCCGTCAAAAACAAAAACAATAGCTGTCATGGTGGACGGCGAATACCTGTTAAGCCATTACCAAGCTATAAACCCAGTAGCTGTGGCGATGGCAACGTTACGTTCTATAGAAAAATTAACCGTGCACGCCCAATGACACCGCCGAAACAAAGACTGTCCGTTCAGTTGATTAATAACCTAAGCGTTTGTACCGTGGCGGGTTAAAAAAAAAAAAAGTACACGTAGAGACCCAAAATCATGAGCTATTCATACCACAATAGGCCTAAAACGATGTTAGGCAGTCTTTATTACAATGTTGTAGAGTCTATCTCCTTACAGTTGTTCGTGTTCCGTTATACGATCTTCAACTTTATTTTTAAGGGGCATTGTTCAATTTTGTTTGTTTTCCCATAGGAATTCAAAATGGCGTCAAAAAAGGATGGAGCTTGAAAAAATCATGGTTGGATGCGTGTGGGCGACTGCGGTCCCCATGAAAGGAAGTAAACCCTATATTTTGATATGGAGAAACTGTATACGGCCATGGTATTTGACCATGCATTGTCTATATTCATTATATAATATCAACGCTACAATATATATATATATATGTTTCGTAGCCCATATATAATCTAAAAAAATCGTAAAGGCTGTATGAAAAAATATAGTTAAGTAAATAAAAAATGCTACGTACATGAAAATAATTAAAAAAGTAATGCAAATATCAAATCTATATTGTAATCTTTCAAAATATAGCACTTAGTCATTAAGAGTTGTAACAATATGAAGAACGTCAAATACAAACCATGAACAGACAGTATCTTTGTATGTAATATGAAACGTACAAAAAATTGAACGCAGCAGGATTTGAACCCGCGCCTCTTGAAAACCGATCAAATCCAGATGGCGTTCAAATTTTTATACGTTTTCTAAATATGTCTTTTTCAATTTCCTTAGTGTGCGAATAACACTTCAAAAAAAATTTAAAAAAATATGGAGTATAAAAACTTTCCGTACAATAGATAAAAATGTACCTGAACAAAAATCGAACCTGCTATCAACGTCACAGTGTCAGATGCAACGACAAATCCCGATTAACATACACCGTAGATTTTTCCACGTCCATCTAATTATAAACATATCGTATATCATTCACGTGGTGACACGACGTTTGCGACCGTTGTTATTGAAACTCGATGCTGTAACTAGCTACTATTTACAATTAAATATAACAATTAGTTCGTAAAATTTCTATACAACACACACTTATTATATTACATTATATTTATTACTATCAGCATATATGTGTACTGTTCTATTAAAAGACCACCAATGGTACGGCTTTACTTGACGGCTTTGTTTTAACTAATGTCTGTCATTCAAGAGCCTTAAGTCACTCAGCTCAATGCTTTTTTATATTTAAATATTTTGTATATGAAATATTGGAAATTAATGCCGCGATCGAAATTGCAATGTCGTAACGTTATTAATAAAAAAATCACTACCATACTCGTATGTTTAACATACACTTTTGTATGAAGTGATATGTGCGTTACTAAGGCAACGCGTGTTTTTACGTTAATAGGGCCACAAGTGAATGAACGAGTGGGACTTTTATTAACATCACTTCTGTTCAGTCACCCATACTACTATTTATCTTTTATTCTATTTTATAAAGTTAAGCAGCCCCTTTCTCCGCTTGCCACGGATTTTGGATATATTTAGAAAACGTATAAAAATAGAACGCAGGGGGATTTCAACCTGCGCCTCTTGAAAACCGTTCAAGTTCAAGAGGTGCGGTTTCGAATCTCGCTGCGTTCAAATTTTTGTGCGTTTTCTAAAGATATTTTTTTTTTAGACTGTTAGAGAAAGTTTACCTATTTTATTTATAAGTAATATATTAAATTATATTACCTACTAAGGTCATGTTTAGACCCATGATGGTAGAAACATAAATATAACTTATAAATATTTATCTTTTCCTTCAGTTAAATAAAATGAGCCTTCATTGAAATTCCTTGAAGTACTACGGAAAGGAATTCACGCCGTTTATATTGGAAACATTGTGTGTCATGTCAGAAAGACCTAGTTATTTACATCTTGTTCATCACTGCTAAGTACTAGAACATCACAATTTATATGGAATTCTAAGTAACGGTTTATATTAAAATACCGTCAGTAGAAAAGGATTCCCCTTTTCGTAGCAAAATTTACGTTTGAATATATCTACGACTAAATCGGTTTGATAACAGTAACAAGTAAAAAATTTTGACAGTCGTGTTTATTTTATTTATTTATAATGCGAAATAATTTATAAATATACTAACATTCATGAGATTTGAATTCACAGCCAATATCGAAGCTTATTATTTAAGTGTATTATAATTATATCTTAAAAAAAGCTAAACAGTACAGTACAGTTCAAACTTTTACAGTAACATATGTGTAACAAAATGATAACTTATTTCCAAACCACGAGACGTCTTTGTCTTAAGAATTGCTAAATACAATCAAAACTGTACGTTACACAATTAGCCTAGATCAAAGTTGGCAGCTAATGATCTAATAGAACAGGCGAATCCACGTGTCAGCGTGTGTATCATTAATCATTCTGAGTAACGTTTACGGAAGTGCCTTGGTAGCATGGATGTTAAAGATATGTTCGAATGAACATATCTACTAGAGTATTTTATGTTCTTATACAGCATTGATTTGAAAATGGAGAATGCGGAAAATATTATATAACTTTTCTAGAAATTTAAATACGTTTCGCGGCGCTGTGTTCGAACACTTAACACTCAATGTCTCGTGTACAGGCGGAAAGTGGAGAACGGAGTATCTTGTCACTAAGTTCGTTCGGGGAAAAAGAGTGAAGCTGAAATTGAATAGATGATTTATTTTACCGTGTTTTGTTAAATTAAATAACATTCCCTATTCCGTTGGAAACTTGAATGTATTGAATAGAATATCTACTTTTTAATCTATAATTTAAAATAATAAAGTAAAGTAAAAGCTTCACACTTTTTACTTCAAAGCGCAGTAGGAAATGAAAATCTAGTGGCAATCCTTTAATCACTCATTTTTGCAAATTCGAGATCGACTATTTATTTTATACTTAAAAGGTATTTAATATTGTTGTAATAAAACCATGTGACCATTTATTTCATTTTTATCCACACTTTCTCCCGCAAAACAGGGTAGGCTAATCAGAGAGAACCTAGTGTCAAGACACTGTGTAGTCCACTTTCCGTGTCTTATCTAGTCACCAGGAGCGGAAAAGTTAAAAACATTTTTAATTTTCATTCCCCCCAGTGAGACTTAAACTCACAACCGTCGCGTTTACGCTGGAGGCTGTCACACTGCGCCACGATGACCTCATTTATTATTATTCATGGTATTTATATATAACTCTTTTAATAACACTATATTAATTTTGCTTTGTCATTTCTATTATTACATTCTGAGAAGCGGATGCGGAACTGAACCTTGGCACGAGCATGTTCAGATTTAGAAATGTGAGATACTATGTACGCGTTGTAATAACAATATGTGTTCCTTAATATAATTCTTACTGGTGGACCTGGAGTAAAATGCCCGTTGCCATAGCAACGTGAACGCCACTTTATATAAAAGTATATCTTAAATACGTGATAGTGTATGTAATATTTATTTAATTATTTCATACTATCAATACTAATATTATTAATGCGAAAGTATATCTGTATATCTGTCTGTGACGTCACCACTGTCAAACCGCTAAACCGATTGTGATGAAATTTTACATATACTTGAGGGACTCGATATGAACGTAGGCTTCAACGTAGAATTTCAGTGTTCAATAAAAATACGAAACAGTTGTAGTTCCGCGGGCGAAGCCGCGAGCGGTTGGCTAGTTAATAATGAACGCTTTTTGCACCTCTTCAATTCCATACTGATCGGTCCGCAGTTTTCGGAAACGGTTCCTTCACATATTAATATATAGTTGAAAATAATAATTTATATACGTGTATGCTTTATATATAGATTAATTTACGGCCGGAATTCCCACGGCTATAAGTTTCGTTGTGAACTTTTATTTCACCTTCTCTGTGACATATTAAGTAAGTTAATTCCAGAATAGGTGCTTCTGTGATATAGTACTTGTATTTTAGATGAACTATGTAAGAAATCCTCACATGAATTTGGGTCAAAGTAGATTCTAACCTAATTCTAACGTTTAACCCTGTGTCTATAGATTACCTAAGAGCTATACATAGACATTTCTAGGAAATAGGAAAATTTTAATAAACTTCCAGTCGGTTTGTTTTTAAATAATTTTATATTATAATAACATGTCATGTTTTGTGGCTGAATCTTAGAAAAACTATTTAAAAATTAACAACACTCAGATTGAATCCATAACTACTACTTGGACGTTTATTATAAACCCACACAATAAAATTACATCAATTGATCTTGACATATTATTTGACATACTATTCACCTTGAAATACGAGATATTCAATTAAACTCATAATGCAAAGTCATTTCACCGAACACAATTGTTCTTCAAACTAAAATATATGTAATTATCTTATAGAATAATTTTAATTCTAATTGTTTATTAATTCATTAATTATGTAATACTAAAATATTTTTTCTTACAATAGAATATCTTACAGTATAGACCAAGTACATAGAAAATATTCATAACGCTCCGATAATATTAAAAAAAAAACTGTCTGAAGTCAATCTGAACTTGTGACCTTAGCAAACTATATCAGCAAGGTTTCGTCCACTCTACCATCGTGGAGCAGTGTGCAGCGTCTAAATTACATGGGGAATGATATACATCTAAATATCTGTCAGCATAACCTGCTATGCGGGAAAAAGCGTGATGCTGTATAAATCATACCTATATTGCATATTTAAATTGAATATAAGATCATTTTTCTCTTTCCAACATTCAGTAACATTAATGTATTCGAAAAGGACAAAAGCTGTAGGTACAAACCAAAATCACTCAATCCGTTAAACCCCTTATATTGTTATCGTATTTGAACATCGCTAACAGTCAGCATTACCTGTAAACAACGATAAAACAAACATTATTACAAGGGAATTTAATTAAGCCTTTGTCTATATTATATTGCAATATTGCTAAATTCACTAATAATACATACTTTATAAGGTAAGTATATATTTTTATAGTATATCAGTATTAAATGTAAGGAATTGTCGTCTTTAATTTGTTTCCAACGGAAAACATATCGTTTTTCGTTGTCTTGAGAATATCGAGAAAGCCTAGTGCTCAAAGCATTGACATGCCAAATTCCAACATCTTCCGTTATCTGACAGTCAGTCTGTCAGTAACGGAACAATTTTATGTGCTTAAATCGATTATTTTGGAGCAGTTCCTCTGTAGAGCTAGAATAAAGTGCGATAGTCACTTTACGCAACATGTCGTTCCCGTTCCTCTAATCTAGTGGAAAACGGTAAGGGAACTGATAAGGCAAAATTCTATATACTTATATATTTTAATATTACTCATTTTAAACACTCTGTGGGTAATGCAGTGTTAAGTAATATAACAAAGTTATTACAATTAAAATTAAATATTAAAAATATTATTTATTTAATTCGATACAAATAATCTGTCTTAGATTATTTGTATTGAATCTCTCTGATTCTATCTGATCTGATTAATTTTTCACTTTATAAATAAGCGCCATCGTGGTACAGTAGAAATGAGCTGTGTCCCAGACTAAAAGTTTGTAGGTTCTAATTCTTCTTAGTTGAAACTGTATCGTTTTTTGGTTTGCTTAAAGAAATTCTTGCCATTCATCTCGTAATGATTATAAAACAAAACGGCAGTCTTCAACACTGCTCTCCGCCTACGTGACCTGTTTAAATAAAAAAACTATATGAATCAGCAAGTAAAATCAGAAAATTTGCTAGTTTCGTATAGAAACAGACTAATCTAGTGGTGGCGTAAGATTAAGGAAGACCTAAACACACATGGTACATGTTAGGTATAAGCGCGTAAGCCGGTGTTTCCGTTGAAACCATTGTTTGAGCCGACCACACAGGAATATTGTCTCAAGCGAGGATCTTTGACCCCTATATGTATATACTATGTGTATCGCTAATAAATTATATTTTGGAGCTTCTGGCTTAGTGGCTGTGATAGTGGAAGGTACAATTGTCAGTTTAATATAGATTTATATTATTTGTAGTGTTTTGTTTCAAGAACGGACGACCTAACGATGATGATGATTTTTCCTACTAAACCTATTTGACCGAGAGTACCTAATACCAAGACACTCTCTCCGCGTTTGAGGGGAAATTAATATAATTTGGTTGTGCAATTGGCGTTGACACAGTCTACCATACACAGTGCAGCATGGCGGATTCATCCATTCCACATAATAAGGCATATGTGGAAAAAAGAATAATGCGTCTCTAGTCTCTCTGCATACAGTACTATGTGAAAATAATAAAGAATCTTTAAAGTATCGACTGATTTTCAAATATTACGCAGTGTTCTCTAAGCAAATAAAAATGGATTATATTATAGATTATATTAAAAAAATAGATTAGATTTTTTCTATAAGTACGAATGTAAATGATTTACACAATTCATGTAATATGAAAGAACTAAACATATTGTATTCCAGTTTGGTCCCAATAAAAAATTCTAGTAAACCGCTGGGCTTAAGAGGCGAGGCGGGGATTATCGTGGGAATATTTGGGCGCATTTATTAAGATTTATAGCATTGTTTGCTGTACTTTCACGAATTTCTTCGCAAATCTTTGGCCACAATGAAAGGTGTAGGCTTATTTTCTTTCAGTTTAGACAAAATAAAGGTACGTTTTTAGATTCGAGGCTATAAATCACCTGCAGAAATGAAGACTATGAAATTGAAATTTAGTATTCCTTATACCGTTTTAAGTTAATTGCAGTGTATTTTATTTAAATATTAAGTAATACATTTGCTAAGAAATCAGAAAATAAATTGTAGAACCACCCGATTTAATTTTTCCTCGAAAGGAATCGAACCCACAACCAATAGCGTTTATAGTGTGAGTTTCCAGTGTACCGCGATGACCTCAATATATTATAAAACAAAAATACCTTATATCCTATTCTGAATGTAAATATTTATCATAGTTATGGGTGGGTACAAACCCTGACTTTGTTTGAACAAGTTGTTCGCCCGATCCCGACATAGTAAATCTTTAGTTTAGATCACTAAACTAAAGCATATATAATAAAGTATCAACTTTAGGTCGCCTTGTTTATTTTTTACTGGATTTAAGTAAAAGCTCTTTACTGGACTTGATCATTGATAAGTAATATTATATTTGAAAGTAAGAACATAACTAATAAATTTTAAAATATGAATTGGATAAAATTGTGCGTAAAAGTTTTAAGCAAAAGTTCTAACACTAAAGATGCGATAAGGATGATTGCATATTTACATAATGATTTAATTAAGTTATGGTTAGTTTGAATTTTTGTAAAATCAAACTATTACATACAGTAAAAATGCAAAGGTTTATAAGTTAAGTCTATCTTATTATTCTTGCATTTAAACAAATTGTAAGCTCTCAAATAGCTGGTCAAAGTTTAGGCAAAATCTAGGTATCTATTGAAGACATGTCCGCATTGACCAGGGGCTAATTCGGATATTGGGAGACTTGAAAAATTTATATGTAGGTAGGTATACGTCATCAAAATGTCAAGACAACTAAAATTTTGTATTATCATTGTAATTTTTTTATTGCAGCCTTCATCAGCTCTCCCAAGCTGGTGTTCTCAAGACGCGATGTCTCAATTCGGGGTGGGAACCCTCGGGCCTGTGACTCTATCTGACTGACTTGCTATGCGAAAAAGGCGTGATGCTGTTATATTATAAGGGAGTGTACATTTTACAAAGGCAAAATCCTTCACACAGATAAACGAATTCTTAGAATGCAAAGATAGTCTTTTAAATTGCCGCTTAATCATATAATCTATAAAACAATACTTGTAACCTAACCTAACCTTAATTTTTACGATAAGATATAATTTAAAGTGTAAATACCTATTTTTAACATGTTACTTTTATAAAACAATTATTGAATCGTAAAGGAAAGTAATTAAAATTTAGGCGAATATATTATTAAGAAAAGTTCTACTAACTGGAAGATTTCTTAAAAAGATACGGATTTTTATATTTAGATAGTCCACGCATACGAAGACTACTCGTACTATATATCTATATATATATATATATAAAAAAGATATTAGAAAACGTATAAAAATTTGAACGCAGCGGGATTTGAACCCGCGCCTCTTGGAAACCGTTCAAGTTCTAAATATGTCTTTTTCACTTTCCTTAGTGTGGGAATAACACTTTAAAAAATGACAACAAAATATATATAACTGCCAAAACCCCATAGTGATTTAATTCAACAGGCTTGTTAAAAAAAAACACAAATTTTGATCAAAATGTAAATCAGGCCGGGAATCGAATGTGCGACCCATGTGATTGTTTTCAATTATTATTAAGCTATTCATCACAATACTACAGTGCGTATTATATATTTTAACTTTATGTCAGCCATTAAAATACGGGCACATTAATTATTATTATAAGAGTAATGATTAATTACTTGCCAAGAATTCCCCTTTGGGGTTCTTCAGAAAGGTGTGCTGGTTATAACTAGGTATATTTAGGATGGCATTAATGATTTGGTAAAGCGATTTGACTTTAGGTTGTAAATGGATGGGGTGGCGGACTGGTTTCTTTAATTATTACGGGATTGTTTTATTAGACAAATTGAAAATGTTTCGTAAGGATAACTACCGCCAAACATCAACTATTATATGATAATGGGCTTGATATCATCTTAAGGAAATGTTTATATAAAAAAAAATACAAGGAGCTACACGCTTTTTCCCACATAGGTTGTTAGAGAGAACCTATTATCAAGACACTCCGTTCTGTCCGTTCCGCCCGAATTCGAGACATTGCGTGTTGAGTGACGGAACTCAACGCCAGGCTTTGTCTTACCAGAGCGATTATATTATATGCATACATGCATTTATTTCCCAAGTATTCTTAAAAAATATGAATAATATATTTTAAATTAAAAAAGGTTTAATTTTAAAATCTATTATTGTTCTATTCGTGTTAATGACGTGCAAAATCTTTTAATAATCATAAATTAAAAAGTGTGCGTTGGGTTTTACTGTGCCTCCCAAAAATGCAAAGAATATATTAAAACCAAAAAACCACTGCCAAAACTCAATAATACTCTATGACGTCTATTCGATTTTCAAAAAATATATAATGGAGTACAAATTAATATATAATAATAACTCTCAAGAAATATTTAAATGATAAACTTGGCAAAGTGCTTTTAAGAGTCCATTACACGTTAAGAATTTTCAAATAAGCTCACTAAAAGATTCTACATTACAGTATCTTGTTATTAGTTAAATGAAGTCTGTGAAATCCTTTAGTTTTAAGAAATCTTCATTAAGTCTAGACAACAATTTAATATCAATTAGGCCTTGTAAGCTACAGTATATATTTACTCAAAAAATGTGTAATAATAACAAGTATAGTAATAATGTACTGTCAAATTTAATAATACTAGTATGTATACTCATATTTAGAAAACGTATAAAAATTTGAACGCAACGGGATTTGAACTCGCGACTCTTGAAAACCGTTGAAGAGGAGGTCTTTTTCAATTTCCTTATTGTGGGAATAACACTTTAAAAAATGTTAACAAAATATACTAGTATACTTGTTGACGCGTAAAATACACGTTGCTATAGCAACACTGCACTCTTTCATGGAAAACCATGCCAAAATTCGCATCATTTTCTGTCATGTAATATTAATATTGACAATAAAAAGCACCTTTATATGTTTATAACTATATAATATCTCCAAACTAACACAGTTAAGTTGGAAGATATGTGATAAGTTGCACGAGATACACAAATTGCACAATATTTTAGATCTAGTTGAGTTCACCTAATTCAACATTGAGTTTTTCTACCCATTCTGTATTTTTGTCTGGAAAACAGAGAAAAGCTAGCGGGTATAAAGATTAAAAATAACCTGGAATATAAACTGCCCATCACGCAAAATGCGTGATAATAAAAAAAAATAAACACTTATCGTTATTTTTGATGGTTCGAAGCTCAGTTTAACATAACAAAGCCTACCCAACTATTGTTTGAGCCAGACGATATTTAAATATTCTATTCGGCTCTGTGTATATATTTTTTTTACGTTTTATACAAAAACTGACGGTAGTCGTGCATTGTATTGAATGCGGCGACTGGTTCATTCCGTCAAAAATTTAAATTGGTGGTCAATTTTTACTAAATGATGCAATAGTAAATGTGAAAGAAGATATTTAACCTCCGAAATACCCTGGAGGACTGGAATGGCGATATTGGATAAAAGTAAGGTTTGTTTTTAAACAAAATAGCAAAAAATATGGCCATCGTTGTGCAGTGTGACGGCATTTGCCTAAATACGGTGATGGTTGGGTTCAATTCTTACTTAGGGAAATGATATTTTACTTTCATTATTTCGCTCAGAGACAACACAACGCGGCGTTGAGTCTGCCAATTACTAGGTTTTTTTCTGACTGCACTACAAAAGGGTGAAAAAAAAGAAAAAGGGCTTTAAATTTTATAATTATCTATGTATATGGTTTAAAATCTTCATCTATGCAAAGAATTTAGAAGATCAAAAATGCGACATGTAATCTTAATCTATTAATTTTTTAAACTCCGTTCTCCACTTTTCCTCCGTTTAGAGGTATCCGAACTTAATATACCTCCAAGCAGTTATTTTTAAAATAGGAATTATACCCAAATGTGAATTTTAAGCATTATTTTCACATGTGAAAATTATTTTTAGAAAGCTTATAAAAATTTGAACGCAGTGGGATTAGAATCTGCGTCTCTTAGAAACCGTCCCAACCATGCATTCAATCCCACTGCGCTCAAATGTTGACATAATTCCATTAATCTAAGTTTGTTAATATCACATTAAAGATAACTTTTCACGTGCGGTTTAGAATCCACTACCATCGATTAGTTTACAACAAACCACGCACATAGCAACTGCACTCAAATTTCATATATCTTAATAAAATTTTAATATAACCGTCAATTTTCCCCTTTATGTTATCTTGAGCATAATATTTGAAATAACTTGAAACAATAAGGCATCGACAACACCTGCATCACACTCATGCCATTGTTCCAGTGTTTTGACAAAGAACTTATCACATAAATCTTATACAATATACACTTATGTACTGAACAGCTGTTTCCTTTATATCACTTTATAAGACTCGTTAAGTGATTTTGAGATTGGATGGGTTTTAATAAGAATAGTTCACGAGAAAAAATCTTAATAAGTATACCGAAAAGGTTTTTTTACTCTGTTCATTTTTCTATTCAATTTGCTTGTGGCTTGTACGTTATCTAAGAAAATAAATAAAGTTAAGAGTGTATTTTTGTAATATTAAAATAACCGCTTTTTACTACATGCATATGTTCACGGTACATATAACAAAATAACATTTTTTGCCTGTCTGTCTGTTAGTTGCGGCTAATCTATAGAACACTTTGAGATAGCTGATGTAATAAGAAGTAACTTAGGCTAATTTTCTTAAAACATTCCAAGTGGAAGAATTCGCGGGCACAGCTAGTGTAGACATTAATTTAATAAGCCTTTCAATATGTGTTACTTCTAAACTAAGTCTTAAATAACGAGGCTCACCTTAAACTGAGTCATTGTCAATTTCATTCTATATTTCCTTGAATAGCCGGAACTTCTCGCTTTAAAGGAATAGTAAACGAATGGAGTCAACGCTTTTAATTTACATTTTAAAAATTTAAATGAACTCGTACATATTATAGCAGGCTCTATTCATTTTGTTATTCAAGTTTTCGGAGATAAATCTTGTAGTGCTCAGTTACTTAGCCGGTGTCTGGTTAAGACGACCAATTTACATGGAAACTACATTGATTAATAATATTTATATTTAATATGTATAAATAAATGGGAATAGTTCCGCTGGATTTGTTGAAATATAATGAAACTTTAAACGGGAGCTATAATAACTACTGAAAAATTGTGTGATTTTATCATTTTGTATATGTATTGTCAATATTAACTTCGGGTATAAGACATGGCTATGCTATACTATACTATACACGAGAATTGTGGTCCCACACCTTTTTCTCCCAGTTTCACAGTCCAACACACACATGAAATAAACGTGATTACATTAGATATAGGCAACTAGAATATCACCAATTGTTCTAGAAAGATATAAAAAAAATAAAAACAAAATTATGACGATCAACACAATGTGTGCTGTGTAGCAACTTATAAGTTTTGCTCAAAGGCATAAACAGACTACAGACAATAGTAAACTATAGCTTCCCTCACATTTTGTACCTGAAATAACGTTTAAAAAAACTTAAAAAATATACATGATTCAAAAAGACATATTTAGAAAACGTATAAAAATTTGAAAGCAGTGGGATTTTTATACGTTTTCTAAATATGTATTTTTCAATTTTCTTAGTGTGGGAAATAACACTTTAAAAAATGTTAACAAAATATATACATGATTCATATAATTAATTGTTAAAAAACCTTAAAATTTTACAAAAAGCAATATATATTCTAAAATATATACTTATAGTGTTTAACATACATACGGATATACATATTCGATCTCTATATATTTGTAAATTAACGGACTGGAGTATTTAACCCTCCTCTTCTGTCGGGTAAAGGACCCATTTCATATACAGGCGTCTCTTCATCACACGTCTAACATTATTGTGATTTAAAACGACCCTCGACTCAACGAATTTATATCGGTGTTTAAGATTGCCATTCAACTTGTTGGACCCCGTCAGGTTGTTAGGGTTTCAAATAGCATTTGCATTTTCCCCGCACAGAAATAGAGCTTAGCGTCAGGGCAATCTTTTCTGCACTTTCCGCTCGAATTGGAAATATTGCGTGTTGGGTCGCGGAACTCAATGCCGCATATATCCATATATATATGTATATTTAACTGGCTTAGTAATCAATTGGATCAATACCTTGTCTTTAAATAGAATATTCGACATAATCCGCGTTTTACACTATTTCTTATGTTTAAACTTTATCAAAACTATTACAGCATTCTTTAGAAAGAGTAACATTTTAAAATGTACCCAAATATACACAATTATCTGGTTAAATAAGAATATAAAAAAAAGTGGCTTCGTTCTAAATGAGTTTTTTGCTTGACAATACGAAACATAAAATGTTAAATTTCAATACATCACCAAACAAAATTGAGTTATCTCAAAAATATAACAAATTTCTTGCCGCAGCGGAAGTACTAATAAAATATGTGGGTAAGCAAACTTCGTTTGAGCCTCGTTCAATTCGTTTAAACAACTAAAATAGCCTGGCTGTATCCGTTGTAGGGGACTGTTTGGGTTTTAAGCGTCTTTAAGATTTCATTTTAGAATAACTTCACGGGTAATTCGTTTGCTGAATAGAAATGTTTATTGGCTTAAATTTTCTATGCTTTATTTATTACTTTGTAATGTTTTTATTACAAAAGTTTGGGTTTGGGAAATTATATGCGTAAAATAAAGAAACATAATACCTATTCTGAATAATTTTTTACTTTCGTAACACCCAAGTATTTTTATTTATATCATTGCAGAACTCAACTCCGCACTTTGCCTTGTCGGGAGAGCAAAGAAATGAAAGTAATTTAATTATAACCATTCCCTGGATGGTCATCGAACCCACAACCATTGCGTATACGGTCAGAGGCTGTAACACTGCATAATATCTCACATATCTAATTATTTTTATTCCAAAACTAAGCCAGTAACCAGCAACAAGCAGACAGGCAGTCAGTATATTAAAATTATTTAAAGCAGTAGGCTTTTTCAAACAGTACAAACCAGATTAGTTTTTGGCAAACTATTTGTCAAGTGCATTCATTTTGATGTAACAAAAACAGGAGTACGTATTGTTTTATGATATTTCGCTATATAGCGAACAATAGTACAATGGCTTATTACCTAGTAGTGGCAGGATGAAAAAAACATGCGGGAATATACGGCAGTACACTTTGATGGTATGCGGGTTAAGTACTTGTTAAGACAGTCAATGATAAGTGAGTTTTGAGGCTCACCTAATGTTAAAATTTGAGTGCTACTTTACTGAGGTAAAAGTATACAAGTTGGAATTATCGAATTAAATATGGGTTCAATTAAATATAAGTTATTAATATTATGGTAAAAATATTAGAAAGTTCCTAAGTACAGATAGCCGTTACAGGAAGCCGTTTGGTTTTTTATCATTATATTAAGCAGTAAAGAGTAGAATGACATGTTAATAGATAATCTGTGGCTGTTAAGACTAAAAAAAAAATATCTTTTTTTTATTTTAATTTTAAATATTTAACTTAAATATATAAACTACTTCCTTATCAAATAAGAGAATGTAATTTTAAATTGCATATTTACCAATTTGTTGGGGAAAACATTAAAAAAATGTTTATCTTCTATAATTATGTAAATTAATTTTAATCTCTCTTATATATATAATATATGAATATAAGTAGAAAATAATTATTTATTATTATCATATGAACGAAAGCAAATATCCGGGAAGGTGATTACATGATGGAGCATTGAAAGACGAAAATTAATTTTTCGATAGCTATCGTATTCCATGAAAGGCTGCGAAAATGAGTTTCTGAAATGAATGGCGAATCGCATTTAGCACTTGATAAATATAATTCATTATATATTTAAAAATATACTTAAAGCTTTCTAAGATTATTTGTATTTATCTAAAAAGATAACTTTTAAGTCCCCACGCCCAGGAATGTGTAATAGACGCGTTACTTCGGCAATGACTAAATTTCATATATTTATAATGCATTATTCCTTCTTTCTTTCATACATCTCAGTCTCCACATTTTCCGTGAAAACAAGTACAGAGTTTTTCTTTTACAGATTTAATTTTGATACAGATCAACTAACCGATGGTTGTGGCCTGCAATTCACTAGAACATCTTAGTAGACTTATCCTTGAACGGTTTTCTAGAGGCCAAATGCTAAGTGTGCGATTGACACTTAAAAAAATAGACTCACCCTTTCTCTAATATCATTCTATATATTTCATCTTGAAAATAACTCGTATATAAAAATAAATGTAATTTAACAATATTCTTTGCTAACATGCCATTATCTATTAGTTAAATTCTAAGAAAGTATCGAGTTCCTGCTTCGGTAGAAACTGTTAATATTCATACCATACGAAGGTTTGTTATCGTTTATATGGAATCAGATATGATAAAAATAAGTTTTCTTAAGAAATTATACTTGTAAATAATTTCATATACCTACTGTGTATGTATGAAAAAAAATTGTAATTGTAGAAGATGTGCTTGTATGAACGCGATGGTTGTAGATTTAAATTTCATATGTAATCCTCTAATTCAGTTCCGTACAGTACAGCGTTTAGTTGCGTTAAAAATGACTAGCCATAACAGTTAAAATTAATGAAATATTGCCCAAGACCCAAAACGATGGCCCGATTATAAAAAGGCGAATAATTAAAATTTCCTACATTTATTCCTACAGTACAATATAAGTTAAGTACGTAAAAATGGTGGTATATTAAAAGTACTAGTAGCCACTAATATCTTAGATCCCTCTGAATATGGCATATAGTAAATTAAGAAAACGTCTAAGAACCTTAAGTAGTTTACTGTCGAGTAAATATATAAATAGAAAAAAAAATCGCGTTATATTCAATTTTATTTTTAATTAATTGCCATCATGGCGTACTGGAACAGCGTCTGACTGTAAAGGCGATTGGTTGTGAGTTCGATTCCTACTCACAGAATTTATGATGAATAAGAGAACGCAAGCAATGTCTCAAAGGTGTCTTGATTGAAAGTTATCCCTGAATGGACTACATCTATACGGAAATAAGCGTAAAGCTGCAAAAAAAAAATTGTTCGTCTACTTTATTATTTACATGAAAAAAATAGTTAAGTGTTAAATTCGTAACATAAATTGGGTAAAGTTTGCAAGAAAACACAATACTGTGGCAACCTTAAGAACGATGTAATTCAAATTTATTATTATACGTTATTTTTACGGCACCTAAGAGGGACGCTAACCGCGTTCGTATATATGAAAAGGATTTTATCTCGCATAGCAGGGTAGCCAGAGAACCCACTTCCCTTTGTTTTACTAGAACACGTTATTGAAAATAATTTTAATATAATCTATCACCCATTGGCAATCGAACCCACAACCACGACGGCCTATGACCTGTTTAGATACTATACAACTCAGGATTTTATGCGGCCAAGACCATTGCCATTAGCTAAGTGATGAAAAATAGTTTTCTATCGTATCATAAACATGTATAATAACGTAAAGACGAAATATAGCTATATCGGTACATAAGAATACTATTAAGGTTGCAAATATTTGAAACCACCTGCAGCGAATAAATTACCGGGAACAGTAGAGCTTAAGCGATATCGCAAAATGCGGCGTAAATGCGTGATAATTTTCAACGTCTTCAAGATATTTTCCCTATAAACGACACTTTTTAATGCTGCTTTATTATTTACAACGCTTAAAAGACTAGTTGTAGCTCTCGACTTTGTTTGCATGAACCTTAAAACGTGAAATCCCATTGTTTACTCGTTCCCATAGGAATTTGAAGAAATCTCCTATTAGTGCGACCCCACACTCCGCTATGAACATATATGCGATATTTTAGATTTTTGAGCCTATAAAGATGCCCCTGAGTGAGAATCAAATCCACAACCAGTCGCAAATACACTCAGACGTGGTCCCACTGCGCTACGATAGACTTATTAGAGTCAGAGATATATATATTAAAAATAATTAACCTTAGCAGGCTTACCAACTACAACACCAAAGGGGAATTTATATATACTAAAACATAGCGCCAGCCTGTCACATTTTTATGTATGTAAAGATAACAAGGCGTCCATTTACTTGTGTAGTGTCACACCTACGCAGCAATTAAGCGGCGATGAATGACCATTTTTTATTACTAATTTGTAGTATCTTATTTTGTGAGGCCGTTACGACGTTGGCAAGTGTCTGTTTCAAGACACTCCGTTCTACTTGTTTCCGCTGTTTGTGTTAAGAGACCGGGGTAATAAAGAATAATCGGAGTAGTTAAGATGGAATCCACGGCCGTCAGATGCAAAGCTTAATTATAATAAATACTCAATAATCTTTCAAATAAAAAAATCAAAACAAAAAAATTTAAAATGTATTTCTTATATTTTTCAACTCACAGCTCTTTGTCATTTCAAAAAAAACTCTTGATTTTATCTATATCAATTCCAACACAGGAACCAAGCCCGTAACCACAGTATAATTACAAAAAAAGACAAATCACTCAACATTGACATAATATTATTCATAGAAAGTTCTGGAATCTGTATAAAAAAAGTTCGTCTGTCATGTAATGACTCGGCGAGGGGATGCAGGTAACAAAAAACGTTGAACAGGTAGAAAGCAAACGAGACAGATATATATATTTGTCTCGAAATGACCAAATGTGGTCTTAGTTTCGTATACAAAGAAAATCTTTCTTCGATTTTTGTTTAATATACTTATAGTTAAATTTTCTTTATAGTTAAAACAGTGTAATGGGGTAGAAGCTGGCTAGAAGTCACACATTCAAATCCAATATATAGGTAAATTATATAAGAACTTACATATCTGTAAAATATATTTCCTTTTTGTCAAGCTAAGGGACAGACTGTCAAAGTACTGTACCCAGAAATCAGCTCTTTATTTTTTAAACTTTAGTATAGTGTCTTTACAAAGATTAGAAGCAAATTTAATTTATAATATAAACAGTTTAAAGTATATTTTATAGTACGATGTTGTAAAAACTAAGTAATGTGTTATTTAGTCCATTTATTAGCTTATCACGAAATTACTTATTAAAATACACGATTGTATCAACAAGAAAAACTTACTTTCCCCTCCTCCTCCTTTTTTAATAGAACGTAACAAACAGGCAGTTTGCATAAACATATACTTTATACAGCCAATCCAATTAAAAATATTTGAAACTAATTTACATATAAATTTATAAATTCAAATTTGTATTAATAATGAATTACAAGTACTTGTTTTAAAGTACTATCTACTAGTAAAAAATATATTTTCATGTTTATGAACTCCAGGAGTTATATTGAGTAGCACAGATATATACAGAAAACAATTATTTTATAGGGAATTAGGAAAAACCTTGAAGCTACTAATGTTTTTTTCCCACATAGCTAGGTAGTCAGAAAGAACCTTGTGTCAAGACACTCCGCTCACCAATATCCGGCCAGAATTGAGGTATTGCTTGTTGAGTGGCGAAAATTATATAATCATTCTCCCGAGTGGGAATCGAATCCGCAACCAATAACGTTTACATTCAGACGCTGTCCATATCACGTACTCATATACATCACGTTATCGGTCTAGAAAAAATATATGTACCTATAAACCAAACTGACGAACGAACTAACTGCGTCACAATCCACACATCAAAACAAACAATATATAAATAATAAAGTGTCGGTTATTGACTCTCCCAGCCGTGGACAAAGCGCGTGTAACACTCCATTACTTATAATGAAGAATATTTTTGAGGAGTGCTCTATCTCTTTCTCAACTATAGGACAGACAGAGAGGGCAACCCAATTATAACTTACGAAACATGACAGGAAAATATTATTTAAATTTAAATTTTAAATTATAAGAACTTATTATTTATTGTTAGTTTATTTATATGTGAAGTTAGAAAAATTGTAGTCGTTTGGCTGTTTGTTTGTACCCTTGGTGTGATTTTATGATAAAAGATATATGCCCTAAAATTTACGTTTACAAATAACTGATATATTATTTCTTTTTTTGTATTAAAATAAAATATGTACTTAATATTTATAAATGTAAATTTAGTGTTACCATGCGGAGATGGTTCGGTTCGGTTCTTAATTCAAATCGCTTTGGCAATGTCACCACGAAAATGACATAACTTAATTAGATGACTCATCGCCAAAATAACAAGTCTAATTAGATCTTTGGATTTCGCGATTTTTACACTTTTTGAAATGAAACTATTTTTAACTAATTAATCGCGTATATTTTGGTATTTTGGTATTCGGAACACATTACAGTAGTCCAAAATGTGTACAGTACAGCTGCGACCAAGGGCTACTGTATAGTATTCAAAATGTCGAGGTTTATAAATTGTTTTTTCGTATACCAAAAATATATATGATTAATAAGGTTAAAACAGATTTGATTCATAATAACAAAAGTTAATATAAAAAACGATGCCATGCTAATAAAAAAACTATATCAAAACCAGCTCAGCCTTAACAGACAGACATGCGGGCGCTTTGTCTAACAAAATTTAATTCTTTCATTAAAACAATGGTGGGGACGGACGAAAAAATAATGCGTACAAGAACGTGGCCGAAATGACGCGAAGTAGATAACACGAGTTATTATTACATCAAGTTTTCATAGAAATCGTTTTCTGTTGCTTTTTAGAAGTTCAACTCTAAAAATTTTAATGGCTTTATGAGTACTCGTTACTTCTTGATTCATTCGTCTATAATATAGACTCTATATAGACGGAAAGAGCAGAACACGTGTAATTAATGGGCTAAGGCGGACTTCAAAATTCAAATTGATTAGTCATAGAAGGTATAATAATAATAAGTACGTGCTTAGCTATTGTTATTTGAATCCAATACCCGTGACACGCCACGACTAAATAATAAGTAAAATTTAACTTATATTTTGATTGATATTAAAAAAGACGAATATTTTTTTCCAAGAATAACTTACTCGTCGTAGTCACTAACCTAATAAATGTGATGTTGTTTTTTTCTTATTTAAATAAAAAAGATGAGACGGCTTCATATACACACACACACACAAACATATATATATATATATATAAACGGCCCCGTAACTGAGTGACAAAAAGCCGAAATTGGACGTAGAAAACTAAAATTTGTTATGTAGATTTCTTAGGAAGTTGCAGACCTAAGAGAGAATATCTCCTATGGGAACGGAACAATATAAAGGGATGTTTCATTTCACAGTTAACACATACGAAGTTGCGGTAACAACTAGTGCTGTATAAAACATATGGCTATAACAATAACTTTTTTAATCTCAATTGTAAACAACCAATCAGATAGTTTTATATTACTAAGCAGTTAAAAATTAAATTCTGTACAATCTCAAATGATACACGAACAAACATAAAAAATGTTTAGTGCATCCTCTTTATACTGGTGATAAAACATTGGCCTCCTAAATTGAGACGTTTTATTATTAGAAATACGATTTTGACAGTCGTAAACGTCGATCCCGAGTTATTATATAGAGTTTACGATTCCAAATATCACAATAGATGGTATAAAAAGAAAAATTGATTTATAAAACGAGGCCATTTAAACGAAACTACGCTATAAAATAGAAAAAAAAATAGAATTCTAATATATTTACATTTTTTTAATAAGATAAGTGGCGGAACTCGACACTACGCATTGTCTTATTGAAAAGGGCGGAGAAATGAAAATAATTTAAAGAAATCATTCCTCGGAATTCGAATTGAATCTCACTGCATCAAAATTGCTACAATACGGCTTCTATTATATTACTTATTGTTCCAAACACGCTAAATTATAATATTATATAAAAAAAAAACCTTGAAGAAAATCAAGATTCGAACCCCCACCCAATTCAAGTCAAGTTTGCACGTTTAAATAAAATATATTTAAATGCGTCTAACAAACTTAGTTTCTGACTCATGTTTTTACTGACGTAGTTTTTCCTGTCTCTTATTGCGTGTGGCCGTGACATTTGGTTGGTGACCGATTGCACGGCCTTCAGTCGCGGTCATCACACCGCGAGATGGTACGCTACCTGCTTTAAGATAGCCTTAGTAACGATAAGGCTAAACACCACTCAGAAATGTCGATTAGCAGTTAACAAATATTAATTTATTGCCGTTTCAATATTAATCTTGATGTATATTGGATTATTGGTTATGTTCTGGTTTCATTTTTTATTTGTATGTAACATTTTTAAGGCAATATTTAATTATCATTGGAATTTTATAGTACTAAATAAAATTTTAATAGACTTTCAATTGAACTTCTTTGAATTATTATAAAAAAATAAATCAATTTTCAATTTAACCTTTGATATATATTTAAAAAGTACCAAAAGTAAGGGGGTGCGAATGAACCTATGCCCACTCAAAAGGCAACCGCAATTCTAGTCAGTTGAACAGAGCGTAGCAATCGTAAATGGCTGCGATTTATTCCAACAGACCGAATAGCGTGTTAACAATGAACACACCGTTGTATTTGCACAGGAAGTCAGATGCCTGATAGTTCAAAAACGAATATTGGAAACAATACCTACGTGTAAAATTTCAAATTATTGACCCGTGATACAGCCAGGTACGGTTTTCGTAGAAAATTTCACATTTAAAATTAATTGGTTCGAATATAGCATAAATTATATTGATCTAATATAAACCTTCACGTTTCGCCCGCATATACAAAACCTAGTGCCGAGACACTCCGTTCTCCGTGTGTTGAGTGGCGGAACTGAACGCCACGCTTTATTATATAAAAATTGGCTCGAAATTCACTAGACTCAACAGAAAGCATACAGCCTGGCCTGGTGATCTAATATGGCTAGACATCTTAAGAAAGCCCAATTAGCTGAACCGACAACCCAGGACCGCACTGCCAGGGAAAATATAAAATGGTCACTTTGATAATGGTACTGCTATGTATGTTTTAAGTACAGTGAATTTGATTCAATCGAAATAGATCCTACTACTACCGTTGCAATCGACAAAATATCTTTCGTGCAAGTGGTCCGTCCATTTTGTTCGAGAACTAAAGTACTTGCAGTGTCGTAAACGTTAGTGTGTAATAATAAATGAAACGTTCAAATGTGAATTAAAGGTTATTTAAAGTTGCAACAGCGATCGAACATCAAAAATATGCAAAGGAAACGTGACCGCAGATTGAGGAAATGTGGTAGAAATTAAATGGCAGTATTGTTTTATATGAACATTTATCCTGTTTAAATAGCAATAATGATAAAATTATTATAATATTCTTAATCAATCCATTGCATTGGAAGAGTATGGCTTTAATCTTTTGGAAAAATATATTATATTGTGTTGAGGTAATTATATTCTTAATTCTGTTGGATCTTCATATAATTATTTTTGTTTAGTTCAATTACTATGTAAAATATATTTAGAAAATACAATTTTCACGGAATTAACTTGTAATATTTATATGCAAATAATGTTTGTAAAGTATGCGTTCAATTCCCGAAAACTTCAAATGAATTTAGGCTTTTTATAATGAAATTTTGAATGTTTCTTTATGAATAGTGCCTCTGAAGATACGTAAAAATAAAAAAAAATTACTATAAAAGCGATGTTCAACGATACATAAGAAAAAAAAGCTAAAGTCAGATCAAAAGCCATACTTAAAAATATTTTTAAAGAAACTTTTTTTAAGTTTCTCTCTCTCTAAGATGCTCTCTTAAAGAACTGTGAACAAAAAATATATAGGCATTGAAGTTTGTCAGATATGTCAATCATACATATAATAAAAATGTAACTGATCGCTGTCTCTACATGGTAGATATATGAAAAAAGAAATTATCAATAAATAATAAAGTTACAACCATTTAAATTATAAATATGTGATTTAAATGGCAACGCGGGCGGGCGAGAAAACCAAAGTAGTTTAGTAGTGTTGTGTACGCAGGCAAAGCCGCGAGCAGGTCGCTTGTACACAATAAATAAAGTGGACAAGTAATATATAAGAATTTTAATTATTAAGGAAGTACAATATCACCAAGGCTAGTGAAGGTTCGCATAGCTGAGATATCGTGTGCCGTTTAACTATTACTTGCTTTGTCACTTGACAACTCAGTTCTTAATAAAAAAAAGTCATTTTACGATATTTTGACATAATTTAGAATGTAATTGAGCGAAATTGAAAGTTTTCATTTTAGTTCACATTGTATAATTTACATTTATAATACAGATTTTTTTATTGATTACATAAAACTGACATTGGTTTTCGTCACCCAGCACGCAACACCTTTTAAAATAGTCTAAAACATAAAAACAGGGCAATAACCAATAAGGTCGCCTGCCTATTTCAAAAAAGAGATTAATTATGGAGTCTCTAATACAACATTACTCCGGATTGCTTCTATAAAATTATTCTCATGATCATTGAACTTGTCAAATGTTTAAGTTTACTTAATAGATATGAAGGATAACTGTCAAACTGACAGTTGGTCATAGTACTTTAAGAATTATTTTAAGTTCATTTTTCAATATTTATTAATATCCAATGTTGTATTTTATTATACTCGTATGTAAATTGTTTTTTAATTCAATTTTTTTTTTGTAACAGGTATATGAATTATTATTGCTTGTAAATCGAGAATTATGACTCAATTGAAAAATAACGGGGATCACGGTTTTCTCAAACTCACATTTTACAATTAACACTAATATAAATAGAATTCAGATTTAGCAAGTTCACTTCGCGCCTACACGACTTAGGTCACGTATTAGAAATACAGTAATAAATCTAGTAGTATCTTTAAAAACGTGAATCAGAATAGTCGATCTTTATACAGAAACGAAAGACAGTGGGCGAATGTTTGTAAAAAATGACTAGAAATAAAATGTTTATTGGTAATGTTATATTTTATACCAAGGGGCGAAGCTTTTGGCACCGTTCCCTATTTTAATACGCAGATCGCTGAAAAATGAAAACAAAACCAAGTTAGTTTACTCTTTATATGACCACATTATGGTTACGAATTTTGTTATTGCAATTTGTTTATTCACGACCTCTAGCCGAGTATAGGTCTGTAGGGCTGGCAATATCTTGCTTTTTATAAACATTAAAATATATATATATATTTTAATCTACTTGTGAATAAAAGAAAGTGAACTCTCTGATTCTAATTATCTCACTCTACGTCTCGTATTTCTCCTTAAAAATAAAAGATTTTTTTGTGAAGGAACGACATATCATAAATTTACATTAAAAAAAAACAATTGTGTGTATTATATATTATTTAGTGTAATAAAGCACACTAAAGTGTAGCAAATAAATAAAAAAAAAAATTGAATCACAAGAGTAATAACCCTATTTGATCTTCGCAAATGACCTTTCACAATGTATATTAAGTACTTATATCTAACGTCTGCAATGGAATAATTTGGTTCTCATTTATATTTCTATTAACAGTTGATTACGTATATATTTTTTTTTTTTACATTTTTTAAAGTGTTGATAAAACACTTAGGAAATTAAAAAAGACATATTTAGAAAATGTATAGAATTTTTATACGTTTTCTAAATTGACTGATTGATTACGTATGTAGTTGTTTTTGATATATGTATAGATAAAATTACACAAAGGTTTGTGTATAAATAAATAAAATCATTACTAAATAGTGTGAAGTATTAGTGATGCACAAATTTTTATGTCTTTGTATGTCCGGTTACAATATAAAAATAACTGACCATATGTTGAAGAATTTGTTATAACATTTCAGCTAAAATACTTAGAATATATTTAATTATATGCTATATATACTAAAATCCTATTTAAAATTTTATAAGCAAAGTCAATGCAGAACTCTAGTATAAATAAAGCATTGAATCTGAGTCAGCGTTCTAGTGTTCTACTTAACCAACGATATTGCAATCAGATGAATGATAAAACCAGATGCCACCGCAATTTGGCGACGTTAATTACAATTAATATTTCGTCTAAGAAAAAATAATGTATGACACAGTCCAATTATATGAGTGGAATTTTGTTCTAAATATAACTAATTAAGCTTAAAACATTCCATACTATTCGTTAATTTTTATAATGTTCTTTGGATAAAAGCATTATGTTTTGAATTAGCTTGTACCAGACAATTATTTTATATGTATATGCTCATATTTTGAAGGCTACAAAGTCAAATGTGAAAAGAACTGTGATATATACAGCAATAGAACCTTTTTTAAAAACAATTTTTGCATTTAAAAATATCCTGAAGCAATGCAAAGGCCATTAAACCTCCAAGACAACTAACAAACATAATATATTATCGGCACTTTTTAAACATTTTAGTTCAAAAGTTTAAAAAAAAAAAAAAAAAAGGCATCCGACTATACTATAAAAGGGGTATATTCTCAAGACAAGCAAATATTGGAGTCATGACGAATGTAACACAAAGAACGCTATGACTAACCCGATGACTCAGGCAAGTACTAAACGAGTTCAAACGGGGCACAGTACTTACGTGGCGTTACGCCTTTATGAACAAAAAAGCAAAGGGACTGCGGTAATTATGCCTTGAGAAATAAACTAAACCAGTATAAATTGAACTATCGAAGTATGGAAGTGCAGTTAATACCCCGGGAAGGTCTTAGTAAAATTGTTGTATATACTTAGATATATAACCCATGGCTACTATTGAATGATAATTATTTGATATTACGTATTGATAACATTGTATTTAACGTACAATTTTCTTTTTTATAACAATAAAAAAGTAGACCAAGTGCGAGTGTTAATGAGTGAAAATGGAGAGTAAAATACAGTAGATGCGTTAAAAAATATAATTATAATATAAAAAACAACTTTCCCACGTTACTAAATAGGCAATACACATTTTTGTAACTTTACAGCCTAACTGTGTAAGCGGTGAAAAGAAATTAATTCCAAATAAAATAATTTACTAGAACCCACAATTATAAGAGTTTACAGTCAAACGTTCCACTGCGCCACCATGGATGGCTTAGTGATAGAAATTTTATACAAATAACAATACACGAACGAAACAATCATCAAGTAGATTAAGTGTGAATGTTAATGAATGAAAAGCGGAGACCGGAGTACTATATCACTACATTCTCTCCGCTCTCCCGTTAGCGTAGTACAGTAGACACGTCAAATAATATTAAACCAAATAAAATATTATACCCTAATTACTTTACGCGTTAACAGGCTCATACGTCTTTATTATAAAAGAATTATTGTCACTTTATGTGGATATCTTTTAATCGTTAAATAGTGCGGCGCCGTCTCGTCGAGACAGACGGTAAATGCTTTTGCGTAAAACGAAAGGGTTTTTTTTGCTACAATTATATCTATGTATTTATGGATTAATAATAAAATTAGCTTTACACGTTTCCCGCATAGCAGGGTAGTCAGAGAGAAGCCAGTGTCAAGACACTCCGTTCTAAACTTTCCGCCTGCAATCCAGATATGTGTGTATGAGAGTGAAAGTAATGTCACGCTCTCTATATAATAAAAATAAATACTTAAATAAAATTTCAGCTTAATTATTTTTATAGCCAGAATTAAATATTTGGCTTCTTTGCGAGAAGTGTTTACTTTAGCGTATAACGCAAACGAGATTGGTAGTGGGTTTGATCCGCATTCGGGGGAATGATCATATTTAAATTATATTACACTTGACTCTAAATTAAATTATTATTAGAAAATAGAGAACGGAGTGTCTTGACACTAGCTTCTTATGGCCTACCCTGCTATGCGAGAGAAATCGTGAAACTAATAAATAAATCTTTTAGGTACTCTACTTCATTCTTTTATAAAAGAAACCTTTGAAGTCTAAGAAGTTTTAAGTACTTAATTGGACGCAGAACTCATAATTATACAACATTTCTTCATAATTCATTCTATAATTTGCAAAACGGAAATCGAACTCGCTGTCACAGTTCAGTTAACACTCACATGTCACTTTGAACCCTAATGTATATATATATAATTCAATGATTACTCATAATAATAACTACGGACAGACCTTTTGTTATAATATAGGGATGTGGTTTTACAGCGACATGGGAGTTAACGACAGTGGGAAATGTTAGCAAATTGCAGGTTGTTACGGCCGTTAGTGATATTTTTGAAATATCTATATTTCTTTTTGTTACAAGAAACAGCCGGTCAGGATAGAGGACCTAGTGTCAAGACACTCCGTTCTCCACTATCCCCCCGAAATCGAGATATTGCGTGTTGATTGGTAGAACTAAACTCCGCACGTTGCACCTTGTCTTATATAAAAGCGAAGAAATGAAAATAATTTGTATATATAAATCATTATCTCGAGTGGAAACCGAACCGACAACAATCGCTTATACAATCAGACGCTGAAATATATTAATTATACATTCACTACACTTATAAAATAAACACTGCTTTTATTCTAAAAAATTAATCATCCCAACTTATAGTTCAAAGGCAATCAAAAATAAACATTTAATAATTAGCAATTAACTTTTATGTTCCAGCTTCACGCTTTTCTCGCACGTTCTGCCAGAACAGAAAAATAAAAAATAATTTAAATATAATTATACCCCGATTGGTAATCGAACCCACAACCAAAGGCGCATTTGCGCTGTCCACACAATGGCTTCGAAATAGATTCACGAATATACTTTTAAAGCTTTTATAACTTAAAAACTGATAAAAATGAAAGTACGAGCAACACCGAATAAAACAATTAGTATTTACATTAAAGATCCAAAGACAATCTCGTTATAAAATAAAACATTCAAGGAATTACAATTTTAGATATAAAACACTTTCAGGTATCAACAATTTACATATTGGGGTAGGTCAGTAACATTTGGCAAGGCGCCGAGACTCGAACCCACTCTCCGGTCAAAGTAAATTGAGACTTATATGCAATAACGACCTTACGACTTTGGAAGTTCAAAGCTCCCTCCCTATCATGCGAGATTGAATTATTTCTCACGTTCTTTATAATACTATACGTATTCAAGAGTGTCTACTAATGTACGGCTGTCTGTCTGTTATGTCAGCTAATTGGTAGAAGTAGTTAAATTGATAATTATTTTTTGTAATTATTCTCGTAATAACCTAGAGTGCGAGTCTTAAAAAAAAATATATACACGGTGGACATAGGTTCGAATTGCATTGGATATATTGGTAATAGAAATATTAATATTTCACTGAACTCAGTTTTACATTATCTAATTTTAACAGAATAAACGAATAAACGATGATGGGTATTTATGGTCCTATAATTTACAAAATTATGTGATTTTCAGTTTTTATGTAAAAAAAATCTAATATATATATATTTTTTTATTATGGAAATCCAAAAAATGCTGAAATGAATTATATTTACTTCTGTGGTATACGTAATGAGTGTAAAGGAAAAATATACTTATAAAAATTAAGTATTAAAATTTGAACGCAGATGGGATTTGAACCCGTGCCTCTTGGCTTTTTATGTTATACTTAAAAGTTACATAGAACAAAAGGAAATCAAATGTCAATGGCACCGGCACTTTATAAAAACTGGTTGGGTTAAGCGACGTTCACTGCAGTCAACGGTTGATGGGTGCGCGACGACCTTCCTTGCTTCGGAGAGCAAGCTAAGTGGTACTCTAATAACTATAAGAAACCTTTAAAATAGAATTCTAGGAAGTGTCTAATATAATAGAATTCTAGGAAGTGTCTAATCTCAAGGCTATGTGAAAATACTTATTACATTGCGATGTTCCTTGATAAATAATAGTTCTTTAAATCTTACCTGTATGTATAAGAATATCGAATGAATCTATAAAAACATTTAACTTAATTTTCTAGAGCCCTTAAACCAATATAACGTTGAATGCCGTGAGCGAGTTACCACTATAATCAGATTTTTACACAAACTTTCAGTGTATATAAATTATTTCATACATTTACGGATTTTCAAAATTCTATACGATTGTTATTTCAGAAACATACAAAAACGTGGTCGATATCGAGAATTAAAATGTATAGAATAGTAAAGTGAAGTGTCTTATCAATAAGCCATTATATGTCACCTCGGTTTTATAGCGTTAGGTGGTGGCCTACACATACTTCCGTTTCCGTTTTGTATAAAACAAAACAAAAGGTATTTTTATGTTAACTAGAAATAACTTATTTAAACAAAACAATTTACAGTAATATATATATATATATATATATATATATATATATATATATATGATAGAAAAAATATAATAATGTGTATTTGGGTATGAAATTATAAAGAGCTTATATTTTAGTCATAGTCTTTTTAAAGTCCTTTTACAATTTATTATAATTTATTTAATTCATTAATATTTATTGTTTTGTGAAATTAGTAATAATTAATGTAGTATATTATTAGCATTTGTATTCTAGATATAAATAATTTATTTGCTATTTAAGAAAATAACACATTAGCGATGTATGAGATTCACATAAAAATAATTGATACCAAAGAACTTTGTTACAAAATATTAAATCGGATAGCAGGCTAAACTAAACTTACAAAAGACAAGCTACAACAATCTGCAACGAAAAAAATTTGTCGAAGCTTTAACTTTTCGTCCTGTCGCTTGCTTTGATCTCTACAAATTCTATCGGTCCCATTCGGCTCTATGTTCTGAGTACGAGTATTTTTTGTTGCTTTTGTAGTGTGGACGTGCCTTTACAGTGGCACAGAAGATTAATCGAATACGAGTTTTCAAAGGTTTTAAGGTTTAAATGCGAGACATCTACAGAATGAATAAAGTTAACAGAAATAACACTTATTATGAAGTACTTATAATTCAACTGTTATATATACGAACTGTTATATATAAAAAAAACTATTTCGTTTTGAATTTGAGATTGTTTTTCAATTATACAGCCTAGCATACTTTAAGACGCAGTTATCAGAAACTAATTTTAAAAAGATGTGAAAAAAATAATTACTTTTAAAAGATTATAAGTTAAGTCTTAAGGAGTGTTATTCTCACACTTAAGATATGAGAGTATTTTTGAAAACGTATAAAAATTTGAACAAAGTGAAATTCGAACCCGCGCCTCTTGGCATCCGTCTAATCTTCTTGATCGCTAAGCCATACTCTATCGCTTATTACAACTTAATTTCGTTGTTTCTATAAGCACCAAAAATATTACAAGATATTCTTAATAAATGTAATCCCAATATTATATTGAATAAGCCAGTTTAATCATGTCGAGACACTAACGTGCACCTGAACGCTTGGTTTTCTTATAATTCTTTAATTACATATTAAAGACGACAAGGTAAAATTACTAAAGACCCTATTTACCCAACAAAATATAAGAGGATTCATAAGAAACCAACAAATTTTACGTACACAATTGGTTTTTGACACTTCAACAAAAATTCATAAGAGATATATTTTTGTTATTGTATAATTAATTAATGAAACAATTAGCCTAGCGCAGTGGGACAGCGTATGATTGTATACGCTATGGTTCCTAAGTTCGAGTCAAGCTCAGAGGAATGATTATATTTAAATAATTTTCATATCTCTGTTCTAGTGACAGGACAAAGCGCGGCGTTGCGCTTCGCCACTCAACGCGACTTCGGGCGGAAAGTGAAAAACGGAAAGTCGTTGCACTAGGTTCTCCCTGTTTACTCAAAAGCAAAGAAAAAAATAATAAATTAACAAATCTAAATGTATAAAGAAGCTAAATTTCTTATACCCATAGATTATTCTACAAAAACCTACACAATCGATGTAAGATTTCATAACGCAGGTAACCGATTTTGAAACGCGGCCTTGTCTCGAAAGTACATAATCAGTTTAATTATAACGTTGCACAATGAATTGTGTTTAAAATGGCGAAATTATGAACTAAAATAATTTAAATAGCAATAATAACAAGATGGTAGCCTCACACATGCCTTATCATGTAACAATATCTATGACATTTTGTTAATAAAACTTAGTGTTACACAACTACTGTAATAACGTGTGCAGTAATAGTTTAATTGCAAAACGAATGTTAGTGTAGAATGGTGGCTTTTACATTTTTTTTTTATATATTTCTAAGGAAATAATGATATAAATCCTATATGTTTTAGTTCTATGACTAACTGTTGAAGGAATGTTGAAATAATGATAACTAGTAGAAATGATTTAAAGTTATTATCGTAGACAAAAGGGAATGTGTGACCTTTGTACGCGACTATTTTGGATCTGTGGTAGACAGTAGAGAAATGTTGAAATTATTGTAATTTTCGATTTTAAATTCTGTAAATTTTCGGCATCCCATATCAAAAGCTAATGTAAAATATGAATTATGAAAAACGCTCTGACGAAGGTACTAGTTTAAATTATAAATACGAAACATATTATTTTTATTTAGCTACAACCAAATATATATGCTACCATATATGTGATGATTTATTAATATAAAGAAACCTATTAAATATATGAACCTACATTAATGAATAATTTGAAATAAATGAATATTTTTTAATTAATTAATAATATATAGTTTGCATTCTTATAATAATAATATTATAATATAATATTCCAATTTGAATTGTTTCAAACAGGTTTCTTTATTTTTATTCGAGCGTATCCTTCACCCGGTCAACGAAGTCAAAGAACGTGGCGTTCTGCTAAGTTCAATGTCAAACAAAGAAAATGCGTTATATCTGAACAAACAGACACTGTTATCATTAATTCATATTACATACTTGAAATAGTTATTTAATGGATGTTATAAGAAAATGTTAAATCTATTATAACACTGTAAGAACCATTTGAAATCTCAATTAGATTAACCTCACTTTCAAAAGTCTTTCGACATATGCGGCCAGCGCGGTAGCTGGTAATGTACTTTGAAAGTAAATTATACGACATTACGCAACTTTACTTTGTCTCAGGATCGGCATTGCATACATTAGGAAATTTCATAATATATTAGAACTAGAATAACTAATACAGCCTAAGTGCACGAATAGAAAGCAACAGGTAACCGATACCAGACAAATCGGATAAAAGGTTATAAAATTATATAATAATCCACTGTATACATTACTCGGTGTTTTAATGAACTTATGTAAGTGAATTGTGAAAATATTAACCTACCGACACTAGCCGCTCATGTCGAATACCGGCGTCGTCGTTTTTTCTACAAAAATGAGCACAATCATGCTCATAGACATACAAAAATAAATGGCATATTAAACAACAAAAAAACCTACCTTAATATTGGCGGTACGTTCTCTCAACCGAGCCTTTGTTTCCACAGCTTCGTTATAAGTATCTGGAAATAAAATTAATATTATTAAATACCGTCCGTTTAGATTTAGAATCTAACAAAGTACACACGCCGCTTAAATTTGTATTGTACGCACCGATAAGAAACGTTCACTTGTAACACATCACACACAAAAATCGTCGTTTCAAACTATTATTCCTTATTGAGAGCGATCATCCGACCGGTTCGGTGGTCGGCGCGAGACTGAGAGTGAAGCGCCCTCTGATCCGCGCCCCGCTAGTGTTGTGCACTTAACAATGTAGGGGTAGGCGCGTCCATGGATATATAGATAAAAAATATATCATTATATGCATTTATATTTGAACAGGGTGTCTATAATATATATTTAAACTAATCATAATACAATTAATAAAAGGTAGTTAGTAAATTGACAATAGGCTAGGATTAAATTAAGTTAATATCAAAAACTGAGTGAACCTATTTTAAGAATATATGATTTATAAAAAAAATAACACAAGAACACGCCAATATATTTTTTTTTTATAATATTTTTTTATATAGGGCGCATGTAATGATTTTACTTAATTGAAATTTTTGAACTACAATGTTTTCGTATTTATTTATATATTTGAAATATTAGGAGAATTTGAGGAAAAACCTAGTATATAATATAATATATATTAATCTGTAACAAAATCAAAACGCGAGCAAAGCAATACGTATAAATACAGCGAATGACCGTGAACTGACGTCGGTCGGTCATTGCCACGACGTAAACGTCACAGCATCTGTAATGATTATACTTATATTTTTTTCAAACATAATAGATGTTTGAAAAGAAAATATATTTCTGTATGACTAGCTCTGTGCCCCAGCTGCGTCTGTATTTTGAGTAAAATATTAATATATATTCGTATGGCTGTATTTTTTATTTGTCACGACATATTGTGTTCTTAAAGACAAAGAAGTTAGTGACTAATTACTCTGTGAATAAAATATATTTTTTTAACATTCTAAAGTGTCATTTTCATACTAAGGAAATTGAAAAACATTTTTAGAAAGCGTATTAAAATTTTAACACAATGGCATTCAAAAGTATGGCTTAGTAGTCAAACGGTTTGTAAGCGGTGTGGGTTCTAATCCGGTACAGTGTTGTGATACAATAACGAATTTTTGTTTTTTTTAGACTTACGTCTTTTTTTCGTATAAATTGGAGTTTTTAGTTTATAACATTATTAATGCACTTTCACTTAGCAGGTTGCAGATGGACAATTTATTTTATTTCTGTACATTATATTTCAAAGAATCTGACAGAAATCAGTAATGACAGAACTAATATAAAGTGCCACATAAGAAAATTATAGGTGATTCCCCGTTTGCTTTGAAGAAGTATACTATTGACATTTGCCACTCATTAAATAATATTTACAATTTAGGACCAAATCTTGTGCAATAGGTTTTTTTAAATATAAATAATATAGTTAATTAATTATTTTTAAGTATTCAATTCGGTTTTGGTCAACGCTATATGTGGAACATCTATTATTTTGAAATACAGTTGTATAACAATATTTGCTCATTGGCCGTTTCATATTTAATGTGAGGTAAGGGCGTCCAACATTTATTAATATCACGTCTTGTTTTGACTTAAAGCATTTACCAACAATTGCAAGGTGTTTTGCAATAATGATAACTCAGTGGCAAGTCACTCCGTTTTCAATTTACGTAAACATTGTTTGAAACACTACTAACGGTTGTAAAGAAATATTTAGATATACTATTCTTACAGGCGCATAGTGGCGCAGTGGCACGTCTTACTGGTGACGCGTTTGTTTGTGGGTTCGATTCCGTCTCGGTGAATGATTATATTCATTTTAAACTACGAAATAATGCTTTTATTTCTTTGCTGTGGTAAAATAAAGCGCGGCGTTGAGTTCCGCCACGCGACACGCAAAGTATCGAATGCGGGCGGGAAGTGAATCTGTCTTGACACTAGGTTCTCCAGGTTTTTAAACAATAATGATAAATTAAATATATTATATATTTTCATATAAAAATAAAATATATTGTATAATTATATAGATTATGTTAGCTTAAACTATTAGTTTATCATTTTAACTGTAATACCTATAAAAAAACATATAAAAAAATAATCTACATATATTTTAAACCATTACTTCTACTAATTGAACAAAACATAGCTTAGTTAGTCTTACCGCTGGCTCTTGCATAACAGAGGCATTTTCAATTGATCCATAAATACGCTTAAAACTAGTAATTTAATCGATGCCTTGTCCACAAAGGTGCAGACTGCAGACATAAAAGGAAAAACGTCAGTGTGAAGGAAAATTCATTATGAAACAGAGCTAGGCTCTCGTGATTGTGGCATACATTAATTGCCTACTAAGAGGGAAATTATGGAAGTTGCAAACTTGAAAGATACTTATTTATATATATATATATATAAATCTCTGACTCTAATAAGTCCATCGTGGCGATGTGGGACCGCGTCTGAGTATATTTGCGACTGGTCTAGGATTTGATTCTCACTCAGGGGCATCATTATATTGCTTGCACTCAGGAGAAATTTGTAAGAACCTCTCTACAGATATGCTAACAACAAAAATAAGTTGTAATATACGTAGCCATAGTACTCTTTTTTTGAATCAATTTACAAAATTAACTATTAATTATTTATTAGTGATTAAATGATACCTATGAAATCGACTGGATCGAACATTTCATTCCCAAGGCGTAGTATTATATATCAAATCTTGAATGAGGTAAACACCTTTAACACACAAACGTCTCTACACAATATTTTTAAATTGAGATATCTTAGACGATTTCTGAGATTCTGACATAAAAAATGTTAATTTAGTATATAGTACCGTGTATATATACGCATTTAGTGTTATAGTTATTTTAATATTACAAACAGACTCTTCAATTTTATTTATTTCAATTTGAATTTGAAAAAAATCATTTTCCAAGTCTCAGTCTAAGACATTACACCCTAAATACATTAACATACAATACAAATAATCACGAAGTTTATTTTAAAAGTTCAAAGAGAGGGATTCTATTTTTAATTTGAACACCCCAATGCCGAAGTTGCTAGAATCGGTTACAAAAACCGCCTTTCAATATAATTTAGGTAGTTGACTCGAGTTAAACACGAAAAGGAGTCCCTAAAATAATTTTACTGATTTGTTCCTCAAACATTCTGTCGTTTTTCTTAACTTTATATGTATATTAATACTTGAATAACACATTTTGGACACTTTTTTTACTATAGTAGGTTTAGAGTAGTAGATAGAGTTAAAAATTACATAGAGAAGAAGTGCAGTAATAAAATAGTTGTTTTTTATAATAATGCATTGCAAAGTTCACACACGCTGCCGTGTGTTTCACATACACTTTTGTGTAAAGTGACACTTGAGTTGCTAACGCAACGCATATTTTACGCGTTAATGGCTAGTATAAATAAATCATTCCTTTTCTATTTATAAAACGTAAAATAACAAAGCCTTTGTCTTAACCTTATACAAATATATAATATTGTTATAACATATTTTATATAATTTTCATCGAGAAGATATCGTGGCGTAGTGGAAAAGTACACGAGATGGTTGTGGGTTCGCTTCACACTGGGATAATAATTATATTTTAATTACACAGGTCAAAAATGATATCGCTCTTTATCCTAAAAAGAAATATTTCAATTCTATTACATTTAACAATACCGCCTAACGATGCCTCTAAATGCCTAGGTTATTAAATTAATTATTTTAGTTCCGCGTTTAGCTTAAGCTTTGGATTGAAAAAGAGCGGCGTTGAGTTTCACCATTGAATACTCAATTCGATTTCATGTTTTGGTACTAACTACTCTTTGTCTAACTTGCTTGTTTGAATAAAAAAATCGTAAGTCGTCGTAATAGAAATACATAAATGCATATGAGCATCAGCTTAATAGAATAATATAGTCCAGGCGATATAAAAAAAATGTTGTACGTAAAATGTAAATTAAGCTACTTTAATTAAGTAAAATCTTGGTATAAATGTAAGTATTTGGAATTTTTCTGTTTGTAGGACGTCAGTGGTTTAAGCTGCGGGCTCTTTACTCGAAAATATTGGCTTGCACAAAAATAAAGTAACTTCTTCGTTTACTATTTGTATAAGCCAAAGTAAAATATATTCAGTATATATGCTGAATATGTAGTGAATAAGAAAAATAAATTCGGACTTATTCTCCAGGACGTATTAAATAGGTAGCTTTTATTTATTCATTTATACGTTTTATCAATAATTGTTACATTATAAAAAACTAAAAACTTAGTGTATAAAATATTAAAAAAAAGTTTAATTCAAAAATATAAATCTCTACTTACATGTATGTCTCAGTTTTTTATGGTTTTATAAGATATGTCAATTTTTACACAATTTTATTTGTCAAGCTTACACATTTGTGTCACAGGAGCATTGGAGCTGAGAGAACTTTCTAAAAGGAGGATATAAGGGTTATAAAAACATATCCTACTAATATTATAAATTTGTGAGCATAAATATTTGCTATTCTTTCACGGCAAATCCACTGAACGGATTTAGATCGGACTTTATAGTAATATTACTTATATATTGGAATAACACGCGGGCAAGACGAAGGCGGCAGCTTGTTCATATATACTTAGTTTGGCCATAAATATTGTTATAATTAAAAGTAACAATTATTACGTTTGAATTTGGAATCTGTTAATTTTATATGATTGTACATTGTGTTTTCTTATTTTCGCGCTAATATATTCTTAAATGTTTTGTTATATTAAAAGGGAGTGGGAACATAAAGAGAACCAATTTTTTTTAAAATCCTCTCGAAACAAGGTCAGAATTTTTTTACAATTGAACAATACTTTAACAAACAAAATGACGATATTTATTCTGAAAGCTTCCCAATTAGTCAACAAAGTACAACATGAGCAATATCCTACTTCAGTGATGGCTTGGTGGGCTCTTAGCTATGAAGAAGTGAATGAGCCATATTTTTGTGAATAACGAATCAAAACATCGGCAGAAATGTATCAAGATACCATTCTTGGGAAAGTACTTAAGCCCGTTAACAACACCATGTTCAATAACCAAGAATGGTCCTTTCACCAAGACTCGGCGCCGGGTCATAAAGCTCGATCCCGAATCGAACCTTGGTTAGAAACGAACGTTCGAGACTTCATCAGATTCTGAAGACTCGCCGTCATCTAGTCCAGATCTTATACACTGGATTATAACTTAATGTCCATTTTAGAGAGTAAGGTTTACTCCAAACGCCATGATAATTTGGAGCTCCTAAAACAATCCATATGATTGGCAGTGAAGAATTTCCCCATAGAAAGAGTGCGTGCTGCTATTGATAACTAGCCTCAACGTTAAAGGACTGTGTTGCAGCCAATGGAGACAACTTCGAATAAGCTTTATACATTTTTAATAGTTTTATATTAATGTATTAAACTAACACACTGTAATACTAATAAATGTTACGTACAATAAAAAAAGTGTTTTCTTTGTAACAAGATTTATGGCAAGTATAACTAAATATATATAAATATACGTTATAATGTAAGCGTTATGCTAGTATGTCATTCAATCCACTTTTCTACTGACAAAATGAGAAATAAAAAAATAAAAGTGTAGCGGAACTACGCCCTCATTCTTTTAATAAAAAGGGACATGTGTCTATATGACAATGGAGAGTTGAAATAATTCATACCAATATATATATATATATATAGTCTTGCCACTTTTTAAGTAAGTATGTAATATTAGGTTTCTTTGTGGTTACATAACCACCAAGTCTAAAAAAACAAAGTTCAAAGTTCTTTTGTTTATAACTCAGCTACACACTTTTTCCTACATAGCTTATATAAAGTTTTTAAAATATAATAAAATGACAAATCGTTCTCCCGAGTGGGAATCAAAGCCTCAACCAATCGCGTTTACAGTCAGACACTACCACTGTGCCACAATAGCCTTACCTTACTCTTATCTTAACTGTGTTAATAACACTGTAAAGAAATATCAATGAAAGTCAACATACAATCGTTTTATTTAGATAGAAAGCTGAGCATGTAGAACGCATGGCTTAGCGGTCAGAGCGCTTGGACGGTTCCAAGAGGCGCGGGATTGAATCTGCGCTGCGTTCAAATTTTAATACGCTTTCTAAAAATGTGTTTTTTAGTGTCAAATAAATTTCTTTAGATTATTAAAGAAATATCTTAAGTACTGTATTGTTTTTGATACAATAAGCATATTATATATATGTATGAAATTATATAGCAAAATAGTTTTGATTTTGGATAACATTCATTAGATGGTACATTCTCTTAAAATACCAACTTCCTAGAAAACTAAGTCTACATAAACTAAATCAGCTATTACGGGTTTACCATTTAAGAGAGTGTTACCGTCGAGTATTCAGTCTCGTCTGTCTTGATTTTCAAGGTGTAGCATCTTAAGGTTTCACTGTTCAAAGCGACGCGTTTCCATTTAAACTGAAAACGTATAATTACAAGACGAAACGAAATAGAAGCCGATTCATGTTAAATAAAAATATATTCAAAACATCATATTAAGCTTGTGTTTTAGATATCTCTCTTTTAGACATTTCTGTGTGGTCTTCTTAGGATAGCACTAGCACTTATTAATACATAATTGACATCGACAAAGCCGGCGTTTCGTTTGATAAAAGCCTTTGACCGTCATATTCAGACGAAATTAACTTCAGTTTATTTAAGCATTCATATTTGGCTGAAAATTACAACCCCCCTAATGTCCAAACATCAATGCTATCGGTTGACTGTCTCTCCGAATCGATTGCCAGGGCTTGTATATCGCCCTCAAAAGAGAAATACATGTTAGTTAGCCCAAAATATTGCCAATACCACTGAATATTCGCCCTTGCATTTGGCTATTAAAGTTGAAATTTGAATGATGTGTCTCATGCAATGCACCCTTCCAAATATCCATACCTAAATTGGATGCACTGATGAGTCAATGTAAATGACTCATATAACTATAGACGCTGTTACCTAGGCAACGTTACAATTTTGGCTTCACTCTACAAAGACGGGATAGAGTTCAAAATTTGATACCTGTTATCCTTTCCGATTGGACTCTACTACGATGCGATAAAGTTCAAATACTGACAATTCTACCGCGTATTTCATTGTTATTTACAGTCTCTATGTCTTTGTTTTAAGGTTTAAATTCGGTTCGGTTATTTTAGGCATATGGGGTTACGCCAGACGGCTAGACGTCCAGACTAGGGGGTGCTGTGGTCGTAATAATATCAGAGCTATACTTTGTGTTGTGTAGTTCGCAATGGGTTTCATGATTCAACGCGCTAACTTTGATGAACAGCCTAATAGTGAAAAGGTGGCCGCCATTACATGGTGGCCGGACATCCGTGTATTTTGGCTGAACGGAGGCTAATTTTGATAGAAAACTAGTAAAACTAGCTGATAATCTTCGTATATAGAAAAATATATTTAAGGTTTCCAAGAGGCGCGGGTTCGAATCCCACTGCGTTAAAAATTTTACACGTATTATAAATATGTTTTTCTGTTTCCTATGTGTGTGATTAACACTTTAAAAATGTTAAAAAACTACGTATATGTCTAAGTCAGTGCTTGTCTATCTTTATTTATCACACAATTTTAACTGTCGCTTTGCTATTTATTTTAATAATATACTTATTTTTTCAAAACCTTTACTAAGTAACTATAAAAAAAGTTTAAATAAGTATAAAACTTGATTTGACTTTATAAAGAAAAATGATATGTAGTTTACAAAAATGTCGAATCTAACAGCGTCTGACTGTAAATGCGATTTGTTGTGCGTTCGATTCTTATTTAGGGGAAATATTTTATATTTAATATATTCTCATTCTTATTCATCTAAGACAAAATCTCGAAGTAGGAGGGAAAGTGGACAATGGAGTGCCTTAACACTAAGTTTTCTCTTGGGGCGGAAAAAACCGTAAATTATTAACAAATTAAAACTATACTACCATCATAGTGCTGTGGTTACTTGAACCCTACTAAGATTAATGCTGAGTTCCGCCAATCAATACGATATGTCTCAGAGAATAGAGCGTTTTTTTAACATTTTTTTTTAAAGTGTTATTCGCACACTTAGGACATTGAAAAATACATATTTAGAAAACGTATAAAAATTTGAATGCAGCGAGATACGAACCTGCGACTTTTGAAAAGCGTTCAAGTGTTCAATTCGTTCAATGAACGCATGGCTTAGCGACTTAGCTAAGCTTATACGTTTTCTAAATATGTATTTTTCAATGGAGTGTCTTGACACTAGATTTTGTCAAGCTTAAAAAAAAAACGAAATTACATAAATTGAAGAAGTTCAAATTGTATCCATTGCAACCGAGGTTAGTCAGGTATATATCTAACTAACTAACTACGTCACTAGTAGTTCATTCATTATCAATTGAATATTCATATCAAAGAAAAGCAACATGCTAAAATGGTGGGCTTGCTTTAAAAAGCTTTTATTCAAATGGATAGGTGGATTGTAAATCTTTTGCAGTCCCAGAGCCCGCGTTATTTACGATTCTTCTGAGGGAACTGCCTCCATACGATCAGGTGAATTGTTTTATTCAACGGTTAAAAAAAACATTTCAAAACGTAGCTAAAAAGGTATTTTAATATGATGTATAAATATGAAGTTATTCATCTTATAGGATTTTTAGAATTTGAAGTATAAAGGAATCCTCTTTGTATGTTTTACATTAAACGTACATCTTGGCAACCGACGTATTACATATGTTGAATTTTTGGTTTTTGAATTTGAATCCCAATTTGAATGAGTTTTCTATATTTGAGCCTGTAACTACAGCAAAAATATAGTCACATCATGCTAATTTCCTGAAGAAATGAGTATCGCGTTATATGCGCAAGTCCAGTCCTTTTGTATATAATTCTAGTTGAATTTGCGCAAGTTCAAAGAAAGTATTTAAAAAAAATTTTTTGCGCTTTTGACACGGTACTAATTTCTCCAACAAATATAAGTTGTAATAAGTGTATAAGATTTTCGACGCAGCTGGATGTAGAACACATGGCTTAGCGGTCAGAGCCCTTGATCGGTTTTCAAGAGGCGCGGGTTCAAATCCCGCTGCGTTCAAATTTTTTTACGTTTTCTAAATAAGTTTTATTCAGCTTCACACTTTATCCCGCAGGGCAGGTATGCATATATAGAGATAGATATAGAGAGATGTTGCGGTGTTAATGGTGGAACACAAAGCCGCGCTTTTTCCCATATAGAAATTAAATGCCTATTTAAGGGATACCCTCAACTCTCATAGGTAGTTTAGATGGCCTAACACAAATTCTTAATTGAACTTCTAACCCAAAGTTAGAAGCGATTAGTAAAAACGATATTTTAGAACTAATATGGTCATATAAGTGGTAATTGGACAGCGGGGCTAATGTAAAGGCTTTTAGTGTCAAATTATATTGTAATATCCTTTTGAATGTTCTTATAAACAGCGCTAAGCGCTTAATTCAAATAATATAATTTAGCTAAGTTCATTTCTATTTCATTATCTTTGGAGTAAATGTATAATATACTATAAAGCTTCACGTTTTTTCCCGTATGTCAAGACACTTCGTTTTCCACTTTTTGCCCGAATCCGAAACATTATGTGTTGAGTAGCGGTACTTTTCGCGTCAACTTTACTTAGCAGAACGGAGAAATAAAAATAATAAAAATATAATATAATAAAAAAATCATAGTACAATTTATAAATACACCTTCGCAACTTTTGCATTATTTTTGGACAAATCTCATAACAATAAAAATGTTATATTGAGTCAACCTTAAAAGATAGAAATATGCTGCCTAGGACTTTTTTTCCAGCGTTAGCCACGGAAGCTGTCAAAGGGGGAATATTTTCCCCGTTTCTGCTATATTTTTCATTACTATTGCTCCGCTTCTATTGATCGTAACGTTTTTTTTAATTTAAACAGTTGCTTCTAAGATAAGTGCGTTTAACTAAATAAACAAACTCTTCAGTTTTAAAAACGTATTTTAGAAAACGCAGTGGGATTCGAACCCGCTCCTTTTGTCTCAAAAATGTTTTTCAATTTCCAAAGTGTGTAAATAACACTTTAAAAATGTTAAAAACTTAACTTTAGCTTTATAATATAAGTATAGATAAGAGCTGAACTCATTACCTCAGCCTAAATTGCATTGATATTTAAAATAATCATAGTTTAAATATTCGTTTATATTTAATAACCGATAACATACCTAATATGATATATAGATTTAATAAAACCAGTAAACACAATTAAGAAGAGACACAAAATCGATATTCGATAACATGTACTGTTTATTACGGGCCAAAACGTTCTAAATTTAATTATAAAGCTTAAAAATTCTTAAAAATGTTTTAAGGTATAATATTTTATTCATTGTACTAAATGTTTTGTAGTCTTTGTCCAAAATTTAGTTTCACGTTTTCAGCTTCAGAAAGAATCTAGTGTCACGAATGTCCGAATTCGAGACATTGGGTGTTGAGTGGCAGATATCAACGCCGTGCTTTGTATTGTCACCAGAGTGGGGAAATGAATAATTTAAATATAATCATACCCTCAAGGCGGAATCGATCACAGAGCCATCGAGGATACGTATAGACGCTGCCACACTGCGCCACGATGGCCTCAAAACTGGCTAAAATTCTTACAAGGAAGAACGGCTCTAGCATTGGTAGAAACATTCACATTAATTGTTTTGCAGTTGAACAATAATAAAATGGCAGGGACTGCAGAACGGACAGCCTTATCACTAGGATCTCTAAGTATACTTTCAAGATTAATAATTTGCGAAAAATAGGCTTCTGAGGCTATTTTCAATTTTTTTACAATAACGCCCTGTATTTGATAAATTTATACATTTGTTTTCTGTTTCTTCTTTATTAAATTTGCTAAGTAAAGCCTGTTTTTATATAATTATTTTAATTATAATACTATAGTAGCCAGTTGGTACTGCGTAGAGATTTTGTATAGAATTTTTATGTAAGCCTCTCTTACAATTATGCAGGAAAAAGCGCCCTTTGAAAAATAATATATTTTATTTATTAACTTATTTTTTATTATAATTACCAAAGCCCAACTATGTGCTTGAAATTCTTCCGTTATTTACCGAGTGACTGACAGACAACGCACATCTATAACGTCTGGATGTAGACATCTGAAATTTGGCTTGGTTCCTCATGGAGTTACAGGTTAGCACTAAGAGGGGATTACTCGAACTTCCTATGGGATCGGAATAAAATGAGACATATTAAATACTAGCAACCCGCTGGCGGCTTCGCCTGCGTAAACAACACATCTATAACTATTTTGTCTTTTCGCTGACCCGCGTTCTCCCTTACATAACAAACCTTGTTTAAATGTATAATTTAAATTGTTGTAACTTTTTTATTTATGAACTGATTGAAATAAATTAAACACGAACTGTTGAGGGAAGTTTACCAATATACAATGCAATTTTAACCTGCATTAAAATCGGTTAAGCCGGTCCTGAGATCAGACAAACAATCAGAGAAACACAGACAAACAGACACACAGATAAACATTTAAAAATCACTGTTTTGGGTTCTATAACATTGATAAATGCTCCTAATAATATTTTTTAAATACATCTTCCATGTACAGACGGCTATAAGTTACATTTTTATTATATGTATACATATATATTATAGATGTATTTATATATAATATGTAAAATTAACCTATTCCAATATTCAAATATAAAAACCATCACGGTTTCAAATATAAAAATATATAAAAACGACACATCGCAAACAAAGTGCCATACAAACTTCACTACACAATGTTTTAAAATAAAAATTCAAATATGTATAGAGCGTTTGCTGAAACAAAACTCGCAGGTGGATGTGCGACCAAGGATGAACTTGTATTGTTTGTTTTTGTAGTTTGTTTGTAAGGGTGAAAGAATTCGATGGGATATTGATAAAAGATAACATTATCGGTGCGAAAAGATTTTCGATCGTTCAAAGATATAGATTTTACCTTTTTTTTGATGCCTTTGTTTTAATTAAAATAAATGTATAATAATGAAAATAATAATGCATTTCCTACTCTTACACGAAACGCGGCATTGAGTTCTTTCATTTGTATAGTGGCTATTATTATATTTATTTATATTTTTTTTTACTTCTTGCGGAAAGTGAACGACGGAGTGTCGGAAAAAGCGTGAAATTGCTTTTTTATTGCTGACTGACCTGATTATGGACTGATATGACATAAACGATGTCATACCAGTCCATAATCAGGTCAGTCAGTCACAGTGACACAAAATGCAGCGTTAGGTTTCGTTAAAGTACTCATGACTCTAAATAGCTAGGTAAAGAATAAAAAGTAGAGTGACGGGACACTACGCTCTTTGTATTCATATTCTCCAAGACTTAACAGATCAGAGAAATTATAAGAAATCATTCATTTTGCGTAAAATTGAGCTGACCATATAAAATGTTGACACTCGCGTTTATTATACATTTACAAAATTTTAAAACTGTTGCCATAGAACTTTAAGCTCTATTACACATTGTTATGATTCTTTATTGCTTAATTATTAAATATCAAATGTAAACGGGTGTTTAAACACAGCTATTACGGCGGTTGAAGTTTGTTTCTTAATCATTTTCGGTCCTTATCGTTAATGATTCATCGGAGAGGGACAGCAATAACGATCAAAGGGCGGAAATGAGCTGATATCTTAAGGAGAGAAGACGCCTCAGGATCAAAACTAAGTAATAAAATTATATGAATATGACGAATGACGAGAAACAGAACAATATTTAAGAGTTAAAATAATATTGAGGCAGAAATGCTGTAATAAAGTCTCGCTACAGAGATGCTCATAACAAAAGTTGCAACAACCGTATAGATTTTTTTAACATATAGTTTAATTATTATTTAGAGTGCTTAGACTGCTTTCACGAGGCGGAGGTTCAAACCCAGTTGCACAGGATTTTTTATATGGAATTTAAATAGACATACAGTTTTCAAATAACATTATTACTTATATACCAGCAGTACTATTATTATTTTTAAAACACTATTGCATCAAGCTTTTGGCCGCATAGCAAGGTAGGCAGAGAGAATTTAGTGTCAAGAAACTCCGTTCTCCAATTTCAGCAAGAAATAGATACATTGCATGTTGAGTGGTAGAACTTATCGCTGCCATTTGTCTTAGGTACCAGAGCGGAGAACTGACATGAATAAAAAATAAAATAAAATAAATGATTTTCATGCATTCTGGTGCAATATTTCGAAACCTGTCCAAGACCACCTTGAAATTACAGGGACTCTTCAAAAGCGTAACCTGAAACTATGTAATTTAAGAACTTACCTACCTGCTTTTTCTGAAGGCTGGGTATATTAAAACTAGGTAACTTTACATATGCACAAAAAAATGAGTTATCTCAGGACTCGTTTGGTTCAAATCATTTCATACATATTTATGGCACTAGTGGCGCAGTGGGAACAATGTTCGACTGTAAGACGATTTTGGGTTCGATGCTACTCGGGGGATATAATAATAATAATAATAATAATAATACAATACAATAGCTCAGTACTCAGTCCATCCAAATTCCATTCCATAGTCCCAGCTTAGTATACTTTCCATAGTTCCTCCTACGCATTAGCCGGTGACCAGATGGTCACCGGCAATTACCTGTGGTTACATATTACATACGGTAAAATCCATTGCTATCTCTAAGGGGCCTCTACGTATTGGACCTACACAGGTCCATCCTTAATGAATAATTCAATTAATCCTTTGAAAGGCTTGCGTTCTTTTCCCACCGGGTTCTTTTGAACCCGATAACTTTTTCGAGAGATACATAATAATAATACTATATTACACACTGAGATAACACAGTACACTTAAAATACAAGTGCAACGCCTTATTGGAAAGCGGAAAGTGGAGAACGGAGTGTCTTGACACTAGGTTCTTTTTGACTAACGTGCTATGCGGGAAAAGATATGAAGCTGCTAGTTTCATAAAACGCGTTGTATGCGTAAAAAACCAAAAATACATTACTAAATGACATTTAGAACATTACTATATCTTTCAGATCTAGATAAAGATGTACGTGTGTGTTATATATAATTATTACAAATTTTAAATATTTCATAAATTTTTGTAATTCTTAATTTATTATAACTTTTTCATTTTATTTCAAGTGCTTAATTTAATTTAAAGTATTCAATTTAAGTTTAAAATAAATGAAATTAATAAATATATATTGGACACGGCAAGTTCGAATTCAACGTTTGTCGTATTAAAGTAATCGATAATTTCATGGTTCCATAAGCCTTTCCGTATTTCACATTGTATTAAAAAATTATAAAAAATTAATATTAATAAAGGTGAGGTCAAATAGGATATTAAAATACTGGCAGATAAAACTTGAAACAGATAATTATTTATTATATTCCAAATTTATGCAACTACTACGTTTTGGCTACTATTTCCTTCACAACCAAGTAGGCTGAGAAACCAAGTGTCAACTAAGCGTTTCTTAAAACTTGTTTGACACTTCTTCACTAGACACTACGATCTGAACTTTTCGGCCGCATTCGAACCAATGTGTTAGTGTAGTTAACCTTAAAGTAGCACTTTGTATCCCCTTGGCAAAGACATTTAAATAATTTAAAATATATCTTTCCCCTAAGTGAAAATCGAACCCTCAACCTTTGATTTCACAATCAGACAGCTGAACCACGATGACCTCAAAATGAATATATATATATATAAGTGCAAGAGTTATATACAAAAAGGTATAACGAAATTAGTGAGTGTTCCGTTGAATGCGTTCGGTTGGGGCGATGCGGTTGGCTTCACGCAGCGGTAGAAATGAAAAGTTATTTTACCGATTTTAAAAGAAAGTCAATTTTGCATGGAGCTAGGATAATAAAGAGAATCGAGATATTTGTTATCAATTACTTCATTATGATATATCTTGTTATAGTTAGTGAGAGGGACTCCGACAGTGGAGGCGAGTATTAATGCATATTTTATATGGGCCTACCAGGTTTGGTCCACCAGGCCCCAGGCAACGCTCTGAGCTCATCTCTTTGCAAAGTAAAGGGCACACGTTCGGTGAATCCATGTAATGCTAAAGAGTTCTTTCCATAACAGACAAGTAAGCTTATAAAATATATCACAATTAATATATCTATGCCTTCTCTAAGAAAGTCTTTTGCCAATTGTCTCGTTATTTATTTACCTGCTTAGTTATAACTAAATAACAAATCTAAAATATAATTGTTCGCTGTGTGTACATAGATGATATAAGAAAAAAAATATGATCAGGGGCATTTATCAATATACTTAATAGAAACCAAAACAGTGTTTTTTTTTATTTATCTATTTTTCTATGTGTCTCTGGTTTGTGCACGAAACCCCAGAAACGGCTTAAACGATTTAATTGAAGTTTTAACCACTGTATTTTAGTACGCTTTTCTTAACATTTAGTGTTTATTTTATTTCGATCGGTTCATAAATAAAAAAGTCTCAACTTTACTACTCATTAAATTACTTCATTCCATTATTTTAATTTAGTTAGATATCTTAATATAAAAAACAACATTATTTCTAAGAAAGTGTAAAATTGAAACTTCAAAAGGAAGTTAAACATTCAACGGATTGTCATTATAAAAACACGACAAATCGAGACGCTTGTCGGTAAGATACCCACTCTATTGTAGACAAATAAATTTGTGTCGACAGTTGGAAAATATAATACCACTGGTGGAAGTCTACAATACAGCTACGGAAAGTGTAAAAAGTGATACTAAGAAATGTTTTTAAAATTCTATCTTTTGAATTTATATTGAAATATCTTTGCAATCTTAATGCAAGTCTATGAATTATGATTTTTTACGTTTACATATCTTTTATATAATAGTGAAAGCTCCTCGTCTTATAAATATAGAGACTGTTTTGAGGTAATTCTGGGCCCTTGGCTACACGTGAATTGGCTACTGGCTGGGTTAATATTATTTAAGGTCCCGTGAGATAAGGGACTGGGCACCACTTTTCCTTATTTTTTTAGTTTCAGGTTTTATCCCTAGCAGAAAGAAAGGAGGGCCAAACGCTACGGTCCGTGCATACTTCTGTCACCTCATCCACAGTCATCAACCTCTTTATAACGCTATGAGCTGTATGCTATAGAATTTCTGCGAATGTTTATGGGTTTCTTAATTTAGTACGTTTATTTTACTAAATAATTAAGGGCATTTATACAATTAACAAGGCATTTATACATTTATATTTAATATTTTAAATTAACTAAACAATGCAAATTAAAATGGACTACAAAGGTCTCTGATTACGGCAGAGGGATTTTTTTGTTTAAAAAAAAAACTCTCATGCTTTATACGTGACCTTCCTCCAATATGCTTTATTATTTAATATATCATTTTAATAAAATCTGATATTTCATATCACTGACATCCCTTGGCTATATTCCATATTTATACATTAAATGACAATTTATTCTAAGAAAAGTCGTAAAAATCCTATAGGTATATATGTACGAATATATTAAAATAATCTGTGCTTCGTTCTATGTCGTAGGTTTAAATCCTACAGACTTTCCTTTCATAGTAACTAAATGTATAGATTAAAAACCTCGAGAGGCCGAGAACAAAGTTATTCGTCATTCTCTCTAATTACTTGAGTATGACGTGTTGAGTTGACAAATGATATTACCTGAAACAAAAATATTATTTTGTTAGAAAAGTAATCTATATTAATAAAGAAAAAACAAACATGTTTCATATTACTTGAGTTGAGCTCAAAATAATTATAGTATTTTTAAACCTCATTATTAGATAAAGAAATGAAAATGAAAAAATGTACATATGTAAATCTACATTTCCATTATAAAGACTCCGTTCAATTGTCTACGACCAAATTCCAGATTATTCCCTGTTCTGTGTCATAATATTATAACTAAATTTATTCATTAAAATAATTTTAAAAGTGGGATTTCAATCCACAACCATCGCGTTCAATTCGATGCAAAAGTTAATATCACTATAGGTATATTTAAAACGTAAATATTAATTTTAAATTACAAATAAGCGACTCGTAATTATCCTGCGTGGTTGGAATATATCAAAAATATTAATATTAAACGAGACTTATCTTACATTATGAATTAAATTACCGAATTTATTAAAATCTCATTCATTTTTCCCATTTTACACATATGTACATACTGGCATGTGTAATTCGATATGAACTTTGTACATAAGTATTACATTAGCCAACCTTTACAGAACTAAGTCTAGAGGTCAAACTATATATAAATAGATTGCTTCACCACTACCGACTTAACGTAGAGTATGGGAGCGGTACACGGAACTCAACGCCGTGCTTTGTATTACCAGAGCGGAAAAATGAAAATACAATAATTCCCTCCAATGAATAGAACCTACAACAATTATGTTTACAGTTAGATGCTGTCCCACTGCGCCATGGTGGCTTTAAATCACTATATAAATCTGTTCGGTTACTAAATGAGTTACTGGCAGACATATCACATACGAAATTACTATGCGGAGAAAGACGACACTAGTCACATGAGATCCTTAAGGAGTGTATGTGATCAAGAGAAGGCTTCTCAAAACTTCTACGACAACGGGAAGAAATGTGATTTAAAGTTTTACAGTCAAAATGACAGAATATATAAATGAAAATAATATGGTTAGAGTCTTAATGATCTCGCAAAGTAAGTTGTGGGCGAAAACTAGTATATGTATAAATAGATTGACTGACAGACTGTATATATACAGAGACTGACGTTTATACTTATTACATAGTGAATTCTCAGCACGTTTCAGACAAGGAACTGACAAAGCAGAACTCAATCAAAGCATACGTACGTCTCTTGGGATAGTTTGGAATAAATTTCATTCATTTTGCATTTCATCTCATACTACAATACGCTAGAACAAGTAAAGGGTAGCGTTCTTTGTGGGTTGTGGGGTTGGGGAATAACTTATCATCTGCATTGAAATGTAGACTTTATTTGAAAAAACTTTCTAGCATTTAATTTCAATATTTACAGTTATGATAAACGGTCGTGGCTTTGGAATGAGCCTGATTCAAGAATGCTTAAGTCTAAGAATGCTAATATTAGTTAAAAAAAAGTTTTTTTTACTTAATAAGGTAACATGTTCCGCCATGTGCGCAAAGTGCATGAAATATAAGTTATTAATATTTAAATAATGAAACTACTAACTAATCTTATGTAGGGGTACAGCTTCTTTAAGCTTCATCATATAACACAGTATGTAGACCTTAATATTAAGTTACACCAGTTCCTAGCTAATTTATAGAAAATATGTTAAATGGTGAAATCCAACGCCATGCTTTGTATTACCAAATCGAAACCGAGTGGGAATCGCTAATGGCACCTATATACACAATAATACTTCGTATAAAAGTATGGAAAATAAAGAAAATTTATAGCTTTTTTTAACTATTCAGCTGAAGTTCTATTCCCATAAAAAAAAATCTTTAGTGGAGAAAAGTTTGGAAGCTTTAAGAAAAAAAAGCCTATTTTATTTTTGTGAGGTGCCTTGGTATTACGTAGTGAATCTTCAATACGCCGAACTTTGGCTCAATCTCAAAGTAAAAACTTAATAAAGTTGTTCATTATCTAATAAAATTACATTTTTTTATATAAATACTATAATATAGTGGACTTTCAATGAATTAATGCTAATTTTTAATTAGTTCTTATACAGAAATAAATATAATTTAATAATCAATAATAAAATCAAGTAATATTAACAAATAAAATAAACAATGTGTGTAATGTATGTAATGTAATGTATTAAACATTATATAATATAATACATTAAAATAATATACTAGGTGGACATTTTGAGTTGTAAATATTGTCAATCTAACTAGACTGAGTAAATATATCTGTATTTCTAACAAAAGTAATTAAAATTCCTCCCTTGTCTAATCTCAGCGCAATTAGACGCTTTAGTCTAAGTTAGTTAGGAGCTATGTCCCTTATATTATAAATTAAATGTCGAAATTTTCCATAATATTGTTTTTTAGTTTTTTACACATTATTGGCAAGTCGCCTCTAGATTGTTTGCCAGCGAAATACACTGGCATAGGTCTCAGGTCTAAGGCATTAACTTTAGTGAACCGGTGGTAAGTTATTTGACGTTAAAAAAATGAAACATCTAACTTCTTATTATGAATAAATTTATTTGACATTGACTTGAATACGTATTCTAATCACAGATATTAGTTTTACAGACATCTATTTTTTCAGCTTCACGCTTTTAACCTAGTGTTCTCTGATTCCCGCTCGAATTCGACATTGTGTAATGCGTGGCCAAACTCATCGCGGCAATTTATCTTACCAGAGATTTATGGAAAAATTTAAATGATAGAAACATATCCTTATAGCTTATATAATAAATATAAACCAATATTAACCCAATCCAACCTCAAAGCATTAAATCTTTCTTACTAGAAGCAAAATTTCATCCTCACGCAATAATAATCCAAAATGACTACACTTTTCCTATGAAAAAACATTAAAACCCTCTTAGAAAAATCAGAATCCATTAATATACGCCATTAAAATGCAATCAGCCGTTCAAAACTGCTGAAACTGCAAACTCCCGCCATTGGGGGTACCGAAAACCTATAAAAACACGTAAAAGGAAAAACTTGGGAACTCTTTATACCTGCATCTGAAATAGGATTAATGAATTCATGCGCCAAGTTTCACTTGCCTTGTATAATGCTTTTTAGATTTGTTGTAATGTATGGGGAAGTTATCTGTCACTTAGGGAAGTTACGAATTCGATATTGAACTACATCAAATCTTGTATGATTAGATAATAATACGGCTCAATAATGGTTAGAACTATAAATTAAACTGTATTAAATTATTATTATCAAACTAGTTCGCAACTCTGTTTGTGTGTAAATTATGACAGTACGACATACTAATTATACCATGTACCACCTGTTTATATTGAAACATGGACCCAATATTATAACAACTTCCTTTAAGGTTGTAATTTTCTTGTTTCTAATACTTTCACATCAGATGTTCTATATAATGCCTATCAAATAGTTTTTTCGTTAAAAGATTCAATGTACAGACACAACTTTTTTACTATTTTATTATAGTATAGATTATATAGAATGTGATAAAATTGTTGCAATACTGTTAAATACAATTCTTCTGGCCGCTAACAATATTTAGAATCTAAAATTACAAAAGAAAGTAGAAATTTATCATATAGGTTGCTTTGTGAATGTAGGCTCTTCTACAATAACAATAAGGGATAATTTCTACGAGAGAAGGTTAATTACAGTTATTATATTAAACAGTCAAAGCTGCTAAAGTATTGGAAATAATATAGCCAATATCAAAAAGCCCATGCAAATCAAATTGTGAGCCACAATCGGTAAGAAAAATATAGGGCATAATAAGGCATTGCTTTTGATCATCTAATACTACAAATTTGAGAATTTCTTGTCTTGACTTTGTCAATTACTCTAGAAGAATATTCTGTTCTGTGCAGTCCTTTAATTATGGCGCTTCGAACGTGCAAGTTAAGCACTTATCTCTTTGCCAATGTCATGCTGTATGGAAAACACACGAAGAAGACTGATCGGTAATTTTTTTTTTTTAACTAAGTTTTGTCTTAGGTACCAGAACGGATCATTCCTCCGAGTGAGGATCGAACCCACAACCAATCATGTATATGGACTGGACTGGATGGACTAAAAAAAAGATATAACGTTACGCCATTTTACATTATAAACAAAAAGGTCCTAATGTAATAAGATGTTTAAAGTGAATGGATAATTATATATTTCTTTAAAAGTATTAAAAATTATATACATACTTACTTTTTAAATTACAACAATAAATATAAAAGAATAATATCAACACCGTTTAAACGCCTGTAAATAAAACTTAACACAGCACTAATAGCTCAGAGATTTTCCCTAATATTTTTTTTCACTTAAACAGAAAATGAAGAGACGGTCCGACTAATGAGTTCTCGGCGAAACGAAGTTGCTACTAGATAAAGCTGAAGTGCCACCGAATATGTAATGCTATAAAGTCGATTGATTGTACGCATATTCTAATATTTTTATTTTTGTGACAATTTTACAAGTAACACGTTTTCCCGCATATCAGGGTTAGTGGCTGACAACCTAGTGTCAAGACATATGGTTCTCCAGTTGAGAGATCCAGAAATGGATTTTGATTTTGTTACTAATGTTGATAAATTCAAGCTGTTATCTAATTCTCAAATTTATATGTTGGTAGATATGAAAGGGACTGGTAGACTTACAGAGCAAACTATTCGGAGCTGACATATTTAGAAAACGTATAAAAATTTTAACACGGAAGGATTTGAACCCACGCCTCTTGAAAACCAGTTCAAGGTTTTCAAGATGCGCGGGTTCAAATTGTGCTCAAAATTTTATATGTTTTCTCAATATGTCTTTTTCAATTTCCTAAGTGTGCGAATAAAACTTTAAAAAAATTTAAAAAATATACGGAGCTGACTGCCAACTTACAGTAATTGTAAAGGCACTATAAGAAAATTGCACACTATAAGAAGAAAATGACAGATTTTTCTTATTTATAAAGCACTAAGCTTGCCCGCAAGTTCAATTCCATAATTCGAGCAGGATTCCCCGGATTTTTAAAAATACGTATAATAAAAATTACATACAACGCTGTCTGTACCAATCAAAAAATATTATGCATAAAAATGCTCATAAAAAAATTTAATCGTGTTTTCTGTTTATCTGCGCTATATAATGTCTTCAACTCGCTGGAGCAAAACGTTAAATGTAACGTAAAAGGAACGCGATTTTAGACGTAAATTGCTACTAACGAAATTGAACTTTGATGTTCGTCGACTGTGTTGGAGGCTTTAATATTTGTAGTTGACATAGATAGCGAGTTATACATAGTAAAAGCGGTATATTAATGGTTAAATTATATTAAAAATAAACTGAAAGTGCGCTTAAAGCTATTTTCTCTTTATCCTGATTGTCCTGGTGTGTCATCAGGTTGATACTATAAACAGGTGTGAAAATATTCAAAGAAATCGGACGACAAGAAGTGAAGTTTCAACCCACAAGACTTAGCATTACTTTAAATTATAACTAATGTTGTCAAGTAAGCCATTATGGCGCAGTGGTGTTGTGGGTTCAATTCCCACTGGCTCAAATTATCATAATTTAACTATTTTCATTTGTCCGCTCTGGTGAACACGACTCAACTCCACCGAGCTCCACCACTCAACACGCACCACGACTTCCAGCAGAAAGTGGAGAACTAAGTGTCTTGACACTAGGTTATCTCTGACCCTGCTATGAGGCAAAAAGCGTGAAACTAGATTTTTTATCAAATAAGCTAATATGATCGAAAATTAAACTCGTAATCAGAATATTTTTATAATATATAATATATGTAACGTAAAATTAAGGCATTTTAAATTGAACTCTCACTCACAAACATGTTTTTATAAAAATAATAATAATATTAACGGATGTAGCATCATACGTTCAGGCTCGAAACATTATTTCCGCTTTAAAATATTGAAACTGAATAAATAATCTCGTGAAATCTGCGTTTACATATTTTAAAATCGTAGCACCGTAAATATATGACGTGCTCTTTGAAACAAGGTTTTAATGCGATATATTATATATATAATGTAAAAATATAATGTAAAAATGTAAAATTGTATATAAATTATATAATTTATATACGATTTTACATTATGATAGATGTGTTCTAGAAAAAAGAAAAAAATAATTTAAAAAAAAACAGAGAAATATCATTGGTGGATTAACTGTTAACGTTAATTAAACACGTGTCGCATACTTTTTATTAGTTCTATATATTTCTATAATTGGTTTTATTTTTTCTAAAATTATACATTACATTTCGAAATGAAACTATTTTAACCGGATTAATCGCGTATAATTTTGGTATTCGAAAATACATTTTTAGAACCCGACGTTTCGAACACTTTACAGTAGTCCGTGGTCACAGGTAAACACAGTCTAGTCTGAATACCCAAACTCAATATCTAAAATGGGCTCAATATATGTTAAACATTTTTTTTATTGCGGTAAATTACACTTTCATCCTTCTACTTTTGTAAAGAGTTAGTATAGGAAATAAGTGACAATGGCTAGGAAAATAGTATTCTATAAGAATTTCCCATATATTAATTTTCATTTAACATTTCAGTGTTCTATATAATGTCACTCAAAGTCTAACAACCGACAGGTTCGTTATGAAAACTTTACAAAAACTAAAAGAATTTTCAATACAAAATATCTGGTTTGCCGCAAAAACTTGGATAAAGGAAAAAAATGAGCTTTCGTTAAAGTAAATTTTCTTAATGACGCATTTTAACGTCCCTACAAAATGTAGAGCAGTTACAAGCAGCGCTTGGTGTGATCGGTGGTAATGGGTTCAAAATAATTTGTATTGATGTGTATATTCATCATAGGCTGATAATAACATAATCGGTTGTCTTTGAAAAGAGAAAATGTAACCAAAGTATTTACATGAAAAAAATTTTTATGCCTTTTATAATTTACTTTTGTTGATTTTATTACGCAGTACCAATTGATAATTTATAACTCTTAGTAAACTTCGCTCTCCTTCCATTTCCGACCCTTTCAAAATATTTTCAAACAATGTTTTAATTATATAATAGTTGTGGCCATCGTTACGAAGTGGGATAGTGTTTGACATTAATTACGATTGCTTTGGGTTCGATTCCTATTCGGTGGTATGTTTTTGTGTTCGTGCCACCGCTCAACACGCAATGTGTCGGATTTGGGCGGTAAGTGGAGGTTTACCCTACATATAAGTCCTAGTACCAAAACACTATATTCTCCACATTCTAATCTTATTAAAAAAACATTGATTATATCATATTAAGAAATACAATACAGTACTCTTTGAAATGATACAATTAATAAGTTCTTTGTTTTTCGCGATTATTACACATTATGAAATGAAACTATTTTAACCGGATTAATCGCGTATAATTTTGGTATTCTGACTAGACTGTGTCTACCTGTGACCACGGACTACTGTAAAGTGTTCGAAACGTCGGGTCCTAAAATGTATTTTCGAATACCAAAATTATACGCGATTAAGCCGGTTAAATAGTTTCATTTCAAAATGATACAATTATCAAGTAATATAATCCATTAAAGCATATATTAAAATATTGTATAAGTTATAATAGCGTTTCAACATTCATATGTTTACCTCGATAAATGATAAACCAAACATATGTAATTGAAATAAACATTGTATATATTGTATATAAACTACTTACATAAATACTGTGACGTCACTAATGGGTAATTAAGCCTTTGTCAATGAATACGTGCGCTTTGTAATAGGATAAACCTGCTGGTCAAGTAAGAACCAAGTGTATTGCAATTAGCATCAAATAAATTAGGAGTAGATTAAAGAACTCTAATAATTAAAAACCTATTTATATAATAATTCAGCTTCAGCTTTCGTTTGCAATGTAGAAATAGGGACAGTGTGTGTCGAGTGCCAGAACTCAACGCCGCGCTCTATCTTAGGTACCAGAGCGGGGAAATGAATATATTTTAAATGTCATCTTTGTCCCAAGTAAGAATCTAATCCATATCCAATTAATTATTGCGACATAGGTTTTTTTTTTGGTTCTCGTTTTTTCCCGTAAAGCAGGATAGTCAGGACACTTTGTGCTACACAATTCAATCAGAATATCAATAACTTAAATACAATAAGTACTCTTATAAATAGGAGAATCGTCAAACTAACAAAAAAATACAAAACTGATGGGTTTAAGAAAAATAAAAAAGTTGTGTTACTTTTTAATAATGAAAAAATAAGAGTATAAAATGTCTATAGTCAATGAAATACTGTCCAAATACAGAGTATATACCTATTTTGTTTAAAGGTGTTTCGCGTCAAACAATGTTTTGACCGAAATTCTACACAGTTCGAATAACAGACACACTTTTAGAAATACCTTTGTTTTTGTATCAAAAAGTAGTTTCCACTGTATTTCTACAGTAAAAGTGAAATGAATTGAATATTTACGAATATTGTTAACTTCTCTATATATTTTTCAACATTAAATGTTTATTCTCAACACATTCGTGGCTCACTTGGAATGTGTTTTAACTATGTGTATTTTTCACAGTGTTTAGTGGATGCAAGCAAGTCTTTTAGGTAAATGTTTGTTTTGAAAACTAAAAAGAAAAGAAATCACACTTTTTTTTTAAAAAATTTTTTGATAGTTTGATAAATTATAAATATTATTATTAAACTGTCTTATATATAATAAATTATATTTTTATTAATGAATAAAGATATTACAAATTTTGAAGTGCGTTGTTAAGTTTCACCACTCTACCCAATGTCTCGAAATTAGACAGCAAGCAGAGAACGGAATGTCAAAACATTAATAAAAAAATATATTTGCGTATTTTTTTTTTACATTTTTTCAAGTGTTATTCGCACACTTAGAAAATTGAAAAAGACATATTAAGAAAACGTATAGAAATTTAAGCTTGCAGCGAGATTTGAACCTTTTGAAAACCTTGGTACGAAAAAATCTGTCTGTCTTTTCCAAATATATTTGCGATTTATATAATAAAGTCAAATTAATTTTATTTCTGTTTGAATTTTCTTGGGTAACGGCTAATAACACTGAGTGTTTCAATGGCATGTTAATCTGTTCCATTACAGATTGCATCATCAGACTAAAAAGCCTAAGCGCACTGACGTAAATTGACAAGATCGATGATTCTCTACGAATTTCCTTATAATATCCTTATTGTCCTTACTAAATATATTTCATTGGATCCGTGGACGCGTAAAAAAGTGCGTTGATTTAGCAACCTATATGTCATTTTATACAAAAATGTATGTCAAAGTTTTATAATTTAGAGAAATATGAATTTTTAAATTTCACTATTTTTGTTTATCATATGACATAATATTACAACGTTTGGACCATAACCGCGATGGTTGTTGGTTCGGCACCCACTCAGGGGAATGATTATATATATATTTTTTAACATTTGATTTTAAAGTGTTATTCACACACTTAGCTAATTGATCATATATTTAGAAAATGTATAAAGTTTTTACCGCAGCGGGATTTGAACCCGCGCTTCTTGAAAACCGTTGAAGAAGCCCCATAGTTATAGTTATATATATATATTGTTTTCAATACATACTAAATAATATATCAACATATCAGAATAATATAACTTCGACAGCTTTTTTAGAGCAAAAAAAAAAAGAACTTTTATAAAAAAAAGCTCTTAAATAACACACAGTTAAGCTGCTTACGGTGCACGATACTCGTACCCGAACGCCTTTACAACGTTCCCTACAAACTATCTGTTTGGGATTTAATTAAGATCCAACTAATGTATTGATGGAACTAGTTTCTTAATTGAACATCTATGTTTGGTATTTTTTTTTGTATTGTTTTTGTATAATTGATGGTATATATTTTTTTTCAGTAACACGCATTTTCCCGCATAGCTAGATATCGTTCTCCAGTTTCCAGAGTGGAAAGAAGAAACAAGAAGAGTGGCGAAAATGAAATGGACTTAAATATAATCATTACCTAGAGTAGGAGTGTGACCCACAACCATCGCGTCCACAACTATACCCTGGCCCAATACGACACGAAGACCTCCTTTTATGCTAATTCATTCTTTATTTTATTATTCAAATAATAAAAAAAAGTTACTAGTATAATCTATATACGTATGTAAATAAAGGACTTGTGTCTGTACGTGTTACTCCTGAAAGTTTTCATTTTTGGGCGGAAGCTTAAAGCTGCTTAAAATAATAAACTTCACTTAGCCCAGTAATTTATAACCTAATTTGTAAGATATATGATGCAAAGATAAGCGGTAAGTGGCGAAACATCACGCAAAAAGAATGAGGACCCCCCGGCGTTATGAGGTAGGGGGAGACCTCGGTTGACCTTCGAGAACACAGTATCGATAATACTGGAGAAAGATTGCGTTAAAAGAACGAGCGTTCGGAAGCGTTTGATGAAGATGAAGATGAAGATGGTGATGACTATAGACGAGGCGAATATGCAGGATCGTAGAGTTTGGTGCTCTGTTCTCCCTGCTAGGGATAAAACGTGAAACTAACCAAAATAAAAATACAATTTGGGTTACGGCCATCAATAAATTACCTCCGCAATAAAATAGAAAAATATAATATATTTTCGAAATAACATAATTTAATAAACGATTAATAGTGTACAAGGAAAATGCCAGAGAAATATGCCTTTTTGTACAATAAAAGAAATAAAAACAAAATGGAACAATAGTTAATGTAATATCTGTATGAGGTAACAATGTAAGAAAATCGTATGTAATAAGCATTGGTTTGGAAGTTACGATAATGCCAATAGTATTTTAATGTCTCCACAATTTAATGATACAACGCTGGTTTTTTCGGCGTTGCGCGTTTTCCGCAAAGCAGACAAACTAAAATAGAGTAAATACTCTATGATTCTCGTCCGAATTTGAGACGTTGCGAGTTGTGTTTTTTTCAACTTTATCAAAAATACTCACTACCAGTTAAACAAAATTGTTTACAGTATTCGTTCTTTTGGTGTAAGTATTGTATCTAAAATATGGTTTTAGAAATTGATTTGATACAAAAATGTATAAGGGAGGCGCAAGGAAAAAGAAGGCGTACGTTACTTTTCAAATAGATGTGAGAAAAAGAAATGGTCGGATTACAATAACTTTAAAATGTTTTTGATTTTATCAAATATTTTCATTCTTGGATTTAAGAAATACCACCCACCATATATAAAATGCATGATATTACACCAACTTCCTACTGTGCCGTATTTGAACATAAAAATAATAAAAAGCGAGCAGGGATCAGACATTTGTTATCGTCATTATTATTAATAGGTATTAAGTATAAATACTTTTTACACTTCAACGAGGTCTAGTCATTGAAGACAATAGACGCGTATTCCAAAAAACGCACTTTTGTCTTCGAATTGTGTATGTATCCTTGCAAACAATCACATGGCGTCACAGAAGCATCAATTAAAAATGATTGGCTTTCAGTGTAAGGCCAATTGGCTAATAATGAAAGTTATAATAAGAGATTTAGTTCAGATTTAGATTTAGCATAGCTTTCCTACCTCTGACAAACATTCCCCCGGAATCTTCCGGATTTTCAACCCCATCTGCAGCTCAATAAGGCCTTACCCAGGAACCCACCCATATACTAATATGGGTGGGTTCCTGGTTTAGGCCTGGGTTAGGCCTAGGTTGGTGTTGATTTTAACGACCAGAGGGCTCTCGCCCTGATATCGTTTTCCCACTCCCCTGCTGGGCACAGAGAGTTGACAACACAGTACCGTACCGGAGATTTAGTTTCCGCCATTTTGTACACATTTTAATTGAAACTATTTAATCGGATTAATCACGAATATTTATTATGGTGTCCGAAAATACATTTCAGAAAAGCTGACGTTTCGAACACTTTTTAAAGATATATAGATATAGCTTTGACCAAGGACTATGCGAATATGCCGGTTAGTAACAGTTTAATCAAAAAAAATTGTATATTAGCGTAAAAAAATATCAATCCAACTCCATGTACTGTAACGTCTAAATTTACTATAACACCTGATCAGTTTCTAAGAGACGTGGATCCAAATCCAGCTACGTTAAAATTTAAAACCTATAATTAATATTTCCTAAAATTGTCAGTTAAAAAATTAAACTTATAAAGTAAACTGGAAATCCTGGAATATACCAGATGCCGAATACTTCCTAAAAGAAATTCTAAATCCAGCTACGCTAAAATTTTGTACCTATATTGAATATATCCCAAAATTATCAGTTAGGAAATCAAACTTATGATTATTAAAGTATACTTCGTAGCTATTAACTTAAAAATCTTGGAAGATGCCAGGTAATAAACGGTTGCAGTTTCAAGAAATGTTTTATGGTGTCGGTAAATCTTACACAGCAATTGTTATTACCTCCACGGTACTTATCTTAGAACGTCATAAAGATTAAGCTTATTATATTAAAGTTTCAACTCTATCTTAATGATGTGAATAGTGATATGTCACTATGTTTTTGTTGATTCTAATAGTATGTGTTTTCCTGATATAATCAAACTATTTTTTTTTCAGCAGCAAAGTTGGCTGAGAGAACTACGTGTCAAGACATTTGTTATCCGTTTTTCGCCCGAATTCGAGATATTGCTTGTTGAGTGGCGGATTGGTCATATTCGTGAAATTTATAATATTAAAATATATTTGTATAAAAATACTTATTTTTTATTAATACCATTAGTTGATAAATTTTACAGAAAAACAATATTTAATAGCAAGTTTTATGAAATTTAAAAAAATCACTTTTTTAATTCTTAAATAATTCAAGGATTCATATTCATAGTATATATATATTTTTTTTAATATATAATCTTAAACTATTAAAATATGATTTAGTTGTAGTATTATCTTTATATACAAAAATCGTCATTATATACATTAGTATTCTTAACTTTTCGTTAATAAAAAGATTAACAAATAGTGGCTTATAAAAATTGGACTTATTTTTATTTTTAGCATCTCTCTAGAGAGATTTGTACCAATTTCTGCTAACCCAAAACTTATTCTATGAATAATCGTTTGACGAGATAGAAGAGAATTAAATATTATTAACAAATTTTAAAATGTAATTTACACACTTAGGAATTCTAAAAACGTTTTCAGAAAACGTATAAAAAACATGCTTTTCACTTTTAAATTAAATCCCGCTTTTGAACGTCAACCTACTATTATCACGAATGTCAATAAAACAAACGCAATTGCGCAACAGGGGTATTATATCAATTTAAAATGTTATTTTTGATAACATTTACAGGTAGAGGTCGTAATTTATCTTTGCATTCATCATTTCAATTGGTTGAAACATTGTACGTAGTTAGTGTTTATATAATTTATGCGAGCGTGAAGTTGCATTCGGGACCGAGTTCAGCATTAAGTTACTGTCATTGAAAATTTAATCGTTCTTTTGCAATTTTCATTACCGTATATATTGTTTATACTTTGAAAGGCATTAACAATATATTAATTTTTAAAACAATTTTGTAGCTTAATATTTTGCTGATATTATTTATTAGTTCAAAGACGCCGTCCAATTATTCTGGTTATAGGTTCGGTTCCCACTTAGGAGACAATTCAGTAATAATAAAAAAGCTTTATTGTATATCTGACAGAGAAAGCCAAAATAAAAAAGAATAAGTAAAAAACATATTTAATATTTAGGATTTGTTTTCAATAATTGATACATCAGTTTCTTCTGTTAGAATTTATATTTGTATTTGTATAAATATTACCATAGATATTACGACCACACTTGTTGGTTATTAGTTACTGTCATATTTGACTGTGTTAACAATGGTATCAATAATGAAACAAAGACAAAAACAATGATCAAATTAAAATCAAATGAAGCACTTTAATAGTTTTTTTAAACATTTTTAAGTTATTCGCACACTAACGAAATTGAAAAAGACATATTTAGAAAACGTATAAAAATTTGAACGCAGCGGAATTTGAAGCCGCGCCTCTTGATAACCGTTCAAGCGCTCTGACCGCTAAGCCATGTGTTCGACATCCAGTTACGTTGAAACTCTTATACGTTTTTTATATATACGCGCTTGAATGGTTCTCAACGGCGTTCAAAATTTTTTATACGTTTTCTAAATATGTCTTTTTCACTTTAATAGTTGTTGTTATAAAATAAAAAGCAATTGTTATGATTTGATATATTCAATGTTGCCAGTTAATTGTAAGTCGTACGAAATACTCTTATTAGTGATCATTTGGATTGTAAGTGAAAAAATAAAGGCTGACAAAATGAAATATTTACGAATTATGATTAAAACGTAATTATATGAGATACATTCGTCAAGTTTTTGGGAGTAGTATTTATAATAAGTCTGCTGAGGTGCGTCTTATTTAAGCAAAAACCACTGGTGAAAGCAGTCTTACTACGCTGAGGGAACAGCAATTTCTATATCAACAAAGTGAGTTTGTGAATTGAATAAGTGTTAAAGCGATAGCTTCAAATTTAACTGTGAAAATGAAGTGAAGTGATAAGTTTAAAAGTGTTTATTATTATACTTGTGAAAGAGAGAGAGTTTCGGCTTACAATTGCTATTTAGACTTTATTAATTTGAATATATTTAGTATATACTTCATAAGTATTTAAAGTTGTTGGTCAGTCGAGTCTGAGACATTGTAGAAAACGGAGCAATAAAGTCTAAAATAGTATGTAAAACTGTTATTTCGACCCCCCTTTTACTTCTTTATTCTTTTATTTAGACTTGAATTTGATTTAGTTTATTTAGACAAGCACGTCATTGGGATCACCACTTAACACGCATTATATAAACTGCGTGAAGTGTTCAGTAATATAGTATAGCTTAGAAGAATATCAAACTGCTCACTCAGCATTATATAGTCTAATTTGACGGGCCTGTGGTTCTAATAATTAGCGACTGTAATTACTGAGTCGTAAAATTTACCCACAGACAAATTTTTTGCTACTTTTTAAATAAATATTTTTTTCTGTGAAAATTATTCCTTTATAAGCCGTAAAGATGGTCCAGCGTTAAAATTTTTAAGTAAGCTGATTTGCCTAATTAATTTTTATTTCTTTTTTTAGCTCAACGTTTTTTCCCGTATAGCAGGGTGTTCAGAAACTTCGTTATCCAATTACCACCGGAATTCGAGCCATTACACATTGAGTGGCGGACCTAAACGCCGCCCTTGTTCTTGTTAACCAGAGCCAAATTATGAAAATAATTAAATTATATTCGTTTTCCCTAGTGGAAATCGAACCTAGAATCAATCGCATTTACTAGACGCTGTCCCACTGTGCCACGATAAATAAAAAATTTATAATGAAAATAAAAAAATGACAATAAAATTTATTAAAAACGTTTCTGTTTAAGTCTTGGAGCGGTTTCCAAGAGACACGGGTTCGAATACTGATGCGTTTATAAAAAAATTACATTTTCTAAAATTTTTTTGTGTATCTTTTGTCTATATATAAAACTAATATCTTGTCTTTTATTTTGTCTATATATAAAACTAATATCTATATAATAAACTAAAGTAATAAGTGACTGTCAGACAACTCACCGCCAAAACTACTTGGGCGTGGAAAGTACAAATTTGGCATTAGTTCTCTTTTAACATTCTTTTTTTCAAAGTATAATTCGCACTCTTAGGAAATTGAACGGTTTCAGGAGGCGCAGGTTCAAATCCCGCTGCGTTCAAATTTTTATACGTTTTCTAACTATGTCCTTTTTGGTTTTCTTTTGTTACCTTCACTCCTTTTACCGTATAGCAAGGTAGTCGGAGAGAACCTAATGTCGGAATCGAGACTATGCCCGCTGAGGGGCGTTACTCAACGCCGCGCTTTGTCTTAAATACCAGCGGATATTGAAAGTACCGGAGTCATGTAAGTTTCTTAGGAAAAATATATTGCACTGAGAGAGGTTCAATTTTAAGTTTTATACTTCATGCAAACAAAGTACAAAAATAAAGGTGTCGCCGGCTACATCTCGTATGTTATAAAACTATATGAACTCTAAATACTTGCAGCTACGTTATAGTGTAAAAAGTCGTAAAATGTTGATGAGTAAACTAGCCGGGGTATAAAGTTTAACTGACACTCAAAAAGTTCAACTCAGGGATCCCGGATCCAGGGATTACGGTACCATTATCATTCAAGCCACTACTGTCTCTCACATTGTTGCATACTTAGCAGAGCATATAGAATAACTTAGTTGAAGCAAAATGCGATTTATTGTGGGTTCGATTCCCAGGACAACAATTATATTTAAAATATCTATCTAATATCTAGTATCTAAGACAAAGCGCGGCGTTGAATTCCTCCCCTCGATTCGCTATGTCTAGATTTCAGGTGGAAACTGTAGAACGGAGTGTCTTGACACCCAGGTTCTCTTTGACTACCCTGCTCATCATCAGTTTCGATTTACATATTTTTTTACACAAATATGTTTTCCCACATCGACACATTTTCACCTTTATACGATGTATGCCTCAATTCGAGAAGTTACAGGTCCAGTGGCGGAACTCAACGCCGCACTTGAACTTGAGACAGTTTTATTTCATATATATTTATACTCGTTTATCAAAACGTATCAACGAAATCTTAATTTATACTTTTTTTAATAAAACTACGATTTTGTTATTCATAGCTATCACATCACTGAAAAGAAAGCGAGAACTGGATATTGAGTATCACTAAGTAACGACAATAGACTAATGTGAAGTGAACAGAAAAGTTTCTGTAATTTGTACTTAAAAGAATCAGTGAATTATTATTTACGCAACGCATATCTCCACATGTCATAAGTTTATAAAGAAAAAAAAGGAAAGAAATTAGAGTCTACTCTTATATATTTAGAGAGAAGTTATTATTATTATTATTATTCATGGCTTAGCGGTCAGAGCGCTTGAACGGTTTTTCAAGAGGCGCGGATTCGAATCCCGCTGCGTTCAAATTTTTAAACGTTTTCTAAATATGTCTATAGAATACCTGCAGATGAACCATGGTAGACCAGCTAAACTATAAGAAATAAAAAAATTAAGAAATTGGCTTTATTAAGTTCACGGAAACGAAGTGGCGGGCAGGTACTAGTAAATAAATAAAACACTACGGTGTAAGCAAGTGAATACTTTATTATATTTCGCGCATATTTGATTATCCATTTTATGTTAACTTAGTGAGACCTTGTTTAATTAACAGTTAAATATATTTTTTATTATTTTCTATTTCGGTACGGAAAAAAAAACTTTAAACTTTGCGGAACTCAATGCGTCGCGTAGATTACGAATTAATTAAATTAATTGTTTCTAGCTGTGGTTAAGGCGTTGAGCAACGTCACTTAAAATGCGTTTCGAATCCGTGTAAAAAGTGGAGAATGGAATGGAATGCGGGAAAAAGCTAAAAAATACATTAAAATATATGTATATAAATATATGTAAATGTATGTATGTATATATATATATATATATATATATATATATATATATATATATAATTTTTGTTGTTCCTGCCTATGAGTTTTATACAGTATGTAAAACAATGTGTACAATTGTAGCAATGTAACTTTCAACATATTATAAAGTTATGCAACGAATTCATTTGAAACTTGAACTAAAACTTTATGTACTTTGCTTTACTTATAAATATATATATGTAAAAAGTGTGTGTAAAATATATGGTAATGTGTGTAATATTTACTGTAGTAATTTAATGTGTTTCGATTATTATTTTTGAATATAATAAAAACAATTGTCATCTAATTCTAAAATTGGCACTTCTAATCTAATACATTATAACACTTACACTTTGGTCCATTCCAAAGTGTTTTCCTCGCGTATTAAGTTAATTATGACATTATTAAGTCATATAAGTTTATAAAGGAAAAAAAGTAAATCAAAAGGTGTAGAAATTACAGACTACTCTTACGCATACATTGAAAGAGAAGTTACGCATTGGGTGATGACTCTATCTCCCGATATATGTTCAAGTCTAGTAGATCAGGTTTTCAAACATTTTAAAGTTTTATTCACAAACTTGGGTATTGAATATTTTTTTTTATTTATTTTTATTCAATAGCCAAGGAAAACGAGCGTTCGGGTCACCTGATGGTAAGTGATCACCGCCGCCCACGACCCCGTGAAACAACAAAGTAGCTTCAGGGATGTTACCTACCTTTAAGGTGGAAATAGACGCGTTTTTTGAAGGTATATATCGTATAGTACTTATATATGACGCTTTAGTAACAATGTTGGGTAGTGCCTAACAAACGATTGTTATAGCTTCGACGTCCATTCAAATGATTGTAATTAAAACATTCTCGCTCTCAAACCCCGGTTACACAGTAGATAGAACCTAGTATTAATACATTACATTTTAAAAATACTTTATTAAATCAGCAAAGAGGTTAACACTAAGCGTTCATATATACTTATTTTTAGATGGTGAATAGTGACAAAACACTCTGTGGGGAACAGCCTTCCGCTGAGTTCAAGATATTGTTCTGATATAAAACATTATGTTGAATTAATGGTGGAATGAAACGCAGCGCTATGCCTTGTCACCAGAGGCGAGAAATGAAAATAATTTAAATATAATCGTTCCCCCGAGTGAGATTCGAACCCGCAAATTTAATTACGAACATTGTGAAATTGTTAAATCTATTTGTAAAAGGCTTAAATTCCATATAATATTCATTACAATAAAGCTTCAAATATTTATACGACGCAGCAAGCTTAGCTTAGTTGAAAGTTTATCATTTCAACGATCCCGGAGCTCGGGACTTATATACACTTATGTAACTTAGTCATATCAATAAAGAGGTGTAAGCGAATAAATACCGAAAATCATACTTTTAATATTGGAAAAGAAACATGGCTATGTTATGATATTAGAATTCCCTTTTATATTATTATAGCGACCCGCTCGTTGCTTCGCCAGCTAAAGCTATATAACTAAACTTAAATTTCGTTTTTTCTTCCGCCTGCGTTCTCAATTAAATCACAAGCTTTGCTTAAATTTGTAACAGAAATGGTTTTAATTTGTTTGTTTATGAACCGATGACATGAAATAAACACCAAATGTTAAGGGAACTTTGCCAGAATACATAGTTAAAATTACATTTAAATCGGTCACATCGTTTCTGAGATTAGCGCGCCCAAACAGACAGACAGACAAACAGAATAGAAAATTAAAAATAATTGTTTTGGCTTCTATTATATTGATAAATGCTCCTAATCATATTTATTTTTAAGTACAGAAAGCGATCAGTTACATTTTTATTATATATGTAGATTACATTCAGTTCGTAGAGGCCATTGTGGCGCTGTGTGACATCGTCTGACTGTAAGCGCGACTGTAAGCGCAATAGGTTGTGGGTTCGATTTCTACTCGGGGAATGATTATATTTGAAATATTTTCATTTCTAGGGCATACAGTTTGTCTGGACACTAGGTTCTGTCTGACAACCCATGCTATGCGGGAAAAATTAAGTAGCTGTAAAAATATGATTTCCAGACGAGTTGTTGCCTGCAACTATTTTTGTATGGACTATAATACATGAAAGCCTCTGTTTTTGTTACTGTACGTATTTAAAAAAATCCCGTCTTAGTACTTCCCACAACCTTTTCAAGGAACCTACATAAACAATTTTGGCTGTCTGCGCGTTGTCTGTCAGTCGCTCAGTCAGCTCATATTAAATTTACGTATAGATAGATTACTTTAAATTTTTTTCTTTCTCTCTACGTAAGCATTTAGTGATAACACACTCCGCTGCTCACTTGAGACTTCCTTCTCAGGTCAAAGGTGTAACCTCTGTCTAATTCGCAATCAAACCAACAAACAAACAAAAGTTGCGTTTTATGTCGCTTTAATCTAATCGCTAAAATCTAATCTTACGATTTTTCAACATTAGTGGAAACAGAGAACGGAGTGATTCATAATATTTTGCGTAACCAAACTCCGTAAAATAAATATCGAATGAACTATAGATTTTATAAAACTGTGTGTTCATAGAAGTGTAGTACGCTAAATATCAACCATTACGTCTAATTTGCTCGTTATTAAGCCTTACATATGAATGTGACGTTAAAAAATTGGTTTCATTTAAGCACTGCAGCTATTCACTGAATTCATATCATTATTGAATTTAGTTTAATGACATATTTTTTTTATATTAGGTATTTAGAAATTGCTGAATTAGAACCTAGTAACAAAATGCTCTGCATTTTGTGCGTTTACATAGAAATTTTTGAACAGGAATCTAAAATCGCATTTATTTTATTTCTAGCTAGACCGAGCTAATATCTGATTTTTATACATATAAATTCCATCAGAAGACATTTAAGCCTATATGAATCACGTCTGTTTGAAGATAACCCACTTGCGCTATAATGGTCTAATTTGAAAATGTCTGAGTTGAATTCTAAGAGGATTAAAAGTTATTCGTCAACTTATCAAAACTGTTATTGAAAATAAATAAATTTACTTTCAGGATAGCACGGGACTTGGAGCCAGATAATCCACTGAGGCGCCATAGTAGGGTACTCGAGCGTTCTCCTGACGTCTCATGCTGGTGGAGAGTTTCCGGTGGATTGTAGTGGGGGCCTTGAACCCACGACAAAAACATCCAATATATACATTTTCATCATATTACATCTAAAAAGTAACGCAATTCACAATATGTATGTTAGTAACATAACTATAAAGAATTCATTTATATTTTAACGAAATAACTTAATAAATATATGGCCACTAAATTCAACTAAATGAACTTTAGTTATTTTGTTCACAATTGAATAAGTCGTAAATTTACGAGCAAACAGATTTAAACAGCTTTTATGAAATGAAAATCGTGAAAAGTATGTTGAAACGACGTATTTATGAACGTTTATCGCATTCTTTTTGCAAGCTTCATGCGTTTTTCCGCATAGCAGGGTTGTAAGAGAGAAGCTAGTGCCAAGACACTTGTTCTCCACTTTCCATCTGGATAAGAGCTATTGCGTGTTCAGTGGCGGGACTCCACGCTGCACTTTGTCTTGTTCACCAGATTCAAATTCAAATTTAAATTCAAAATATCATTTATTCAATGGATGAATGGATTTTGCAAGCACATATGAAAGTTCGAAGGAACATTAAGCTACCACCGGTTTGAAAAGCAGTTCTGCTGTGAAGAGCCGGCCGGAACTGAGAGATGGAAATAATTTTAATATAATCACTCCCCTAAGTGGGAATCGAACATACAACCGATCGCGATTACACTCAGAAATAGTTACACTGCGCCACAATAGACTCAAAATTATTAATATTTTTGTGCAATTTGAATATTCAGTAATTATCGATATATTTTTTAACATTTTTTAAAGTGTTAATCGCACACTTAAGAAATTGAAAAATACATATTTAGAAAACGTATTAAAATTTGAACGCAGCGGGATTTGAACCCGCACCTCTTGAAAACCGTTCAAGCGCTCTGACCGCTAAGCCATGCGTTATACGTCCAGCTACGTCTCAATTCTTATACGCTTATTACAATTTATATTTGTTGTTAGCATCTATTTTCATATATTTATTAATTTTGCTTTCACGAGATGACTAGCCCTCAGGCTCAAATGTAGAGCTTCATAAAATTTACCTAACAAATACTAACTACATGATTCTACATGACAAAGGTACGAACAGCGGCAGTCTTAAAACTTATGTATTTCCAAATGTTTCACTCCTTTTAATCTTTATTGTCAGTTTCATTGCATTTCGTTTGGTTGAGTTTTTATTTCATTGTTTTTCTCTTTTACAAAAGAATTAACTTCAACTGCTTCGCCAATAGAGTTTGTGAAGTCGACATTCTTTAAAGTGAATACACAAACAAATTCAGAATGTTTTAAGATGCTTAAAGGTTTAGTTAGAATTTGGAAAATGTTGGTGCTGTTGTTTGATATTTTAAAAGAAAAAATGCTACAACTAAAAAAGGTTTTTTTAAATTTATACAATATTTTATATTACTAGTAGGAATTTAAATAATAACCAAAAGTAATATTGAATTGTTTTTTTTTCTTTTGTAATATAAAACATGTCCATATTGTTGAGATATATTTAACAACTACAACAAGAACTGGTAAATGGAAAACACAGCAATGTGCCAATATGTTTTTACTCCATGCCCTTTGAAATATAGGTATGAATTACATATTACATAGTTTTCTAATAGTTTGCTCTAGTATTTATTTTGTAAATATTATATTTCAAATATTGGACAGAACTTAACAGTGTGATAGCAAAGTATCTACAATAATTTCATAAGTTAGACGGCAGTTAAGCAACTTTAGTGACACTTAAAAGTCTGTTGACTCTACACCTACGAAACTTTCATGAAGTAACGTAAAAATTTCCCGACTTAAGTCATATCTTACGTGAATTCAAAAATGTGGAACTAACACCGTCTAAAGCACCAATAATCTGGTGTTAGCAACGGTATCAACCAGTTCGGACCGATTCTAACCAGCTTTATCCGCTTTTAGCCGGATTTTTCCAGTTTTACGGACGCAAACATGCCGCGTTTTTGACTCAACGCGTTGTGTTTGTGACGCTTACATCGCTAGTGCTTTAAAAGATTTATGGAACTTTTTATTGGATGTAAGGATTTTACTCTAGAAATCTCGAAAGTATTTTGCAATACTCTTTATATTGCACTTTTATGAATTTTCAAGAGAGCTTCTATTTATATCTTTTCAAATGTTAAGGTCTTGAACGTGAAATCTCAAGTCATATTTGAAATTAAATTTTCTTCTAAAGCTGCATTTGAAATTTGGTCACGAATTACTGCACCACTATAAAACTTCGCTAATGTAGGACAGTTGCTCATGCATCCGAATGAAATTCTATACATAGAATAGTCGTAACTTCATATTTGAAGAAAAATGTTTGCTTTTTCTTAGATTAAACAATAAACAAAGGGTTTTAAGGTTTAAGGTTTATTAAAAATAGTCAAATAAATGATTTATCACTTATTTCTAATAGTAATGAAACTTTATAAATATTGCAAGACTGTATAATATGGCATTGCTAATGCACAAAAAAATCTCAACGAGAAAGCGCAGGCAAGAAATATTAAATACGAGCAGGCTACGTGCAAATTGGCAAAAAATACCAGAAAATACATCTTCCGAAAGGGAACTGTCACGAACGGAAAACACTAATGAAAAGAAATAAGCTTATTTCATATTTTCCTTTTGCATTTCTGATATTTCTATGATGGTATCGGAATACTTTTGTTCGGCGTAATAAACTAGAATCAAAAATATTAAAGCAATCGTGAATTCTGTCTGTCTAGTAGTCTAAGTGGTATTTGTAAAATTCTCAAATGGAAAATTCTTTAAGAAAAGTAAAAATACGTTACATTTTTATTTTACAGTACAGTATTAAATTTTAATTTTATTTTGATGTTTTCATAATATTTTTATAAATAATGATAATGATATTTTCATAAATAAAGAGATATGCTACCGTTTTATACGCTTCAAATATATTATATTACAAAATAAGATAGTTCAAACGTAGTAATTGGCGCTGTCCGGGCACCCAATGACTGTTTGTGCTCGTTCTTTAGTGTTCTGTGTCATTCTGTGAAATATTTGTTTACCATATAAAAAAACAGGTAATTCCAATAATTTATTTCATTCTCCTACATAGCAGGGTATCCAGTGTAGCCAGTGTAGCCAGTTAGGTTATACCAGTGAGAAGAATATTCTCCACCTTTACAATTTGAACCCATAACCACTACGTGGAGACTGATTGGCGGTTCCCTTATAGCATTTTCTTATTATAGTTCAAAATACACAGCCACAAGACGAATGGGCGAAGGGCAAACGCCTAGTAATAAGATCCAACTGTCCCTTGAGTAATTACTCATCTAATTCAATTGCCTACATTTGATTTTCGTATTAAATCTGGAGAAACAAATTTCTAATACTTAGTGAGAATAGGGACTTATTTGCACTGTAACGGATTGCCCCATCAGCAGCTACAGGACAAGAGCACTCCAATATTTCGAGGGCTTTCTATTTAATTGTATTTGGGCACAGAATCGAAGGAAAACATTCTTGGGACATTGAAGATTTTGGACAATAAATCCATATGATATGGAAGAGGTTTCGTATGATATGAGTTTGTTTTAGCAATTGTTTTCTTATATTTACTTTTACAAGTTATGCAATACACAGGTTAGATAAATAATATATGAAATAAGTTTTAATCTTGGGAACATTATCATATATATATAATATATGAATATGATTATAAGATATCTTAAAAGCAGTTGTACGCTTTTCGCTTTACAGCATGATAGGCAAAGGATACCTAGTGACACGATCCGTTTTTATTCGTTTTCCGCTATAATTGTAAGATATATTAATAGTATTCAAATTCAAATTTAAAATATCCTTTATTCAAATAGACTTATGCATGCACTGTGAATGGTCGAATGATCATAAAGCTACCATCGGCTCGGAAGGCAGTTCTGCTCAGTAGAGCCGCCAAAAAACCCAATAATAGCTCTTTTCAAATATAAAAGTTATAAATTGTCTAATTTATAACTTCTTCGCATTCTGTTTTCAAAAAATTAAGAACAGTGTGTCTCGACACTACTCTCTCTGTCTAACCTGCTATGAGGGAAACAGCATTAAGCTAAAGAATAAAATAAAAAAAAATAGTAATATGAACCACCTAAATGCTCCTTGTACTATAAAGAATAGCTCTTAGTTTCATACATAAATTTAATTAGAAATTCCTAACAAAATTGAACCCTATTTGAACCGATTCCACCGTAATAGGTTTATTTTTTAAATTAAACCTTTATTATTCTTTTAACAACAATAAACAGTTAAAAGTGGGCATTTTAGCATAGTGGCACAATGTCTGGCTGTAAACGCGATAGTGGAGGGTTCGATCCTCACTCAGACGAATGGTTATAATTAAATTATTTTATTTTCTCGTAATATTTACAAAAAAAAACGCCTAGAAATTGAGTACAGTTAGATACTTTCTTCAGCTACACACTTTTCCCGAATAGCACGGTAGTCATTAAGAACCCAGTGTCAAAACATTCTGTACTCCGAGATATTGCATGGTAAGTGGCGGAACTCAACGCCGTGTTTTGTCTTGTCACCAGAGCAGAGAAATGAAAACAATTTAAATATCTTTGCTTTAATTCGTTGTAGAATTGCATCGCACTGGGCCCGATTGCGGGAAAGCAAAAACGAGATTCTTCATGTAATGAATGTGACTTTTCTTAAGTACTGGCTGACACAACATTGCAATGAGAATCGTAAGTGAGTAGTTTATAAGTTGAATATTATATAAATATTATATATACTAACTATGAAATTGAATGATATATGTAATGTATGTGGAGCTAGCTAGCGGCCTGAAATAAATAAATATTTATTATTATTTTTTTAATCATTCCCTCGAGTGGGAGTGGATCCTCGGATCACCTATACAGTCAGAGGCTGTAACACTGCGCCACTTAGGCCCCTCATTTAGATACTCAAAAAGCCAAAATAGACTTAAAAAAATATTAATATATAATCAGATATATTTATAATACCCAAAACTTTTATAATAACATTTGATTATATAAATTGATATTCTAACAAGATTTTCTAATTGTTTCATAGTAGTTATATGAACAAAAAAAGAATGAATTGATACAAAACTTTGTTTGTGACGTTTTCCTCTTTATTATGTGGGAACAAAGGATCATTTAATTTTGTATACTCAAAACATCAATATTCAAGGAAAATTTATCAGTTTAATGGTATCTTCACATAATATTGTTTAACGTTAGTAATGAAAGGAAATATTGACGAAAATAAAAGAATAAATGCTTAGAAGTTTGAGCCCATCGTGACGTAGTGGGACAGTCTGACTATAATCGCGGTTGGCTGTGGGTTCGATTCCCACTTTTTTGAATGATTGCATAAAAAAAATCTCTGCTGCGGTGAGAACACAAAGCGCGACTTTAAGTTCCACCACTCAACACGCAACATGGGCGGAAAGTGCAGAAGGAACTTCATAAAGAAGCGTGAAGCTAAAAAAAGGACAGAATATAATAATTATTGCATCATTATTATGCACAGATATATATATATATCTTATACATTTCTAAGAGACCAGGGATATTCGAGTTTCTAGGCGCAGTGGTTGGAAAACGTTCTTACTGTGAATACTATACCTACCGGTTCAATCCCCACTCGGGAAAGCATCCACGTTTAAATTTGTATGTTGAAAAATTATATATATTTTTAAGCTAAAAGCTATTTTTGGGTTTTGACTTAATTGATAGTAATACCCACACTATGCGAAAAGGCCTGCACTCCGTCATAATCAATCACGCGACTGATTATTCTCTTTGCTATTGTTTTCATTGTGTGCACTGTGCACCCAGTGCCAGATAGCTCCTTTTAATATAGAGTTTTAAATCGAGAGCATATATATTACAAGCTGTTGACCGCAACTTTGTCCGCGTAGTAATGAGCACCATTCTGCCAAATTTCAAGTTTGTAACAGAAAATTAAGGACTTTCATAATACAACACCAATGTGGAAGTCTTTAGACTTCCTCAATCCGGCCCTGTAGTAAAATCCGTCCTGGATGATTTGTTGTTTAGACAGTTTAAAATTATATATTACAAACAGTAAAAATAATATTCTTTGGAAATTGATAATTAATTAATAAATTGATAATGAAATTGATTGACCTGTGTTAGTAAGATGACGGACTAACGACTCCAACTGATTAACAAGATCGAATAAAATAAGCAAATATTGTTTTCTTTATGACAAATAAACGCTCAACTGAAAACGAGGTTAATGGTGATATATTACGTCAGATGGAAAAAAAAAACCGTAATACAGTTTAATTTGTAAGGTTGAATTCAAAGGTGAAGGTTTTCTCTTCCTTGCGTTTTAAATTGCTTTTTTATTCTAGTATATTTTACAGCACCTTTTTCTAGTTTTTTTTATTAAGTAAAGCTAGTGTAGTCACTCTCTTTTACTTACTCTCTGCTTTTCTGTTATTTCAAGAAGATCGAGTGTTCGGAGGTATCGTTCATTTTTATCGAACAACATTAGGGAAGTTAAATATTGTAAGTGTGGGTTCTAAACCCATAATAACAATAACAGTCTCTAAGACAACCGCGGCGTTAGATTCCGCCAATTAAAACGCAATGTCTCGATTTCTGGCGGAAAGGGGAGAAAAACGTCTTGACACTAGGATCTCTTTGACTATCCTGCTGCTATGCGGGAAAAGAGTAAATCTGAATGAATGGTTTTCTCCACTGTGTTATAACGACGCAATTTTCGGACGTTTTATATATATATATATGATACATTTTATAAAAAAAATATGTTAATAATAGAAGATATTGCAAATATATTTTATAATACATTGATAAAAACGCTAGAAATGTCAACTCATTTGAAGAATTTTTTTTATAAATTCATCACCACTTAAAAAGTGGATCCTTTATAAGGTTCAATCATCTTCGTATTATAATAAACTTCTTATACATAATAAATAGAAGGAATTTCACAGAAAAAGAGTATTTAAAAAGTAAATATAGCTTGGTTATTATGTCTCTCAAAATGATATTACCCTTTGTGGCGCAGTGGTTCACTTTGACTGTAAGCGCGATAGTTGTGCGTTTGGGGAACACTCAGGTAATTATATTTAAAAAATATTTTAATTTCACCTCTCAGTAAGTCAAAGCGCGGCGTTAATTTAAGCCTTTCAACACGTGGTGTTTTGATTTCAGAAGGAAAGTAAAGAACGGAGTGTCTGGACACTAAGCTCTCTCTTAAAAATAGGATATAACTTTGAATTAAATAATTAAAAACCTTTTAAATAACAAACTTTTTAGTTAACGGACAAACAGACTGACAAATGAGGCAACATTATTCCGCATATAGGCGCTCATACAAAGATACAATAAGCAAATTAGAAATTTTTAAATTATTCAGTTTATTACAAAATGTATCGTCTGACCTTCACCTAAATACTACCACTGCATTTAAATCAACAATTATACCGTTACAAAAGTAATTATCTAGTTCTAAAGTGAAAATATTTAAGGTAGGCGGTTCTGAGATTACATATAAAGTAATAAAGTAAAATTTGGTTTAGCTACACGCAATTCCCGCTAGGCAGCGTATGCAGAGAGAATGGAGAGTTGAGACACTTAGTTCTCCATTTTGCCAAATTTCATTCCAATACGTTACTAAACGTCGCACTTTGTTTCACCAAAGCGAGGGAATAAAAATAATATTAATATAATTATTCCCGCCGTGATGGTCGAACCTGCAACTTCAGGTATACAATATAACACTGCCACTGCACCACAACAGCCTCTGTGAAAGACACAACTCTTTAAGGAAGAATGTACACGTATAGCTCAATTGACTAAAACGTTTATACGGAATTCAAGAGTAGTAGTTTCAATCTGACTTTTAACATTTTATAAGAAAATTTGATTTCAATACAAAAGAAGCAACTTTCTTACACTTCAACCGATTGCCAATATGATTTTTCCACACGTAAGGACTCCCTAAGGGGTAATAAAAAACACGCATATCAAATTTCGACAGCATTCTTTCACAACCTAACCTTTACCTATATATATATATATATATATATATATATATATATATATATATATATATATATGTGTATGTATATATGTATGTATGCATATATAACATATGCCTTTTTTTTATTCTATAGGCAAGGCAAACTAGCGTTCGGGTCACCTGATGGTAAGTGATCACCGCCGCCCACGACCCCGTACAAAAGATTTAGAGTTATATTTTTCTATTCTTTCTTTATTAGTCTTTCTATCTAATTACAGGTGTAAATCAACTTACAAGCCGTAAATCAAAGTCGGTATTTAGTCGTTGATACCAATATCTTAGTACTACTTATAAAATGTAAATGTAATTTATAGCTTTATGTATTTATTTAAAGAGACTATTAATATTACACATTCTGTTTTGAGCTTCCCGTTTTATCAATAGCGCACCAAACGCTACAGCCTTTGCACACTCCTTTCGACTCGTTGACTGTCATACACGCCCAGGGGTTCTCATACTTATTACATGGCCTTCCTCCAGTATAATACTTTGTTCTTGAAGGTCATCCGAGAACCAAGATACCTACCTGCGTCTATATCTTTCTTACCATTATTTCAACACTCATTCACGCGACGTGCCCAAGCCACCAGAGCCAGTTCTTTTTCATCTTTAAAACTTACTAATTACTTAGAAATCGTCCAATTACATAAAAATATATTCAAAAATGACCCCCCAAAGAGGTCTTCAACACCTCAATGTCTCGTACACTTTAATGATAAATGTAGCTCTTTTACAGTTTCAGCAGATAACAGCTGTTACTTCTTTTTTTTTTTAAACTAATTATTTTTCTTCCGCGCCGTCGTTACCGCCTTATTATTTTGACAACGAAGTAAATTAATATTGTTTCCCCTCTTTGTTGAATTATTAAATTTTTGTAGTACATTTTTGTATATTAATTTCGTGAGAGTAAGTTAGGGATTTTTTACATTTTAAAGTGTTATTTACACACTTAGGGAAATTAGAATACATATTTAGAAAACTTATAAAAATAAAGAGATAGAGATAAAATAGATGATAACAACAAAAATAAGTTGTAATAAGAATTTCGACGCACCTATATGTAGAACGCATGGATTAGCGGTCAAAGCGCTTGGACGGTTTCCAAGAGCCGCGATTCGAATCCCGCTGCGTACAAATTTTGTTTTTGTATTCTTAAAAATGTTTTACAAGTTAGGAATTGACAACGAGTATGATTATAAAGTATTATAATGAATATTACTTTTCTTTCCTACGCATTCAAAACAGGTGTGTTAGGTGAGTGAGTTACTTTTTAAATTGTTAATATTTTAAAAGTGATTTTGTTAGAAATTGAATTTAAGACTGCACTCTAATGTAGACATGTAGAGTTTTAAATTAATTATTTCAAGGCCATCGTGGCACCGTAGGATAATGTGTGATTTTAAAACGCGATTAGTTGCGAGTTCGATTCGCACACGAGGAAATTATTATATTAAAATTACTTATATTTGTAAGGCAAAGTGTGAGTTCTGTCACTGAACATGAAATATTACATATTCTGGTAGAAATTGGAGAACGGAGTGTCTTGACACTAAGTTTTCTATGACTAACCCAATATGCGGTAAAAAAAACATATTCAATATTTCCTATATGTATGTATTGAATATACGCTATATTATTAAATAGTATATGTACTAAGGAAATAATACCTAATAAATTTGTAGTATTATTCTTAATAGTGACACATAAATATTTTATTTACAACCAAGCGTTTTTCTAATCAATAATAAGGTTTATCTTATCTACTCAAAGTTTCATCGAATTTGGACTAACATAAGGCTATCGTAGCTCAGTGTACGGTATGTGAGTGTTGTTGTAACATGGTGTTTTTGGGTTCTATTCCCATTTACTAAAAATATAAAGCCATAGATTGAGATAAAGAGTGGAAATGGATATAGTCCGTTATGACAAACCGCGGCGTTGAGTTCCGTCACTTAATACGAAAAAACAAACAATAATAGGCAGTAAATAGTCTAATTTGACATTCGACCTACAATAGAATAGCTAATTTTTTTAGAGTACAACAAGTATGTCAAGTTCAATAGCGCTTAATACTTAAAATGGTATTGTAACCTTACGTGTAGCGGCCGTATAATAAATATTAATGATTATTGAAATATCACATTCTCGTTTTAGCGCATTTTCGACGACCTTAATGATCAAGTACATTTATAAACGCGAGATCGTGATGTGGGTTCAATTCCCATATGGGGGAATGATAATATATATTTATTACATTTGACAGACTACGGACATATAGACAGTAGGTTTGGTTTAAATATTTTCAGTACTAAATAATTATATTATTTTTATTTCGTCGCTTTGGTGACAATACAAAGCGCGTCGTTGTGTTCCACTTGCCTCTAATTCGGGCGGATAGTAAAGGACGGAGTGTCTCGACACTAGGTTCTCTCTGCCTATCCTGCTATACGGGATGTATAAAAGCGTGAAGGTTTAAAAAAACTATTGTATTTTCAGGACACTCGATATTAAAACGGGATAATGAAAATACAAGATTTTATGCTTTATATTCCACACAAACGAAGTTGCGGCTTGCGGCTTGGTGGCTGTAACTTGTTTTCTATACAAAATCGAATACTCAGATCAAATAAGTCTACACTTTGCTTAATTGACATAAATAATTATATCTCCAAGCATCCCCCATATTTATCAAGTTAGAAGCAAAGAGAGTATCATGTCACTCCGCTTTCCACACGTTACGGTTTGTAAAACAAAAAAAATTTTAATATAATTTGTAATATAAAACAATTGATTAAACCAATACGTTTTATAATAAAAAAAAAACAAGAAATATATTATGCTAAATACATAATTCGTAACAATACAGCTGTCTAATTTTAAATAGGAAGTCCGACTGAGCTACCGCAAAGTTAAGCAACTGGCAACCTTGTACCAATTTTCGCTTTCTTGTCCCCGATTGACTTTCGCTGTTGACCCGAAAGGCGGACCTTGGCGTCACGACCAGTGATGTAATATAAGTAATATAACAATTTTGATAATTCACAATAGTTTCTAGTATTTATTGTATGTTCAAACGGTAATATTTAAATTATTTTTATTTCCGTTTGGCAACCTAGCTGGCAATGTTTTGATTTAAATGAAAAGTGTAGTACGCAGTGTCTTGATAAAGTGTATCACTTGTTTCTCTGTGACTAGCCTACTGTAGAACAAATCCAGTGAACGGAGTGTCATGACACTACGTCTAGCTTTTTGTGTAAGCAACTTTCAAATATTTTTCATAGCGAAATAAATTTCTCCTCTCATATTATACTTGAGTTTAAATTATTTGGCAAACACCTGTATTGTGTATTTACGAATTCAATAAGTTTTAAGCCCAATCGTTAATAAGGAGATAATTAAAAATTTTAATTAACCAATTTATACTTAGTTTTGAAATGAAACTATTTTAACCGAAATTTAAATTCGAAAAAACATTTTATGTATTTTTTTATTTTTGCCAGAATCCAGGGCAGTACGCAAGGCAACTAAGAAATCGTTGGCGGTAGTTTGAGATAATAATTGTATCAAATGACAGACAAATGCCACCTCAGTCTACCAGCGAGTGTGACCACGGATTACTGTAAAGTGTTCGAAACGTCGGGTTCTAAAAAAAAAAAAAATGTATTTTCGAATACCAAAATTATACACGATTAATTCGGTTAAAATAGTTTCATTTCAAAATGTGTAATAATCGCAAAAATCAAAGAACTTATTATATACTTAGTTGTATATATTAAGGTAGCAATACCTAAGTGTAGAGTTATAGGACGTGGTGTATGAAATCCTAAACGCGGCTTTAAATATATTATCAGCCTGAGTTTCATCAACTTACATAATCACCAAACTTGAGCTATGAATAATAAAACATTATGATAATCTTTTTATATATATTTTTAATTTCAACAAAACGTTTTTTTCGCAAAGACTGAGAGAGCGTAGTGTCATTACACTCCATACTCTACCTTTAGGCCGAAAAGACTACCTGCCTGTGGCGTGGCGGAGCTCACTACCGGCTTTTGTATTATTAGAACCGAGAAATTAAATTAATTTAAACCCATTACCTATCGCGTTTACGGTTAGATGCTGTCCACTGCGCATCCGGTATTTTAATCCATACTAATATTATAAATGCAAAAGTATTTCTTTTTGTGACGTCATCACGCCCAAACCGCTGAGCTGATTGTGATGAAATGTTATATAGATGAACATAGGCTACTTAAACTCTAATTTTTTTTAGATTTTGAAGGATTTTCATTGTTTGACGAAATGGCCGCCAAAAGTACTATAATATGATAGCCGCGAACGTGTCGCTTGTTTTAAATATATATTTACATACAGAGAATAATGTAAGAACTGTATATATAGAAGCAGATGATTAATAAAAGAATAAGTGTTTAATTTAATATTGATATTTTTTTAATTAAATTTATTTGTAATATTATGAAAATTTATTATAATTCCTTTTTATTTATATACATTTGAATTATAAACATTGATACATATTTATATATATATTTTATATACTTGTACTGTTGGCTCAGGCAGATTGCGCCAAGGCAAGCGACGCCGTCTCATGGATGTGGAGAGGGTTACCGTTGGATTTTATTAGATGATGTCGGGCTAACCGGTGAGTCCCACAGTATTATCGGTCCGTATGGCAGATTTGCCTTTAAAATTAGTAACCAATAAGCTAACAACTGCTCTCATATGACCTATCTGATAAAAAAATATTTATAATACTACAAAATCACTAGACTTGTCCAGTCTTCTTAATCTGTGAATCCCTAAATCTCGTAACCCACCGAGTTATTGAATAATTAAGGGAGTTTCAACCAAGCAAAGTTATATCACTCAAGGTTATATCACACAGGGTTTTGACCTTTATTATCAAATATTCTTAATAACCTATGTACCAAGTTCTAACCATTATTACCATATTCATATAAGTTTCAGCCATATTTGCATAAATTTAAGATTTAAATTCCCCTGTAAAGTTATACGCAGGTCGTTTCACCTACTGATGAACAGTAAACTCTGCTATTTCGGTAATTATCATGTAAGTACCGTAATTAATTTGATTTACTTCATTTATCAAGCAGGAGTTAATGCCTATATAAATTTTAGTAAGACACACGTAAATTCTAAACACATTTATCTTAAACTTCGGAATTACTTAGAGATAGTTGAGTAAATGACATTGGTCATATGGTGGTGGAGAAGCTTGGTAATGGATATATTGGTTATGGTTATGGGTTCGAACCCCACTCGGGGAGAATGATTATGATTAAATTATTTTAATTTCTCGGTTCTAATAATACAAAAGCCGGTAGTGAGCTCCGCCACGCCACAGGCAGACTTTTCGGCCTAAAAGTAGAGAACGGAGTGTAATGACACCAAGTTCTCTCAGTCTATGCGAAATTACTGTGGTACTGAAATTACACGTAAAATTATTTCATTGTACATTCTTGTTTGGATAACGGTATACATTAGAAGCAGACATCGGATTATATGCATGCAAACATGCATTACATTATTTATAATTAAAATTAAAAATCATTTTCTTTCTTTATAATATAATCAATTGTAATTATGGCAATATATTTTACATTTTCACATTTACAATATATTTTACATTTTCACATTTACAATATATTTTACATTTTCTAAAACAAACTTATGACCTTTGGTTACTTAATATTGATTTGTATGCTGGAAATTATCTGGCCATATACAGTGTCCAATCCACAGTACTGGGCAATACTTGAAACTTATAATGTTTTCTGCAGAAACCTCTTCAGACACAGATTCACCTGTGCCGTTGAGTAAATGCTTAATTTTTTTTATACTTTTGCAACCCTGCTTTTTGTAATACCTGCATCAATATGAAACAAGTTTAAAATATGCAATAACGTTAAAAAATGCATATAATTCGATGTCTAATTATAAGGTATGCAATTTTGATTACTTGGGACATTTGTGAATATGTAAAAACGCTAGTATTCAAATATTAAGTTAAAATGAAGAACATAAAGAAAAATTCTAAATAGTTTAGAGCTTAAGAATTATTAAATAAGTTAATGTTTTAAGAAGCAAGAAATCCTTTATCCTGCATAACCGGGTATTCAGAGAGAACCTAGTAGTGTTAATACACTTTCCGGCCGAAATCAAAACATTGCGTGTTGAGTGGCGTAACTCGACGCCGCGCCTTGCCCTATATACCAGAGCGGCGAAATTAAAATATCTTAAATATAACGAGCATACTCTCCTGCCAAATAATTGTTCGTAAAATAATCTTTGGGTGGCAGAAATTTATAAAACTGTCTCTTACAACAAAAATAAGTTGTAACAAGCGTATAAGGATTTCAACGCAAACGGGTGAGAACGCATGGCTTAGCGGTCAGAGCGCTGTGTTTTATTTGATTTATCAAGTGTTTGTTATCTATCCAACGATATAACAGTATACTCTATTCTTCTATTTTAAAATTTCAACCAAGTTTCATTTATTCGTGATACCAACAAAGTCCCTGTGGGGGAAAATCATACAACTGCGAAACCTGTACCTCGCGTGTTCTAACGGAATACTTGAAAAATACAAATTTTACAAAGCAAGGCTAAGAAAATAGCTAGTGACAGAAAGTACAATGAAAAGTTTTGCGTTCTGCGGTTCTAGCTACTACCTCTAGGGCATCAGTGTAGTTGCACCATACTGTATGCATAAATTAGGACGAGTTGAACTTTTAAAAACGGCAGCCATAGGGGCTTCATAGAAGTGTAACCTTACAAATAAAAATTTCAAAACTTAAATCTACATCTATTGATATAAAATTGTATATTACGAAGTGCGACTATTGGCATACAATTATATTCGACATTAGGCGTTCGGTGAGGAGACGTAAGTACCACGATTATTGGTCTCCCAAAAAGTACTCAAAGCGCTTATTTTGTGACCATCATGGCGCAGTGGCATTGTGGATTCGGTCTCTACTCGGGTGTTGAGTTTCACTATTCAACACGCCATGCCTCGAATATGGTGGTAAAGCGGACAACGGAGTATACACAAAGAAAAAATGTCTATGTTCTTTCTGCCTACATTGCTATGTGGGATAAAATGAACCTATTTTCCTATGTTAATATATTATGCAGGGTAGGTGGGAGAGAGGCGAGAGCTACTGTCAAGACGTACTTAGCAGCGGAACTCAACGCAGCGCTTTATTTTAGGTGCCAGAGCGTTGAAATGAAAATATTTAAAACATAATCGTTTGTCCGATCGAATCCCCAAGCAAACAAGAAAAAAAAAATTTATTAAAATTGTCCCGACTGAGAATCGAACCACTGCATATACTCTTGCCAACAGCCACCTCCTGTGGGCATCTATATTTTTATATTTACTATAGTAAATAAGAAATACCTTTGTTAGCATAATGGGAAAAAGAAATGTAATGTTAGATAAATTGTTTCGACAAATTATTAAACGAGATCAAAGCACGCTCCATTCTTTCTTATATATATATATATATATATATATATATATATATATATATATATAATTTTAACAATTCATTTAATAACAATTTACCTTTATCTTGTAATGGTAAATCCTTCTCTAAAGATTTATGAAATTAATACAACTTTACAATAGTACTGAATAATGTTATATGGGAGCAAATATCTTAAAATATCCAAAAGAATTATTGCGTTGCGAAGCTCTCTTTTTAGTGAGAGAGAATGTAGAGTCAAGACACTTCATTCTCCACTTTCCACCCGAAATCGAGACCTTCCCTGTTGAGTTTTGACGTGTTCGAAATTACGCCATTTTTTGTTTTCATAGACCTGGGACTGCATCTGACTGCAAACGTTATTGATTGTGGGTTCGATTTCCGTTTACAGGAACGATTTTATTTAAATTATTTTATTACTCCGCTCAGGTGATAAAACGCCACTCAACACGCAATATCTCGGATTCGGATGAAAAGCGGAGCACGGAGTGTCTGAACTCTAGGTGTTCTCTAACTAACGTGCCATGCTGGAAAAAGCGTGAAGCTTTTATTATTTTTATCTTCTTCTGTTTATAACAACAAAGCTTAGAGTTACTCAATAAATTGTTTTCTTATCATGCATGTTTAAAATATAAAGCTTTATACTTTAGTAACATTTATTTTTCGACTTCCACCTTATCTTCTACATTCGATATATTATGAGTTGAGTAGTGGGTTGAACCTATAACCATTGCTTCTACAACCAAGCTCTATCCCACTGCGCTTTGACGGCTATATAAAAAATAAAATTACATGAAATGGATAATTTTCAACAGTCGAAAATCATGGGTAACCTACTCAAAGCATTCCCGACCTTGCCAAGCTGCAATGTACAGTGCTCAGTTGGAATTGAAAACGTGTGTTTACTAATAATATCAGTGTTACGCCCAGAGGCGAGACTTAACAACCTCTAATACGATACTCTACATTCACTGTTCTTTATTTAATTTATACTTAACTTATTTTCTTTTAGTTTGACATATGCCGTATATGTATAAAAAATATGAAAAATAGAAAAATAGCATAGAATTTAAACTCGCTGTTCTCTTTTTTTGCCATTTTAAATACATTGATTATTGATTAGTGTAACTTAACCTACATACAGCGCTTTGAGATACCAGATAGAGGAGAAAATCGTTCAAATATAAACATTGGTTCAATTTACAACCATCGTGTATGTAATGAAACACTTAGCTACTACTACAATTTGGGCATTTTAGATAAACATGTTATTACTTTATAAAGTGTACAACAAGTATTCTTTTGAAAAAGACATATTTAGAAAACATATAAAATTTTTATACGTTTTCTAAATATGTCTTTTTCAATTTCCTTAGTGTGCGAATAACACTTTAAAAAAAATGTTAAGAAATAAGTATTCTTTTGGCAACGAGAAACTAGATGCGACACGTCACTCCGTTCTTTACTTTCCGCTCATTTGAAGATATTGTGTGCTATGTGGAATCCAACATCGAAATTTATCAAGCCAAACTGGGAGACTATCTGAGTATAGTACAAATAAATATGGCCATTATAAATAGAAACCGAGCTGATATAGGGAACTCTTTCTTCACATACAAAATATATACAATATATATCTTACTCTCACACATAAATAAATTCAAATTATAATGTCTGTTTGTAATATATAAATAACCGTTCTTTACTAAATGCATATGTATGCTTTTTACTATATACAAAATTAAGTACAAGGTATGCGTATCAAAATATAATTTTTTACAATTTTTCTCTGTATGTCTGTCTGTTTCTTCCGCCTAATCTCTGGAACGGCAATCGACTTTGATGTGGCTTTCTCTGGCAGATAGCTGATGCAATAAGGAGTAACTTAGGCCAACTTAACTTTTATTTTAGAATACCACGCGGGCACAGTTATTGCGTAAATAAAGAAACATTTATTTACGCAAGTAAATAGATACTATTTATTGAATACCAGAAAGATATTATCCATAGGACATCGTAGCATCGACGCGTTTGGTTGGGAGTTCGATTCCCACTCGGTAGAATGATATAATAAAAAAAAGGCTAATTATTCATAAGTTACTGTCAGTTATCCGTTGATAATTCTATAAAAATACAGTTCTGTTTAACGGTTCCTTTATACATTGTTTGATCGTTACAGAGCTTCACATAATCGTTGTAGGCAATGGCTTGTGGACCTTTCAGATATAAAATTGAAAGTTGAACCTATTGAGAACCTAGAACGTTTATCTGTTCGAAGATCTTAAATATTTTATGCCTTAATATCTGCGAGAGCCTCGTGGCGCAGTGTGACAACTATTGGTATACGCGATGGTTGTATGTTGCATTCCTACTCTGGAGAGATTGCGGACATTTAAGATTATTTCCATTTCTTCACCCTGACGATAAGACAAAGCCATGTCACACGCAATGTCAAGATTTGGGCGGAAAGTTGAGAATATCGATGTTGAGGTGTTTTTGCAGTAGGGTCTCTCTGCCAGTTCCAGCTGCTAGCAAAGTGCTAAGCAAGAAAAACGTAAATAAAAAAAAAAACTGGGGCTTTCTTAAAAAGCCTCATGTGATAAAAAAGAATATGGAAATATAAAATTAAGAATATTAATGGAGTTCACGCGTAAAATATGCGTTGCTTTGGCAATATTACTATATTACACCCTAATGGGTGTGTAATATTTATTTGATTAATTTCACGTATTTATATTTGTAATTCATTATATTTATTACATTAGATTAGACATTCTGATAAAGCTTACCTAAAAAATATATTTTATAAAGTAAGAAATCCTTGACCAATTAACCTCAAACTATTCATTATTTATATAGCTTAGTTATATAGAAATTATTCACCTTCATACAAGTTAGCTGTTTTTTTATTAAATTATTTCTTTTTATTTTTTTAATGTTTTGTTGGCCTTTTGTTTGTGCCTTATTATTTAGCGATTTTTTTAAGTATCAACTGATACTTATTATTTTATTGCGTTATTTCAAATTATTTTTTGAATTATTTAACATAATTTATATTTGCATGTAAAGCCTGTAATTGATATATTTATATATATATATATATATATATATATATATATATATATATATATATAAATGATAAAGTAGCTTACTTGCTGCCGCTTCCACAAAAAAATGAATTAAGAAAATATGCTTTATAGTATGTAAGATGAGCTATTGCTTGGTCTATTAAAAAACCGAGAAGCTATGATGTAAATATTTATTTATTCAAAATTTATTGATAATATTCAATAATATATGTACTTTAAGATCCTTGAGAAATTATACTTCATTAGATGCGAGTAAAATCATTGACCCCGGATGTGGTGACAACGAAACAAGTGTTGCTCGATATTTCAATGGCTATCTATACATATTATAAAACAAAGTCCCCAAAAGCTGTCTGGCTGTATGTGATTTATTTTTTCAAAATATACTTAACGGGTTTTTGTTAAATGATTGTGCAATTCTTGAGGAAGGTTTAGGTTAATAGAACATTAGGGTTTTGGGTAAATTAACTAAATATAACGGTTCCTGTTAAAGAGGTCGCGTGGTCGTAAAAAATCTCGCTTGCTTGCCTGCTTGGGAGCTTTAGTCACGTGCGCCGCTTAAACAAGTAGGGCTGCACTAAAGTAATATACTTAATAATTGTAGATATTCAAAAATACTACAAATAAGTTTATAATAGCTTGTCTCTATCCTTTATGGTTAACGTACAATAACTACTTTTATATTCCAAGTTTCAATTAAAAATATTACGTTAATTTCGAGACTGTTTTTTTCTATCGGGATTTATGCGGTTATAACACTTTGTGATACACAGATTTTTACGCCAGTTAAGACGCACAGCTAGTTATCTAGATATAATTTTTTATAAGGGAAAAGGAAAAAAAAACAGTAACTCTAACAGTGTTTCTTTTAAGCTACTAGACGACTTGTATACAGAAGTTCATAATTAGGTGGGTGGGTAATACCGATAAAAACTAATGAAGCGACCTCTAGCAATAAAAGACATCCGTGCCGTAACGCGCAATCCCGTTTATATCTTATTCGTGACGGTGATATTCTTTGATGTTTTCGTCTGAAACTATGAAATTTTGGACTTTTATGTTAATATTTTTTATATAATTTGAAGTTCTCCATAAACTAATGAGTGAGTGGTCTTTCAACGCCACAAAAAATTAAATATCCTTAAACCTTATATAAGACAAAGTAAAATCTAGTTATTTCCTGTTGCCGTTGGAATTTCCAGAAATCCTCTCTTAGTGCTTTCCTATACTCCCCGAGGAACGTATACGCTTTCTATTGTGCAGTTTAAGCAGTGCGCTGTCTGTCAGTCAGTCACTCACCAACAGAAAGATTGTATACACATATAAATTTATAATAATCACTTTTAAAACAAAAACACAGTTAGATGAAAAAGTTATTTACTCAAATATATGGTAATTGGGGCACCTGTTCCTTTTCATTATCTTTTTTTTTTTTTTTTTTTTTTTTTTTTTTTTTTTTTTTTTTTTTTTTTTTTTTTTTTTTTTTTTTTTTTTTTTTTTTTTTTTTTTTTTAATACCACGCTTTGTCTTGTCACCAGACCGGAGAAAATGAGAGAGATTTTCGTATATACAATGATATTTAGATAGACACAAACTAAGCTAGTAAAAGTTTTTTAAAAAATACAATTCCTAGTGTTAACATCCGAACATATAATATATTAAAGTCAATTGCATTACTATTTATTTTTGTTCTCGGTTAATTAAGTGCTTGGGTGTTTTGAATAAATATTGCGGCGGTGGCAGCGCTGCGTCGTAGCACTTACAAATTACAGGAGTGTCTATTGCATAACATATTATTACATTTCTTTTGTGTCTTCATATATTCTTACTTAACCTTATTTCTCTATGTAGATATTTAAAATTTTATTATGAAAACAGTGTCTAATAGCTTTTAAATTCTTAATGCAGAATCTGAGATGTTGAATTGATTTAGTAAATTTTGGAAAGCATAAGCTTCAAATCACAAAGAATCTTAGAATGCCTTCTTATTGCAGGAAGGGCTTAACTTAATGTTAAAATTTAAAAAATGAACACAAATTACAAATACATATTTAATTAATAGATATTATTAATATAAAAAATATATTAAGTCATAAATTACCACGAAATCATTTTAAATATATATATATATATATATATTTACAATGAAAATATTTCCTCCAACATTTGCAGTACTTACAACAAAATTCTCATTCATCCATTCTCTATTAAATATCAAAAATGTGAATTAACGTTCATTATTTACTATAATGTAAAACGTATCAATTGAGGCCGTTGCGGCACAGTTGATTTCATGTAAATTAATGTCAGTTTCTCTGGTATAACATACCAGAACTAATATATTTGGTTTTGAATAGCGGAATTCGCGACATTGAATTCCGCTACTCAACAAAGTAGGCTATACTTTGAGGGAAAATTGTAAAGCTATAAAAGAAATCACTATAGCTCCCTACACCTTTCGTCTATTTTAACTTCAGCCTCAAATAGCCTCGATACATATTAAACAAGAAGCGAAATTCTATTTGACACTATTAAAAAAAAAACCATCTTAATATAAAGCAAATAACATATCTGTGAAAATTCAAAGTCTTCCTAACATCGATATGCGAAGTTACGGGTCAGTGATCGCTATTCTTAAAGGTGTGGAATATTATATACAGCGTACGCTGCGCGTGAACGCTTCATGACGTATTTTCTTAGGGTTGTCACTTTCACTCAGAAAAAAATAGAGAATAAAGTGATAATTCACTACTTTCTATTTAATAATAGAAATTAGTGTTTATTTACGTCAAATAATAGAATCTACATTTATATGTAGATTTAGTTATTTGATGTAAAATATGAAAAACAGAAGCTTACTAGCAAATTACATATTTGCATTACACGAATACAGCCGGTACATGCAGACCATTTTGACTTTGGAATATTTCCCAAAACATTTGTAGTATATAGTTTAGTTATATTGTATTACATATTTGTAGTATATTTTTATTGGAGAATCATTGTTTTTACTTATAATCGAGTGGCCGTACTTATTTTAGAAATAAGTTTAATTGCAATTACTTTTAATTAACAAATAAAGTTTAAATTAGTTTTTGGATTTTTTCCGGCTTTTCGTCTGTAGCTTCACTTATAGCTGGATAGTGTTTTAATTTATTACAATGCAACGAAAGATTACAGGTTCACACACATTGGGTTTACTTTTGTTTTATTATTGGTAACATGTACATCAAATATAATAAGGTTTCTATCTTCGAAAAATATGAGTAAAAGGGAGGATAAAATTAGAAAAAATATTCTGTTTATTAATATAAGTAGCTTTAAGATTTTTACACAACGCAGATTATAAGAAAGAGTGAAAGTTATACACCAGCCATCGCTTTGAATAACCAAACTGGTAAAACAAAAACGTTTTACAAACGTAACCCCTGAATGAATATCGAACCCGTAGCCATCGAACGCATAGCCAGACTTCCACCAAATGAGCCACGATAGTGTATTCTATATATGTAGAAGCACTATCATATATTATATAGTTGAAGTATAAAATATAATAAGATCTTTCTGTGTTGCTATATTTATGACAGTCTTTTAGCCCCATAATGTTATAATATAAATCATAAACTAACGCGGTGACATCCCTGTAAGAGATAATACTCTCGAGGTATGACCGAGGACTTATTTTTCTCGTGTCACTTTCATAAGATACATATAAAACTATAAATCCAGGTCAGAATATTATTCTATACCGGTACGTGTTAAAGTGGTGTAACCCGCAACCTAACTTTATAAGAATAAATATAATATTACTTTTATTTGCAGCCATTATAACGCAAATGACAAGTGTTTGACAGTGCAGTTGATTCTCGGTTTTTTTTTGCTTCCCGCTTTATCCCTAGCGGGTTAGTTAGAGAGAACGGAGCGCTAAACTCTACAGTCCCTGCATACATCTTTCGCTTCGTCTACAGTCATAATCTTCTTTATCCGGGGCTTCCTCATGCTTTACTATCCTGCCATCACTCAACCTCTCAACGTGTCCTAATCAACTGAGCACGTTCTTCTTCTTTCTTACTAACACCCTCACGCCTGCCATTCTGATCATCTCTTCATTTCGGAATCTATCAGGTAAACTGACTTCGCATATCCTTTGAAGAGATCGCCAAAGATTCATCCTATAGTATTAAAAAGTGACGAGAGAGATTTATCACTAGATTCTTTTTGCCTTAAAAATATAAGAGAAACGTGAATATTACATGAGCTAGTACTGTGCTTTATTACGTCATATTACATGTTTCTAGTTAGAACTCGTTCATACTGGATAGTTTTGATTAATTATTATTTATTATAAATGCATTTGCAAAATATGTTAATTGAAATTATTTATAAACTAATTAAGCAAAATCAATGGTTTTATCTAGTTTCAAGTAGTTCTAAATGAAATCCATATTTTGCTGGAACTAAATATAATAACCTTTATTTTTTTTTATTTAGAGTAAAAAAAAATATTTATGTGTATTTCTACATATGTCTCCTTCATACCCGCGGCAGTACGGAGGCAGTGTTTGCGGTTGCAGTGAGAGGTTGTCTTAAAAACTACTAGTCTGATTTTGAGGCGGTTTTCAGGAATGGATTTGGGTTTAAATAAATTTGGTGCCTGTTCTCAGATACGTGTTCAAAGCTCACCAGGGGCCGCTGCAGTACACATGTGTTTCTTTAAAGCTAAAACTACGAGTTCGATTTAGATGCGGTTTCCAGTGATAGGTTCGGGGTTAATTGGTGCATGTTCATAGATATGATATGAATTACGGTGACAATTCAGCAGGGAGAACTGCAGTAAACATTTGTCTGTGCAAACCACTAGTCCAATTTGGATGCGGCTTATATATTAATATAAATTACATCAATTTTATATAATGTCCTATATGGTCCTCTTTTTTTTATTTTTCTTTTTTTTAATAAAAATCTAATTTAAAGATTTAGACAAATACCCACGATTTAGAATGTAATTGAAACAACTACCAATATTAAATATACTGTACAATATCAAATATATTACGACCGGTGGACGGTGGGCTTTAACATTTCATTTCACGCAGTCGCCAATGCTATCGAATACCGAAAGCTTAGTGGCTGTTTGCATTTGAGCTGTTTACAATTGATGTAATTATTAAGTGGTAATTATATTGGTAATAAAAAATAAAATAAATCTCATGAAAATCTTGTCTTTGGTATTTAAAAAGAAATTAAAGTACTATGCACACATTTCGGATTTCCGCCCAAAAGTCGAGACATTTTTTGTTGAGTGCAAGAATTGAACACCGCGCTTTGTAGTATCAGAGCGGAGAAATTAAGATAATTTAAATATAAACATTCTCCCGAGTGTAAATCAAACATACACTCAATCGCATTTACATTGAGACGCCTTATTTATTTTAAATATGAATTAAACGAAAAATATGAAAAAAGAAAGAACGTAGTACCATCAATCTATGCTTCAGCTTCAAATTATTTATTTGCAAGACCATTTCACCAATTTCAGCGAAGTAAGGACATATCGCTATTTATACAGTCAAAGCATTAATCTTTTTCTTTAAATTACAACCGGGTATAATATCGGTTACACATAAAATAATGTAATATCATGTAATCGCAACCGGCATTCCGTTTGGTAACACAATGTGACCGTGGTCCCGGAGTTCGAATCCTTCATCATTATATTACACACGCACGATTGAATAGGGCTTTGTAATAAATATTGTAACATATCTTCAGTATAAAGTACACTACCTATTCGGTTCATTAGTTCTTTCCATTATATAAATAAAAGACTGTGCAATAGCTATCAGTTTATGAAAGGTGAGTGATAAAGTGAGTGAAGTTCACAAATTAAAAAAATCTAAAAATATTTATAATAGTCCAGCTTCAGCTTTTACGTTTAATGTTTTTAAAATTAGGACATTCTATATTACTTTTTCAGCTTCACGCTATTTCCCGCATAGCTGAGTAGCCAGTGATAACCAAATAGTAGTGTCGAGACAATCCGTTCTCCACTTTCCTCCCGAATCAGACACTTTACGTGTTGAGTGACGGACCTGAACACCGCGTCATCTCTTGTCACTAGAGTGGAGCAATCAAAATAATTTAGTTTAATAAATTATAATTATTCCCCCGTGTGGGAATAGAGAGAACCCATAACGATCCTTGCACACTGCGCCGCGATGGCCTCACTCACCATATTATACTTAGTTTTGCCATAAATATTGTTTTTATTGTACGCATCATGCACTCTTTCTATAGGAAAATTCTTTACTGCCAATCGTTATATAATGTAATCACAGCGATTCCGTTCTCTTTATCACCCCACTCCATTTTAATATCACAAAATACTTTTTACAATGTATAGGCGCGAAAATAAGAAACACAATGAATAATCATATAAAAATTACTGATTCCAAATTTAAAAGTAATATTTTGTTTATTTTTAATATATTTATAACAGTATATATGGTGAAACAAAGTATAGCTGTACATATTGTACCTTTGTGAAAAGAAGGAGTTGCTCTGTTTTCCACTTTCTCACCATACATAAATTGTGTCCTTTGTATAATAATAAAAGCCAATACAATACTATATACTCATATCGCCTACAATTTAATGTAAATACTATAAAAATGTATATATATATATATATATATTCGATTTTACGCTTTTTCCGCATAACAGAAAATAGTACCTAGTGTCTAGACACTACGTTGTCCATTTGCCACCGGAATTTAAGACATTGTTAGTTCGGTTACGGAACTTACTGCCGCACTTTGTCTATCCAAAGCGTAGAAATAATTAGAATATAATCATTCTCCTGCGCGGGACAACACCCGCAACCATTGCATTTATAGCCAAACGCTACTCCACTGCGCAACGGTGGAACGGAAACAATCAAATCATATTAAATTAAGATACAAAAAACAAAAAACACTTTATATAATAGAATTGCAAAAAATGTAGTTATTTGAGTAAAATAGTGTGTACGACCCCGCGAAGGCCGCGCGGTCAACGACGTATATAATGGGGTAATTAATATATCAAAGTTCAGTGGCCGCATTTCGATGTGGTATACGTAAATCTACTGTGCATTAGTATTGGCATTTACGTATATGTTATTTTCATATATATTTTTTTTATTTTACGCATATATCAGTCGTAGTAACGTCTGACTGTATACGCTATTGACGCCACGCTGCCCACGACCCCGTGTAACACCAGAGGAGCTACAGGAATGTTGCCGGCCTTTAAGGTGGAAATAGACGCGGTTTTTGAAGGTACCCATGTCAAATCGACCTAGAAACAATGCTGCTGGTAGGCCATTCCACAGTTGAGTGGCACGTGGAAGGAAATTCCATAATATATTTAAATCATTTTTATTTATCCGCTCTGATGAGAGAAAGTGCTGCGTAGAGTTCCGCGACTCAACACACGATTTCTCGAGATCGGAGTGTCTTGATTCTAGATTATCTCTGGCTAGATAAAATCTAGAGATATTCTCTGCGCGATTGTTTAGTTCTTTTAAATTGCTATTAGTAAGGTATGTGTTTATATCGTCAATATAAACTAAGTGCGGGCAAAATTCCCTAAACTAGATAGAAAATTTAGAACATTTTAACTCATCGCTTAGTCTCTTTAAATAATGCGATTGCGTTGAATAATCTCGATTGGAACGTTTATTTTCATTTTGTTAAGTTAGAATATGACTATGGTTGAGATCCATCACCCAACACGCAACTACAATCAGAACGGTAGGTACAAAACGAATTGCATAAATACTTGCAGAACAAAAAACTGGGCATAATAACAGGCAATTAGGTCGGATCTCTTCAGAATTCTCATTCGTACCGCTTGTTGGAGTTCAGCACTTTAATTGTTACGCATCGAACGTTGTGGGATGCAAATTTCTCGATTCTCCCTATATATAGCGACGATTGCCTTATTTAAAATCGATTTCATTTAGATTTCTCGAAACCATTGCAATTATCGCAATTCATCGACATTTGTGTGTCTGTCGTTATCTAATTGTTGCTGGAATCGATTTAGTTTTAAGTGATTTAAGTGCTGGACGCAGTTTTAGTGGTTATACATTGATAAGCCATAAGTTATCGATTTGGGGTCCATTTAGTATTAATAATATGATCTATCTTAAGATTGGCATTGAAATTAAAACAATTAAATAAATCCTTTATATAAATAAGGTCGGAATAAAGGAATTTAGTTACATTTGAAACTTTATCAATTGATTTTTTACTATGTTTTTGACTTGAATACGGTTCGTATGTTTGTACGTTCGGTTCGGTTCTTAGCGTATGGCGTTTCAAAAGTATCAGTTGAAAACACATCACTTCGCCAATGTCACGTTGAAAGGAGAGCACTTAATAAAGATTGGACTTAGGAAATATTAAAGAATTCTAATTGAACATAGGATGAGATTGCTCATTAAAAGAAAAATATGCCCTAATTGAATTGAATAATGTACGATTTTACATACATACATACAAAAAAATTCATAAATTAATCCAATTATTTTTAATATATATATTTTATTTCAACATAATATTTTATTGGCACTGAACTCAAACACTAGGTAACTATAACTAGTCAGTCACTAGATTGACTTACTAGACTGACTAATTCCATAATAAAATGTTTAAAGTAACAATCTTACCTTTGTAAGATAGCAAAGAAATATGATTTTTAAACATTTTTTAAAGTGTTAATCACACACTTGTCCTAAGTTTAAGTATTTTAAAATTAAGGAAGGGTTCGGATCCCGCTGTGTTAAAATTTTTATACCTTTTCTACAAATGATTTTAAAAAGAAATATGATATATCCTAAAAAAGACATATTTAAAAAACGTATAAAAATTTGAACTCTTGAAAACTGTTCGTGTTTCGGTTTTCAAGAAGCGCAGGTTCAAATCCCGCTGCGTTCAAATTTTATACGTTTTCTAAATATGTCTTTTTCAATTTCCTAAGTGTGCGATTAACACTTTTAAAAAATGTTAATGAACATATCCTATTAATATAATAATATCTGCTCTTAGTATTACATTTATATAATAATTATTATAAGTATAAACACTTCGGCAATGTCACGTTGTGTAACCTCTATACAACGCGACATTGGCGAAGTGTTGAGTGCTCAACTTGCACGTTCGAAGCTAAAATAAGTAAATAACTAAAATAACTAAATAACTAAAAGAACTAGAATAACTAAAGAACTGAACTGAAGTATATACACTAATATATGTCAGAGAACCTTTTTGAATTTTTGTATATTAAAAAAAAGCATATGTACCTTAAAATTATCATAAAGGTAGTATTGAAATTCGATGGTTATTTTGTTTTTTTATATGAGCATATGAATTTATTTATCTATATGAACATTTTAGTGATTAAATTCTCCGCCTTTTTCCATAGTTTAAGATTAAGCAATCTGACATATATATTTAGATTCATGCCAAAGCAAAGATTATAGCAAACACCACAGGATTAAACGAGTATTAGTAGGGTAACAGAGTGGAAGGCGATTTCTTAGTATTACTGGCATTGCGCGATGTCACTGTACAGCTTACAACGTATGCTAGTATTAAATTGATAATCCAGCCACTAATATGTACTACAAACATTTTTTTATGTGTACTACTTATAAAAAATACCAGTTCTCAAAGATAAAACACAGCGTTGAGTTACGCCACTCAATATCCAATGTTGAATTAAGGGGGAAATCAGAGAAGAGAATGTCTTGACATTAGACTCCACTTTTCTCTTTGCCTACCTGTACCTGATAAAGCTTAAAACTCAATAATCAATACATATAATAAGAATATAACACTCATCGTTGTCTGTACATGGACGATATATATAAAAAATAATTATTGGAGGCATTTATCAATATAATAGAACCCAAAACAATGATTAGTAATTTTCTTTTCTGTTTGTCTGTTTGATGCTTAACTGATTTAAATGCAATTTGATTATTGTATTATTGTACTTTTTTAGACTTCCCTTAACATCTAGTGTACATTTCATTTCAATCGGTTCAGAAATAAACAAATAACAATATTTAAATTATACATTGAAGTAAAGTTTGTGATTTAAGTGAGAAGGCGGGCGGACGAAAAACCTAAATAGTTTAGTCGCAATTTACGCAGGTGAAGCCGCGACCGGGTCGCTAGTAATATAATATAATACAAAATTATTATATAATTGCACTGCACATCTGCATTACCCTTAGTGTTATAGGTACAATAAGAACTTGGAGGAAAGACTTGCTTGTCGCTTTTTGTTTTAAGTCATTATCCTAGACCAAGAAACCGAAACATTTCCAAATTAACTGTATCAAATCAAATCAAATAAGCTGTACTAATACCTAATACTAATAACTGTCAAATAGTTTTGATTAATTGAGTGCAGTTCCGTATTTGAACCTGTACTCTATTAAGCAATCTAAATAAAAGCACACTATCTTACTTTTTATTATCTCATTTTACATCATCTTCTGTTCCACAGCATCCCAACGACTTACTTTAAAATAACTCGAGCGAGAATAAAAACACTGAGATAAAATGTTAAAAGGTAACATTAAATGGTACAGTCCTCTAACCACTTACCGGTTGCTCTTTCTACTTACAGCGATGTTAGCTCTTAGACACCGTTGGCGTGGCATGTTGGCTTCGAGTGTCTGGCTTTAAAGTACAAGGTTTTACCTATATATAAACTAGCGACCGGCTCGCGGCTTCACCTGTGTAAACTACACGACTGGAACTAACTATTAAGATTTTTCGCTCACACGCGTTCTTACTTAAGTTAATATCTTGCTTTTGATTTAATTTGACTTTGCTTAAATTTGTAATTAAACTGTGTTTTTTGTTCTCTATTCTAGTTCTCATATTAGGTTATATCTGTCCACCTGGCTATTCGGTAAATTCCTGAAGATGAAATATACATTTCGTCCCTTAGCAAACAACACTGATCATATAAAAAAATACATACAAACAAAACACAACACAACGGTTTTCAAGAGGCGCGGGTTCAAATCCTGCTGCGTTCAAATTTTTATACGTTTTCTAAATATGTGTTTTTCAATTTCCTAAGTATGCGAATATCACTTGTTAAAACACCGATTCTGTAATTTATAAAATATGTTTTTTTTTTAATTAAACTGTTTTTTTGTCTTCTGTATGTTTGTGAAAACGTGACATTGGCGATATATGTTAATTTTAAGATTACACTAGCACTTTGTTTTAGGTACCAGAGCGAAGACATGAATATAATTGATAGATAATCATTCGTCCAAGTGAGAATCAAACCCACAACCAACCGAGCTTACAGCAAGACGCTCCCCCTCCTCTCTCACAATAAAACACTTGATATTTTACAAAATACCATATGTAAAAGAGTAAACGATTCAATAATCAATACTAAAGTGCTTACAATACACACTTACATGATGTCATGAGAAACCACCAAATATTTGAGTTGCCTAACTATTTTTTACTATCCTGTAATTTTATTATAATTGCTGTACTCATTTTGATATTTTTACTTAGTATTTTAACATGCATTGGGTTTTTTCACAATTTTGCTACTTATGGTTGTTTAAAAAATGATATGAGGCCTTCGTGGCGAAGTGGGACAGCGTGTCGTTGTAACCGTAACTGGTCGTGGGTTTGAATCTCACTCGGTGGAATGATCATAATTTAATTATTTTCATTTCAGAGAAGTGAAACTTATAAAATTTTTGTGTACAAGACAAAGCGAGGCGCCACTCAAGACACAATATCTCGAATTTGGGCTGAAAGAAAGGAACTGGAGAACGGAGTGTTTTGAGATTTGGTTCTCTCTAACTACCAAGCCATGCATGAAAAGGCATGATGTTGTAAAAAAGTAAATAATGTAGGTAATTTTACGGTTTTTACTTTAAAACCAATTATTTCTTTAATTTCCCTGACTATATACATATATACTGATTGACTATATAGATATAAACATCAAGAGGACTGTTCTCTATTGTTTATATACTTCTGCCTTCACAGTTTTTATTTTTCATATATTTACTTATTTTTATTTTCCATATAGGGACGTATTCTTCTAAATATATCGTATTTTAGATAAAGTATAGCGTTTCTTTGATTTTACACGTCTAAATATTTCTCTTTAGACTTGTATATATTTCTTCAAACCGGTGTGCAAATATTATTATGTATTCTAAAAGATAATTAAAAATATCAGGAGAACCTTAGTCAATCAGTTTCTTAAAAACAACTACCAGACTATTTTTAAACCAATTTTTTTTCAGCTTTACAAGTTTTCCCGCATAGGGGGGTTGTTAGGGAGAACCTAGTGTTAAGTCACTACGTTCTCCACTTTCCGCCCGAAATCGAGACAGGACGTTTTGAGTGGCGGAACTGAAGGCCATGCTTTGTCCGAAGCGTAAAAATGAAAATAATTATATTTCATATATCTTCTAATAAAAAAACATATACATATAACACATAATTGCGCAAAAACAGTATTACTAAACCAAAGTCAATTTTACAAGCTAGGTCATATAACGTCAGTTCGTGGCTTATCATGAACCTTCATAGAGCTGTATAGTGAAAGCCAAATCAGGTACAAAATGTGCATCGCCTAACTAAAAGCTTTACCGCATTGAAATAGCACAGGAAACACATTGCCATCTAAAAATTAACTTTCTTAAATAAATTTAAGCCTTCTGTATATACTGTTAAGGCTAAACGTGACAAACCAAATATTGGTTAAGGTAAAAGCGAAAAATTCTATTTTAAACTCTATTTCTATAGAAATAAAGATTTTCAAGTTCTTCTCAATGAGAAGCGATGATCTAATAACTATACCACTAACGCCTGTGATACACGTGACTTTATACAATAGTATGCCAGTCTTGAACTTATCAGAACTTGCTTTGAACTGTCAGTCAATAGGTTAGTAAAGTCAGTCCGCTTACATTTTTTTTTTAATATTAAAAAGTCGTCGTCTTAGCCGTTTAACGCCCACCGCTGGGCTTAAGCATCTCTACGAGATCCTCGGAGGAGGCCTAGTGCTTGTTATATTATAAAATAATTTATTACTAATGTCTCACATACACTTTATAATGTTTCTGGTATACTTTAAATAAAACCATTTTAATTTGTTAATCGCGTATATTTTGATATACAAAAATATATTTTCAAAAACTCGACGGCTCTGACACTTTATAGAGCTGTGAATAGACTCGTCAGTATCAGAGCAATTAATTCGGTTAAAATCACGAAAATCAAGATTTTTTTTTATTTAAAACTGTCTAATAGTTACGTGAATTTAAATTATGATATTATTCACTATGATAATATTTTAAAAACGTCGTATCATAAATGAGTCTTGGTTTTGTATTTGTTTTTTTATTATTAAAACTCAACTATAACTCCCAGAATACTTTGAGAAGTGTTATTGAATACTTCCGTACAAAAGTTTCAAGCCAGCCGAATCGAGCCCGCATAATACGATTTTTCTATTGCAATTATATCAGTGGAGAACGGAGTGCCTTAACACTAGGTTCTCTCTGACTAGTCACCTAAAAAAATATACTACAAACCTCAAGCATGTGTACTGCAGCCTTATCGCAAAGTGGGTTATGAAAAGTAAAAGGTTGTGTAATGTAAAGTCTTTAATGGAACTAGTTATAGCCGCAACCTGTTTCGATAAAAAGCGAAAGAGAGCTTCCTGACATCATATTTCATGTTGAAAACAAATGTCACTGAACGTCGAATAGGTTAGTGTTAGGTGTTTTAATTATAAATCGCTTTTTTGCGGATCGTTTGTGTAAAGGCACTTACATCGTCCTTAATTTTCCGTTGTTTATTACAGATGGAGATCTACCATGTTTTTTGGACCTGTTTAAAATGTACTGTTTTTTTAAATATAAATAGTAGGTACTTATGTTTTGCACTCGAATGAGGATTGAACCTACAATTATCCCGTTTACAGTCAAAGATTTTAAATTTGATCCATATAAATTAATTATTGTTGTAGCGTGTTTGAGATTTGTATTAGAGAATGCTGTATAAATTATATTTTTAAAGATTTTTCCAATTAATAGAAAATTGACTAAACTGGCTCTACAATACCAGCTCCACTGACTTAACAAGTTATAGCCATTTACTTACAAGAATATTTTAAGCGCCATACCTTTGGTGTATAAAGAGTTGAATTACCTGAAAATAACAATACAGTACATTACATTGTATTTAAGTACCAGTAAAGAAAATATAATGAAAACTTAAAGTCGAAACCTATATAAGATCTCGCATGCATATCATGCAATGAGGGATTTTTTTCAGCTTTACGCTTTTTCCTGCAAAGCAGAGTAGGAATAAAGAACCTAGTTTCAAAATACTCCGCTCTCCACTCTCCGCTGGAATTTGTAACATTCTGTGTCAATTGATGGAACTCCGTACTTGTCATTGTCTCGTCAGTGCAAAGTAGTGAACATGATTTAAATACATATAATAATTTCCCTGAGCGGGGATCGGGGACCCATAACTTTTGCGCTTACAGTCAGAAGCTGTCTCACTGTTCCATGACGGGTTAGTGATAAATTAAATGTAAATCGGATTTATATTTAAATTATTAAGATTCTAGTAACGTAACTCATTTGTTATATTTGTTCAAGTTCTTGTAAATTATGTTTTATACTAATTTCGCTTTTGCGAGCAAAACATCCACTCCAAAAGATATATTATAATAACGAGTTAATATATATTATTTTGTTAACATTTTTTTTAAAGCGTTATTAAGGAGATTTTATCCCACACTAAGGAGATTTTAACATATATAATAAGGAAATAAGGTTTTCAAGAGGCGCGGGTTCAAATCCCGCTGCGTTGAAATTTTTATACGTTTTCTAAATATGTCTAATATATATTAGTTCATTTCACGTACGTGTGCACAAATATTAACCAAATTATGTTTTTTGGTAACGTTATAGCCTCATTAGAGGCAAAAGTTTAAGCCTTTAAGTCAAAGGTTATCTTACTTTATGGGGATCCAAAGTAACTTAATTAAGGAACTTAGGTGGTACCGCTCAGATTTGTAACATTACCAAACAGAGAAACGTGTTTCCTAAATATGGTTTAATAGTCTGGGGTATACCAAGAGGGATAGTTTCCGTTCATTTTTAATAACGTCTCACGCTCAACACCGTGTTTTATCCTAGCTCAGTGAATTGAAAATAATTAAAATTTAATAATTTTCTTTTATCCAGAATCGAATCTACGACTATCTTTACGTACAATTGTTTTGTGGCTTTTAATTTTTTTTGATATAATATATTAACAAAAGTAAATTTATTCAACATATTTGTTTCAAAAACATTTATTTCATGTTAATCGTCTCTACATATTCAAAATAGCGTAATGCTGAGCGCAATCGGCAAGCTATTTGTTAACGGAAATGAATCCGCGCATGAAACTCGGAGGTAACGAGACGATGACGCGATAGTAAATTAAGGTTATATATATGTATATAAAATATAGTCGTATAGCTTAATTTGTCTTTTTTTACAATGCACAGGTGATTTCATCAGTGTTCATTGTCAATTGCGATCAAAGTTTTGTTCAGCATCTACATAGAATGTAGTGTCAGGTCACTCCTTTCTGCGCTCAATTCTAAAATTAAGTTTTTTAACAGCTTAGTAACAAGAAACTTTGCTATCTACGAAGACATTATTCGTCTGAAAATGAAAATAATTGGAATATAATCATTTTGACTATCTCAATTATACACCTTATTATGCTATCAGCTATCAGCTATCTGCCAGTAAAAATCCTGTCAAAATTAGTCCAGCCGTTTCAGAGAGCCGGATCAATAAGACAGAGAGACAGACTAGCAGATATAAAATTGTTAAAATCGTTATTTTGGTACGCGTACATACATATATATGCAGTTATGTATAGATTTAACCTATATTTCAAAGTCAAATAGCTGCCAATATATATCTCCCTAAGATATAAACGTCTAAAAGGATAAAGTTGCTGAAGTCATTCTCAAACATCTGGAACAAGCAAATGCTTTATACAAGTGGGAGCGATCAGAATTCAATAAAATTAAAGATTCAAACAGCGTACGGGAAGCTGGGGTATAAGGTATAAATGAAGGAGTTGAGCGATTTTAAAGCAAAAGTTCAGAAGAAACGCTTGTAAGCTTAAGTTTGATAAGTTCTTTGGAAGCTCTACAAATGAATCTGCTCATCTATGTAACGTTATGAGGATGGTGAAAATATTGAGACTTATCATTTTTTTCTTATTTTAAGGATCTAGAACAATATATGGATGATTGGATCAATGTGGTGTTAAGTTACGCAACTTTTCTTACCATACAAGATATGAAACATAGAGATATCCATATCAAAAGTTGACTTCACCTAAATGGAATTCACCTAAAAGTTTTCTAAATTAAAAACTAGACTATTCTATACAAAAACTTAACTGTACCCTAGTTATAAACATTAAGTCGAACGTTTCATACAATTGTTTCAATGTTGGTTTCGTGGTCCAGAAATCTAAGCCTACAAATCTTTATAGAATATAATCACAGAATACAAATCTTTATAGAATATAATCATAGAAGCCTCACAGAAACTGATAATTCGCTTGTAACTTATCCAACAAGCGTATTTACACTTACCGTTAATATGTTTATTTACAACAACACGGCTGATGCCTTATTGTTATCACTAGAAAGTGAATTGTTATAAGGCAATTACAATATATTATGTGTTTAATTAAGGAACCAGGTGTTTTCTAATTTAGCTTCGTAGCTTATGAGATATATTATTTATACAGAATAGAAAAAGGCTAAGATATAACAAATGCACATAAGAAATCCTAAATTATAACAAAATAATATCTTAGTAATAGTGATTTATACATTTCCATTCTGTAATATAGAAATAATAGCAGCTTCCGTATTAGGCATAGCAGGGTAGTTAGAGATTACTTAGATTCTAGACATCCCATTCAATATTTTATACCCATGATGGATACTCTTATATCTTGAATGGCGGAACACAAAGCTGAGCTTTATGTTACCAGAGCGGAGTAATGAAAGTAATTTAAATACATATTTAGAAAACGTATAAAAATTAATACGTATATAATGAACAATCGTTTGGCAAGAGAGAATGCGGGAGTAATTTAAATGTTTATTAGATTCACACAAAACCCACAACCATCGCGCTTATAGTCAGACACTGTTCCACCGTACCACGAGGGCATGTTACAAAATTCATTTGTCATGTAATTTAAGAAAAACAAAACACCAAAATAATTTGCCCCTGTTCTTTTCATATATTCCTCAAGTGAGTATTTTGTTAAGAATTATGTACTTAGATTGCTAACCAGGAACTTTAAATACACACGATTTTATTTCATTTGTTTTTTTATACACGTTCTTATACAATGTTTTACTGGTGCATTTCCATTATTTATTTACATATTAATAAAATAATATGAATAATAAGTAAAAACAAGTAAAAAACAGCCTGTAAGTAAGCCTGCATCACAAAATATATGATCGAATGGGGGATGTTCGTGAAAATTCGCTTGAAAATTCACAATGGTTTTTCATTTCTAGTAGTTACTTAAGGTTCTATACTCCGGAAGGTAAAAGCTCTCTATAATAATAATCTAAGCACATCAATAAGTAGTTTAATTTAGCATTCTCAGGAGCAGTCCCTTAAGCTTTCCAACTTCCCACTACTCGAAGGTGGAATTAGTTTTCGTACAGCGGTTTGTATTACACATCGACGATATTCCATTAGCGCAGATAACAAACAAGATGTCGGAACTTTGCAAGTTGGATTTGGTAGTGCGATGAAATTGTTCGATTAGACGAGATGTGAATTAACTGTTAATGCAGTCTTTTTGTTTCAAATTGAAAATACTTTGTACTTTGCACTCGACTTTTCTTGACTTTTCCTTTACTTTTCCTTCAAAAATACGCTTTTTGGCTTAATGTGTTATGTTTTAGTATATATATGTTAAAATATATTATACTTTTTTTAATATTTTTTTAAAGTGTTATTCGCACACTTAGGAAATTGAAAAATACATATTTAGAAAACGTATAAAAATTTGAACGCAGCGGGATTTGAATCCGCGAATAAATATGATTTTGAAGTGTTAATCACACACTTAGGACATTTAAAAACAATGAAGGGTTCGGATCCCGCTGTGTTCAAATTTTTATACCTTTTCTACAAATGATTTTTAAAAGAAATATCCTAAAAATATCCTAAAAAAGATATATTTAGAAAACGTATAAAAATTTGAACTCCTGAAAACTGTTCAAGTTTCGGTTTTCAAGAGGCGCGGGTTCAAATTCCGCTGCGTTCAAATTTTTATACGTTTTCTAAATATGTATGTATTATACTTATTTCATCGAGTTTATTTACTATGACTCCAAGACTTCCAGGAACTTTTGATCATTTGATTTTTAATGTGATTTCCCACCGTTGTTACTCATATGGTATGTAATCAAGTCTGCCCTCTTTTAAGAGACGATGCAAAGGCAAGCGTTAAAATTCATTAAAAAGGTAAAATAATTTTAATAGACTGAGATTATTATAAGAAAGATGGTGCTTACAACTTCGTTTGGACTTCGTAGTGGACTTAATGACTTTTGCCTCTCGAATTCATTTTCAACTTTGGTAGTTTAAAGTGTAAAAAATAATACACCGTTTTCTATAAGTATTCAGATTTCTCCTTTTTCGTTTGCGTTATGCCTCTTATTGAGTAAAGAAAGAATTTTTTGTAATAAATAATTTAGAAACCAGGTCTTAAGCCTAATTAAATATTTTTTTACCAGGTTTCTATTAGTACAAAAAAAACAATCTACTCAAGCTTATAAATGCTGTAATCTTTCTTAGGTTATAGCGTATTTAAAAAATACAGAATAATAAATAATCATATCTAAAATATAGATATAGCATCAAATTTAAACCCCAGACCATCAATCAACCAAGCACAATCCAGCAACAAGCTAACCGAAACAAAACCTTTCAGCATATAGTATATATTAAATATATAGTAATCAAATTAAATATAATGATTCTATTAATGCAAGTTCTATTTGGGATAATATTCATATTTATAATATATTTCCAAAAACAATATTTTAAGAATAAAAGTGGAACATAGATTGATTTTACAAATCGCAAAATATAATTACTCTAATCTATGAAACAGCTATAATTACTTTAAATGAGGCGACATTCAAGTAGCTATGGCAATACACATTTTTAAACACTATTACAATCATTTACGTCAAACACGAATCGAACCCACACAGACAGACAAAATACGTTACAAACTGAAATTCCATCCTCACAATCTGGAAACGTGACAATCTACTGCGTGTGGTTTCGTAAGAACTTCCTTCCACGTCTAGCCAGAGATAATCTAGAGTCAAGACACTCCGATCTCAAGAAAGTCGCGGAACTCTACGCAGCACTTTGTCTCATCAGAGCGGATAAATGAAAATTATTTAAATATATTATGGAATTTCCATCCACGTGCCACTCAACTGCGGAATAGCCTACCAGCGGTAGTGTTTCCAGGTAGATTCGACATGGGTACCTTCAAAAGGCGCGTTTACTTCCACTTTAAAGACCGGCTACATCCCTGTAGCTCGTCTGGTGTTACACGGAGCCGAGGGCGGTAATGATCACTTACTATCAGGTGACCCGAACGCTCGTTTGCCTTGTCTAAAGAATAAAAGAAAAAAAAAGAGAACCCAAATCGGTTATTACACACAAAATGTAGTCTTTAGAATTAGTCCGAAACGTTTCCTTATATACGAGGATTAAAGCTTAACGATTTCTCGCAAGCTCCTAAAATATTAGTTTCAATATCCAAACTGTCATTAAACAGATCATCTAAATCTTCGCTAACAACCAACTCGAATTATCAATCTACTTTATTGGTTCTTACGTTAACAATGGCAGCTGAAATTACTTTATACTATAAGTTACTGTTATTAAGCTTTTACGATTTTAATTAACGTTATAAACGCATATATAATAGAGGTATAAATATAAAAAAAAATGTTAATATTCAGCTTAGAAGGATTAAATGTATGCTAGTTATAGGTTCTCGAGATATAAATTTGAATAATACAATGTTTAAATCTGAAATTTGACTTGAAGGACTCGCTAGTAACGCCAAGCATATACACGACGAACTAATCTCGTAGTATGAAACGGACAGGTTTCGTTGCCTTTTTCATAAAATGTAGGAAAAACTTCTAAGTGGAAACGAGTATTTATTATATGTAATAAAAAAAGTGGTGTAATTCTTGTAAAATTAATATATAAGCTTTGAAATGTTAATTTGAAACCATCATTTTACATTATAAAGAGTAAAAACAGCTAAAAATACTACTAATGTTATACAATATAACAATTTTAAACAATATTTATTTCATATAATTTAATTACAATTTTCTCTTTACATTCGCTAAATACTATCGAGCGTTTAAATAGTAGTGGTGTCGTAATCATTAATACAATAGCGATGCAACTTATTGCAATCCCGCTGCCTTTTGAACTTATTACATTAAGGAATATTGTTTTCTCAAGTATTTCGATGTCTGCGAGATGAAATGAAAAGGAATGAGTGTAATAATTTCCTTGCAATCCTTTGGTATAAATAAAATAATAAGAGCTGAAATGTTTTGTTTCTGAGGTTACCTTGTTGTTGGAGTGTGCTTGGTTGATTTATGGTCTGTGGTTCAAATTAAGGCTATATCTATATTTTAGATATGATTATTTATTATTCAGTATTTTGTTTAAATACGCTATAACTGAAAAAAGGAAGGCGTTTTAGGGACGAGTTCTTTTTTTTTTTACTACCAGAAACCTGGTCAAGTTTTTTAGCCTAGAATATAGAGAAACTTAAAGCGGAACACATAAGTCAATATTTGTATTAAATACGTATGTTTGTTTTATTTATGATTAAGTTAACTTAACTATTTATTCATCAATCAATTAATCTAGTTAAATGATTGAGATTGTTATAAAGGACACTTTTAACACCCTTTCTTCATAAATTCAGAGACCTAAGTAGCTTGAGCTTTAGACCCCTTAAATGAGAGGTCTTGCCCTTTGCTTATTGTACAGCAGATACATGGTTTGATAATAAACCTGGAACATTCTCGTACTAACTTAGTTAAAACTCATTAAAACGAATGTTTAAGTCAAAGTACACATATTTGTCTAATATATTGTAAGATATTAGCATCCCGCATTCACGTATATCAAAGAGAACCTAGTGCCAAAACACTCCGTTCTCCACTTTTCGCCCGTCGAGACATTTCGCGTTGAATGGTTTAATTCAATTTTTATAATAATATTTTTTTTTATAACTGCGTATATCTCGGATTTACTTGATGATATTTGATATTTAAAAAAAATCAAAGTATTCCTCTAAATGAGATTTTAATCTAAAAACATCAACCTTTGACCCAACTGCGGCACAGCATCTATTTGAACTTCATTAAAACAATTAAGAATAGTGGATGTCAGTTGAAGTATAACAAATGGCCAGTCGTATGTGGCCAAATTGCTTCGGACTCCAGAATAGCCGTCATTGTCCGTTAATAATGAAAGTTCCATTTCGAACTTCAAGTTTCTCATCTCGTTTGGTTGTAATTATGTAGTATTCATTCGTGGTGCCCTCATGGCGCATTTGGGTAGTAACTTATCAATAATTAATGCTAGAGGTACCTGTACATTCTAATTTTAAATTAAAACATGGTGGTATATCTATATATCTCTCACCTATGTGAGGATGAGCTTTAAATTTTCTTTTTGCGTCAATTCATTATGTAACTTTCTTTCAAGCCTTACTCTTTTAAGGAATAACCCGATATATTAATACAAGCAACGTTTTAATTTCTTTAGCTCTTTGCATATATATATGTATGTATAATGTAGCATTTATTTAATTCTATACAAAAATATTGTAATAAAACAAATTTATACATGAATTCATATTTTACGCAGGCAGTTAAAATTCTGATTCAAATGCTATTCACATCGTCCTGTGACGCAGCAGTTCGAGACTTTTGAAGCGAATTTTGGCATGACAATAGCTCCATTGTTCCAATTTTTTCGACAAAACGTATCAGGATAGCCCAGATGTATTAACGTAGGACTATTATGATGGACTTGCAATTTTTAGGATTTAACGACTGTATAGATTGTGTATAGGTCTAATAGTGTAATGCTTTAGGCAAGCCGTAGTACTATAATATTGTGGAATATTTAGTTATTGGTTGAAAAATCCAATTACAAAAAAAGAAACAGTCAATTAAAATAAAATAAATATATATTAAATTAGGATATGAATATGAGTGCAATTAAAGAACGTTTGAATCTGACATGATGTAAATATATAAGACAAATTTATTTTATATTTATTATCAGGTATTGCCAGAAACTTCCTTTGCGTAAGCTATAGAATATCAAATTCCTATTTCCCGGACAAATCCCGGCTCGCCTACACTTCCTACAAATCCTACATTTTGGGCAATCCCAATTTCAGCCCTCTGCTGCGAGTAGTTTCTGTATTGTCTGTCAGCTATTCAGTAAGTAAGGAACTTTATGGCACTCATTCTTATTACAGATTCAAAAGAACGATATACACACCCATATGTCATGTATACCAGTGTTTTGGTATAAACTTACAGAAATGCATCCGGTTACCAAAATTCCTCATAACAGCCCACAAACTTTTCAAGATGTCATTCCCATCTTTGAGAACAGCTGACCGCAAACTTAAGTAGCCGTCCAGCCTATCAATTCCCACGGAACAAGAGAACTTGCTAACTAATTAAGATATACTCAAAACTTTGATGCACTGCCCCGCTCGAATGGAGTTGGTAATTCGCGTGAAGTGCAGTTTACATGTATAGATAGGTCTAATTACTTCCTAAGTTGGTCTGAACTACCTGGGGTTGTTAGTTCAACGATTTTGCACTTTGTGTTACACTTACGATGTGAACGGAACGTTAATACAACAAGGCGATAAGTATGAACTTATGTAGCTTTAAATTTTGTACTGTTATTATAAGATCGAACAATACAGAATATCAAAATAGAAATACATTGAAATTCATAACGATTTTTTACATGGTATCTGCTGGTCTATTTCACCATGGTTTGGTATACTTTGAATCTGTCAGCATCAGAACTGGTGGGTCCTTGTGCATACTGAGTCTTTTATACTAGTATTGGCATTGTATGCCTTGGTGCGTCTTTGAGTGTGTGCAGTGTGCACTAGTACTGGTGTGTCCTTGTGCGTGTGTGTGCTTGTAATTATATTCTTGAGTATTTTGTTTATAATTGTACTTATGATACTATTGATAATAAAGAAAAAATGTGTATGTTTTTAAAAGAAAGTAAGCGTTAAAATAATTCTATTTCGTTTTCTTCTTTTTTTTCAGGACAGCAAAAGTAATTTACCTGTATCACTGTTCATTTATGTGTATTATGAAGTACGAAACGGTGACTATATTCCAGGAAGGGTCACTTTAAGTAAAACAATTGTTGGTACGCTTTTTATGGCAATTGAATGATTTATATATATTTTTTGCCATATATATTTTTTATTATAATCTATCTCAAACATCCCATGCTTGCTAACTTGCTAATTTTGGACAATACGCTAAAATATATATGTTTTCGCAAAAAAGCAAGTGAAGATGAAAGAACTCCATAAGCTAGTAACAACAGCGTTTGCGATCACATCGGTTATTACCAAATAGATTTGGCTCCCTTTTTTATTTGGGAATAGATTGCGACGGGTCGTGTTCAATGAGATGCAGATTTTGATCCCATATTACATGAAAACAGGATGTGTTCAGATGAAAACAGAAGAAATCTTTTTATTTTATCTTCGACCTCCATCCATATTACGTATTACATGACGTCATTAGATTTTATTTATGCCGATTAAATAATGGAGTTGCCATAATTATTAACAACTGGAGAAAATCTCGCATTATGAAGTTTATTTCTCTGCTTTTTTTAGTATTTTTATATATACAATATATACTAGATATTCTGGATCTATCCCATGTGAGTTAGTTTACCAATTTTTCTTATTAATGCTTCAGTTTACTAGATTTTTATAGCTTTCAAGAATAGCAAGGTATTCAGAGTGACTCAAGTGTCAACTCACTCCGTCCTCCGCTTTCTGCTTGACTGAATGCCGCGCTCTCTCTTAGGTACCGGAGTGAAAACACGAAAATAATTTTAAAAACAAACATTTCCCGAACCCACAACCAATCGCGTTTACCACTGCGACTATGGCCTCAACTTTACTTTATATACTGATATAAAGAATGATAAATAATAATAATTAAGATATCACATATTTTCAGAAATTTTTCTGCCCAAGTTCACCAATTAATCTATCAACAATGCCTTGTAATGAAAATACAAGAATGTGTGTGATGTTGGTTTTAATTAAGGACCTCGCCTGATCGAATGTCAGATTTCGTAACATGCCGTTAATTAGATACATTTTATACGTTACTCGGTAAGAGGGGCTCTATTATTTCTTTGGGCACAAGAAACCCCAAGATTGACATATGAGAATTAGTTTTAGAGAAATTTAGTTGGAATTTGGTAAAGCTTTTGTTACAACAAAGCTTAGTACAAATAGCAACATTTTTTTCTGGAATTGCTGATATCTGTTTCGTTCTATTTGTATGTATTTTCTTATAGCAAAATACTAATATAAAGATCAGATTAATTAATTTATTATTATTGCGCTAAAATATGTATTTTTTATATCATATATGCAATTGCAAAAAACAAAAGAAGAAGACCAATTATTTTCTACAGTTGTAAGTTCGAATTCTACTGGGGGAAATATTTAAAAATACTTCCGTTTACAGGCTGCATAACAAGATTTGGTTCTCAAAATCCAGTACGTAGAATTCAAGGTGGCAAGTCCATCCAATAGGCCATTTTCTTTTAATTTGAAAAATATCATAAAAATTAAGACTACTTTTAGGTAATTTGTTCTATTCCTAATTTCAGTTAAGCCAGCGTGAATGGTTATAAGGTTACACGAACAACCTATTTACCATCCATTTGCTATTCTATTAAAATTTTATATTTAATTAATTATTCTCTCGAATATGAAACGAATGTTATTCACTGGCCCACTTCGTATCTCATCTGCATATCTTCATAGTTTAATTAGACGCTTGTCTCCATGTCTCCGTTTGCAAATTGCATGGCGGTGATAAATTAATTGGACTGTTTTGTAGTATTGTACGATATATGCTCTACGTTCATGATTTTAGTCTGAAACGTTCTAGATTCTGTAATATGTACTAGGTTTCGTACATATTACAGAATCTAGAAGAAGAGGTTTAATCTTGCAGAAGATTTCTAAACAAGAGTTGAAAAAAGAATGATTGGCCTTTTAATCGATGCTGGTGTTCAGCTGCTAATTGCTATGGTGTATTTTGTCTAAGATTTTTACTTGTTGTTACAGAATGTTAAGTTTCTTCACCCAACATTTTAAAGAATCTATCTGCACGATTTTTTTACAACATTTTGTAACAAGTATTTTTAGCAAAGTCCTATGTCTACAAACAAATTCATAGATTCAATCTCATCTCAAATATATCACGAACGGTGTTAAAATAATTTACACACTGTTAATACTGGTTATCAAATAGGAATATGATTAAGATATTTTAATCGTCATCGTTTGCATATTTACAGTCGTCTTCACCTTAAAGTTTTTTGAAAATTCGTCAATTTTCTTGTACTTTCCACCGATACCAAGTGAAGTTAAACTTTTATTTGTTATACAAAAACACCTTTTCTGAAAAATAGCCTCTAAAAGTTATTGAATCTATCCATTATATAGAGGCACTCTGGGGGACTATATTTGAATTATTTTCATCCTGACTAACACAAAGCGTGGTATTGAAACGCAATGTCTCGGATTCAACCACAAGGTGGAGTGTTTTGATATTAGCTTTTCTCTGCTAAGCGAGAAAAAGAGTGAAATTGAAAAAGAAGAGACAGTATGCAGTAAGGTAGCACCAGCTGTATAATAAAACTTTTTCTATCCATGACTTCACATGCAAGGTGTATGTAACAGGTAATTAATTAGACGATGTCGATAAGATTAACCTATGTATATATATATATATATATGTATATATTTGTATATACAAATGAACTAATACTGTTTATTCGTATCCACCGCTAATGGTACAATGTTGTTTTGGAAGACAGATCAGTGATTTAGTAAACTTATTTAGGGATGCTAACCGCAAACAGGCATAAAATTGAACCTTTTAAAGGAATATTTTGATTTATTATATTTGTTTTATGATTGCAGTATTGAATTATTAAAAAAAACGACTTAGGAATATTATATTTACTTAGTATTAGGTGGAACATAGCGCCGTATTATGGTATTAAGATTAGTGTATCGACTACTGCCCTGCTTAGCGGGGATAAGAGTAAAGTTAAAAATAAATATATATTAGAATATACATGTAAAATTTTGGCATCCCTAAACGTGACGAAATTATTGATTAAGCCGTGGTCATCATAATGTGGCTAGATTTGCAGCTATTAAACAGTCCCAAATTAATTGAAAATTAATAATTGATTGGGATTTAAATTATTAGAATAAGAGTGGTATGAACATTTGTGAATATCACAAGAGATAATACAACAACTACTAAAAGTACTGGCTTTACTTATTGCTTTAGCCATAATATTTATTGTCATTCCTCGGAAAATGGAGAATGGAGTGTCGACTCCAGGTTCTGTCTGACTATCCTACTATAGTGAAAATAATTTATAAGTATTATATAATATTAATACATAGATATTATCTCGTAAGCTTCACTTATAGCGACAGATAAAATAAATATGTAATTATACTTTGATATGGTATTTGAAATTTCTATTCAAGATACTTTCTAATATACTATATAGTACTAAGAATGCTGCAATATAGCACCAAAAGTCAAAGTCAAACAATTATACGTCTGGTAGTCCATATGCACAAATAAAAATCTATAAAAACATTTAAATGCGGAAAAATTATCGCATCAGGTGTGTAGATGATACGGATATCATCGCTGGCATCCTTCCAATAGCAGGGTTGCGCTGAATTAACAACGAGATGTCGAGTACTTCCAAACTTGAAGAACAGCTCAGTTACACACTCCTATCTATCTGTTAACAAGTGAGTACTCCAAGTGTTTTTTTTAACTAAAAGGCTTGATAATTAAAGGGTTAAAACGTTTTTAGAAAATTTTAACACAGCGGTATTCGAATCCGCTCCTCTTGGAAATCGCTCAAGCGCTCTGGCCGCTAAGCCATGCGTTGAGCGCATTGTGAATTCGAAACCAGATACGTTCAAAAACTTATACGATTTCTTAAAATGTTATTCAATTTCCTAAGTCTATGAATAACACTTTAAAAAAAGTTAAAAATGATTAAAGGTTACAACATTTTTAATATATCTAAACACGCGGTAGCGTGTCAAGCCAAGTTAAAAAAAAAGATCTAACTAAACTGGCGAGCAGCACCGTGTGTAATTTTACACGAACTATTTGTTGGCTCCTTTCACCCCTTCGTAACACAAAAACTATCTCATATATATTCTGAATTTTTCTGTACATATTGTAGTATATCAATATAATGTAATTTATAATGATTATTCGAATAGGATTAGGACGAACTTACAGGAAGGAAAATTTACTTACGATTTGAATCTTAAACTCAAATTTCCTTAGAGTAATGACAAAATAACAGCCTTAAAAACCGTCATATCGCTCTCCTGTAACTTTCTGTACATAGTCCAGATAACGCATGATTAGTGGCCTGTTCGAATGCCGCCATTTATATTATTATAGGGATCAAATGAATATAATTTAAATATTACTATAGTTACTACACCTGCAATATATCTTTTGTTATAGTAAAATATAGACACAAAGTCATATTAATTGCTTATAGCAATCAGTCTATTTATCACCAATAGTCTATCGGCAAGTTTCTCGTTTGTCGTACAGCGTCTATATCTCCAGCATGAGGGCGGAATATAGGAGTACTTGAAATACCCTCCAACTTGTAGATCAGCTTAATAATGCATATCGTTAATGCAAGTTCGAATCAGCTCTTAGGAATTTGTTGTATTGGTGTTTGACATAAGGACTATGTGTTATGTAATATGTTCATAGATAATTGATAGTGAAAGCGATGAACGTGAGTTTGGGTTGAGAGTGTTGTGGGTCCAATTTGCACTTTGGGAATATTTGTTTTAATTATTAGCAAACCCGATAGACGTTTCTGTCTTAGATATGAATAATGAATTCGAATGTTAATAAATACAGATAGCCGTTATTTGTATCGATTTTTAGTATAATGGAATTTATAACAAAAAGATTAACGTATTTGGTACAGTAGTTCTCAAATTATCGCGTGACGAATAGAATTAGGAATTCTTATATATATATATATATATATTTCCAAATGAATTCCTAATTCAAAACCAAATTCCTAATTCAAAAGACAGTTAGTTAGACAAAGTGCATTGCTAAACACGTAATGATCAATGAAACGATGCATGCAGTTAAAAACGAAACAATTGTTAGGCTTTTCTTTGCAGCGTCACCATTTTCCCCGCATATCAGGACACAGAGAGAACCAGTTCAGTTTCCGCCCAAAATTGAGACATTCTGTTAAGTGGCGGAGCTCAATGCTGTTCTTTGTATTAGGTACCAGAGCAGAGAAATGGGAATAAATATAATCGTTCCCCGAGTGAAAACTGTACCCACAAACATTCGCGTTTACATTCAGTTGTTCCACTGCGCCACAATGGTGATGGATCTAGGGCAAGTTAAAGTGCGAGGAAAATATCATTACTTGAAACATTCTATTTTTAGATTTAACCCTTGCTTATTACAAACACCATAAAGTTGAAAATATAATAAATATTCGCCACGACCGCTGAGTAAATCGAATGAATGTCGCTCCTCTGGGCATTTCACTTTACAGAGTTTTCTTTACAATATCTCATGAAAAATATTGAATGATTTCTAAAATGACGTTGAAGCTATTTGTATGGAAGGTAGGTTAGTAAATACTCGTCTTTATAAAATGTATATTCCACATGGGACTATATATATTTTAAAGCCTTTTCAGCTGATAGAAAATCTAAAATCTGAAGTGGATATTGGAATTTGAGTAATATTTGTGTATGATTGATGTTTAATGCGAAAAAAACATCCATCGTAGCGTAGTGGGACAGCGTCGGTCTACAAATGCGATTGATTGTGGGTTCGATGTCCAGTCAGTAAAATTATATTTAAATTATGTACATTTCTCCACTCTGGTGACTAGACAAAGCGCGGCAGTGAGTTACGCCACTCAACATGCAATGTCTTGAATTGTGACTACATCGCTATATGGGGAAAGCGTGGAACCAAACCAATGATTTTTTATCTAAACCTGTGGTCTCTAATTAAGTTAACATACACAGTTTTTGATTACAAGGAACGTAGACCAACTTTTCAATAAGAATATTTAAAACCCGCTCGCAGCTTCGCCTGTGTAAGCTACATGACTAAACTATTTCGCTTTTTCGCCCGCCCGCGTTCTCACTTAAATCGCATACTTTGCTTAAATTCATAATTTAAATGGTTGTTATTTTTTTGTTTATAAAACAATGGATATTAAATAAACACTAAATGTAACGGGTAATTTACCACGGTACAATAATCAAAATTGCATTTAAATCGGGTAAGCCGTTTCTGAGATTAGCGTCCACAAACAAACAGATAAACAGACAAACCAAATAGAAAATTAAAAATCATTGTTTTAGGTTCTATTATAATGATAAATGCCTCTAATAGTATATTTTAATTAAAGACGATTGTATACAGGTAAATTAGCAAATATTTTTCTACAAGCACTTTACATTTCACTTGGGAATATAGACACATATTCATGTATTTCAATGGGTTTTCATTAACTTTGTGTGAGAGTAACAATTTACAACGTTTTTAGCTGCAGGCTGATGGAAAAATTGGAGCATGATTTTTTGAGAGAAGTCAAATTTCATTTAAAATCGTTTTTACGAAATTTAACTTGCAGCTTAATTGGTGACCTTGATTCTTAACAAACAAATCGATATTTAGTTTAACCAAAGTAAATTTTACAATGTATGCATGGAGTATTTAGTGAAATATCACTTTGGTTTTCGCCGTAGCATTGACAAATGTTTTATGGTGAAAAAATTAACTGACAATAATAGCGCCTGCATATGGAAGTGCAAACATCACGGAGAGCGTTACATATAGCTCATAGAGAGCGTTCGGTAACGACGACGCGAGTTAATTTTGTCCACCCAGGAAGTGATAACGCGCCTAAAGAAGTTTTCACTTCAAAAATATTGTAATTATTTTTTTTCTGTTTTATACTATGTATTTATTGTACAATTACATAAGTCTTTAGGTAATTAATATGTCTAGTCATATCCTATAAGCCAACTTAGGCGTCACTAGCTGAGGCTAGTGTAATGTAAAAGACTATTAAGTGTAATTTATATCAGATATTACATCTTATTATATGCACATTTGTATTGTACTTTATATGTATGCAAATAAAGAATTTTCGAAAACTAAAACTTTGTTCCTTAAAAGGGATATCACTTGTTGAGAAATTATAATCTTTACACCGCACTTTACATAAGAAAACATACGATACTAAATATTTCAAATAGAAGCATTGCTCCCCAATTAAATTCCGATACACTACAATTATGTCAAGTGCCTATTGATTTTAAACGTTGTTTCTAATCCATACTAATATTATAAATGCGAAGGTAACCCTGCCTGTCTGTGACGTCATCACGGCAAAGCCACTGAACTGACTGTGTTGAAATGTTTTATAGAGACACTTGAGAGTTTTGGAATGGACATATGCTATTTTCCCATTTCTCAAGACTTGTAAGACCGCCGAAAATACGAAACAGCTATAGCTCACGCAGGTGAAGCCGCGAGTGGGTTGCTAGTATAATATAATACTCTAACAAAGATAATCTAAACTATCTAAGGTAAGATACAAAATCATTTAAATTAGTTAATTATCCTTCCATTCGAACCTGCACCTCGTGAAAGTCCAAATACTCCAGCCATTTATGCCATACATTCTTATCGAGATACGTCTACGGACCTTATGTACATCTCTGTAGGATGATTTCTAACAAATATCTGCTAACTATAGACCAAATTATAAGTTTTTATATCATTTTTTATATCATTTTAAAATATTATTCTTATCTTAGTTGTGCTAATTTGAAGAATATTACATAATTTTCTGTTCTAAATCATTTTAGAATAAGCAGTGTCTATACACGATGAGATTATTCATTGTTGCTTGTATTAGAAAAAATAAAAATACCGTAGTAAAACAAACGGGGAAAGCGGAAATAGTCTCCTGACACCCTAAGCTAAAAATAATACTCGGCCAATATGCAAGACCTGGTTTTGTAATGTTGTTCGAAACTTGCGTAATAACGTCAAGGATTTTGCTGGGTAATCGGAATGGCAAATCTTATCGCGAGTCACGTGTAGTCTGTAGGCGTTAAAATAATTTTCTCATACATTTTTGCTTGCTTATAAAAATTTGTATATTATAAACTGTTGTCTGTGTATGACTTTTAATATTAAAATATTGATACAGCAGCTTCGCGGCTACACGCTTTTTCCCGCATAGCCGAATAGTCAGAGAGAACCTAGTGTCAAGATACTCCGTTCTCTACTTTCCGTCCGAATTTAAAACATTGCGTGTTAATTGACGTAGCTCTTTGTCTTGTTCACCAGAGCGGAGAAATAAAAATAATTAAACTATTATCATTCCACCCATTGGGAATCGAACCCAGCACAAATGCCTTTGCAGTCAGACGCTGAACCACTGCGCCATAATCGCGATTATCATAATCAGGAATGGATATAAACGGAAATCCTAATATAGAGTCTATTGTCAAAACACTCCGGTCTCCACTTTCCACCTGAATTCGAGACATTGCGCGTTGAGAGACGGAACTAAGTCTTCAAAAATAGCCTACTGCATAAATCTAGAGATCTAGTGATATAACCTACACTACGCAACCGGCCAAGTATTTGTTGCGTAAAACTAAGTACATAACTAAAACCTCTATATTTTCTCTTTTATGCCAAATTTGTGCAGTCTGGGAACCTAACAAGTTTTCTTTCATATACAAGACCTAGCTGGACTATAAACCTAAGTTAGATAATATAACTAATAATAGTTATTATGAAGGCAGTAGGCAAGAACCTAGTGTCCCTAGTGTCAAGAAGTGTCGTTCTCAAGTTTTCACCCGATTTCGAGACATTGCGTATTGGGTTGTGCCGGGCGATGGGACAGTTTGTTGTAATGGGACTCAAACCCACAACCATCGTGTATACCGTGAGACGCAGTCACACTGCCACGATAACCTCTAATGTTTTGTATTTTTATATGGACAAAGTTATAGTGTGTTAACGGTAAACGCAAGACATCATACAAATTTAAAATCAGTTTGTTTGCTTCACGTTTTTTCCAGCATCGCAGGTGAGTCTGAGAGCCCCTAGTGTCAAGACACTCCGTTCTCCACTTTCCGCCCGAATTCGAGACTTGCTGCGCATTGTCTTGTTCACCGGAACTCAAAAATGAAACTAATAAAATTATAACCATTCCACCGAGCGAATCGAACCCACATCCAATAGCGTTTGCAGTCAAACACTGTCCCACTGCGACACACTGTCCTCCATATACATATAAATAGTGCCACTAAAATATTAATACAATAATCTGTTCAATTATAAAATCACATGCGAATGAAATACCAACATCAATGCATTGAAATATAGAATTAAATGAATGAATTATATGTAATTACTTTAAATATTTAAACGAGCTTATGCGTAGTTATCTGTTCAAAATCACATATAAATTTAATTGCGAATATTTGATCTCTTGTATATAATGCTAGATTAATATCAATTAAGTGAGGATCAACTAGTGTTTCTGTGTGTTTGTGTGAAGTTGTATTAAATACTGTAGAGTAGATAAGCATGATGCCGTAGCGGAGTGGCACAATGTGGGACTGTGCACAGTGGTGGTTACAGGTTCGATCCCCATTCGTAACAATGTTTATATTTAAATAAATAAATCGAATCATATACTCTTTATTGTACAGTAATAAATACAAAAATATTAACAATAATATATTGAGAAACACAATGGGCTGCCATATCGCTAAGTGGGCGAGCTCTACCTGGCAATCTTAAGGAGGAGAAAATAAATGAATTGTGAAGAAATGAATATTAAGTATTTTAATTAGTTTTTATACCACAGTCTTACAAGAGAAAGTGCGACGTTGAACTCCGCCAGTCTAAATGCAGTGGCTTTAATTAAGGAACGGAGAGCACAGTATCTTAGAGCTAGAAGTTTTAATGTATTTTTATATTAAGTACTTCTACTTCAATTGTAATCGAATTTATTACCTTTATGATTCACTACATATAATATTGAAATAATAGTTATATATTTATATTAACGGCTTAACGGTGGGGTGACTACTCTTTGACTAGAGAGAACGGCATACTTCTTTCGCCATTCGTCCATTGTATATGTCCATATATATATAATATTTGGTCTTGCAATAAATATTGTTACAAGGCAAAACAAAATGGAGTCCGGAACGTTCATTTCTAACCAAGATTGGGTGGATCGAGCTTTATGACCCGGTGCCGAGTCTTGCTGAAAGGACCATTCTTGGTTATTGAACATGGTGTTGTTAAGGGGCTTATCTTTCACATTCACTTGTGCCGATGTTTTGATATCTTTTTCGCATAAATATGGCTCAGTCATTCCATAGCTAACATCCCACCTAATTGGGACGCTTCTCTAGAGCTTTCAGAATAGAGACGGTCATTTTGTTTGTTAAAATATTATTGAATTGTAAAAAAATCTCAGCTGGTTTTTTTTCAGTGACCTACCTTTTTTTTTTACATGAGGAAATCCTTTACGAATACCAGCTCGATTGGGGAGTCAGACGTGGTTATGTGGGACTACGGGTTGTCAGATAGGCCGGATACCCACTAAAACCTCACGGTGCACCTTCACGACCGCCACTAGACGAGGCCACGGGAACCCCAGTCTTCCGTGAACCCCGGCGGTGGGAGCCAGCATTGCACGTCACGGAGTCAAGGGTGGTGGGCTCCCTCGACAGCCTGCTAAGAGTAGCACGCGGGAGGGACCAGCGCGCACCTACTCGGGCCAAGACACTAGGCGATCAGCTTTCTGTGACCTCCCTTCGCGTACCGCTTAAGTTGTTGTTTTGAATTTACCACATCTGCTTATTTAAATTATCAGTTAAATAATTGTTCCCTTACTGCTTGGTTCGCACTTTTCGTACAAACACTACGTGGACGGCCAGGTCTTTTTCTGTCACAAACAGTTTCTTAGTACCTATCAATAGACCGGTACGCAATCATTTGATTAATTCCAAGCGTATGGAGGATTTCAAAAATTATATTTGGCACTTACTTTGTGTAACACAGCGACTCGATTCTATTTTTTACCCCACTTTAATTTAATATCACAAAATATCTAACAATATATTGGCTCGAAAATAATAAAACCCAATGAACTGAATATAAAAATTACAGATTCCAAATTCAAAAGTATTATTTTGTTTATTGTTAATAATAACTTTATCGCAACAAAAAAATAAACAAACTACGAGTATAAACCGACATAAATTTAAAATAGAAAATTTCATATTTTCTTTGTTGAAAATCTCAACTGCTATACAATTTTAATAGAAGAACAAGTATTTTAGGTCAATTGATTTACAACTAAACAACAATACTTGAATGCATTTATTTATATTTCCATATTACATATTGTTTATGGAAAAGGTAAAATTTAAGAATATTTGTTGTTGAGGCCATAGCGGGACTGCGTCTGTGAACAGATGGGCGTGGGTTCAATCCCCACTCGGTGTAATGTATAGTTATTTCCCTTCATTCGGTCTGGCAAGACAAAAGTCGAATTCCGCCACTCAACACACAATGGAGAACGGTGTGTCTTGACACTAGGTTCTCTCTGCCTACCCTGCTATGTGGAAAGCTAAAAACAACAAAACAATTGAGAAAGACATATTTAGAAAAACGTATAAAAATTTGAACGCAGCGGGATTTGAACCCGGGCTCTTGAGATTTTTATACGTTTTCTAAATATGTCTTTTTCAATTTCCTTAGTGTGGGAATAACACTTTAAAAAAATGTTAACAAAACAAAACAATTGTTAACAAGCTTATTGGAAGGAAAATTTTCATACAACGCTCATATAAATGTTTTAATTTAGAATAAGCTTCGTAATTTCATAAAACCCAGCGTGGCTCCATTAGCGAAATTCCCTATCCACGTTAAAATCTCTTAAGTATGCAAGTTTAAAATACTTACAATTTCTAGTGCTTAGAAAAGAAATAACACGACTAGAAAACGTATGCAATAACGCTGTTGCAATTAAAGTAATCTTTTTATTTATACTATGCATTTAGCAAGTGATTTGTGTTTGTAATTTTATATTTAAAGAATACACCATGGCGCTGTAACACAGCGGTTGACTGATATCCCGATTGGTTGGGGGTTCGATTTCCACTCAGTGGAATAGTTTTATAATTTTTTTTCTCCGCTCTGGCGAACTCTGTATGGAATGGGCAAGGTAAGTGATGGTATGGGGCACAAAGTTGTTAGTTTTTCTTATTTTTTTTTGACTTTACGCTGTTTCCCGTATTGCAACCACATATTTCGCTATACATTTTCTGTTTGAATTCAATACATTGTCTGTTACATGGCGGAATTCAAAGCTACGTTTTGTATATATATATATATATATATATATATATATATATACCAGGGCAGGAAAATAAAAATAATTTAAATTTCTCCGAATGAAGACCTTACGACCATCGCGCTCACAACCAGATACTGTCGCACTGCGCCACAATGGCCACAATGACGTCATAATTTTTCATAAATTTTCAATGTATTTTATATGGTAGAAAACACTTAGCGTAAAACGTTTTTAGTATATTATATTAAATAAAAGCAGATTAGCCTCTGTAATTGATAGGCCAGGACAGAATTTATTATCGAATTAAATAGATTAAGCGAGATCGATAGCTTTTCTAAATTTATTTCCAGTACAATACGTAAATGGTTATTTTAAGTTAGCATTTAAACTAAATTTCTAGTTGATTTTCATATTGCAATTATGAATATATATTTATCTAGCTTATTACATATAATTTTATACTATTAAACTACAGTTTAATAGTGTCCGAATGCAAGCGCGATTGGTTGCGGGTTCGATTCCCATTTGACGAATGAATACTTAAACTATTTTCATTAATTCGCTTTGTTACAAGACAAAGCGCTGCGGTGAGTTACGCCACTCAGCGTCTCGAATAAAATAAAACTTTTTCAAAACTCAAGTTCTTTTAAACCTAAAAAGTTTTAAACCTAATCCCAGGAACATTAAAACAATTTCAATAATCCCAAGTCATTTATGAAATACAAACATCTTGTAAATTATTGAAACAAAGAGCGGTGTTAAGTTCCGCTGAGTTGCTTGACGCTTATTTTTCTTAGCTGTGTCGAAAAAAACATGAAGCTGTTAATTAAAAATTGTGAGAAAAGATTTTTATCCGATTCTTCAATAACAAATTGACTCAACTTTTAATGGGAGCAAACTATTAACAACGAGAAAAGTTTGCAATCATTTGAAACATGAAAGGTCCCGATCACCTCTAATTTGACATTGGTTTGTTTGAAAGACAGCCCTTGATAATTTCTATATGTTTTATTCATCTGACTGCAAATGTAATTGGTTGTAGGTTCGATTCCCACTCAAAAGAATAATAATATTTAATTCACTTCGAATTCGGGCATCTTGTGTCTTGACACTAGGTTCTCTTTGACTACTGCTATGTAGGAAAAGGATTTGAATCTCTATATCAATATTTAGAAAATGTATAAAAATTTGAACGCAGTGGGATTTGAACCCACGCCTCTTCAAAACCGTTCGCATGGCTTAGCGGTCACTGCGTTCAAATTTTTATACGTTTTCTAAATATGTCTTTTTCAATTTCCTTACTGTGTGGGAATAATACTTTAAAAAAGTTAAATATATACAGTATATATATATATATATAATTGTATAAACTTCTGATCAAATGCAGTAGTGATAAATGGTCAAGTGGCAAATGGTCGTAAGTTCCAATCTAAATCTGTGATGATCATATTATTATAACTAAATGCGCACCTGCATCCTTTTTCCCGCATAGTACGGTTGTCAGAGAGAACCTAGTGACTTTGTCTTAGGTACCAGAGCGGAGAAATGAAAATATTTTAATATTATTTCTACATTTTTTTAATTCTTTTTAATATTTTTTTGTACTTGTCTATTATATAATAAGATATTATAAGGTATATGTAACGTAGCTATACGTAATATGTGCGGTTATAAAGGCAACATCGTATGTTAAATGTTATTCATAGTTTTATTGGCGTTTTATGTTTTATTTCATGTTGATTGTTATAGAAAATTATAATTAGACAAGTTGTTTTCTTATATATTAATTAAAACGAATGTTTTTAAAACTTAGGTCTCTATTGCTCGCAGATATAATCTTTCGGTAGCAGAAATTTGTAAGAAACTCTAAACAGATGCTGACAATAAAAATAAGTTGCAAGCGTATAAGAATTTCGACGCAACCGGATGAAGAATACATTGCTTAGCGGTCACAAGCTTGGGCGGTTCCCAAGAGACGCGGGTTCGGATCGCGCTGCGGTAAAATATTTACACGTTTTCTAAAAATATTTTTCTTTTTTATAACTAACGCTGGCTGACATGACTGACGAAATTTTAGTCGGTCACTAGAATAGCGCTGAAGGGCAATGTTTGGACTGTACACTCGATTATTGCTCGCTCCATTTTCACTTGGAATGATGAGTTTTAATTAATTTTCATTTACTTACGACAAACGGGAGCGTAAGCTTCGGCCATTTGACTTACGTAATGTTTTTATATATATTCTATATCAGAATTTAAAAAAGTAGCGTAAGGACGGTTGTGTGTAAGGTTATTACCTAATCTACGATTTTTTAAATGATAACACACCTTGGGAAGGAAATGTTCGGTCCAGTCTACTTCAAAGGTATCATTGTCACTAATAAATCTGTAAATTATTGTGTTGAAAAGTCCCGCTGAGTTTCTTGCGCCGGTTCTTCTCAGGTCTGAGCCATTAGTGAACGAAAGTGAAAGTGTTTCCAAATAAATTGATAATAATTATCGCTGAGTCATGTCAAATAAAATGTATCCTATATGCTATTTCATGTTGTTATTAATCTAATATTCATTTCATTTCTCCACTCTGGTACTAAGAAAAAGCATTGCGGCGTTGAGTTCAGCCACTCAACACACAATGTACCGAATTCGGGTGGAAAGTAGAGAGTCTGGACTCTAGATTCTGGACCCTGCTATGCGGCAAAAAGCTTTAACGAAAATATGATATTAAATTATTATTTAAGAAGCTCATTCCATTTTTGCCTCCAGGGAGGCTCGATACAGGATTATTCGTTACATCAGAAAATCTCGTTACACGGCCTCTTTAAAAATTCCTGTCATAAATTCCAGAAACCAAGTGCAAGCGTAAATAATTATATTTTGTTGTAGTCCTGGACGTCACCTTTCGTATAATTATTTTTTTCGTAGCTGTACGGCCTTGTTCCGTTTTCTTCTTTAAAAGTACCCACAGTAGTACTTTGTTCAGTAGACAAATCTAAAAAGAGGCTGATGAAGGCTTAATGGCGTCTAAATATCATTTTTTTGGCATAAAATTTTTGAGTTACTCATAAAATTTTTGAGTTATTAAAATGAAGCTGTATTAAATGTTGTTACAATCGATTAAAAATACATAACATTGATTGGAAACCTGGAGAAACCTTTAAAATACAAAAAGGAGTAACACAAGGACTTACTCTATCTCCTAAACTTTTCTCTGCTCTTTTGGAAAAGATCTTCAGAAACATTAAATGGGAAAATCTAGGTTTAAATATAACGGCCGTATACTAGCACACTTAACATTTGCCGATGATATTGTTTTATTGGCAAAAACACCAGCGAAACTAAACCGAATGCTAAACAACCTAGTATACGAGAGTTAGAAAGTGGGACTAAAACTTAATTCCGAAAAGACTAAAGTAATGACTAATGGAGAAAAAAGGAGAGCCACAAATAAGCTATATAGATGAATATATATATATACCCAGGGCAGCTAATATCACCAAAGCGAAACCTCAACTAAGAAATCGGAAGAAGAATAGCAAACAGCTGGAAAAGGTACTGGGACCTGAAAGAAGTAGTGAAAGACAAAACCTTCCATATAACAACAAAGAGCAAAGTATTCAATATCTGCATCTTACCAATTTTAATATACGGCAGCCGAACATGGGCCATAACAAAAAACATCACTGGCACACTTGCCATTTGCCAACGGGCAACGGAGAGAAGTATGCTTGGAGTAAAGAGAGGGGACAGAAAAAGAAACTTCAACATAAGGGAAAAGACCAAGGCATACGACGTAACCTTAAAAATAAGAAGGCTAAAATGGAAATATTCGGGCCATATGATCAGCGGAAAGTACAAGTGGAACAAAATAGTAACAGAATGGAAACCGAGGACAAGTAAAAGGAAACAAAGTAGACAAGATAAAAGATGGGATAGCGATATCGGGAAGGTTGCAGGTTGGAGTAGAATTGCTAGAGAGAGACCAGAATGGAAGAGGTTAGAGGAGGCCTTTGCCCATTGGCAAGCAGACTTCCAGAAAATAAAGAAGCACCAAATACACGAACATATTAATAAATAAAAATAAGTATATATGAATGTTACCTACAATATGTACATCTGTTTGGGCATATGTATGCGTCTATATATATGTTTATGTAACAGTGCAGTGTAGAGTAAGATCTGATTGTAGTTTTAATGTCTGAATAAATGGCTTATTATATTATTATTATTATGTTGGAATAACTAGATTATAATAATTATTTGTAGAACACAAAGAAATTATAGATCTAATTTATACTAATATTATAAATGCGAAAGTAACTCTGTCTGTTTGTCTGTCAGTAACGTCATCATGGCCAACTACTGAACCGATTGTGATGAAATGTTGTATAGATATAATTGAGGGTTGTGGGATGGAATATGGGCTACTTCTCCTCACATTTTTTTTAGTTTTACTTGGAACTTTTTACGAAAAGGCCGCTGAAAACAAGGAACAGCTATAGTTCACGCGTGCAAAGCAGCGAGACAACATTTACTTTATAGAGGTAAAGAAATATCAGTTCAATCAATTTAGTATCGCCTTTGTCTTTAGTGAATTAATAAGGCTATATACGATTTTTGTTCACAATCTTTGCACAAAGCTAAAGGGTTCTTTTGATGAAAGCACGTCAAGCGATTACAATGTATCTGAGTTACTTAGTGTATTTTCCTTTAACTCTATAACAATGCCTGGTTATTCCGTAAGTATAAAAGTGCGTGTTGAGTGGCGGAACTCAACGCCGAATCGAACATTCAATCAGTTATTGATTACACAATATGCGCATTTTTTTCAAGACCAATATAAATAATCAAAACCGGTCTGGCTGTCTGTCTGTTTGTTTTTGACGCTTTCATGGCTAAACTACAGTCCCGATTGGGATGGAATCAACCCCTAAATACATGAAATAGGGGATGAAAGTTTGTATGAAAAATCTTAACCGCTTCACCGACTTCGATATATCGACACGGCCGAACCGTTGAAGTTTTTATAGGAATTTCATTATTTTGCAAAAAGGTCGCTGTTAAACGAAACAGCTATCTATAGTTATCGCGGGCGAAGCCACGGGCGGGTCGCTAGTTGATATATATAATTATGAATGAAACTAACAATTACCATGTATATAGAGTAAAACAAAACAACAATATTACAAAAATCCTTAATTAAAAATAAACTTTTCTTACCTGAAATCACATTTTACCTCAAAATATTTGTTATCTCTAGTATATATCTTTATATATATATATATATATATATATATATATATATATACATACAAATTTCTTAAACGCCAACATAGCGTATATCTAGAGATTCATTCTGATCTGATCTGGGCAAGGTCACCGGAAACCACTAGATGCATGAAGCGCAAGACTGATCGTGTGGAAATCCTTACGGATAGGACTATGTGTATGAGAAGACAGCGAACAATATTTGCATTTTTCCTCTTTTAAGAAAAAATCGTGGCGTTGATTTCCGCTACTCATACACGCAATGTCTCGAATTCGGGTGGAATATGGGGTCTGGACACTATGTGGTCCTTGCTCCCCCTGATATGTCCAAAAAAAAAACAAGTACAAAACATGATATATACACAAGAAGTTAACAAAAGAATAATAACATTTACAAAAAAGCACTTAATTTACCATAAAAAAACAAGAAACTAATTATTCAACACAAATCTCAGCCTACATAAATTTCAAGCAGTCCAAAAATGAAATAAAGGAAAAATAAAGGAAATCAAGTATTACAATTTCCGGCTAAATGACTCGTCTCAGCGCGATTACGCATTCTTACCATCAAATTGTGGATAGAGGTTTGTGGAAACATTCCGTGGGATCTATTACGAGTGAAGTTGAGAGCCAAAATATTTTAAGGTAAAATGTGACTTCAGGTAAGAAAAGTTTATTTTAATTAAGGATTTCTGTAATATTATTTTGCTTTGCTTTGCTTTACTATATACTTGGTATTTCTTGGTTTCATATTAATTTCATTTAATTATATATATATATGACTAGTCAGAGACAACCGAGTATCAAGACATCCCGTTTTTCACTTTTCGCCTGTTATCAAGACATTGCGTATTCGCGGAACTGAACGCCGTAATTCGTCTTAGGTACCAAAGCGGAGAAATTAAAGTTATTTACAGTCATTTCCCCAAGTCGGAATCGAAGCTCCCACCAATCGCGTTTACAGCCAGATATTGTACCACTGCGCCACGATGGCCTTAAAAGTAAGGAATATAGAAGCTGGACATGATTCGTATATCTGAGCTGATGTGAATTTCAACACTCTTAACAGACCATTGCTCACTAATGACAGGTTGCTGAGAAATCTCTATAGTAAAAGTGAGTTTAATAAAGGCCATAATTCCATACTATTGTTGTAGATTTACTTGCAATATTGTGCAATTTTCCGAACAAAAGGATAATATATAATTTCACACATACTATTAAGCGCTCTTTCATACTGAAGTGTGCTAAGAAATAATTATTGGATTATTTAGTAATTTATTATTATAGCAAAGTGGTTTAAAATTAGAAAATAAAATTGAGCAATAATGGAATTTCAGCATAGATATTAGTAGATTTAAGTGTTTATATACTCGATCTAAGAGCAGGTTCAAAAATAATACATAAACTTCATAAAATATACATTACACACACTACTATGTGTTTGATAGACATTTTTGTATAAAGTGATATGGTTGCCAAGGCAACGCGTATGTTACGCGCCACCGGTCTTATTTGTACCTACTATATATAAAACTCTTTCTGAGTAAGACTGACAGATAACGTGCAGCCGCAACTAAGGAATGAAAAAAGAACTGAAATGCGGTGTGATGGTTCTTTTGGGTAGTGTAAGAAAGCATTTAGAGTGTATTTTCCGAAATATCTAAGAAAACAGAAAATAAATTTTGTATACGAATGAATTTCCTATATTTTAATTTATATTACATATTTAAAAATTATATATTATATAGTAATATATAACTTTTAAGTAAGTGTCTTTCGCTAAGCAAACATTTTTATATATAATTTATGCACCGAACTAATTTTTGGTGTCTTATTGTTTTTTCTCTCTAAGTGTTGCTTGGAAGAGATCACTTAGACCTCAGACCTTATTAATATTGGTGTAATAAAGAGTTCAATAAATAAATAATTATATCATATTATAATCAACAACTTTGAAATAGGTATCATAAAAAATAAATAAAACTATAGTGTTTGTGTCTAATATTAACATAACCGTTTTTTACTAAATACATATGTATGTATACACGGTACATATAACACAATTAATTTTTTTACATTTTTTGTCTGTTTGTTGGTTCCGGCTAATATATGGAACGGCTGGACCGATTATGACGGGAAATCCACTTGCAGATGTAATAAAGAGTAACTAAGGCTACTCTTGTTTTAGAATTCCACGCAGACAAATTCGCGGGCATAGCTAGTATATAATTATAATAAATAAACACAGTACTTGTGGCAAGGATCAGAAGTTCACGCAAACTACTTGTGAGCGACAACAAGTGTAAAAGTTCAATTTCATTTAGAAATTTAATCAAACGTAGTGAACAAAAATGTATTAGGAATCATAACCGAAACTACTTTAATTTCAGAACATTTATCTTTTGCATAGAAGTAAATTTTAAATATAAGTTGAAAACCTTATCGTGTTAACTCTGTGGCTATGTAATGGTTACTGCAATTAGTATGTAAGACTTGGACTAAATTAGCCATAAATAGTTGAGAAATACTATAATATAATAATTTTGTTATCTTTATATCGTAACAATGTTGGTAGTTTTTTGAAGTCTACACCAGATGAAGTCAGAGAACCTAGTGCCTAGACACTCTGCCCAAATTCGAGATATTGAGTGGCTAAATTTAACATCGCACTTTTTGAAAAACATATTTTTAGGAAAGGTGCAAAAATTTTAACGCTCCGGGATTTGAACCGCCTTTTGGAAACCGTCCAAGCGCTCTGACCGCTTAGTCATGCGTTCTACATCCGGGCTGCATCGTATTTTTTTACGCTTATTACAACTTATTTTTATTGTTAGCATCTCTGTAGAGCGTGTTCGAATCCCGCTGTGTACAATTTTTTATACCTTTCCTAAAAATGTGCTTTTCAATTTCCTAAGTGTGTGATTAACACTTTAATAAATATATTTAGAAAACGTATAAAAATTTGAACGCAGCGGGATTTGAACCCGCGCCTCTTGAAAACCGTTCAAATTTTTATACGTTTTACGCCGCAAGGGGAATAGGGAGACAGAACCTACTGTCAAGACACTTCGTCCTTCCTTCCGTCCAAATTCAAGACATTGCGTGCTGAGAATGGCGCAACTAAACGCCGGGCTTTCACTTATCAACAAAGCGGGTAAATGAAAATCATTATTTCAATAATTTCGAGTAGAATTGAATCCGCGACCAATCACATTTACAGTTATACACTGTTCCACTGCGCTACAATTTTACATAACACATTTTGCATATTTATAAAATACATATGAACGACAAATCGATCAAATCTACTAACGTGAAAGTTTTGATATAATTTTTTTTTAATCTATTCGTCGATTCACATAAAGAGAATGTATTTAAAAAATAATGAAATCGTTAAATCTTTCACATTACCTAACAAGCAATATGCAACCAAAGAAAAAATGGCTGTTTTTGAAAGGTTGGTTAGTGTCAAAACTAGGATATAATCAAAACGGAGTGCTTTAGGTAATTTGTCGGTAGGCGTGGACGTGACCTATCGCGTTTAATAAACTTGTACATTTCTGTATACGACCCGGTTGTAGACGCTCAGCGAGAATTTATGGTAGAACCAACAAACTGAAAATTAGCACACAGTTAATATGTAGAGACATTTTTTTTTACATCTTAGTTTTTAAAACTATGCGGAATCGCTGCGGAAGCGATTGGTTGATTGATTGATTGGCTTATATACAGAAGTGCATATAGCCAAAATATTTTCATAATAAGGCATAAGAAACAAGGCATATGTTTGTTATACAATTTTATATAAAGTGACATATAAGTTGTTAGTGCTAGGCAACGTGTAGTTTACTTGTCAAAGGAACCATTATTACTGTTTAAATATTTAATTAATTAGTTACATTTTGGTTCATCAAAAAAAAAATTGTAAATTAAAAAAAAAATATGGTGGTGCAGTGTGAGTTTATCTGTGGCTGCGATTGGTTGTAGGTTCGATTCTCATTCGGTGACACTAGGTTTTCTATGTATATATATATACCTAACCTAACCTTTATTTTATTGGATAAATTATAAGGAAATAGGGAAAGAAATGATAGTTAGATAGATATTTCTTAATCTATACAAATTAAATAAAAATATTTATTTTTACAAATTTTGTCTGTCTGTCTGTTTGCTCCGGAACTGTCTGTCTTTTATTTCATATAAACAAAACTAACGGACAGTACAAACCAAGTCCAAATTTCACGCCTATTTCCGCATAACAGTTCTCTGAATACAGAGAAAACCTAGAGTCAAGAAAATCCATTCTTTCCTTTTCTCTTTCTTACTGTCTGCCCAAAATTGAGACATGAGTGAAGTGATGAGTGGAACTCAACGTCATGCTTTTTCTTAGGTTAGGTTATTATTAAAAAGGTTCTAAATCTAAATCCCTCTATTTGCCCCAAGAAACCTGCAACTATGATACATATACGTAAATAAAAAATATAAATTATTTTAATTTCGCTAATTCTTATAACTTAAACCCTATTAGAGTTGTATCCACGTTGTTACATTCAGTATCAATCAACATCAATATTAAATATAGGAAACACAGTTCGTGTCGACAAATAAATGTTTTTCCTATTTAATCATTTCCTCTACATTATTTAATAAATTTGTCAAGTTTTAATGTGAAAGTTATAGTTTTGTTTTCTTTATAAAACGTATATAATTTTAATATAACTAGTATAAAATTTTGCCTTAAATTAGAGAAAAGGTGAGATTCATATATATTTTTTTAATAATTTTTCAAGTATACGATCAACCCGTACGCGGCTTTCCTTATTTCGTATTTTCAGTGGCCCGTGAAAAAGTATCCTATTATCATCCCAAATCCCTCCTTAAGTATCTCTATATAAAATTTTATCACAATCGGTTCAGCGGTTTGGCCGTGATAACGTCACAGATAGACAGACAGACAGTTACTTTCGTATTTATAATATTAGTTATAATAATATGGATATTTATATTGAAAGGAAATATATACAAACTGTTTTTACAGAAAATATGCGGACGTAGTTCGTTATATATCGGAGGAAATCGTTAAACTTTATATGCAGTAGTGCACAAAGCCAATATTGTTCATTAGAAATACATTGAATTAATAAAATAAATATTACACACACTCCCATGTGTTCGAAATACACTTTTGTATAAAGTGCTACAAATTACTAAAGTGACACGTGTATCACGCACCTACGAGTATACTATTTATTAATAACTCGTATAATAGTTAAAAAAGCGAATAGCTTTTAAAAATATTATCTGGACTCAAGTGCAAAGTTTCCATCAAATCGGACTATAGTCCGATTTCTTGTACGTCCGGACTATCTCAGAACTTTATTTTGACTTAGTTTTTAGAAAACGTATTAAAAAATTAACACAACGGGCTTCGAACCCGCGCCTCTTGGACACCGTCCAAGCGCTCTGACTGCTAAGCCATGTATTCTACACACGTCTGCGTGGAAACTCTTATACGCTTATTACAATTTAGTTTGCTTGTTAGAAGCTCTCTAAAGTGATTTTTACAAATATCGTTTGGCTAGAGAGAAAGTCATTTATTAAATGTTTTAAAAATTTTAAAGTGTTAGTCACACACTTAGGAAATTGAAAAATATTTTTAGAAAACGTATAAATATTTTAACGCAGCGGGATTCGAACCTGCGCCTCCATCGCCGTCTTATCGTCGTTTAATAATTATTATTACATTTTTTTTGTTTTAGGTCGATATTATTCATATTAAATAAAACTTGTATTGTAAAAAACTATGGCGTAATTATATGTGGTTTTTGAATATCTTACAACAGTCTAGTGATCACTAAAAATATTAAAATTTAGTAGAAAGACCTTTTTTCCTTTTGTTTTAAATTTTATGACAAATATTTAAATCAGTACCCTTATCTGGATAAATAAAACGCTTATCTCTTAGGGTGGATTATATTATAAGTAATCTGGACCGTCCGTGTAAATCATTTTAAATTTACAAGTTACTTTTTGGGTTTTATGAAATTTTATTGTAGAAAAAATAATACATATTCATAATAGCCTATGGAGACACAGTACCAGCATACTGTCTCTTTAGGCTATTATATATATATATCTTTAGGCTATTATATTATACTCTATAGGCTTGGATTATATTGCAATCGTCCCAGGTTCGAATTTGTTGTGGGTTTTTTTTTCTAATGTATATTGTGTATTAACTAATATATAATATGTCATATGAAACAAATAGTAAAATTAAAATATTTTTCCTACTCAAGTAAAAATATTATAAGGTATAAACTTTTTTTACATTTGCCCTGTCAACAATTGGAACTGAGCCGTAAAACAACACCTCCTTGGAAATATGTATATATCTACTATATATATTTATATATATATTTATATATAAATTTATATAATTTTGTATTTCTTTTGATTTATAAATTGTGTTATTTATGTATTGTGTGTTTAATAAGTCCACCAGCCAACCATTTATTATAGCAGCTTCTCATCGCCCTAAAGGATCTCCCGGATGAGATGGCGACTTAGCCATAAGACCGACCGTCTTTAGTACATTTGTTTTTTTTATATCATATTCTTTTTTATTTAATTTTATATATAAATAAAGTAATAATACAAAATGTTTTAAAGTAACTACTACATAACATTGTCTGTTTGTACGACTTCATACACTTGCTTCGACTTCCTAGCAATATCCTATAAAACGAGCATTGTCGCAAACCGTAAAGAAGTCGTTAAACACCACTTGAATTTATCACAACATTGTATCATTCCATCAAAGTTTAAACTTTACCGAAACAAAATATATGTTTGTTTTCAAACATTCTTCATTTTAATTATAAAAAACACAATAAAATAAATCTTAGATTTAGAAGGTAATTATGATTCAAATAGCTTTTTATAATATGTACTTATTAGAAATAGAAAGCATTCAGTTCTCTCTTTTTTTATCGAGTTCTTGAGAAAGACTGATTCGATTTTGATAAAAATTATATGGAAAGATTAAATTGTTTTTTATATTTTTCTTTTGATTTCGCTAAGGATAAGTTTCTATATTAAGTTAGTTTCGCATAAATTAATGTTTTTATAGACCAGAAGCGAGGTAAGCTTCCGTCATTGAACACCATATCAATTTGAACGTTCCAGTTCAGTTCGAACTAATCACCTGCCTTGAGTACTAAGTGCTAATGCCACGTTGTATGGAAAGTACACTAAAAACACTACATATCCCTAAAATAGTTAAAAACTTGAAATATAATGAATTATTACTCGAGTAGTTGTCCCCCACAGCTTCGTTCGTGTAGGCCCGTAAGAGTTTCAGGAAATTTTCTAATACACTACCCAAGGAAATGCCAAATTGCATAACTTCAACTTTCTTCGCTCAGTCGTTTCGGATTTTGTCTATCAGTCCCTTAGTAACGGGAGAGTTTTATATATAGGTACTAGCTACCCGCACATGGCTTCACCCGTGTCAACAGTATCTGTTTCGTACCTGCGGCAGCCATATCGTTAAACAATGAAATTCCTGGAAAACCAATAAAAATAGTATAAGAATAGTCTATATTTATCCCAAGACTCTAAGTATATCTCTATAAAATTTCATCACAATCGGTTCAGCGGCTAGTTTCGCATTTATAATATTAGTATAGTATGGATATACATTCGGCAATGCATATAGATAAAAAAAATAATCATTCTTTTCTAGTCCAGGGGGTGGGAGATAAAACTTTATAAGGGTAATAAAGGCCATGAACATACTTAGTCAAAGTGGCGTGCGTGATCGGAATATAGTATAAGGGCTTTTCATGTTTCTATGGAATTAATGGGCAAATGATGAAAAATAAATTTGTAAATTAACTATTTACTAAAACTACTAAATATTACAAGCTGTGGGTGATATGGTTTCAATTAACAGAGCGGAGAAACGAAAATAATTTAAATATAATCATTCCCCCGAGTGAGAATCGAACCGCCGACCATCGCGTATCCAGCCAGTCGCTATCACACAACGCCACGATGGCCAACATGAACGTAATATTTTGGTATTTCAATAAGACTATAGTGTTATTGTCAATTGTTTTTTATTTTAATTACAATATAAGTTTAGAAATATTTATAGAAGAATTATTTATATAAATATTTAGACAAGTTTAGAAATATTTATAAAATAATTACTTATATAAATATTATAGAAGAATTACTAGTCAAAGTCAAAAGTCAAAGTCAAATAATTTTATTCAAAATAAGAAGATACATACTTAATTTTTTGAACGTCATGTAATTTACCATGAGTGTTAAAAAGTTTTCTACATTAGGTAGTTGAGTTGAGTTGACAGCGGATAGCCCGAGTGGAATTTAAACTTTTCAACCATCTCGTTTACAGTCATATGCTATACCACTGCGCCTCAGTGGATGTGTAAAAATAGAAATTATATATAAAGAAACTAAATTTGAAGTAGAATAGAAGCTTGTTGAGTTCGTTCACAATAGCGAGTCAGTAGTCCAAATTGCCCGATTCAAAGAGTGAATGGAGAAATCACGACAAACGAATTTATTAAAGATATTATGTTCTATTTTATTATATTATACAAGCCGCTTTGAGATGGGAAAATAATTAATTTAAGATATATTATTTATTTTAGTTTTTGCTTCACTCTTTTTTCCGCATAGCAGGGTAGTAAGGGACAACGTAGTGTCAAGACACTCCTTTCTCAATTTTCCGCGTTGAGTGGCGAAACTCAACGCCGCGCTTTGTTTTATGTACTAGAGCGAATGTATTGTAGCTAAAAATATATTTAAGTTTGTGAGTAATATGGTGTCATCGAGACGGCATATGCGTTGTGGGTTCGATCCCCATTAAGGGGAATGACTCGATAAAATTTATGTCCATTTACAAACGCATTTTCAAAGTCCGCCACTCAATACGCAATGTTTCGAATTCGGGCGAAAAATGGCGAACCGAGTGTCTTTACACGGGCTTAATGCCGCGCGGGGGAATATAATAACCGTGCTTAGATTATAAAGCTGTAGTCAGCGCATTATGTAAATACTCTATGATTGAACAGAGCTTCAGTTCAATTCAGATATTTGCGCATATCAGTGTAGTCAGAGAAACCTAAATTTAAATAAACTGGTCAGAAATAACAGAAACGAAATCAATGAACTTCAGGATCACTATATATGCTCTAAATATTATTTCTTCGCAACTTCACGAACTTGCCCGAAGCAGAGCAGTCAGCAGCAAGAAAATAATTTCAAGACACTCCGTTCTCCGCTTTTAGTCCAAAATCCGCACTCCACGCCACTCATTGTCTTACCAATGCACAGAAATGAAAATAATTTAATTATATCTCTCCGAGTGGGGATCGAACCCATAACCAATCGGGTTTGCAGCTAGTTATTATTGTATTGAATAAATTTCTTTAACCTTTAACACGTATTGAAGACTTAATTTGCCTGAAGGAAAAATTCTATATAGAAAAGGCTTTTCGTTCTGAAATGTCACGTGATTTCACTTATGCCAACTCCATGCATTTCTCTATTCAATGGACGTTATTGAAAATTGAATCATCAATTTGAAATAGATTTCTTTATAATAGGATATATAATCTTTGCACCCGATATACTATTAGTTACAGACGACTACTTATATCATTACTGAATGACACATTTTGTTAAGCACGCAATTTGAAATAACAGGAAAAGCAGTGAAACCTAGTGTTAAGACTCTCCTTTTTTTGTGTTTCGCCTAATTTCAAACCAAAATGAACAGTCAGGCTTAAACAGACCTCACATTTAAAACTATATGTGCTTTGTTTAGAATCACATGTAAAATATTATAAATAAATAAAATACAAAAAAAAGATTATAAAAAATAAAAGAATAAAAAGAAAATAACAAAAAAGGCACAAACAGATACTCTGTTAACAAAAAAAATATTTTTAATACGATATTAATTTCGCTAGCGACTGTCTTCCAATAACTGGCTGTAAATACACTCAGTATTTGCAGGTCAGCTTCTCATTGCCCATAGCCATAACACATAGATGGCATTTTAATCGGGATTTCAAACTGTACTAAGCATCAACGAATTGTGTGAAAACGCTCTACAATACCCTTATAAAATAACGTACTATACGAGACATCGTATTAACGAGGTTTCACTTTGTTTAGTAATGTTAGTATAGAAATTCTCATCTAAATTAAACCCAAACTAGTGTCTAAGATCCCAGAGACAACACGATTATTAGTTCCAACCCACGTATCCTAGGCGGGATAGTAAGAAAACGTTTACAACCCTAATAAGTTCTTTGATTTTCACGATTGTTACACATTTTTAAATGAAACTATTATATAACCGGATTAATCCGCGTATAATATTGGTATTCGAAAATACATTTTAGAACCCGTCGTTTAGAAAACTTTACAGTAGTCCGTGGTCACAGGTAGACTCCGGTTCTAAAATGTATTTTCGAGTACCAATATTATACGCGATTAATCCGGTTAAAAATAGTTTCATTTCAAAACGTTTACAACTCTATCACGTAATCCACTATCATAAACTTCTTCATATATGCTGTTCTGGGAGTACTTCTGTTTTATAAGTGGCCCTCCTCCAGTATCACAGACACTGTACTCCCGTAGGTCTCTCTCTCTTCATCTCTTGGCATTCCATCTTATACTATTATATATTTTATACCATAATGCAACAAAATTCCCTTAACTTTAATCTACATATACATAAGTCGAGACAAATTGCATGCTTCACTGCACCCGGTATGCATAAAGCGTCCTGCAGATCGTAAAGCATCCGCCATAAAAGTGTACATGCCCAATATAATACTGGAGTTTAAATGAAAACTTTATCATGAGGCGAAACGTATGGAATATAATTATATATAAACGGCTTTCACTTCCGGTAATATCTGATCAGTATTTTAACATACTATTTACTCATTCATGCTTCTTTGACGTAGGTGACTCAGTGACAAGTCACTCCGCTCTTAATTAAGAAAGCTATGACGTATTTCCTCCATTAATAGAACAAAAACACTATCATTTGCATATCAGTGGTCACGCGTGACAGCGTCTGATATAAGCGATGGTTGTAGGTTCAATTGTCACTCGGGAAATAGATTATATTTGAAATATTTTGATTTCTCCGCTCTAGGAAACGGACAGAGAGTTCCGCCATTTAATAGGTTATCTCTGCCTACTCTAAAAATGACATCAACATTCATTTTAAACATTAATGTTTATTTCATGTTTCTTCTGCATACTAAATACAAAGGTATTATTGAGAATTCAAAACTAATTTAAAAGCATAGAAAATATTGTGCCAAGCAAATTTTCTTTACCATTTAGCGAACATAAAACATTCAAGTACAAACAAATAATAGTCACAAATTGATCGAAGACTTCGTCAGAAAAGCTTTTAAGTAATTTAACTAACTCCTATTAAGTTCTAGACGTTTTAAATTGAGACTTTCTCTTAGGTTATTAAGGAAGCTACAGCGTAAAAGCTACAGAAATTTATTATACCAGTGATGGCGTATAAGAAGAAATGCCTTATCATTCCATGGAGTCACATGCGAGTGCCTATCGCGTTCCCAAGGGGAGGCCTCGGAGCAGCGCCTAGGACTCAAGTGTAAGGTCTCGGGGTCCCTTTAAAATGCGCATTTAACGCTCGCCTCCACTGACCGAGCTCTCCTTTTTGCCTAACCAAATTGGAAATGATATATGAAGGCCGTATTGCCAAAATATATATAAAATGTATTCATATTATATTCTGAAAATTAAAGGCTTAATAATTAATTTATTTTTGGAATATAAGTACAAAGTTCCTAGTTTAGTTTTTGAGTTGCTGTTGTTTTTCTTTAGAACAATATATAAATTGACAAAATTTGTTATATCTATTCTGCATCAAAATGTTTCAATCTTCAATAGACCTGAAGTTGATTCAAGGTGTGGAACTTAGTCTAGGTCTGCAGCTAGATCTTTGCTATATATTGCAGATAAAAAACACTCTAGTTTTTTTTCAATTTGTTAGACGTGCATATAAAAAATATAATGAACAATACAAGAAAACAAAAATATACCTCACAACGACTTCACTGTTCACTTGAGTCTTATCTTGGAAGCGGGGCAACTGAAAATTTATTACTTCCAGCTTTGTATATGGCAGTTAATTTAACTTGCGTTTGTTTCGACAGATAAAAAGTTATGCAAAACTTTGTGACTCGCTGAATTTAATTCGCTTTAGAGATTAGAATGAAGTTTCATATCATATGGTATCATGAGTGGTGGATAATTACGTATATTTTGTAGTATTTTATAATTTCATTCTTTCAAATATAAGTATAATATTTTTTGTTTAGTTAGTTTCAAGCTTTATTCCCACATAGCAGTCACAGGGAGCCTAGTGTCAAGACACTCGGTTCATCACTCTCCGTGCGTTGACTGGCGGAACTCAACTGCGCTTCCTCTTAGGTACCAGAGCGGAGAAATGATAATATTCTAAATATAATCATGTTGCGAGTGGGAATCGAACCCACAACCCATCGCGCTTATGGACCGACGTTGTCCTGTTGCATATTTGAAGTTTAAATCAATGAATCTGAATCGTGAATAACCAATTTATTGCGTAAAAAAGTCAAATTCAAATTGAAAAATAGAAATATAAAGTTAAGAATCTTAATTAGTTTGGGTAAAATAAATTATTCGGAGTCTTTTGTTTTAGTATTTTTTTTCAAAGAAACAATTGTTTTAGTATGAAGTTATTACTTTATGTAATAACAATTATAAACTTCACATGTAACTATGAGTTCAAACTGACTGAAATATAATTTACGAGCTACATTTCCAACACAACGCCTTATTGCATATGTAATAAGACTTTTTACATACGGATATATATATATATATCCGTATGTCAAAAGGTAGAGAGAGAGAGAGAGAAAGAGTGTTAAATACAAAAAAAACTCTTATTTTTAATATTATTTTGCGCGCTAGGTGGCTGATCTCAACGCCGCACTTATATCACGGCCAGATAAACATAAATAAATATAATCCCCAAGTAGAAATTGCACCCACAACCATAACGTTTTACAAAAAGACGACCCGCTGCCTCACTGCGTCACAATGGCATATACCCCCAACCCCCCCATCCATATCAAATAACACTGCGCTGAAACACTAATAAATCATATAAAAACGTTGACTTGAGTAGTAGAAATATAGTATAATTGGCGGTAAGAATTATGTTTTCACAAAACCAATGTTACTAGTTTTTTCTTAAATAATACACCATGAGTCATTTTCCTTTAACAGAACTATTATAGTCATCATAAAGTAAGTTGTAACTAACTTACTGTACACCTAAAGCGTTCTTATGCTTTAAGTCGTTCATTCTTAATGAACGACCGTCTCTAACTAATATTCTCGATACTGACATTACTGACATTTTTATGTTAACTGACGATTGGAGTGCTTGGTACGATAAAGAATATTTTGATTTTGATAAAATTTTGCCTTAATAAAAAAAATATAGAATAAAGTATTTATTACTAGTTTTATTTTACAAGCCAGGCAAATTAATAGATAATTAAAAATCTTTACTGTGTAATATAAAAGACTAACGTCTAGCATAAACTTAATACCAAATTAATTTCAGGTTCTTAAAAAAATATATTTTAATAAAATATAAAAAATTAAACGTTATAATCGCACATCGAATAACACATAAGGCACATCGAATCCATCCATCTTAACGAGGCACGTCGAAAACCGTCAACGTATTATATATATATATATTTACATATTACAAGTCCTGGCGCCAGCACTGGTACACGTACTGGCGCAAGTCGACTGCAGCAAATACTGTAGCTAGTTACTCGTTCTAGTTACTGGCACAAGTGCACTCGCACTAGTAACTTACGCAAATAGTAACTGGCAAAAAGTTGAATATGAGCCTACGAATATTCTTATTCGATATATATAATTTTAATTACCCCAAAATGTAATACGAAACTCTAATGGTCCCGAGTAATTCAATTACATCCGCCTATTACGTCATCGCGAACTCAGCTACAACCACTCCAGCCTGGAGGTTATTTGCAATGTACTGACACAATTTATGATTTTACACTAGCTGCCCCTACTAATATGTTATATATATGAAGCAGCTTCACGCTTTTTACAGTATGGAGCTGTGATGCTTAGTCTTTCTTTCTTGCCATGAAACCTTAATTTATACATATAATAAAAATTTAGGTAATCACGGTCTGTACATGGAAGAAATGAAAAAAAAAAATTATTATCAGGGGCATAATAGGACCCAAAACAATGATTTTTAATTTATTTCTGTTCGTTTATCCGTTTGTCTGTTCATCTGTTTGTTTGTGCACGCTAATCTCAGAAGCGGTTTAAGCGATGTGAACAGTTTGACTATTGTATTGTGATAAACTTCCCTTAACATTTAGTGTTTATTTAATTTCAATCGGGTCATAAACAAAAAAGTTACCACCATTTAAATTATAAGTTTAAGCAAAGTTTGTTATGTGAGTTTAAGTTAGAACGTGGACGGATACAAAAACGAAATAGTTTAGTCATGTAATTTACGCAGGCGAAGCCGCGAGCGGTTTGCTAGTATTAAATATGTGTGATAGTTTTCGTGTTTGGGTAATAATGAAAGGACAAAATTTAACAATTCATAAGTATTATAATACGTGAGTGCCTAATCCTAAGATCCATAAGATCCGAGAGCATGTGCAGTAGAACTGGTTGTACTCTTGAGTTTATTTTTGGGACAATTTGCCGAAAACACAATAGAAAATTTATATTTAAGCTATCTAGTTTTGTAAGCTATTTAAAAATTTACTTAACGCTTTTTTTCCATTGGCAGAGAAATCCTAGTGTCAAGATTCTCTACTGAATTCTAGACATTATGTGTGAAGTGGCGGAACTCATTGTTTTAGTTAGAAGAGTTTAGATATGAAATTAATTTAAATATAAGTGGAAATTGAACCTACAAACAATCTAGTTTACATTCAAAAGTAGTCCCACGGGGTCACGATTCACACAAAGTAGCGTCGACGAAACCTTATTTAAGAGAATCAAAAGTCAATTCAACTCAACTTTATTATCAATGTTTTTAAATTTTTTACCATATATTATATAAATATTAATAAATGTCTTATATTTTTTAATGCTTCAGCGTTTAGCTTTAAATGCGATCTGCACATGTGGAATTGTGAACAATATAAAAAATTCGGGCCGAAATTACATAATTTCCATAACACTAGCTTACATCTGTCAATTAGCTAACAGATGTCGATCCCACAACCACGTATAACTAGACTATAGATGTTCAAGCCACGATGACTTTGTAATAAAAATGAAAAGACAACAAAATTACTAACAAACTTTTCCTATCCATATTAGCTTTTACGCACTCACATATATAACTTCATATTTCAGGACATTAAAACTTTTCATAATGTTAGTATTCACTTGAAGACCATGACAGTGACATGGTATTCACATGGGTGCCAGTTATTTGTCAAACTAACTGAACAGTTAGTGTAAAGAGAAATTCAACTGTTTGCGGTATGTTTGTTTGATAATATTATTACTTTGATTTTGATCGAATTAGGGTTGTCTCAATAAAGGAGAATGTATTAGGTAAATATTCTTGATGCAGAAAATTTGATTACTTTTTTGTTTCGTACATATCTTGTTCATCTCGCAGATATGGAGGAATGTAGTGAGTCTGTTCTCCAATTTCCGACTGTAGTGACAGTCTGTTCTTCTTAATTTCGACTATAGTGCCAGTCTGTTCTCCAACTACCAACTGTAGTACCTGTCTGCTCTTTAACACATTTCATCTAATAAGATGTAGGAAACATATGTCATAGAAAAAAATACTAGTGTATTTGACGTGTAAAACACACGTTGCTTTAACAACCTCTATTTACTATAGTAAACGTTTCTAAGGTTTACTATATAGCTATATACACAATCTCTTGTAGTCATAGCATGTTAGTCATATGGTAGTGTAACATAATATTTATATTATTAATTAAATGTATTTCTAATATATTATTAAAAGAAATATGAACAAGCTTTAAACACGCCAAATCTCATACTTCTCCGTTTGCATAATTAAAAAAAAAGGCATCTTTATTTTTTATTTCACGTACGAGTATTAATATTGATTTTCGGTATAAAAGTGGAAGAACGGAATGTCTTGACACTTGGTACTTTCTGCTATGCGGGAAAAAGTGAGAGGCTAATAATAATAAATATTATGCTAATCGTGGTTTAAACCTACTTTATTATGATAATTTAAGTAGCTCATCATATTTTTAAACTACGGTCTATTTACGTTGCTACTAACAGTTAAATAAACGGGTAAAATCCTACTAGTCGAGTTACAACTATTATTTATGAAATTTCCGCGTTTCTAAAAGGGTGTGGAAACAAAGTGTTTAAAAGATTGAATCTAGAAATTTATGATAGGGCGTTGAAAACATAATGGTTTAAGATGAGAATAAATATTTACAAGCACACTTAGCTAAGAGATAAAAGCGGTCTGCCCGGCTTAGTTTGCCCAAGAATCTGCATTTTGTTATAAGTTGGTTGGTACATATTTATTGGTAACAGGCACACTTTAATACTTTCTGCATTAATTTATACACTTCGTCTAAGAACAATAAAAAAATTGATTTATTTAAATTTACATATTTTCAGTATTTGCGGATTTGAAAAACTTGTTGGACATGTTCTGAACTCATTACTTTATTTAACTATTCTAATTTGAATTTACGCCCGCAGCGGTCATAAAGAGGTATACATATAGAGAATGTTAGATTTTCCAAAAAAAAAAATTATCGTTATATATATAATACTTATTTATAGAACTCCATTAAAATTATTGCCCGTCAATGAATTGTTTTACATATTCAAAGATGTCTTAAGATTAATCGGTTTAACTCAAATATCCAGAATAAGAAGAAAGTCCTCTCAAAATCCAGCCAGTAAAAAGGCCATCGTGTCGCAATGGCACTCTGACGAGTGAGACGTCTGACTGTAAACGTGATTGGTTCTGGGTTCGATTTCCTCTAGGGAGAACAAGTTATATTTCAAATTATTCTCGTCCTCCGCTCCGCTTTGGTAACTAGTATAAGGCGCGGTTTTGACATTAGATTATTTTTGATTTCCCTTTTACGAGGGAAAAGCGTGAAGCTGCTTACAATACGCTACAACCTCACCGTACAACCTTAATCCGGAGAAAATAGACTGATATTGGCATTGTAACAGCGAATGTCTCAAGAAAACTTTGTTCTATTAGAACAAAAATTAACTTAAATAAGTGAGTAAATTTTAAATTTGTATATATTTAAGGATGATTTGTATATATATAAGAAGTCCGAATCCTAGATTTTGGTCTCCACATTTTGGAAATTCGAATCCACAACCTCAATAACTATTTATTAGGCAAGTATTGCTGCCACTGTACCACCATATCATTATGATGCAGTAGTATAGAATAGTAACTAAGCAAACTATAAATATGTCTGTTGCTTGGAGTAGAATGAAGTATTTTCTCCAATTATCAATTGCAAAAGCAAGTTTATTAAAAGCATATCGTAACTTTATGGAGTATAATAATCTATATATATAAAATGAAAATGTAACTCATCGTTGTCTGTACATGGAAGATATGTAAAAAAAATATTATTGGGGGCATTTATCAATATAATAGAAGCCATAACAATGATTTTTAATTTTCTTTTATGTTTGTCTGTGCGTTTGTTTGTGCACGCTAATCTCACAAACGATTTGACACACTTAAATGCAGTTTCTAAAATTGTTTTTTTGTAAACTTCCCTCTCCCCTTCCCTTATTTCATTTCAATCGGATAAATAAAAAAGTTACAATCATTTAAAAGGTAAAGTTTTATATTGTAAGTTTTTTCCTTTTTTCCGTATAACGGACAACAATCTTGTTCAAAGAGGATCTATTTTCAGCAGACTCCTTTTTCACCTTTCTACCCGAAATTGAAACATTGCGTGTTGGAACTAAACGCCACATTTTAACAAAACGTTGAAATGAAAATATTTTGCATATATACGTTCTCCAAAGTGGGTATCGAACCCATGAACAAAATGGGCACGCACCAAAATATCATGCTAATTATAGAATATAAAATAAGCTTTCCTTAGTGAATCAAAATATATTTAAAATATACTTTAGAATAGGTTTATTACGACACTGTTAAGTAAAACTCATAAAACCCCATAAAATCATAAAAGCATTTCATGTTTATGTATGTAAAATTATATTTCTTGAATGTCTAATAAAGGTTCCTCTATAATTCTTTCATTCTCTGGTTGTAGGTTCGAATACTATTTGAGGATTGTATTTCTGACATACATAGGTCGACGTTATCTCCCCGCAGGTAGTGAAGTGTCAAGTCCACGCAGTTGACTACAGCGCTAGCTTTGATTTCTACTTCAGCGTTTACAATTTCAATTTCCCTGGTATTGTTATACTAATCGTCTTAATAAATTATGGAAATTGGAGAACGGGATGATATTCTCTTTACGAGATATTTGCATATTCAAAATATAAATGCAGTTTTTTTAATGTTTTTATTAATAAATATTTTTCTTTAGTAAGTTTTCCTCTGAATCACAGAAACATGACTACTTTTTTTCATAGAATTTATATTGATAAAACATAAGTATAAAAGTACAAATATTAAATCTCGAATCATTTTAGTAACTATACGGAAATATATTGAACCCAGAACTGCCACCAAAAATAAAAAATCAGACTACAACTAACGGTTTTAAAAACCCTAGATTCGTAAACAATCTATTATGAGATAACAACTTGGACAATTCAAGAGAATGGCTGTAACGAGTACATATAAATCTTCATTGCAAGCAATTACTAAAGCCGTTTTACATTCAAATTCAATTTGCTCCAATTTCCAATGTAAATAGTAATCATCTCCCAATCAACAGTCATGTATGTTATGAATAGTCTAGTTTATATTTGGGATTCCTTTGCTAAGTACTTATTAGGTTTCTAAAACTTTATTATTATAATTATCGTATTGACAAGTTGTATCTTAATTTAAGTATGAGACCCAAAGAAAAAGACAATATCAAAAACGGGCATAAACTAAATAAATACATCTGTGCTGAAATTGAAATTCATCCGATTTAATTTGCACTAAATATCAAACACTTTTAAGCTTAAAAATGCTTTTTTACTATATTGTTTTTTAAAAGACCTTGCCTTCTCCATACAACGCCATGGGCACAGCAGCTAAATTTCATACAACTCTAAAGAGTTCCTCAAAAAATGTGATATAGAAAAGTGGCCTCACAGTGAGCCAAGAAAGTTAATATTGAAAAAGACATATTTAGAAAACGTATAAAAATTTGAACGCAGCGGGATTTGAACCCGCGCCCCTTATAAAGCGTTGAAGCGCTCTGACCGCTAAGCTATGCGTTCTACATACAGCTACGTTGAAATTTTTATACGCTTATTACACTTTAAAAAATGTAAAAAAAATATAAAGTTAATATTGTTATTTAATTGGCAATTTTCAATCTCTCCAAACGTAAATGTATGAGATTCCTTTTGCTTACGACACGTTAGGTTGTTTCTACTGGATGCACATCTGACTAATTTACAACAATTGTTACAAATAGAAGCCTACGTCCGACAACTGCTTGAACCAAAACATAGTTGGGATATAGGTATTTAGGCCAGATAGTTTCTGACGGCTGCCTTTACTAAACTGAAATTCAAGTTTACACCCTTACTCTTGACTGATAAATGACTGAAATTCCAGAAAGACTAGGTAGAAAATGACTAGACTGGACCGACTGGAACTTTTAATGTAGTTCTCTAATTATAGCGCTTCGAACGTGCAGCTTGAGGAATTGTCATTTCACCAATGTCACGTTGAACAGAGAACCGAAAAACAAAGCTGTCATGGCTCAGTGGCATCGTAGAGAAAGCATGCGATGGTTGTAAAAAAAATGCATGTGATAAACTTACTGTTTATTTTTCTTTTACAACGAAAAATGATAGATAAATTGGTTTCCATCTAGATAAATAGGTTTTAATCTAGACAGTTACAAAAAGAAATAAACGGGAGAATAAAAATAAAACATATAAATAGCATTAGGTATATATTTTTTTTTAGGCAGTAAAAGTAATAGTAAAATCCATACAAATCTAACAATCGAATATAAATATCCTGTAAGGATTTGATGTTTATATAAAAAAAAACTGAGCTCAAAAAGCTGGCGAACTGTACCGAGTACCGGATATGAATAAATGGCTGATACAAAAACCGGTGGAAATGTTATTGACATGATTTTTTTTGTGTTGTATCCGTTCTATTGTTTTGTGTTTTTTATTAACATATAATATAATAGAATAGAGTTAGATTTAATCGTTATATCTACATACACTGGTAGCAAAAAATATTTAACAGCTTGTGCTCGATTTTAAGAATATCTTCAGAAAAATCTAAATATTCATATTCATATAAAGTGTTTTTTAAATTATTCTTTTGTCTGGTTTCATAAAGCTTAGGGTCTAGTCTTGTTAGATAATCGTGACATTGGTCTAGTCTGGTTAGAAAAAGCGTGACATTGGTCTAGACTACCTAGTTCAGACAAAGTATAGATCTAATTATACAGACCGCAGGTGACCTAATTATACAGAACACTGGTTCAAGGATACAGATGTAAAACATATGCTATGCAGCGTTAGGCAATTCCTGAGTATGAGGCTACAAAACTACAGAAAAATCCATGTTGATATTTTATATTTTATAATATAGTATACAAAACTTACAATGGATTTTGTATGTATATTGCACAATGCCTTAAAAAGTTAAATAAGATTTAACACGTACATGCCATATAAGGCAATGACTTCTAGATCATCAGAGTTCAAGGATCACTGTATGGGTACTTCTTAGTAACAAAAAAAACCATAGTATTACAAAAGAGCATAACTTCGCAATTGCAGCTCTATGGTAATAATTTAAGGCTTATAACAAAATTGCTCTAACTGCGAAGTATTTGGCGAGTTTTCGCATTCGTTCACCTCTAGTCGTTATCCAGATATTTAATGTGGAAATTTTTCTATTGTTATTTGGCTGTTATATTAAAATATTAAAAGAATAATGACCTTGACTACACGTGGAGCATTTTTTTGCTTATTAATAGATTTTGGCATCGATTGTGGTTTGATATAGTATGTGAGATAGCGAAATTCAATACGGATGTACGGCGGGTTTGTTAATAAATATGGACGTAATTGGACGAAACTATATATTTCGAATATTGAAAGCAATATTTCAACTCTATATGTGAACTTTACATCAAACATCTAGACATTGAATATTGGTATTAATATATAAAACATTAGTATGGATTATATTAATATATATAATCCATACTAATGTTTTGAATGCAAAAGTAACTCTGTCCATCTGTGACGTCATCACGGCGAAACCGTTGAACCGATTGTGATAAAATTTTATATAGAGATACTTGAGGGTTTTGAAATGAACATATAATTCCACGTTAAAAATATAATTCACTTGCTTGAAGTATATTTATTATTGTTCCTAAGCCTTTCCTCTTTCTTGGCTTTTTCTACATTCAACAATATTTTCTTCTGTTAAAACTCAGCCATGCTCAGTAAAAGGTTGTGGGTGGTTGTAGTTTCGATCACCTATTGTAGGGATGATTGTATTTAACGTTTTCTTCACATCCCCACAGCAAGACAAAGCGGGGTGTTGGGTTCAGCCACTCAAAATATAGTCTTTAAATTGGGCTAAAATTGGAGAACAGCGTGTCTCAATACTAAATTCTCTCCACCTACCCTGACATATCCTAATAAATGATTTAATTTAGCTCACTCTATATGCATAGTATTGTATAAAACGTGCTTAATATAACAAGTGACCCGCTCGCGGCTTTGCCTGCACAAATTTCAATAACTATTTGGTTTTTCGCCCGCCTTCGTTCTCATTTAAACCACAAATTTTGCTAAAACTTATAATTTAGTCAAATTATGAAAGTAATTATAATTTTTAGACAATATTTACACAGTGAATTGATTTAAGTTTCAGCTAACTTAATAAAACAGTTATTTTATAGTATATTTTTATACAAAATTGAAATCGTTGCGACTTTTTGAAAGAAACAACCGATTAAAATCAAATAAACACTGAATGTTAAGAGCAATTTACCAAAATATTATAGTAGATAAAACTGCATTTAAATCAGTTTAGCCGTTTCTGAAATTTATGTGCTTCGTGCACACAGACAAAGAGAAAAAGAAGTAAAATCTATTTTTTTTGATTCCATTACATTGATAAATGCCCCCAATAATATTTTTTCTTGTGTACCATCCATCAATATTTTTATTATATGCATAGACAAGCAGTATAAATCACTGAAATCCTTTATACAGATCATATTCAATTATAAATACTTGTAACCCCTGTATTATCTGACCACAACAGCTCATCTAATTGTGTCTCATACATAATTATCGGCTCGTCCCTTGTCGCTTTTAATTAAGGGATGAAAACCCTTACATATGCATTGAAGTACAAACGCTGTAAATTTGCTAGTTTCTCTGATTTTGAGTTAAGTTCTTTGAGTAGTTTGAGATAGAGAAAATGTAGTTTTTAAGAGATAGCCGGATCATAAATACATGAACTTTGTAATAATTTATATAGTAATCATATTATTGAGAATATAACCCTTGCTAAGGATTTTTTAAACATTTTTTTTCGTCCTCACGCTTTTCCGCATAACAAAGTAGTCGGAGAGAACCTAGTGTCAATACACTCTGTTCACTACTTTCCGTCTGAATTTGAGACATTGTATGTTGATTGGCGGAGCTGAACGCCGCGACTTGTCGTGTACAAGAGCAAAAAAATGAAAATAATTTAAATATAATAATTCCTCCGAGTAGGGATTGAACCCATAACCAACCACGTTTGTGGTCAGACGCTGTCCCACTGCGACACGACGACTGTATAGCTTTATTAAACTTACTTTAGATTAAATGACAAATTAAACGAAAATGAGTACAACAAGAGTAAGGACGAAACGTCTGTATTTCTATTAGTTTGCATTCAAAAAATCTCATTCTTCATACAGACTTATACATCATTCTTGTTTATGGTGCTTCATAAAACTTGGTGCTTCATATTACCAGATACCTGATGTTAAAATACTGCAATCTGCAGTCGTACCTGAAGACAAAATAATATATCATTAATATTCGTTATATTACATATTATTATGATAAAGTTATATAGCTTTTTTCCGTATATCAATGTAGGCAGAGAGAACTTATTGTCAAGACACTCCGTTCTCTACTTTCCGCCCAAATCTAAGACATTGCCTGTTGAATGGCGGAACTCAACACCGCGCTTTGTCTTCGGTATCCGAGCGAAGAAATGAAAAATGGTTGTATATATATAATCATTATAAGATCTTTGATTTTCGCGATTACTACACATTTTGAAATGAAACTATTTTTAACCGTATTAATCGCGTATATTATTTGTATTCAAAATAGCGTATATTATTTGTATAAATTGGCATTCGAAATTATATTTTACTGTAGACTGACTCTACCTGTGGCCACGGACTACTGTAATGTGTTCGAAACGTCGGGTTTTTAAATGTCCATAAATGAATATATGGCCCACTAGTTGCACCCATAGCTAGAAAAATTGATACTAAGAAACAAAAGAGATTAGCATCGTTAATCGCCTAGCAGGGTAGTAGCCAGAGAGAATCTAGGGTCAAGACCCGTCGTTCTCCATTTTCTGACCGCAATTGAAACATTGCGTGTTTAGTGGCGAAACTTAACGCCGCCCCGTGTCTTAGGCTCCAGACCACAATAACTAAAAATATTCTACCTGTTACCACTGATTATTGTAAAGCCTTCGAAAAGGGTCGGGTTTAAAATAAAATTTATTTTCGAATGCTACTAATATACGCGATTAATCCGGTTAAAAATAGTTCAATTTCAACATCTATCTATCAACAATCATTCCTCCGAGCAGGAATCGAATCCACAACAGTTACAGTCAGACGCTGTGCCAAATAAAACGATTGTTCTATATTAAATAAACTAGGTGCCAAATCACTTAATTTCCCAAACAATGAATTTAGATTATAAAATGTAATATGCGTACGCAAAATTTTCATCCACTTGCAATTTTCTTCCAATAAATTGGATAAAGACAAATCTCGTTAGCATACGTCGTATAATAAGTTAAAGCATTTCGTAATTTCATAACATCCAAGTGTTGTATATTGGAGGAAATGTTGAGAATTTTCCATACAATAATGTAGGGGGAAAATTCAATTTTGCAACGCCTTATTGAATAACGTTACTTTTGCTTATAGGGGGTCTACTTGTGTTAAATGTATTTTAAAATGTATTCCATTCATTTTGTATAATACTAGTACCGACGCTGATATACGGCAGCGAACCGTGGACATTTCAGAAGGAGAATCAAAGAATGCTGAATGCTGTAGAGATGCGATCTCTTCGTATGATATGCAAAGGCAGCTTAGCTGATCGAATTCGCAATGAAGAAGTACATATAAGGGCAGGCGTAAGAATGTTATATTAAGAATGAAGAAGTGCTTAGGTGGTTTGGGCACGTTTGGAGGAAAGTGATGAAAGAATGGTAAAAAAGAGAGCTAGGAGGATACCTCAGTTGACCTTCAAGAACACAGTATTGATGATACTGGAGGAAGGTCATGTAAAAAGCATGAGGACCGCGCGGAGGGCGTGTTTGAAGAGGTTGATGATAGTGGACGAGGCGAAAGAAGTATGTAGAGACGATAGCGTCTGGTACTCCGTTCTCTTTTACTACCTGATAAGGGTAGAAATAAGAAAGAAAATAAGGGTAGATAAAAATGTAACTATAAAAAAACAAAATTGGGTAAGAAAATAACAAAGTACCGCCAAAGTTGAATCGAACACACAACCAACGCTTTCATAAAGATATTGTCTACAGCGTCATGATAATCTCATTATTCAGGTATTTTTTTTTACAGCTTCACGATTTCTCCTGCCTAGCAGGGTATTCAAACAGAACTTTAGTGTCAAGACACTCCGTTCTTCGCTTCCCACTCGAAATCGAGACATTGCGTGTTGAGTGGAACGGAACTCAACACCGTGCTTTGAAATTAAAATGTAAAAAAAATCATTCTCCGAGTGGAAATCGATCCACAACCATCGCGGTACAGTCAGACGCTGTCCCACTGCGCCACGACGGTATTTAGCTACTTTATTTATTTATATTCGAGGAAAATCAATTCTCAATTTATTTGGAACATATGTTTACAAGTTAAACAGTTAAACTCAGTCGTCCTTAACCTAAAATACGTAAAGAAAACATTAGAAAAGCATTTATTTGTATCCATTGAGTAAAATATACTGAAATAGATCGTTTCAAAATAGCTATGAACGCATAAAATCGCTTTAATAGGCCTAGTGCGCTTGGTATCGAAATATTTAGTAAGCAAGACCAAATGTAAGAGGCCAGGCAGTGGTTGTGGTTTCGATCCAATGGAATGATAATATTAACATTTTTAACATTTTCTTTTTTTTAATTGTTAATTACACACTTACGAAATTGAAAATTATATATTTAGAAATCGTATAAAAATTTGAAAGTGGCAGCAGATTATTCGTAGAATAATCTTACTGTACCAGAAATTTGTAAATATAAGTTGTAATAAGCGTATAAGAATTTCGACGCAGCTAGACCGCATGGCTTAGCGTTCAGAGCGCTTGGACGGTTTCCAAGAGGCTCGGGTTTGAATTCCGCTGCGTTGAAATATTTATACGTTTTCTTAATATATGTTTTCCAATATTCAAATTATTTACATTTCTTTGCTCTTTTATGACAAAGCGGCGTTGAGTTCATCCGCTCAATATGCAATATCTCAAATGTGACTGAGAAGGGAGTGTATTGACAAGCCAGAAACAAAATAAAGTTTTCGTCCATGGCATGGCACGACATTTTTTCATTTTTTAATATATCTTTACATATAATAAAGAAATGTAACTGAACACTATTTGTAAATAGAAGTTTTTTTAAAGGAAATATTTTTGGCAATTGTCAATTTAATAGAAACCAAAACAATGATATTCAATTTTCTTGTCTGTTTGCTTGTGCGTTTGTACACGATGATCTCAATTTTGACTAATGTATTTTGGTAAGTTTCCCTCAACATTTAGTGTTTATTTTCAAACGGCTCATAAATAAAAAAAGCTACAACGATTAACATTATAAGTTTAAGCAAAGTTTGTGAGTTAGGTGAGAACGCTGGCAAGTGTAGTTTACGGAGGCAAAGCCGCAAGCGGGTCGCTAGTTTTAAGTTATTCTAAATGTTAATTTAGTATTAATAAAATTCAAATTTAATTACGAGCTTCCAACAATAGAAGTAAGTCGTTGCATACAAAAGGGGTAAACGTGACGCACGAGTTTCATTGTCGAATTCACACCGCTATATAAGTATGTGTATTCAATATGCTTTTAAATGATTATTAATAGCTTGTTTTTATAAATTAACTGATTTAAAAAGAGGATATAGGTTCATATTTCAGACAGAATATACTCATATTAGTACTTAAATTGATATCGCTTTAATGTTTTAACACAGAAGTACTAGAAGGCTTTAATATTTAAACTTCTTAGTCTCCTTGGAACGATAAGAATATAAGTCCACTAGCGACCCGCTCGCAGCTTCGCCCACGTAAACTATAACTGTTTCGCAATTTTTGGCGGCCTTTTTGTAAAACAATTCAAATTCTAGAGAAACCCTCAAGTATGTCTATATAAAACTTCATTACAATCAGTGCAGCTATTCTGTTTATATTTTTATTTTTATATTTTATTCTGTTTATAGATATTCTGTTTTTGCAAAAATCTTCAAATTATATATTAAGATTATAGTATTAATACGTGAAGGAAAAACTATGTACCCTTTTGTACCCAAATTCTGAGAAAATAGCAGAAATTTCGAATAGTTAAAATATATATAGAGAAGGGAGTGTTGAAAGGTGATATTTTCGTCTAAAAATATTCTTTAATAACGTCTACTTTTCAATAATTTACAGTTTATTAGTTAATGTTGAAGTTAATGAAATTTAATTTTGGACGCTAATTTTAAATAAATCTAGCCAAATAATACATATTATCAGACTAGCGACCCGCTAACGGCATCGCCTGCGTAAATTACTCTTTCCACTTCTCACATAAATGACGAATTTAGCTTAAATTTATAATTAGCTTTAGTTTAAATTATATTAAAAAATGCCCTTATTAATCTATATTTTCATATACCTGCCATATACAGACAGCGATCAGTTACATTTTTATTATATGTGTATATATATATACACCAGACCAGAAATAAACCAAATCTATATATATATCAATGTATTATATATCTAATAAGCTTCCGCCACTCAACACGCAATGTCTCGGATTTGGGTGTACACGAAAGTGTAAAACAGAGTGTCTAGACACTAGTTTCTCTCTGGTGTACCTATATCTTAAATATTATAATACTAAATAATAAATATATGATTAATAGTAAAAGTATTTTGATTACCATTCATTTTGTTTGAAATCACCTCAATTTTGTACTACCAAGTATATAACTTGTACTTAAATACCAACTGCCTTGTAACATGCTTCTTATTAAGATGATGTATTACTTCGAAACTTCTGTTTCTTGTACAGTTTTACTCCACGTGTGGTTTGAAATTTAGTTAAGTAGTTATAATTATGAAATTTCCTTCGCTTACATGAAAATGATGGAGCACCCTAAAGCGGAGTAGTAGTGTATTTATTACATTAAGGGTCATAGCTTCGATTCTATACGAATTATAAAATGATTAATTTCAATATTTTCTCAGTGTTGTTTAAGCAGTTAAAAATGGGAAAGATATTTAGTATCGAATAAAAATTTTAACTCACGTCTATTAGTCGTATTTTTTTTTATTACAAAGGCATTCGGGTCACCTGATGGTAAGTGATCACCGCCGTCCATGACCCCGGAGCCCAGTGATGCCGGCCTTTAAGGTGGACGCGCTTTTTGAAGGTATCCATATCGAATCGACCAGGAAGCACTTCCACTGGTAGGCCATTCCACAGTTGAGTGGCACGTGGAAGGAAGTTCCTACGAAACCGCACAGTAGTAGAGTGCCACTAATCCAGATGGTGAGGTTGATATTTCAGTCGGTTACGTACTGTGCGGTAGGAAAATTCACCGGCCGGAATCAAGTGAAACAGCTCCCCAGAACACTCCCCTTGATAAATGCAGTAGAGAATGTACACATGAGTAAACGTCTCTACGCAACGTCCAAGTGTCAAATCTTTCACAGACTTAAGCGCTCTATCTAATTATCAAATTATCAAACATTCTTACCGAAATTCGTCGCAATTTTTTAGAATCTAGGGGATTTTTAGTAATATCCGTTTCACAAAGATAGTGTCTCCCTCTCTTTAATAACTTGTTAGTGTAAATTAATAAAACTTTGTCTGCCACTAACGCTACACTACACTAACAAAAAAGGTTTCATCTCGATTATTCTTACTATTAATCACTACAATTTTTTTTTTAATATCTTAGCCACTTAAATACCTTTTACTCGTTTGTTTATGTAGCTTTATAATACTGTTCGCAAGTAATAATTAGTGCGACTAATTTAACAGTAACACTACACTATACCAACGCAAAAAGTTTCACATAACTCAATTATTTTTACTATTATATATATATATATGTATATATATATATATATATATTATTATTATTATTACAACAAAAGCAATGTATCTAATACATACATATTTCGAGTTAGCAAGTTTTAGCTTATTACATTAATATTCGGGACCTTATACACTGATACATTCAATCGCAATCTGACAAGACAGGCCGAGTAAATATTACAGATAGGCAGCGAGAAAGGTTTCTCTATTCTCATATAAATGTTCTATTTTAGCTAGTGTGTCTATGGTTTTAGTCAACAGTTTTGGGATATTTACTTTTGCATATTTTGCATGTTTTTCGAATTTAAGGACATTTAGTGATGTGTCACAAAAATTTTACTACCCTTTTTCCCCCGCATAGCAAGATAGCCAGAGAGAACTTAGTGTCAAGACACTCAGTTTTTGAATTTCCATCCGAATTCAAGACATGGCGTGTTGAGTGATTGATCTCAAAGTTGCACTTTGTCTTTCTTGTACACCAGAGCGGAGAGAAGAAAATTATTAACCTACGATCATACCACGGAATCGGGTCTCGAATCCACAACCAATCGTGATTACCGACAGACGATGCAACGATGGTCTCAATTGTACACTTTCTATACTTTTAAAAATATATACTCTTAGGTTGTAATTAAATAATATTTTTCAACAGTATGAATAACTAAACTATACAAATGTAATATAAAACAATTAAAATGATTCTTGTAAATGTAATGGGTTAAATTCAAAAGTGAATGTCACGGTCTATAAAAACATTTTTTTATAGTAAAAATGAAATTAATATAAAAAAAATTGCAATAATTAATAAAATTAATGATAATAATTGTATTAAAGGAACTATTTACATTAAAATTACTAAACTTTTTTGGAATTGGAATAGATATTACATTTCTTAAATTCAACGTTTTATTTACCTTGCTTGTAGCCTTATTATATGTAATATATTTTTTCTGTTTCTACCTGAATGTTTTGGTCCTAAGAAGAGGAAATACTTTAATACAATGAACACTATAATAAGATAAAAAGATGAAAAATGCACAAAATTTTTATCTTTATTGTTTTAAAACTTTACTATATAATATTTAAATATCTTAAAGCGAGAGAAGATTATATTAACGAATTAATATAATATATTTTTCCGTATCACCCTTACTGTATAGTATATGGTACGTAACTGGCGTGCTTTATATATTGGTCGTAGATTCAATTCCCACTCAGGTTACTCAAAATATTTATATATATACACACACCTCCTATTCTAGAATTAATATTTCAAAGGGCTAAAACCTAACCTAATTATAGGTAACGAAAAAAAAATATTTCACACAAATCCCATGGCCACCCCACAAGAAGTCCTCAATCTTTGATGTTCGAGGAAAAAGGTCGAACAAAGGTGAGATAAAGTAATGTACTGAGATGTGAATTGTAGATATTTTCTTGCTTTTTGTCGTTTAAGAAATTTGTAACTTACGTCAGGTACGACGGACTAAAAAGGTCTGTGGCTGTTTGCCTTTCAAGCTTAACTAGCCGGGCATTTTATTATGTAGTAGTGAAAGAGCTTTGAGATGGCATTATTTTGCTCTAGTCCCTAACAAAATATATTTTATTTATATATAGTATTGTATTTTAGTATTTGAATATTTATTTCATGTTTCCTGGTAAAGGCGATAAAAACTGTGTTTGGTTAAGCGTTCGTTTGAGTCCTTAGAGTTATTTCCTAGATCTAGTATTAATATATCCAGAGCAGGCACTTTAATAGTTAGTAGGTAAAATAATATAGTTTTTTTAAATCGGCTCGGGTTCGAGCTCCAATACATTAAACATTATACGTCTTCTAAAAAATCCTTTCTGACCTGACTATAGAAAGATTGATATACATAAGTAGAAACGGAAAGTTGTGTATTCATATATTATCATCCATTTCGAATGGTACTAGACAAAGCCATAGGCATCAACTTTAATCTGCGTTCACATTTTCACCGCTGCGTTAAAATTTTATACGTTTTCTAAATATGTCTTTTTCTATTTGATAAGTGTGCGAATAACACTTTAAAAAATATTAAAAAAAGAAACTTCATATCTACACATATAAACAAATGTAACTGATCGCCGTCTGTACATAGAAGATAAATGAAAAAAAAAATATTTATCTATATAAAAGAAGCCAAAAAAATATTTCTGTCTTTTCTGTCTGCATATTTGTTGGTCTGTGCGTTTGTGCACGCTAACTCAGAAAAGGCTTAACCGATTAAAATGCAGTTTTGACAGTTGTATTTTGGTAAACTTCCCGTATCATTTGGTGTTAATTTCATTTCAATCGATCCATAAATAACAAAGTTACCGCAGGCTGGCGAAATAACGAAAAAGCTAGTCTTGTATTTTACGAAGGCGAAGCCGCGAGCGCGTCGCTAGTAATACACTCGTATAAGTAAGTTATACGAGTACACTAAACGGGTTATATGATAGATATTTCATATTAGTACTAATTAAACCCGTCGCTTCAAGATATAAAAATTTAATCATAAAAACAAAAAAATATTATTTTACTAAAGAAAATGGTACAGACAACCTTTTAAGGGCGTTTGGCCGTGAACTGACTCGTATCAATATAGTAATAAACTGTTTGAGATGCGGACCGTTCGCTAGTCTTTGTATCAACTAGTTGGGTTTTGTTTATAGTTTTTGAATACTTCTCACATTTTGGGTAGAGGCTAAGTGACTAGGCAAGTGTTTTAGTTCTTTGTCTGAATAGTGCGTTTGTTGGTTAGACGAAAAATTGTCTTTTATAGATTATATATTAGATATTTCCCCAAGTTGTATTTGAACCGACAATCACTGTGTAATAGTCTCTTAATGACTGTGCTACGATAGCGTGTGACATTATCAGTGACTAACAGTTATAATTTAATTAATGATTTATTATGAGATATCATTATTATGTTTTATCAGTAATTAAGACACTTGAAAAACAATTGAAACATAATTGAAAAAAATGTTTTTCAATCTCGTAAATGAAAACAATTTAGATATAATTTTTCTTTCCCCTCAGTGAAAATCGAACCCACAACCAATCACGAATACCTTCGGATACTCAATGGTGGCGCAATGGAACACCATTGCGTCACGATGGATTCCATTTGAAATTGTAACTATAGTAAATATTCGCGACTCGCGCGCGACATTAAGATTAAGAACCAAGATGATCGCTTCTCTAAGACATTTATAAGATAAGCCTTTTGACTAATATTAAACCTAACCCAGACGCCATTGTGGCTCAGTGGGATAGCGTCTAACTGTCATTGAGATTGGTTGTGGGTTCAATTCCCAATATACGACGCAGTGTCTCGTGTGGAAAATGGAGAACGCGGGACGCGTATGGAGTAAAAAACGCTTTTTTTAAGCTTCAAAAAAGGTTTTTTACATTTAATTAAAGACCTGTCTTCAATATTTATAATAATAATAATTACACATTGTATAATAATATTAATAAATACACTAATTATTCATAGCAGGGTAGTCAGGGGGAACCTATCCGCCTGAAGTCGACACATTGCGTGCTGAGTGGTGGAACTCAAAGCGGCGCTTTGTCTTAGGTACGACAGTATAAAAATGAAAATATTTTATATACAATAAATACTGCGATTGAAAATTGAACCCACAACTAATCGCGTTTACAGACGATGTTCCTCTGCGCGACGTCGTCCTCTTTGTCTAATAATAATAATTGTATTATTAATTTGATATATTTTTAATGTATAATTTTAAAATAATAGCTTTCTGAAGTTTTCCTATTTATGAAATTTCACTATGCCTAATCTCCTCTATTATAATTTTGTACAAAAGATTTTCCTACATATGTATGGTATAATACATATAATAATCCATACTATATAATATTATAAATGCGACAGTAACTCTTTCCGTCTGTGACGTCATTAGGGCCAAATCGCTAAGCCGATTATTAAATAAATTTAATGTAGAGAGACACTTGAGGGTCTTGGGATAAAGAAAAAGGTCTTGAGAAGAAAGAGGTCTTGAGAAAATACGAGACAGTCATAAACCACGTGGGCGATGCCGTGTACGGGTCGCTAGTATGCTATAATTAATACAATGAAAATCGAATTACATTTTACATCAAGCAACCCAAATTGAACCTAAATCCCTAATTTAATTTCTTAACAATATTATTATCACTGTACTATAGGACAGTCGTTACTTTTAAGTAGATTAATAAATTTCAACTTACGTACTTACAAGGTCGGACGGGAGTAATTTATAAATTATTACTGAAACACTGCGCAGCTTACTCGTTGTGAGTAACTTGGATTATTATAACAGATTAAGAGAAGTGATGGTCGTTATAGCTCAGTGGAAATGGACTGTCTAAAAGATACTGATAGCTAGCGTTTGTCATGGCTTCATTTTTTCATTCTCCTTCAATTCTTTTGAGCTTAAGTTAAATTAAAATAAGAACTTGAGTTAAATTTTATGTCAATTTTAAAGATATTCTTGATTGGAAAGTGAATTCAAGATGAAGTGAGTCTCGAATTCTGGCAGAAAGTGGAGAACGGAGTGTCTTGACTCTAGGTTCTCTCTGAACCTGTGTTCTCTCTCACCATGTGGAAAAGAAAAGGAAGGAAGAGAGCGTGAACCTATGAAACTCAATGACGCACTTCTTAAAACTAGACCTCGAACCAGACCACGCTAAGGTCGTAAGTTCGATTCCCTCTCGGGAGAATGAGTATATTTTAATTATTTTCACTTCTCCGCTCTGGTGACAAAACAAAGTGCGGCGTTGAGGTGCACCATGCCTTGGATCCTGGGATTTGAGCGGAAAGTGGAGAACACCCCGTTCTCCTGGACACTAGATACTACAAACTCAAAGTACAATATAGAAGGTAACATAGAAACTACGGACAACCATAAATGAATTTTATTATTAGAATAAATAGATATTTATTTAAACTAGTTTTTTTACTTAAAATCATTGATATTTTCAACTACTAACGTTACTAGCGTTACTTCATATTCATCAATCAATATACTAATGAACGTATTTGAATCGATGCCAACTGTTTGTTTTGCTATGAACTGTCAACAAAACTTTTTTTAATTTATACAGATAATTTAATTGCCTTTTTTACAAAATAAATAATGCTCATCAGTCTTTCAGGCAAATGGTCTGTGACTCCTTTGACGTGCAGTTTGAACGTTGACTGAAAACGATAGTTCTGGGTTCGAATCTTAAAATGTCAGTAACGATTTAATATGATAATGATAATTTATTATGCTAGCGAATAGTGGAACCGAACCCCGCACTTTATATACTCAAATCGGGAAATTTCTAGTATTTTGAATACAATTATTACTCCTAAGAAATCGAACCTACAACCGTCTTTCTTAAACTAAAAAAAAGTAGAAAAAACGTATAAATGAGTAATTTCAAATATAAAAAATTCTAAAACACACAACGAGACACACGATATTATGTTGTATATTTTCTGAATATCCTATCCTATATAATAAAAGGTTATTTCCACAAAAAATATTAGTCGTTATCAATTTACTCAATTATTTTTCATCAGCTTCACGTTTTTCCCGCATAGCAGGGTTGTCAGAGAGAACCTAGTGACAAGACATTTCATTCTCTACTTTCAGCCAGAATTTGAGTCATTGTGTTGAGTGGCGGAACTCACCCCATTTTGGGTCGCCAGAGAGAACTTAGTGGCAAGACACTCAATTCTCCACTTTCCACATGGATTCATGACATACATCTTGAGTGGCGGAACTCAACCCCATACTTTGTCTTGTTCGCCCATAGTAAATTATGATCACTGCACCGAGTGGGATTCGAACCCAAAGTCAATCGCGATTACAATCAGACGCTGCCTCATATCGTCATGATGGCCTCAATAGTATGTTACAATAAGATGTTATTCGCTTTAAGTTTTTTATAAACTTTCTTGGAAGTATAAGCAAAACAATTCGTGATATCCAAAAATATATTTTTAGCGCTGTCTTGATATATATAAAGTGAAATTTATGTCAAATGTAAAGAGAAAAATAAAACTACAAATCCTTAGTTACTAACATATAGGCGTTGCCATAGCAACGTGTGCACTTTATAGAAAAATATGTATATGTTAGTCACATGGTAGTGTGTATTTTATAAATTTAATAAGTTTCTAATAACTTCAGAAAAAATTTTCAGTTCTGTTCAGTTCTTTGTGTGTTTGAAGTTTTTATAAGGAACGATGGGGCTGGCATTTCGTATCTTAAATAGGTTCCAATATAAAATTAGAATAAAATAAAAAAAAAAGAAATACTTCTAATAATACAATCAAATATTATTAAAAATAATTCATAAACCTCCATTGGCATAATTCTTACAAAACCGATCCCAAAGTCCTTTTCACGTCAACTAAAGACAAATCCAAAAGAATCAATCTAATATATTTTTCATATAAGGTAATGTTTGACTGACCTCGATTGTAAAACAGTTTGAGTCACATCGAGTGACCTAATTATTTTCAATAACATGCATACGCGACGCTATATTTAAATAAAGTTGCATATATCACATATAAATAACAGTATACTTGAATCATCTAGAAAACTAAACTAATTAACTCTTGCACTAACAATTACAATACTTACAATATTTTTTTATATTAAATTTAATTTTATTTGTATCATATATATATATATATATATCAATGTATATATTTTTTATATTAATTCGATGTTGTTACTTTAATTTTTATCGTAAACGGAGTGTTTTGACACTAAGTTCTCTGTACCTACCCCTCTACCCGGTTAACATATATATCAATCTATGTAAGAAAATTCTTTAAACGCCACTTTGTACCATTTGTTTTTGTCTTATTTGCTTGAAAATATGCACACGTGTCCGAATCTAATGTAATATTTGAATAATATGAACCTGATGGCAGGATGATCTCGATAAGTTTTAAATAAAACTAGATATTAGGAAATGTTAATATGTTTATGTAAAGAGTAACTGACAACTCCAGTTGTAACGCTTTAATTCCGTGTAAATTTTACCATTATCAATATTTAAGCTGCATTTCATTTATTTTTAGAAAACGTATAAAAATTATAGGATTAATTACAGGATACGAAGCTGCGCTTCTTGGAAACCGTCCAAGCGCTCTGGCCGCTAAGCCATGCGTTCTACATCCAGCAGCGTCGAAATTCTTATACGCTTATTACAAATTATTTTTGTTGTTAGCACCTCTGTAGAGAGATTTTTACAAATATCTGCTACCCAAAGATTATTCTACAAACAATCACTTAGCAAGAGTAAAACATATATTTAGAAAATGTATAAAATGTACTGTTATTTGTTAGCATAGCGCAGTTTGTTAGTTTAGTGTAATTTATCTAAAAAATTGTATTATATACAATATGTTATTGTCTCAAGTAAGTAAATTTAATTCTTATGACAAATAAATAGTCTTTAACTGTAACGTGAAAGGTGATAAGAAGCTTCACGCTTTTTCCCGCATAGCAGTGATGCCAGAGAGAACCTAGTGTGAAGACACCCGCCCTTGGCCTTTCGCCTGAATCAAGACATTACGGGTTGAGTGGTGAAGCTCAACGCCGCGTTTGGTGTTACCACAGCGGAGAAATGAAAATAATTTGAATATTTTGTTGAAAATGTTGAATTATGAAAATAATTTGATTGTTCTTACGATTGGGGATCAAACCACCACCACCACCAACAACCACAAAAAAAAAAGTACCCCACGATGGTCTCGTGTAATATTACTAGAACATTAAATCTAACTTCAATAAGATCTGTGGGTTTCTCAATATTCAGTGTCTCAACTATAAATAGACTACCTGTGACCACGAATTATAGAAGTGTCCAAAATTTAGTATTTTCTAAAATGTATTTTCGAATACCAAAATATAAGCGATTAATTCAATTAAAATCGTTTCACAGGCAATTATGAAAGCTTTTTCGTGTATGCTATGAAAAAGTTGTTTGAACTTAACTTTAGATACAATATTCACCATGTATATCTGGTGTCCACAAATATCCTGATTCTAGAAGTAGAGAGAATAGAGTATACAAATGTATACGGTCAGAAATACATATAAAAATAAATTAACTGTCTGAGTGTGTTTGAATTTAGGACCACCTAAACAAAGTGTGAAATTAACGAGAAAATAACAAACATTCGCAATATTCATACACTTGGGAAGGGAACGTTAAAAAGATGCTTAGAAAATTTATAAAAATAAGAACCTAGCGGAAATCGAATCCACGGCTCCTTGGAATCGTCCAAGCCCTCTGATTTAGTACATATGGCTTATTGATCAATGCGCTTGAACGGTTTTTAATAAGCCAAGTTTATATACGTATTCTAAACATGAAAAAAATATATATTATAGCATTGAAAAATTATACCATTAGTTTTTATATACAATTAACGTATGACTAATTGACTATGTAACTAATGATTTTGTTACACTAGCCGGCGTCGGGAGGATGAGTGTGTCATTAGCGAGAAATAAGTGTTATATATTATGTTGGATAAGATGATTCTTTTTTCCTGTATAGAATGCTGTATAAAGAGGGTTTAGTGATAAATCACTCTTTTTTTCAGTTTTCACATATTTAGAAATATGAAGAAATAATTAGTATATTTCGTCTAATCAGGTCATGGTTAAGTTAAGTTTTCAATTTTACAAATAGTATAAATATACCCATATTACTAATAAAACGTGAAGCTCATATAAAAAACCATTACACTAGCGGAACTCAACGCTGCGCTTTGTTTTACCAGAGCGGGAAAATGATTTGACCGAAATCGCAACCACAGATTAACCAGAATTCAATTTGAACTTACAATCATTATTTTTAGATAGACATATCCAAATTGCACCATTAGTGTGATTTAAATGGTAATGTATAATTAAAGAGCATATATATGAAATGTTTCACCTGCACGTCCCTACTGAGGGTGCAAGTAGCTAGTCACGCCACTCGATCACATTTCGCCTAACGGGCTGTCAGTGGTAACTAAGTATTTTTTTCATGAGCTTTCTTTTTTTGTTTGGTTCAAGCTATATAATAGGTTATATAATTATATATAAATAAAACTTCAAGCTTTTTCCCGCATAGCCGAGCAGTCAGAGACATCCTAGTGTCAATTCACTCTATTCTTCACTTTCCGTCCGCAATCGATCAATTGCGTGTTTAGTAGCGGAACTGAACACCGCGTCTTAGTCAGCAGAGCGGACAAATAAAAAAAAAACCAAATATAATCATCATCATCATACAAATAATTGATTTAGTTAATTGTCAAAATCTTATGCTCTTGACTCGGACCACAAATTCAAGAGTTGCTTCGTAAATTATTTCTTTATGCGAGAGAACGTAAATATCAGTTGTAATTTCGCGATAAGCTCCCGCGTGCCACGTCGAGATACAGCGGGATGATGGAATGGAAAATGTGGCGTTATTTATAATGTTACCCATTATTTATCATTATCGCATTGTATTTAGAATTCTTTTCTTCCATTATCAAAGGTGTTGTGATATATCAGATTTTAATAACACCTAATTTGGGGAAAATTGGATTTTTTTTCAGCTTTACACTGTATGTCGTATAGCAGCACATAAAGAAAAACTAGTCATTGAGTGTTGGGCGGTGAAAATAAACGCCGCGCTTTATTTAAAAAAAAATTATTTAGATATAATATCCATTTCTCCAATTCTTCCACATTGAAAACAGTAAGATGTTGTCCCACTGCTTTTTGATTGACTTTTTGATAAACTATTATTTATACAAATACACACTAATATTGATATATATTACGATATACATATTCACATATAAATTGTAATACTGATTTTGGTATTAAAATTATGTAAACTACTGATTAATGCGATTAGTTTAGAGTTTAATGAATTAGTAGACTAATTAAGCATGTGTATTGTAGGTTCGATTTTCTCTAAAAAAAATAGTTTCACGGTTTTTTACGCACGTTGGGCAGTCAGAGAGAACCTAGTGTCAATACCCTCCATTCTCTCCTTTCTGCCCGGATTTCAGATATAGCGTGCTAAGTAGCAGAACTCAACGCCGCGCTTTCGCGGAGTAGAACAGAGCGCCGTTTTACCAGAGCGGCTATATGAAAATAGTGTAAATTATTCCTCCGAGTGGGAATTGAACCCATGATGGCCTTTTTAATAACAATCTTTATTTCTCTCCACAGCACTTGGTCTTAATAAATATTTTACAAAATGTATCAACTAGTAGCGGACAGAAAAAAAAGCTAATATCAAACTTCAATATTTTGTTTATTCAGCATGGGTAGGGAAGTTACGGTGTTGAGTTGGCCTAACCAAAATAAAAGCTACAGGATGTTTAAATTAAATATAAATAAAAAAGAAGAATTTTTTTAGGCTAATATTTAAAAATTACCAATATTAATAAAATGCAACGCGTGGTAAATTGAAACTGAGTCGATCAAAGTTAACACTAAACTCAGTCTGAGATATCAAGACGTGAAAATTACGTGTAGTTCAATTGGTAAAAAAAAAACAAAATAAAACTACTAAAGTTTCAAGCAATAAACATCAAATATAATCGGATATCATATTTCCGAAATCGTGACATTGCGGGTTGAGTAGAATTGCGTGTAGAATTCAACGCTGCGCTTTGTCTTGGAAGAGCAGGGAAATGGAAATATTTGAAAATAATTCTCAATGGGCCTCGTGAGGCCATCATATTGAGAAAAAGAGAAGACGGAGGATGGAGAACGTGTCTAGACTCTACTAATACTCTCTACTCTACTAGTTTCTCTCTGACTACCTAGCTATACAGAAGAAATGTAAAACCCTAATACACTGCAATATAAATATGTAAATATAAAAAAAACTACAAATACAATCAATATCAAAACTGACTTTAAATTGTATAACATATGATAATTATGATTATTACATATAGAATAATTTATCAACAACAGTATGTTAGAAATTTTCCAAAATAACCATTGTTAGAATATTCTGGAATTAATGATGCAAAACGGCATAGGTATATGATTTTAGCTGGTTTTGAAATAATTACAATACTATATTGTTAAAATGATCGTCATACGATTTTTCACAATTTAATCTATGCATATAATAATAATGTAACTGAACTCTGTCTGTACATGGAGTTTAGTTTACTTTTAGTTTTGGGGGCATTTATTTATGTAATAGAAACAAATAATATATTTTTCTGTTTGCGCGTTCGTGGACCCTAATTTCAGAAATGGCTGAATTGATTTATATGCAGTTTTGACTATTTTACTTTGGTTAACTTCTATTAAAATTAGTGTTTATTTTATTTTAATCAGTTAATATATAAAAAAATTACATAAGTTTTTGACTGTTGTCTATGTAAACGGTGAATTTTGGGGTATTATAAATATTCAAAACACTATATAATATAAAATTTCGTAGCAATAATAATATAGTTTGTAAAAAAAAGTAATGATGCTATTTTTTAGCTTCCCTCCATATCAGAGTAGTCAGAGAGCCGAGTGTCAAGGCACTCCGTTCCCTATTTTTAAAATAAATAATTGAGAACGGAGTGTATTGACCTCAAAATTACACTAAAAAGTAAATATAATTATATTTTAACTATAATACCGTAAATAAGTAAAGGTGCAATAAAAATAATTTAATTACATATGGATATAGCTTCCTTATTTGTAGTCGTAATTGTTTGACATTTCTATATAGAGGCATCGAATCAGTGACATTCAGACAACTTTGCAAGGACGCGATAACAATTTACCAGTTCTTGGTTAATTTATTAAACTAAATACTTTTAAGTGTTTTTCATATACACATTAAATTTACTTTTCCGCAAAGAAAATTTGGTAAAATCTCTCTTTTGTATTAGAGGCGCTTATTATACCTACGAGATGGTTAATAAATGTAATGTAAATCTATATACGCAAAAGTGTATGCAAAACACATAGTACGTGTATACAGTACAAACGCCTGTACACTAATAGTTTAATGCATTTTCATTTTTAATGGATTATTTAAAAAAAATCTTTCTGGACTCTTTTTCCAAATACACTGTACTCTCTGCATTAATTCCGTATAAAAGCCTTTGGCCACGCTCTCGTAAGACAAAGTGCTGAAAGTCAACCCGCGACGTCTCAAATTCGGGCGGAAAGTGAAGAACTGAGTGATGTACTCGTACATACTGATTTGAATTTTAAGTATAAAAAAATTAATTCGATTTTCAAAAGTATGAATTTGATGCGGCAAAAGAAATAATTTCAGGAGTTTAAAATCTATAAAACCAGATATTATCTTAGCGTATATGTTCTATTCAGTAAGTAGAAATAAGGCAAACAAAATAAAACGAAAGTATGACCCTACCACAATAAAAACGATTCGAATCCATCCGGGCTAAAATTATAGTGTCGACGCACTTCCAGCCAGTGTACAGGATGTTATCACACAAAAATACACTTAAACCTGTTAATTTTAAAGAGTTATGTTTCATAAATTGTTCACGCCTCATAAGCCCTTTTGGAAATGATAACTGCCGCCATTCATATTATTGGAATGCGAAAAACGATTTAAGTTGTTCCTAATGTCAAGTGAATTAATGCTCTATTTGGATGAAATAAGACTTATAATCGATTAAATATACGTAAAATGCAAGCGTAAGTTGCATCTCTGCCTGAATAAAAGATTTTGTTAATCATTAAGCCTTTTGAATTTGAACCTACTTACCTGAGCCATATCATTCAAATTTGCTTAAAACACATCACAATGATAAATCTAAAACGCCCTTACAGACGGACAAATTGTTATTTGAAATTCAATCTTATATAATAAGGATAAAGTCTATAATTTTTATTTGAGACTGTAAATGTGAAGCTAGTGTCATGACATTGCATACCAGGCGGTGCGAATGACTCTTCGATGACAACGGCCAGACAAGGGCAACATTTGCAGAAAACGTGATGTGTGTATGTATGTATGTTTGAATACCGTCAGTGTAGGAAATACGTGTAATGTCGGAGTGTAGCCGACGGATGTGGGTTCATATTTTATAAGGGTGCAATATTTTTATTGGAAACCCCACCATCCATATCACTTTGAAAAAAGAGGTCGATATTTATCCTTCAGCTTCGCATAGCAAGTTAGTTCAAAAGAACCCCGCCCCACAACATTTCGTCCTGTTCTTTATTTGCCGCCCGAATTTTAACATTCGAGATTTTTCTAAACGTATTAATATGATTTCATTAAATACGATATATAATACAGCAGTTGGGATATATTGAATTTTCTGTGATGCCTTTTTCCGCATGGTAGTCAGAGAGCACCTAGTGTCAATACACTCTGGTCTCTATTTTCTGCCTGAAATATTGTATTGGCAAATATTGAAAATATTGCACACAAAACTCTTGCCGGCTCTTCTCATTAGAACCGCCTTCCAAGCTGGTGGTAGTTGCCGCTAGGACTGACAATACTGATATTTTATGTCAATTAACGATTCGAAAGTGCTTGTAACAGCCTATTTGAATTTGAAAGTTTCATTTTTATCTTGAAATCTTTTAACCTATGCGTTTCAATTTAATCTAAAAATTTATTATTTTCTATTTATCTTTCCTGTACTGAGCTCCGAAGTCCCGATTATCATTTACGTAAATTTCTATTTGCACTACGACATATGTATATAGAATTGATTTATTTAAATATAAACATTTTAATACAGATCGTATGGCACGATATGTTGAATACCTTATATCTTAGTGCGATGACCTAATAATTTTTACACGTTTCTTGTAGTTGCAGACTGATTTATTGCCATCACCCACGCCGACATTGAATAAAATATTTTACATGTTATTTATAAAAATAGGCATTACTTAATAAATTACACCATTATTGCACAGTGGTTAACATAGCACGGTGTTTTTGGGTTCAATGCCATAGAAGGAAATATATTTGTAATATACGTAATACACTCGTTGCGTTGCTTAAGAAAAATATGTATTTTTTTGTCAATTCTTTTCATTCTAATTTCTTTTTAAATTCATACATTAAACATTTAAATAGATGAAGTCGCAGACAAAACATAGTTATTTAATGTCCGTTACATACATATCATATATATATATTGTATTATGTGTCGTAAACATCTCTATTAGTATTCCATTGACTATAGCATCCGCTGTCTCATTTGAGATTCGCTCGTGAATGGATCGGAGCCAGATTTATAGATGTAGGTATCTAATAAATTATTTAATATTATACTAATATAAATGTACATCGTAAGATTCATAGAAATAACTCGCTTAGTATAATTTCAATTTCGCTTTACTTTCGTATATCAATATAAGTTATAAATTAAAAATCTAATGATATTAAGAAAAACTGGATACTGACCAAGTGTCTCTAGTGTTATTCACACACTTAGAAGATTGAAAACATATATTTAGAAAACGTATAAAAATTTGAACGCAGCGGGATTTGAACCCGCGTCCCTTGCAAACCGTCAACTCTGATATATAATTGTTTTGTATATAGGAGCTCGTACTTTTACTAGGGATCAGCTTCGACTCCAGTATCCCATATGATCTTTATTATGATGACATATTTAGAAAACGTATAAAAATTTTAAAGCGGAGGGATATGAACCCGTGCCTCTTGAAAACCGTTCAAGTAATAATTTAAAGTAATTTTTATACGATTTCTAAATATGTATTTTTTAATTTCCCAAGTGTGCGATTAACACTTTAAAAAATGTTAAAAAGTTTCAATAATAATCAGATAAACTGGCTGTAATTGAGCACTTTCAAATCCATAAATAAATTCAATAGAGCTTAAACTACGAGCATTCTCCTCTAAGGGAATATGGGAACGGTAGCTTTATGTTCCTTCGACGATTCAAAAGTGCTTGCAAAAGTATTTGAATAAAGGATATTTTGAATTTGAATTTGAATCATCTCGTTCACCTTTCCCCTATATACATGTACTTAAATCCTCCACTCTTCATACACTTATAGACATTGCTTGGCATACAACAGGGCCTAATACCATATTATGGAACTTTGTATTAATTTAAGCTTCGCCATTTAAATTCACTCAGATTGCATACTTAGTAAAATAACCCCAAATCAATCCACGATAAGAATATTTTCTAACTTCACAATTTTTCCCGCATAGCATGGTTCAGTAGGCAGATACCAGAGCTCCCTTAAGTGGAAATCGAACCCATAACCAATTAATTTACAGTCAGATGGCCTCTATCGATGACATTATAAATTTTAAATAACACACCATTAATGATGGAGTAATTTGTTTCGCCAATTAAATGTATCAAGCTCCGGAAACAGGTAGTGTAATTAAAGCAAGTTGAGCGCCATCTTGTCCGCCATATTGGAAAGGAAGTGACGCTTCACGCTGTGCCGTGTAGAGCTGGCTTTATTAAATTTTCCCCTTAAGTCTTCATGTTGAGACTTGGGGATTAAGATTTGCAAGAGTTTGAAATTTTCTTGCAATTATACAAGATTTTATTAATATATTATCTACAGTTTACAAATAAAATATACATAGTCTAGCATAGGTGGACATTTAATAATATTCTATAAAGGAAACATTATATATATATATACGTTCAAGAAAATTTCATGACTGGTTTTTTATGAGAATTATATGAAAAAGATGAAAGTAGAGGAAAACATAAAAAATATATGAAATACACACACATAGAGCTATCTGTATACATATATATATAGCCAATATATTTAGTCAATATATTTATTTATTAACAGACAGACAGATATATATATATATAAGATTGTCACGTTAAGTCAAGCCCATTTTATATAATTGCAATATAGGTATATAAGTTAGATTATATATAATAGGCGCTAAGCCCACTTAGATGGTAAAAAATTAAAGTGTATTAAAATGGACCAAATCATCAATTAGTCCGTATTCTCTGAGCCATAATGCAAAAACTATACAAAACTGTTACGCAGATTACAAAGAAAATAATCTAAAGGACAGTACTTCATGTATAATATGAATGAAGCAGTCGAAAGCTTGTTATGTTCTAATTCATACAGCACATAGTAGAGTAGTGCTAATCAGGCAAGCGGTCGTTCACATTAAAACTACCTCGCGTTATTTGGCCTTCCTAACTAAAATATTTGTTAGATATAAACAGCACTTCTGTTTATATCGCAATTTGCAATATAGGGAAAATGTTTTTCATTAGAAAACCTTATGAGTAGGTTTGTTTTAAAATACTCCAAACTAAAGTGAGGGGAAAAAATAACGCATAATTAGTTTAAAGACTGTATACGCGATGGTTGTGGGTTCGATCTCTGAGTGGGAACTCAGATGATTATATTTAAATTATTTTCATTTTTGGTTCCACCTCTTAAGACCCAATGTGGAGTCTAATGGAGTATCTTGACACTCTGGCTGTCTCTGGCTACCCTGCTATGCGGCGAAAATTGTGAAACCAAAAATTATGTAAAAAATGGGTTTTTATAATTTTTATCTATATTAACATTCGTATACCTAAGTTCTTCATATATTTTTAGACATTTAGCCAACAACAGAGAATATATAGAGATTAATAGGAATAGCTAGGAATTTAATATATTCAACCTATAAAATGTTATTTCACTGTAGTAGATTTCACTGTAAAACACAACACGGCGTTGGGTTACGTTACAAAGTGTAGATGGATGTAATTGTCCAAAACACACAGGTATTTTATACAGATATTAATTATGAATCAATATGACCAAATCGTTTCATTATTTATTGGTTCTACATTTATATTTAAAGTTTCCAATGAAACAAGTGCAGTCCAAAAACGAGTCATTCAATTAAATCATTTCACTCGTTTGACCAAATGGTAAATGTAAATGTATATCGCTATTGAAACTTGTATAAAGTCAAACGTAACTTAAAAAATACAGATAAAACAAATACATTTAAAAAAAATGTTTTAATTTATCATGGCGCAGTGAAACAGTATCTGATATATATTGGGTATATGAGTTGTGGGCTTTTACACCTAGATGTATGCGAAACAAAGAGTATATCAAAATAAAGATAATGTCTAAAATGGGCGGAAAATAGAGAACGAAGGGTCTCACCACTGGAGAGTATATCAAAATAAAGAGAATGTCTAAAATGGGCGGAAAATAGAGAAGGAAGGGTCTGTAACAATCCAGTCTCTACCTACCCCAGTAAAGAAGGAAACTAATTTAAAACACAAATAAATGAATAATTTAAAATTTACCGCACTCAATATATCGCTCTCGAATTGGCGAGTGCACAGCAAACATTAATTCGGGATGAAAGGAAAAAAAAAAAGGTATTTTGGGGGAAATTCGTAACGTATGACATCCTCACTCTGAAACCAACGAGCGATCGGTGAGTACGCATACACGGTAACGAACTTGTCGCAATTAATACGCGGAAGCGGGATTAAAATTATATGTATTTGTACATACATAGATGTTGAAGGCATAATGAACTCCATTTTTACACTTATCACAAAATCCAAAAAAAAAAAAATTAAAGGAAATATTAATAATTTAATATCTAAAATCTTAAGTTATGAATTAATAACATGTAAGCTATTACTAGTTTGAAATTGAAATAAAGAAAGATTTAACATGGAAAATAGGCTATATACTTAAGTAATTCTTGTAAATAAAAATATGGCTTTGAAACTTAGTGAATACTGGTCGTATTCTTATGCCTTAGTTAAAAAGTTATTTATACTATAAAATACTTACAAAATATGCGCTATAGGTGTTTATTACAACTGTTATTTCTCGATTCAGTTATGATGATATAGCCCCTGACCACCACCTAACCTTAAGCCTCTAGACTATAATAGACTAAAATTATTTTGACGAATTAATATTCCATGGTTTGAAAGTTGACAAGTCTCAACTTTTCTTTTTCAAAAAGACAGTGGCAAGTGAAACAAAAGCCATTAGTCTAAAATCAGCAAAAACATTTACAAATAAAACAAAGGAAAAAACAAATTAAATTTTAATTTAAATACACATACCGATATCTCTTACACCTCAATCCACATCATAGGTAAGAGTGGTACTCGGACCTACAAGATTGCTTTTCAAGTACCATTACCTCCTGTTCACGAAATGTGAGGCTTTTATTAACCGTTTTATTTTTGCCTTCACCACTGTAAAGCGGTTTACAGCGGTGTAGCTCTTCATGTAGCGTTTATCGTTGAAATTATAGGGAAAGCTCATCGCGCTTAAGCTTTAGAGCACTTGCTGGTTTTATAATAAAAATATGGCTTTTTATATTATAATATATATTAAACATTTACTCAAATATGCCCCTCGTGACTTAGTACGAACGTGCCTCGGTTTAAGCGCGATGGTTGTGAGTTTTATATCTACTCGTTAGTATGTCAACAATTTACGCTATAGCTCCTACATGTTGCGCTTATCGATGTTATTATGGAAACAAATCTTGCTCAAGCTTTATAGTTGATTTTTATAATAAAATTTGAAGGATATATTTATATACTTGTACTTTTAGCAAACCTTTACTTATCAACATGGAATTTGAATCGCAGGATTATTTATTTATTTTTTAAATATTTATCGGCATCGGATATCGGACCATATTATACGCAACGAATCACCGTCGCTCACTAATATTAAATATGACGAGTTTTTCACGCATTATACTGTACTAGTAAAAATTAGAAGCTAGCAGGTTAAAGTCTTAAAGAAGCACTTGATCTAGATTTTTTTATATATAAAATATATAACGTAGATTTTTTTATTTAGTGCAAATTAGTGATATATACAGAAACGTACGAAACAGTATTCCTTAATGAGATAAAGCGTTTAGAGAAATCTACAAAACAAGTGTAATATAAAAGCGTTTACAAACGAGCGAAATCCTCGTCCAAATTATTTTCCTCTCATTTAACGTGCTTTGAGGAATTTGTTAATTTTCAAAGAATTTATATTTTGTAAAGTCAAAATATTCTCATAAGGCCCTTTTAATGACAGGACGTCGTCCCTTCAAATTTTATAACACAAGTTTTATTGTGGGAATGACAGCTTCATATTCACGAATAGCAGGGTATACTCTCTCTGACAGAGAGAGAGAGAGAGAGAGAGAGTAGAAATTATTATTATTACTCTGCAAATAAAAAAGAAACAAAATTAAAGAACATCGTAAGTGTAGTTTAAATAGATTAATTATACCACAATTCTATTTAAAAAATGAAAAAAATCACGAAAGCGTTTAGCTTTCATTATACAATACGAGCTTCACTATAGAGCACAGTGTGCGACGTACCCTTTGATACCCACTTAAATAATTTAATTGATGTCGCTTGCTGCAAACGATACCGATAACTGAACTCAAATTATTTTATATCATCGTGATTGTCACTTTGTAAACGATATTCTATTAATTAAAATGGACCAATTAATTTTCAGGTTTTTGTGGTGAAATGGGACATTTTGACTATAAACGCAGTGGCTGAGGGTTCGATCCCCATTTGCGGCAATCATAGTTCAATTATTTTTATTTTACCACTCTGATAATTCAAGTGTGATGTTGCGTTCCGCCGGCGCAATTTGTCGTATTCGGAATGAAAGGGGAAACCAAAATATTTCCATATTAAGTTCTCTCGATGCAGGAAAAAGTGTAAAGCTGCTACTAATGCAATTTAAAATTTGAGAAGAAATGACTTAGATTTCTATGGATTCACTGTGCCTATCACGTTGCAGAGAGAGAAGCTCAGGGCAGTGCCTGGAACTTTCGACACAAGTGCAAGCTTATGGTTCACTTTACACTGCGCTTTAACGCTCGCCTCCACTGTCCAAGCTCTTTAATATTAGTAAAATATACATGAATTCTTATAGTGGCATGTACATTTTTGAATTATTTAAAGACTGCTTCCGCACCTCCAGTACTATCAATAAAATATTAAATATTTCCACAAAAATAAAATTTTCCTTTAAAATTAAATCATTTATCCGCTCTGTGAAGACAAAGTATGTTTTAGAGAGCGGTGTGTCCTGCAAGTTACACTGTTATGCAGGAAAAGGTGTAAAGAAAACTGTTGCATTGGATATCGAACTATTATATAATAAGCAATGAGTCGCCGTCACTCACTATTTATAAGGGCTGGCAACATCCCTGTAGTTCCTCTGGTGTAACACGGGGCCGGTAACCCGAACGCTCGTTTACCTTGTCTATAGAATAAAAAAAAAACATGACGAGTTTTTAACCTAATATACTGTAATAGTACCGTCAAATACCATAGAGTAGAAAGTATAAAAATATTATAGAGCCGTTCGTAGTGGTTCGTAATAAGTGCTAATTTCTTTATGGCACTTAAAATTTTCACCCGTTTCGACAAAAAATCACATTTTCATACTTCAATTATAAGATATCAAATATTTTCTCAACTAATAAGAGGTAAGTGATGAATAAATTAAATTGGCTATTCGTTGGAATTGATCGCATTCATTGACTTTTTAATTAAAATTGTAGAGACTTCGATGGTCACTTTAGGATTCTCTTTAAATATAGGTTTAATTTGTAGTCTAAATGTAACTAGATAGCTTAACTAGCGCAAGCTTCGAGCTATGTTTGTAAAATATTCATATATATTTTAATTAAACTCTATACACATTAATAAAACTGAAGTGTCTGTTTGTGATATTAAAATAATCGCTTTTAAAACACGCTACATATACGAAAATACAATTTTATTCAATTTTTGTCTGTCTGTCTCTCTATTTGTTCTGGCTAATCTCTGGAACGGCTGGACCGATTTTGACGGGACTGCCATTGGCAGGTACCTGATGTAATAAGGAGTAACTTGGGCTACTTTTATTTTAGAAGTTCATGCGGACGAAGTCTTGGCCACAGCTAGTATATCGATAACATAAATAAAATGCCTTTACTAGACTTAAAACTAAGATAGTTTCAATCTTACTTTATCAAAACTCATTATATAATCTTTTGTTAATCATTACATATTCAGTGCAAAGTGCTCTTACCATCCCTGAAGATACTTCCAATTAGCGTTACAAAAATAGTCAAGTGTATTTCGCTTTTAAGCTGCAGGTTCCGTCGCTATTCATATAATATTTGTATTTATTTTATATAAAGTAAAAAAAGCGGCGGAAGTGTATTCAGGTTTCAGGTTCTCTCTGTTATGCAGGAAAATACGTGACATTTCTAAGAAGAGGATTGCAAATTCCATATTAATATTATAAATACGAAAGTAACTCTATGTCTCTGTCTGCTGGTCTGTGACGTCATCACCAAACCGCTGAACTGATTGTGATGAAATTGAGGATCTCGGGATAAACTTTTTGTCCCATTTTTTTAAATTTTTTCTTTTTATTGTTACACGAAAAGGCCGCCAAAGACACGAAACATCTAGAGCTTATGCAGCTGAAGCGAGCAAGTCGCTAGTAATTATTTTTACTAGCGACTTGCTCGCTTAATAATTTTTTTTTTTACTAGCGACTTGGTTGCGGATAATACAGAGATTATGATTATTTTTACTGTTTCGTGTTTTCTGTTTTTTTCGTAGTTTGGCTTCAATAAGATAGATCACCACAAATATTATACAATTTTGAATAACAGCTGTTACTGATAATTAATAATTCATTAAAATTCTAAATTTCTTTACAATACTTAAAATAAAAATTAACGTACAATAGAAGCGTTTTTTTTACTGAATTTGAAATAGAATGAAACTAACCTAATTTTTATTTAAATTAAACCTTTCGCTCCAACCATAGAAACCTCAGGGTATTTTGAATAATTGTACAAAAGGCACGTTTAATTTATTGAAAAGATATTCTCGTCGGCAACAGTATTCGAAATAAACATTAATTCCTAGGGGAAGAATTTGATTGCGATTGAATTTTATTAGGTGATTAAAATCCATGATTCGCTCCATGTCTTTTTTTTTTTTGTTATTTATAAAATGTTAAAATGAATATATCAAGTGACCAATCAGCCTTTCCTACCCCCCCCCCCCTCACTTTATTTAATTTAATAGCAGCTTCACGCATTTTCCCGCATAGCAGGGTAGTCAGAGCGAAGCGAGTGTCAATAATACACTCCGTTCTTCACTTTCCACCCGAATTCAAGACATTGCGTGTTGAGTGGGGGAACTCAACGTCGCATGTTGTTATGCCAGAGCAGGTTAATGAAAACAAATTAACTATTATCATTACCCTGAGTGGAACTCGAACCGAAAACCAGTCGCGTTGACAGTCGGACGCTGTCTTACAGTGTCTTACAGAGTCTTACACTGTGCCACCATGGCCACAATTCATATTCATATTACATTTTGTTTTTTTAACAACTAAAAAATAATCTAAACTTCAGAATTAACTTTGAGTTGATCCCCTTTTAAGCTTAACGTAATTTTAAAAAAATGTTTGCCGCTCAAACTATAATAAAATAGCATATACCAGGCCGTCGTATCGCATTTCTTGATTTAGAGTGTTACCACCCTGAGAACAGAGTGTACTGGCACTAGGCTCTCTCTTTCTGGGTAGCAGGGTTGCTAAGTGTAAAAAATATTATAAAAAAAGCGATATGGTTGTGTGTGTAGTGGAGGATTGTAAGCGTAATGTTTATGGGTTAGAATTAAACATATACATAAATACATACATACTTTTTAGGTAAGACAAAGCGTCGTATTGATATCTACTAATCAATACTCAATGTCTTTGAAATTGGCAAAATGTAAAACAGACTTTTAAACAGGCAAAATGCGGGTTTACCGTATCCATACTAATATTATAATTACGAAAGTATAACGAAAGTATTACAAACCGCTGACCCGATTGTGATGAAATTTTATACACAGATACTTGAGGGTATTGAGATCAACATATGCTAATTGTTTTCTACAATTTTTCTTTTGTTTTACCAGAAATCTCAATGTTTTACGAAAAGGCCGCCGAAAATATAAAACAGCTATAATTCATGCGGGCGAAGCCGCGAGCGAGTCGCTACTAAAAGGCAACATTTGTTGTTATACGCGTCTCAGCTATCTATTACAATAAATACCGGTAGCTTCATATTTTAATATTAGTTAGTACCTTAAGAGGTACCTATTACATTTTAAAGGGCTTATCCCAAGTTTAGGGGTCGTAAATAGCAATTATAATTAATTTAACATCGGGATCGTAATGGCTAAGCATTAAACTCTGAGAAGCTTTTAATTTTTAAGTAAAAAATTTGATATTATAGTTCTTTTATGTTATTTAATGTGTCTTAATAACATTTGTTTTCATAGCAATATATATGTACTATTTAAACGGTTTTCAAGAGGCGCGGGTTCAAATTACGCTGCGTTCAATTTTTTATACTTTTTCAAAATATATGTTTTTTTTTATTTATATCGTTAATGATTGTTAGCAACTTGTTGTCTCGCCGAGAGTGTGATAATTCTATTTAGTTGAGTGTGCGGTTTGTTTAATTGAATTTTAGAATTATAAAGGGTTTTATGTAATTTAATTAAAGTTACAGAGCAAAAAGTATTATTTAAACTTTATATATAAATGGAAATTTTCCTAACACCATCATAGTGCAGTGGTAGCATATTGTGTTACTGTACAGGCAGGTTGTGCGTTCGATTATCAAATTTTATTTCTTTTGTCTGTCCCTAGAAAGATAAAGCACGTGTTTTAACGATCTCTGGCGGCTATGCTGGAATTTGTAAGTTTTCCTTTCAGATTTTTCCCTCATAGCTTGGTAGTCACAAAGAACCTAGTATTTTCCTATTTTCTACCTGTACCTGTACCTGTCTTAGGTACCAGAGCAGAGAAATGAATATATTTAAAATATTTTCACTCCCCCAAGTGGGAATTGAAGCCACAAGCAATCGCGTGTACAGAAATACACTGTCCCGCTGCGCTACGATGCCGTCATTAGTGAGTTTAAATTCAGATAAAATTATACATATTTTAATTGATAACAAAATATCTAAATATGTTACAATCTTAGTATTTTCTTATAAAGAAAGTTAATTTGATATTTTGTTGTTGATCGAATTTTTGTATATATAAAGAAAGGAAACTAATTTTTTTGCGTAAAATGCATTTCGCAGCGACAGCGAAAAAAATGTTAGGCAAGAAACTGTAAAAATTATTAACTTACTACACTTTAAAATGTTTTTTGGAAGGAAATTAAATGATTTAAGCCATATTAGATTGACATTCCAGTAAGTGCATATAGAAAATTGTGAAATGCCGTGATCGACCTTAATTATAGGCCTCTTTTAACCACCGAAAGAACCGAAAGGACTATTATAATGACTATTAACCTTTTTTTTTAAACTAGCTATTATTTGACTGCTGTAAATAAATGTCAATCGAGCCATTATGACGCAGTGGGACTGCGTCTGGCTGCAAACACAATGGCTGTAGATTCGATTCCTATTTGGAGGAATATACTGCAATAATAAAATAAATATTTGTTTTTAGCTTCACGTTTCTATGATATTCGGCGTAATGTTAGAGAGAACCTAATGTTAGGGCACTTTTTCGAAAGATACATTTAGTACAAATGTTCATATAATATATTATATTCATTATTGCATTTAAAAAAAAGAAGAAATGAAAAAGAAATAAACAGTATAGACAATAATGGACTTGGTCTTGAAGACATCTATTCCAGTCAACCCGTGCAGGTGGATGAGTTGTGAACAGCGAGATAGAAAACCGTACATATAAAATAAAGGAGAAAAAATTACACAAATTAAACCACATATATACGTAAATACATATAAATATATAAATATTAAATTTATATAGGAATATAGATACTTACACACATACACATACTTTAGTCTTAAATAAATAGGGGTAAAATAATTAAGTTGAATTTTACGCTAGTGTAAATAACTAATTCATTCAATATAACATCCTACTAATATTATAAACGCGAAAGTTTGTGAGGATGTTTGTTACTCTTTTACGTAAAAACTACTGTATGGATTTTAATTACAATAATATAGCTTATACATCAGAATAACACATAGGCTACAAGTTATAAATGACATTATGACATTGTGTGAATTGACCAAATTATCAAGTAAGTATCTTATGTTCAAGTTATTAAAGCCAAAATTGTAATTAACCATTGTAGTCAATAAATTAATATTATGGTATATATATGCTAAATGCATATGTATACACGCTACATATACCAGAATATTATTTTTTGCTATTTTTGTGTCTGTCAGTCTGTTTGTTGCGGATAATCTCTAGAACGGTTACACCGATTTTGACGGGGCTTTCACTGGCAAATAGCTGATGTAAGATCTCCACGCGGACAAAGTCGCGGGCACAGCTAGTTTAATATAATATGGAAATTAATATTAAAAATATACTTAAATCACAGTTAAATACAAGACGTTACAAAGTTTTCGGTTTAAAACGAGAAAAACATTTTTTTTACCGTATCACATTAGTAACTAATAGTAAAGTAGAACATATCCTCATAACAACGTACCTCGTAAACAAAAAAAGTCTTGCAAAATCCAAAACGATAATACCAAAAGCTCGCACTGCACAGAAACACGCACAAAATACAAATTATTTGAATACGTTTAATCGAGTAAGCTTAAACACAACCACTCACTCGGTCCACGATAAGCGACTACTGAACAATTACGCTTAGTGTGGCGGTAAGATGCTGAAGTTACATAAATGAACTGGAACTTGCCTTCACGCGTTTTCCCGCACAGGGCAAGAAGAACCTAGTGTCAAGAGACTCCTTTCTCCACTTTCCGCCCGAACCCAAGATATTGCGTGTCTATTGCTCTATAGATATCAGTTCCATGCCTATGTAATTAAGTGTTGATTTAGAACAAAAACTGTGTGGGATTTTTTGTTAGTTTCCTATTGAATTGGTTGTATTATATTGAAATAAAATAGCTATCGCTAGTGATATCGCTTATAGGTTATATATATATATATATATATATATATATCTGAAATTTGGAAGGTCTTGGTGTAAAACGGGAAATAACGAAATTTTACGTTTTACAATTAAAAACAAAAACAAGCAAGTACTACAAAGTAATAGCAAGCAATATTCCCGTGTCATAAAGTCCACGACTACTAGTTACATGTATATTTTAATATATTAATTGATACCTGTAAAAAATTGAAATCAATATTATATTTTATATGAGAAACCTTAAAAGATAAGATATTAAATAAATTTATCTCGTATATCATTAAAAAAATGTGGAATGATAGTCAAGTTCAATACTACAACACCTTGCCTTAGTTGTTGACTCCAACCACAAAAGAAGTAAGGTCTAAATGGGTCTCAAGCTTAAAGGTCAGTCCTGAAATTTATTTATAACAAAAAAATATTTTTAAACAAATTTTTTATTTCCTATCTTACTAACTTTGGATAATATAGTGAAGTCAAGAGAGATGGTTTTTGGGTTATGAAGGGATGAAAAGTGGCTTCAAATGGTTTCTGTAATATTACACTGCTCCTAGCCAGTTCTGTTGGCTTGTACTTGGCTTGACACGCTACCATGTGTCTAGATAACTTTACAAAATTCTGTTTTTCAGAAAATGATGAAGTTTTTTAAAAAGCCTATTTCCTTTTAAGCCTAATTCCAGTGTCGAGGGCATTGCGTGTTGAGTGTTGGAACTACACATCACTACAAATTTTCTAATTTCGTATTTACTTTAAATATATTGGTATCCTAATAATACATTTAGGTTAGTTATATACTGACATGGCTATAACCTATATCAAAGTAAATATATGTACGACGATAATAAATTTTATTTTTGTAGTTATATAAATGTCTTTGCACTCATTAACTTATATGTTATATTGTACAATAAAAATAGATATTTTTATTCTTCGTAAATTGTTCAAGGAGTAAAATATAGATTGGTGTAGTTGACAAGCTTTTGGATTGGATTCTTTCTCAAGTTTTTTTATAGTTTCATGTTTGCACTGGCGTACCAGGGTAGGCGGAGAGAATCTCTTATTGAAACACTAAGTTTTCCACCTGAATTTAACTTCTATATAAGAAAAACTCAACTTCACTCTTGCCAAAGCGGAGAAATGAATATAATTAAATAATAACTTTCTCGCATGGAAAGTGAATCCACAAACACCTTTAAAGTCATTACCCCATTGCGCCTCACAGGCCTGGTCTTGTATATAATATTTATAATGCATAATTAATTACATACAAAATAAATATATTACTAAAATCAGTGGAATCAACTGTGAAAACTTTCTCTTAAAAGATTTAAATTACATTTTCAAACCATTTCAAATACTTAATCAATGTAATTGGTTACAGCGAAGCCATTAACACGTTTGGATATCGACAAATGTTTACTTGACTATTAGCAACTAAAAGGACATTTAATTTATACACTTAGACAAGAACTCCGTAGTCTGTACCTAAGCGTTGATAAATTATAAACTTTGTATTACCGTATTTTGAACCATTAAATACTGCTATTTATTTTTGGAATTTACTTAAAAAAATACATAATCCACCATTTTGTGGTGGCGGCCATCTTTGATTTACAATCGTTATATTAATACGCGAAAGAAAAGCTTTTTACGGAAACTTTGCGAATGGATTATGAAATGTAGTATAGTTAAAACTTGTGTAGCGATAGAGTGCAGAAAGCTGTTATTTTTTATAGTAATCTATCAGAAATGTACATTTAGTGACAAACACGTTACTATGGTAACACGTTGTTTACGCGCCAAATCTATCTGTACTAAATGTATTACATTATACAAAGCCTTTTAGAAATGGAAGACAGTAATATATATATTTTTTCTATAAGCTTTTTGCTTTTGTGTTTCTCAATTATAATATATTGTGATTTTATTTTTACCCTCTGTTTTATATTCTTTGTTTCCCATTTAATGAGCAGGTTATGTTACTTTATTTAATGACACGAACTTATGACCTGAGCCGTGCCTCAGTGACTTCAACACACTATACTATCTAAGCGACAAGGCCGCCTTTTGTACATATGTAAAAAAATATAATGTATTTCTGTCTTCAAATTGATTGTACAATATATACTATTAATATACTATACATTGTACACACTGTACTTTATATTGTACGTGAAGTGGATTTTAATTATAAAAGCAACTTCACGCGTTCTTACGCACATCAGGGTAAACAAGAAATGGTAAGTCTAGTGATAAGACTCACGGTTCTCCGCTTTTCATCCAAATGTGAAACATTGCACACACAAAATGGACCTCAATGCCGTGCTTGCTATATACTACATTACAAATGTAAATAATTTAAATATAATCATTCCCTTAAGTAGAAATCGAACCCACAACCAATCGCGCATACAGCCAGACTGACTGACTGACAGACTGTACCACCGCGACAAAATGGTCTCAAAATAGCGATATTAATTATTTTATACATTAATTATAAAATTGAATATAACATTATATTTCAATCGTGACTTTGAAATATTTGCTTGAAATGGAAACGACGAATGACTAAAATAATTTTCTAAAGTAAAATAAACTGAATCATTGTACCTAAAAGCTAAAAGCTAGGTTTCACCTAACAAAAGGTGGAACTGACGTATTGTCAAAGTAATACCGTGACAAAAATTACAAGGCTACTATTGTATTTTCTAATAAATAACATTTTAAATTTCATTTTTGTGCTTGTCGAAAAAATACTATAGACGCTTTTAAATTGTACAGCTTCACGCACAGCAGACAGAGCCTAGTGTCAAGACACTCCTTTTTCCGCTTTCGACCTCAAATCGAGACATCTTGTTTTAAGTGGCGGAACTCAACGCCGCGCTTTGTATTAGGTACCAGAGTGAATAAAATAATAGTATTTTAAATATAATCATTCAGCCGAATGGGAATCGAACCCACAGCTAGTCACACTTATAGTCAGACGATATCCTCGATGTTTTGAATATGAAAACATATTGGTAAAATAAGCTAATCAGAATTTTATGTGTTTAAAAGGTAGAGGGACTCTAGTAGCGTGTTATGTTGAACCCCACATCACACTTCATTCCACTAGTTGAATAAAAACCATCTCTCCAGTAGGATTTGAATTCAAATGCACCGCTTATGTACTGCAACATATTGGGGCTAATATATAAGATGAAAGTTATACTGAAAATCTAAAAATCTGAAAAAATCTATTTTCTTTTTAAGTTCAACGGCTTGTGTAGCCAGAGAAAATTCAAGAAAAATCCATCCGCTCTCCACTTTACGAATAAACCTATGTTTATTGCAATGTAACTAAACATGGAAATAAAAATGTTTTAAATAAAGCATTCCCTCGACTAGCATTAGTTATCACACGCACATGCACACGCACACGCACACGCACACGCACACGCACACGCACACGCACACGCACACGCACACGCACACGCACACGCACACGCACACGCACACGCACACGCACACGCACACGCACCCACACACGCACACGCACACGCACACGCACACGCAAACGCACACGCACACGCACCCACACACGCACTATTTCTATAGCCATATTATGCTTTCAGGGACATACCTAAAAATTAAGGTCAGTTACCTACAATTTTGGGTGTGTGTATCAAGACAAGTTACACATATTTTATATGTCTACACTTACACATATCTTTTGTTACTAAAAAAACCATTGACAGACAACCCATTTAAATGTAGAATATAGAACCCTTGGGGAGTGTAGGAAAGCATTAAGAAATTAATTGTCAAAATTCATACAGGACGTGGATATTAAATGTTTTATAAATTGAAATTACTTTAAATAAATAATAAGTCAGACAGTGTCAGACTAGTGTCAAGACAATCCGATCGCCACTTTCCGCCCGGATTCGAGACATCGCGTGATGATGGACCTAAAAATTTTTATAGGTTTTCTAAAAATGTTTTCCAAGCGACAATTAGTTAAATATAAAATTAAGCGAAAAAATCTTTTAAACTCTATTACTGGACTATACTGTACAATCGATTTAAAACTTCACGAGTTTCTATGCAATAGTTATATACCTAAGAGTATTATGACACAAGTGTTGCATTATAACGTGTGTTGTAACATTATTCCCACGAGCTGCATTTGACGCATCATATGCACTTGCAATGCAATATTTCTTAACTTATTAAAATAAATGATGCCATCACTTCGTTGAACTTTTGGGATATGTTAAAATATATACAATGGTACAAGGTTCAAATTCAAATCAGGGCACTGATTATGCTTATTTTTTTTTGTAGAGTTAATATTTATTACGAGTCAGTCATTGGCTTTTCCACTGTCTGTATATTTAAGTAACCGTCGAAATTATTATACACTTATTACAACTTTTATTTGTTTTTAGCAAGTTCCACTGCGTTCAAATTTTTATACGTTTTTTAAATATATGTTTTTCAATTTCCTAAGTGTTTTTAAATATATTCTTGTCTCATTTTTTTATAAAAATACCTAATTTAATATTTATTTACAACTTTTACGTAATATATGATCAAATAGCTTGGTTAAATTTCCTATTATAATACTAACAAGAACATCTCGTAAGTACGCATACTTAAAATCTTCTAGACTGTTTTCTAGACATTACAGCTTTGCATTGTTTCATTGGCACGGTCTTATAGTTGTTCTAACGAAGTCGTATGGAGGAGATTGCAATTACATTTCTGCATATATATATAAATTAAATTTGGGGCTACCGCTAATCGCTATTGCTGTGGGTTTGATTCTCACTCGGTGAAATTATCATAATTTAATTATTTTCATTTTCTTCCGCTATGGTGAATAAGCTCCGCTACTCTAACAATACACAATAGCGGATTCGTAATACACAATAATTTGTGTATTACGAATTCAGGAGGAAAGGCGGGAATGGAGTGTCTTGACACTAGGTTCTCTCTGAGTTCCATGCTATTTTGATTGAGATTGCAATCCCGCAAAACGGGATCTCGCATTCCCGCGGGATCGCACTGCACTTATTACAGCAACGGATCCTGTACCTTCAATATCCTCCGGCTTTGAAGAAATTAAAGTAATGGCTGTTATTTGAGTCCTCTGGTACCTGACGATTCAGCCTACTAGCATACAAGATGTGTCAGCATTTTCAACATCGGGATATATTTGCAGTTCAATGAGATTTTAAATGCCATTTGTTTCTCCAATTGTTGTGTTCTAAGTTGTGATATGATTATTAGTCCATGTCATAAAATTGATGTTAGTAAGAACAAATTTAAGCTTTTAATGGCAAAACTGATTGCAGACTGGTTACTTGAAATTAATTATTTTTATATTGTTATGAAATACATTTTTTTATTTTAATAATTAAAGACATTTTGAATAAAAGGAATCTTTTAAAGAAAACCTATGGGAACATTCAATTTAATTTTAAAACACAATATCATTAATTCGGCATACCGTGCGTGATTGATCGATCCTGCATATCGATCCCGTGGGATTAAATGAGCTGCAAGATGCTTTATGGGGAAAAACGAGAACCTAAAAAATAATATTAGGCTTACAGAGGCACCATCGCAGCATATTTAATAAGAGTTTGACTTCATACGCGATGGTTGTAGCTTCGATATTAGCTCAAGGAGAGATTTATGTTTCAAAAGTTTTTAGTTTTCCCGTTCGGTTATAAACAATGCGACTTTAAGTTTGCAGCCCAATAGCCAATGTTTTTAAAATAGGCTGAAAGATAGTGGAGAGTTGAGTGTCGTCACACTAGTTTCTCTCTAACCTTGAAGCAAGAGATATGTGAAGTTTTAAAAACAATTCATATAAGCTTAGTAAAAAGCTCAAGCTTTATTCTTAAGAAATAATATTTACAAACTGCAATCATAGTTCAATAGACCGTAAGAAAGTTCCAAAGAAGTTCCGAACATTTACCATTCCCGACAAATAAAAGTTCTTTTAAAGAAATGTCGAAACCATATTGTCCGTAAGTCGCCTAAAAGTTACATGTGGCGTTCAAGTACGCAGTACAATATTGTTCGGGGTGGAGAAAATCCGATTCAAGGAATTCAGAAAGAGATTCTAGATTAGTTGATGATATAAAACTAGTGGAAGACCACTCCGTTCTTCGATTCTACATTCTGATAGGCAGGTCCATTTAATCTTTCTAGTAGCAAATCTTGTCACTTAAGAAATAAAAAAACACAAAAAAATACGAACACTGAGACCGACCGACAGGACATGTTAACAATAAATATATATATAGTAGGCAACCCTGATGCAATGTATCTAACTATAAACGGGATCGGTTGCAAATTCGATTCCTAGTTGCGGTGATTACATATTAAATATTCATTCATTTTTCCGTTCTGGTAACAAAGGCGGCATTGAGTTAGTATAACATAAATTGTAAAAAAAATCAAAAAGTATAAAACGTATGTACCTACGATATTTTTTTTGTATAACAATTCCATTTATATACCAGCATTTGTACGAGTCGCAATCAAGAGCCATCACTCATTCCATTAAAATCATCTCCGACCTCCATAATCCGGATTTCTGTTTAAAATTGAAAATCAACGCGGCAACGTATTTTATAAATGAATATTTATTTGATTTTTTCTATAGGTCGGTATATGCTATATTTTTCCTCATATTCTTATAATTTTACATTATTCATTATATGTGGAGACCATGGCGCATATTTTGACTGTAAACGATTGGTAGGTTGTAGGTTCGATTAATTTGTAGAGAGAACCTAGTGTCAAGATACTTATTTTTCCATTTTCCGCCCGAAACTAAGATGTGGAACTCATCGCCTCTCTTTTTCTTACCAGAGCGGGAAATCCATACAATATTATAAATGCGAAAGTAATTCTGTCTGTCTGTCAGTGACGTCATCCTGGCCAGACCACTAAACCGATTGTGATAAAACTTTATTAAACGATACTTGAGGGTCTTGGAAAAAACATAAGATACTCTTTCATCTCATTATTTTTTTTTTAGTTTTTCCAGTAATTGTATTTTTATGAAAAGACTGCTGAAAATACGAAACAACTATAGCCCACTAAATATATATTCACTAAATATTCCTCCGTGTGGGGATCAAACACACAACCATAATATTGAATCAAATACAAACATGGACAAAATATTCAGAATAATATAAATTTGAACTCAAATCCTTCTCGTTCATTATTAATTAGAGACCATCTTTATTACACCATAGGGTTGTCCCTTACACAAATTCAAATAATTTCTTGTCACAATTTTCATTACGTCCTCGCTTTTAATAACTGAGATCGATCATCCCTAAACAATATTTCATCTGAACATTAAATGCCTCATCTATCTACCCCTTCGTAGATTGTAGACGATGTTTTCATTAAACTTTCTTAATTTCCTCTGGCCCTTAGCCTTTGTAACGATAAGTCTCGTTTATAAGCAAGAGGATTACTTTTATTGGAGCAGCAGGACTTTGTGTTTAAACAAGCTAAATTCCTAGGTGAGGAGGGTTTTGAAGCTTTATTTATTGATTTTTTGGATGTAATTATGATTTTTATTAGCAAAAGGTTTAGAGAAGTTCAGTTTTTATAAAAATATTTAATTGTCACATACTCGTGTATTATAAACTAGCGAGCCGCACGTGGCTTTGCCTGCGTGAACTATAACTGTTTCGTATTTTCGGAAAACATTTAAATTTCTGAAAAAAACTTAAAAAATGGGAGAGAAAAGTATGTTCATCCAGAGATCTTCAAGTATCTCTATATAAAATTTCATCACAATCGGTTTTTATAACGTTATTATAGTATGGATGTAGGATGAAATTTAAACTCATCAACATCAATGCCTGTGATCAGAGCTACGATATGATGTAAACAATAATTAAAAATGTAATTATTTTTACACCTAAATTAACTCTAAAAGGTAACGACAGCTCCGTTATGTAGATGCCCATGGATGTATGATTAAGAGATAGCAGTAGAAATCTGAATTTAAAATAAAGAACTTCATCCCGTCCGCTTCGGGTCTTGCAATTTACATTAAATACACAAATTATCAGAACATTTCGAGAACTCGGGTCCAACAGGTGTTGCTAATTTGAAATCCAAATAAACGTGAACACTGTTCCTTTAAGGTATTTTCTACATTTGCATATGTTACAGGTATAAAAAATAAATTAAGTAGGTATGACGAAAATGAAAGGTACAATTTGAAATTATTCTAACAACCTATCGCTTACATAATTTGTATGATAAAAGAAAAATGAATTTGAGCTCAGACGCCTCTTCGTTTAGTTTAGAGGGCAGGTATTTTTTCTTTGTTCTATTTCAAAAATGCTAAGTGCAACCTTAATTATAAGAGTAAACAAACTTTTGATTATATGAACACTAGCGACCTGCTTGCGGCTTTGCCCGCGTAATTTCATATAATCGCGGCCATTTTGTAATACAATTAAATTTCTGGAAAAATAAAACAAATGTGGGAACAATAAAGTAAAGTAAGTCTATGTGTATCCTAAGACCCGCCTTATAAAAATTTCACAAGTTCAGCGGTTGCCGCATGAAACACAACACACGCATATATATATATATATATATATACGTGTGTGTAAGTGACGTCATCACGGCCAAACCGCTGGAACCGATTGTGATGATTTTTATATAGATTTTTGAGATTTTTAAATATATATATACACTTCTCTTTCTTTATTTTGCTACACAAAATACATTAATTATTTACTTAGAAGAAATTATTGTATATATATTAATATACAGTTTAATTCATGGGGTCCTTTGTATGTGGTGTTAACACCACATACAAAGAAAACAAACATGATTTATAAAATACAAGCTATTAGCTAGTTCGTTAGTCCGTTCCGCCACTGTTTATCGCTATCGTTTAAAAAGTTTGCTTATTTGTGGTATAACAGATTTAGCCTGAAATACAGTAATATGTAATGGAACATGCAACGGTTTGATAACACCCCGTAGGAGGCGACACAGGACATAGAAATTAAACAATTGCAGAATTTGTGCAGAGTCAATGTAATGCTTTATATTATAAAAAAAAATCACATGATATGAAAATTCTTATTATTACACAACATTAGCTAACTATATGTGCATTTAACTGATCTTAAAGTTGATTTATTTAATTCCTTTATAAATAATCTTATTTTTATATAAAAAAACAGCTATGCAATGTGACGCCATGGTGGGGCAGTGGAATGGCGTGTGACTGTAAACGCGATTGATAATGGATTCGATTCGCTCTAGGAGGAATGATTATATTCAAAATATTTTCATTTCTCTGCTCTGGTACCCAAGGTAAAGCTCCATGAGCTCCGCCACTGAACACGTCAATAATCCATTTCGGACGGAAAGTGGAGAAAAACGGCAATACATTTGTTGAGTTTTTTACCTACCCTTCTAGGCAGAATTGGGTCTAAAATATATAAAATTTAAACTTACAATGATTACTCCAATACAAAAATGCTTTTAACTAATTAACCAGCTTGCAATCTATCAATTTCTTTAGAGACTGTGATAAAAAAAAAGAATACCCATTGAAAATATATAAATGGAACGTGTAAAACACGCCTTATGTAAATAAGTACGAGAGGAGTTCTAACGGCCATTAGCGGATAGCACGAGTAATTTGAAATCACCGCATCTGTTATGATCGAACGAGCGATTATCACCGCAATTTAGTTTATATGAGGTTAAAATTGATTTAATATATAACTGTTACCAGAACTGAAGTTGGAATATCAATGTATGGACGATGGTCGTAAGTTCGATGCCCATTCGTAGGAATTGTTAATCAAAATGAAAATGAAATTTATATTATTAATATATTTTTTTTATTATATATTAATATATATTATTTTTATTACAAATTATTTTGGAATTATCAATTAGTATTTAAATATAAAATAAGTGTTGTCAGTTCTACTGGAAGCTACCGCCAGCTCAGAAGGCGCCGAGCAGTGCCGGTAAGAAACAGTTCAACAGTTGCTCTTTTCAAATATAATTTTACAATAGGTTCATAATTATCAAACGCTTTCTAATCATCAACAGTGAGCCTGTTAAATTCATTTCAAACGTATAATTGCAAACAATTCAATTTCAAAACATTCAATTCAAATATATAATTTTATCATAATTATCAATTCTACATTTTCCACAATAATATATTTAAAGATATGGTTGGTTAGATTATATAAATTGGGTTTTGGCAACTCAAAACGCTTCAGACTCTCGCTTATGCTGCATCGTCGGGTAGTCAGGGAGAATATAGTGTCAAAACATTCCATTCTCCACTTTTAGCCCGAATTCGAGACATTGCCTGTTGAGTGGCGGAGGCTGTGGCTCATCTCGAAGCTCTAAGACATTTGCGAGCAAATTGGATACAAAAAACTGTTAAATCTGTTTTTTAATCTGTTTTTATTTATGGACTTTGTAAGTAATAACACAAAAATATCAGCCCCATCCTTACCTAAAACAATCTTAAAACACACAAGCATAACATATCAAAATGAAAGTAAAGGAATACTTTAATTTTATTAACTAGGACCATTTATACTTACACTTATACAACATCTTGGCTACCACAGAACAAGCTTCAGACAATAATCATTGAAAAATACCTACATCTATTAAATTTAAGTTACATCGACCAATCAAATCTTGACGAGCCTCTGCATTACGGACACTTTTCACTAAGAAATGGTGAAATCCACAAACTCCGCACAATTTACATTTACACCAGCCTAGTTAGATTATCTTATTTAAGTTGAAAGATAATATTTTAAATTGATTAAATATATGCATGCGAAATTAGTAGAAGTATGTTTTAAATATAAATAGTTTCATAATATAGACCAACTCACATTGAAAATTTATGTAATAACAATTTCCCTAATAAAACGAGACAATTCTGTACCATTATTTGTTTAGTCGTCTAGCAATGACACTGTAATAGCCATTGTAATGAATGTATTGTTTGTTTATGACACACCTATCACGACAACACGTGTATTTCAATAAATAACTATGAGTAAGAAAATTAATTAAAGTTAATTTTAAATAATTAGTAACAATTATCATTATATAATTTAATTTAAACATAGAAAATTTAAATTTCTCCGCTCTAGTGACAAGACAATGCGTGGTGTCCAATTCCGTCACTTAACAGGCAATATCTCAGATTAGGGCGGAAAGTGGAGAACGAAGTGCCTTGACACTAGTTTATCTATATCTTATAAGATCTTTGGTTTTCGCGGTATCTTATAAGATTTTTACACATTTTGAAAGAAATTATTTTTTACCGGATCGAATACGAGTCGCGTACATTATTGGTATCGAAAAACATTTTTAGATAAGAAATCGTTTGCGGTAGTTTGATATAATAATTGTATCAACTGACAGGCGAATGCCACCTCAGTCTAACTGTGTCCACGGACTACTGTAAAGAGTTCGAAATGTCGGGTTTTTACATATATTTTTAATATGATTAATACGGTTAAAAATAGTTTCATTTCTCTCCGTCTACCCTGCTATGGGTGAAAAGCGTGAAACTAAAAAACTCATATTGTACATTTAAAAAGGTACGAAGGGACAAATCATTTTGTTCTCCACTCTCCTTTTGCAAAATAAACGAGCTCTGCTTCACCACAGTTGCAAATGTTTTATAAATTCAATTTCAATTCTAAGGATTTTAACTTACTACCAATAAGTCCAATAGGTCTCTAGATGTGTCATCTATCATCATTATGTAATTACTTAAAAGAAAAGCTTCAGATTCTCTTTTACAACAATTATGTGGATAGGGGATGAAATTTACTATACTAAAAGTTTATATAGAGAAAGGCAGAAATTATTTATTTTGCAATATCATTCATTATAATTACATTAAATTAATAAAATAAATATTAAACATAGGTGAAATATAATACGAAAGTGTCAATATATATTTGACACTTTCGTAATGAAATGACCTTTGCTAGTAACGCGAATTTTCTATTCTATGAGTTCATTCAAATAAACATTACTGAGGCAATGATGATTTTGAGGTTTCTTCTATCGACAAAGGACGAATTTATTTGAATAATCTATATCAGTTTGGTTTTAAGTATTTCTATAATAATATTCTATAATAATTTCATGGCATATCTATACTTAGTGTTATTCCTGCACATCTAGGGAATTTCTGGAAAGACATATTTAGAAAACGTATAAAAATTTTAATCAGTAGCGGGATTTGAACCCGCGCCTTTTAATAACCGCGCCTCTTGAACGGTTTTCAAGAGGCGTGGGTTCAAATCCCGCTGCGTTCAAATTCCCTTATACGTTGTCTAAATATATGTCTTTTTCATACCGATACTTATATTATAAAACTAAAGAGTTTGTGTGTTCAGTTGAATTAATCTGAGAAACTAATGTTCCAAATTCAAAAAATCTTTTTGTGTTGTCCATGTATCGAGGAAGGCTATATAAAGCGGAGCGGCAATGAAAAATATAGCAAAACGGGAAAAATATTCCTCCTATGACAGCTTCCGTTGCAAATTCTGCTTAAACGGTTAAAGTTACGTAAAAAATATGTATGACGGAATTATTTTCTTCGAAAAGTTCTCAAAAATAGTCCCCAACAGCATTTGTCTGCCTTTTAAAGTCTACTCAGTATAACTTTTTTATGGTAATTAAATTTGTTCTAACTAAAATAAGGCGTTATTTGCAAAGGTGTTTTTTAAACCATGATATAAAAATCCATAGTAAAATAAATATGCTGTTTAATACAAGTATTTACTTCAAACCAAAATTGCCCTTTACATAATTTGATATAAATGAATATTTTAGAAGATATCGTAATTTAAAATTAGCTTCGCTCGACCAAGTATGTGCAAGGCGAGCGATTATGATACTAATCTTAGCGTACGTACCTGAAATAGATTATAACAATCTTAAGTAATATTGTTGAAGTAATGGAATAATAATAATTATTTTAGTAAGTTTGTTCCATAAATTAACACGAGTGAAACTAAGGAAATGTTAATTTTATAACATTTCTTGGTCAGTGTCTGTATACGCACTAAAACTACCTAATATCAAGATTAGAATTCAGTTCCTCACTCAGTTATTCACTCAACTGAATTACACAAATGCACAAATAAAATATTCATAGCGTGTATTTTGAAATACAATTATTTTATAGTCTTTGCTTGATCAATATCGATCTACTTTATAAAAATATGTTAAAAAACGTTGTAAAATTTTAGCACAGCGCTTCACACAAAAATAACTCATAGTCAACTTTCCGTAATCACGCGAACGGAGTCGCGGGAACAGCTAATATCATATATATATATATATATATATATATGTGAAAGCTAGTCGTAAACAGCAGAACTTGGTAACTTACGAATACAGTAATCAATGATACTGTGAAAGGTCACGTATGGAGCCCGAGGACCCCCGGAGGGCAAAAGCTGATAACAGCCAATGATTTAAAATAGCTATGCCATGGCTATGTCGTTACTCGTACCTGTATCCTGCTTATGCGTATAGCTTATATATATATATATTATAAAATTGTTATTCCTAAATACTTTTCGTAAACAACTGTACATTTCCTTTTTTTTTAGTTTCACTCCTTTTTGCGCATATCAGGATGGTAAAAGAGAACCTAGTGTCACCACACTTCGTTCCCACTTTCCGCATTGAATCAAGACATTGCGTTTTGAGTGACGGAACTCAAAACCGCGCTTTGTCTAACCTTAGTGCATATATGAAAATCATGTAATATAATATTTTTTTCGAGAAGCAAGGGGCAATAGAGCTCACAATCAATTGCGTTTATAATAAATTATGTATATATATATGTATGCCATAGCTTTATATCTCTATACATTCACCGTTTATTAATTAAATGAAATGAAAAAACCATCAGGCCATTGTAGTGCAGTGGAATGGCGAATGAATGAAGATTTTTTTTTTTTTTCATTTCACCGCCCTGGGACTGCGATAAACCGTGAAGCTAAAAAATTGAAAATGAAAAATTCCCAACCAATATTCAATTTTGCTTTCCATGTAACCTTTTTTGACAAATTTAATAATATATGATAAATATTACACAAGCAATTAAATTCATTATCTTAATTAAGCATAAATAAACAAGTATTGCAATGAAATGAATATAAAATCGGCCTCGTCCGATTGTAAACCTGACGAATAAAAAATGATTTCAAATATTGTAAATACAAGTGAATAGTTGGAACTACTTCTCTAAGTAGTGTGTCTCTACATCGCGTAGCCTAATGCGGCATTTTATGGTACTAAAACTCATATATTATGAATATAAATATTTATTCGAGAACAATTGGAACTGGATCCATTCTTTCGGATAAATTGTCATAAACGCAAATCAATTTTTGATTATATATAAAACATTTGTAGAAAACGTATAAAAATTTGAACGTAGCGAGATTCGAACGCGCGCCTCTTAGAAACATAGTCTAAGCGCTCTAAGTGCTAAGCCATGCATTCTACACCCGTCTGCATCGAAATTTTTAAACATTTCTTACATTTTATTTTCGTTGTTCTCTCTCTCATCTCTGTATTTTCACATTTATTATATATAAAAAAAATTAGTAAATTACTAGAATTTAATTAAATAGAAAATTTCTAGACCTTTTTTTAAATATTTTCTAAGACAGATTTTCATATAATACTATAAAAATTTCTTAATCATAATTAATAACGATTATCTCAGCTGTTTATCCAAAAACAAATAGCAGATAAACAGCTATCTATTATATAATACCTATATTCTCAATAAGGATTAAACAAATAAATTCATGGAACGTAACCAATAAAACACTAACTCAGCTCATATCTATTGAAAAGAAAAAAGTTCGATCCGACAATTCTCGATAGTTGGTCAGTCGGAAATTTTGAAAGACAGCGCAATACGCGACAGAAATGCGATAATGTGGGACGGCGTTAGGGCGGAAAGGGGATTTCGAGTATTGGAGGATATCAAATTCATTTTTTGACTGAAATCTTCGAACGCCTCTCGAATTGAAAAAGGTTTCTATAAGAGTATATGTAAGTATTTACTGGTAAAAACGATGTTGTGGGAGAGAGCGAGTGATTACTGATAGCTGAGGATTCAATTATAACTTGGCACAATATTTTTGATTAAACTATTTTGGTTTGGTTTGGTTAGAGTTTTACCTGTTAAGGAAATAAAAGAAGTTTTTTCAATTCACCAAAATACGCTTAACGCTTAACGCTTTATTTTCCTATAGCCCGCATAGCAAGGTAGGCAGAGAGAACCTAGTGTTAAGACACTTCGTTCTCCACTTTCCACCCGATTCAAAGACGTTGCATGTTGAGTTGCAGAACTCAACGCCGCGCTTTGCCTTGTCACCAGAGCGGTAAAATGAAACTAATGGGTGAATTAAATATAATCATCTGCCCGGGTGGGAATCGAACCCACAATCACACTGTATACAGTCAGACGTTTTGACACTGTGTCACAACTGTGGCCTCTAAATAATAAAAAATATTAGTAAAATTATCGAAATTCTTGCATTTAAGATAAAAATACTACGTACGTATATGGTTTTAATAAGAAAGGCTTACCTTATCGAAAGTGGCACCGAGATTTCGGAAATTCTGCAACAAAAAACAATATAATTAAAAATAGTTATTACTTTAGCAGCTGCACACTTTTTCCCGCATACCTGGGTAATCAGAGAGAACCCTAGTGTAAAAACACTCTGTTCTCCACATACTGCCCAAATCCGAGAAATTGCGTGTTGGCTCAACGCCGCACTTAAACTTAGGTACCAGAGCGGAGAAATGATAATTCAAATATAACGAGAGTGGGAATGGAACCCACAACCTATTATGATTTTAATTAGACGCTGTGCCACTATGCCACGATGGTTGCGGAGTTATTAACCGTTTAGATTTTTTTAATATTGCAGCTGGATTTAAACACGTAACCCTACTGTACTAAGTTGAATGGACGGGAGCTCGCTACATTAGACGTCGTAGAACCGATTATGTTATCTTGTTATCTTGATAAATTTAAAAGATTCAGTCGGGAGACGTATATTTATTTACATGCTCTAAGTTCTCGTCGTCAACGGCGCACCTTACAACTGTAAACTTTTTACTTTCACCATAATTATATTTTATTTATAAAAAAAAATAGACTTAACATTTAAAAATGTTGCCCTATCGGCACGGCACATACGGCAATACCACGGCGACAGTTTCATTTACTTTAAAATTTACTTAATAATCACAAGCACCACTCATACACATCGCGTACTAAGTAATTAGGTAAATTATTACAAATATCCAAATCATTTCAAACAATAATAAAAATTAAAATTCCAAAATCCTAACTAAATAAAAATCTAATAAAAATAACGTAAATTCAAATGAACTTACCCGCATATTTTGACGTTTGTGAGTATGACTTTTAAGTTTTCAAACACTGTTTATACAAATAATTAGAAAAAAATGTAATATTTTAATCTATGCGTAGTCTTATCAACCCTATGCACAGATTAATATATATATTTTTTTATCTTTATTTACAACACTTTTGTTATTATGTACATTAATTTAATATTTTTGAAAAAAAAAGAATAGGAGAATAAAGTTTAATAATCAGATATCAATCTAGACAATCAAATCAAAATATGTAACTGCGACGATGACGCACGATAATTATTAAGAAGTTATTTACAACCTTACATTTCATTCATTTATTAATTTTAATTTAAAATAACGCTTTTAGATTAAATCAAAAAAATATATTTTTAAATTATAATTTAAAATTATTAACGATTTTGATGCTATTTATTCTGCACTCATTTCAAAACATAAAATTTTCGCTAGCAGTGAAATTGGCACGAAAAACAAGGCTGTTGGAAGACATATTTAAGTGACACTCACGGTCATGTTGCTACATTTTGAAATATTAAAATTATTTATTGACGACTTAATTTAAAAAGTATCGCTGAAATAAGTGTGAATAATAATTGTTTGCATTAGTTACAAGCATGTTTAGACATTCAAAAATCATAAGCAGAAATAATGTACACTTAAGTTGTGAAATTCAGTTATTATTTGTTTTGGTTTAAGTCGAAGTTTGCATCAAAATTATAATTAAGCTTACAATTATTATAAAAATTATAAGCCTATTAACACATGTGCACCAGTTAGTTGAAAGAGAACAAGCAGTCGTAACCGTCAGTTGTATTTTATTTTTTGTGCTATTTTTAATGCTTTCTGAGTTACTGCTTAGGTACATGCATTAATCTGTACGAAATCGGACAACTGTTTAAGACATATTTAGAAAACGTATAAAAATTTGAAAGATTAATTCAACTGAACACACAAACTCTTTAGTTTTATAATATAAGTATCGGTATGAAAAAGACATATTTAGACAACGTATAAAAATTTTAACGTAGCGGGATTTGAAGCCGCGCCTTTTGAAAACCGTTCAAGCGCTCTGACCGCTAAGCTAATGCTAACAACAAATATAAGTTGTAATAAGCGTATAAGAATTTCAACGTAGCTGGATGTGGAACGCATGGCTTAACGGTCAGAGCGCTTGAACGGTTTTCAAGAGGCGCGGGTTCAAATCCCGCTGCGTTCAAATGTTTATACGTTTTCTAAACATGTCTTTTTCAATTTCCTTAGTGTGGGAATAACACTTTAAAAAATGTTAACAAAACGGACAACTGTTTATTTGAACGAAAACACGAAGTATGAACCAAATAAAAAAAATGCTGCATAAAGCGATTTTCTTGTCAGTTCAAGGCATAACTTGAAGCATATTAATTTATGTATTCAGAAACAAGGTAACATATTGAACAGTTATAAATTTAATGTATCAGTGACATCAGTAAATGGACGAAATCATAATTGTGATTTTGTATTAAACCAAAGCAAGTGTTGCGTTAACGTCAATCACCGTCGTTACCCACCACTCCATTTCTTCAATGAGATGGTGTGCGACGTTGCCGATCTGACGGGTTAGTGTTCGCTTGCGTCTTACGCAACAAATGGCGTTTATTTTATTATAAATTTTGTTCGAAAAAATAACTTTTTAATTTTTAGTACAATTGCTTATTTTATAAGTGTGTTGCATTTATAAGGACTTAAATCTGAGTTTTCATTAAAAAGATTGATTTCATCGACACTTGTATACTTTTTTTTTAAAGTTTTTAAATTATCTTTTGCTAAATTTATGAATTAGAGAAAAATATATACACAGTACACATTTTCTGAAATAATGTAGAGTGCAATCACTCATCAACCTTTATTTACGTATTAATTAATACGATATTAATAAAATAAAATTAATCTAGTAAGCAGATTTCAAATGACAAATAGCTTTTAACTTGTATTAAATACGAGTATATTTACGATTCCGTTACTCTCTTTGTCGTTACATTTATTCATAGCCATTTTTTATAATTTTGGTTGGTAACGAAAAATGTGTCAGATATGCTTTTCTTTTGTCCACTAAAAAGGACTCTTTTACTTCCTACATCATTATCTTGTTTAGAGTCGATTTTGGCAAAGTCTAGTATGCTATTTTCTTCACGATTTTTATTTCGAGTTATTTACTTGTTTTCAAAGGAATTGGTACAACATGGTTAAATCTATTACATACTCATATATACATAAGTTTTAAATATAATATTTCATTAAGACAGTTCTAGAATTTGAATTGTGCTTCGGAGTAACTCCTTGAATCCTCCTAATACACCTTTTGGCTTCTCTCACTTCGCTGTACTGGAATGTTGATATGCAAATCTTGCAAATCTTGACATGAGTGATTTATAGACGGAAGTGGTATCTTAGGACTTTTGTGGCGGCGTCGTCAAATTTCCTCAGTACGAAATATTTGGCTTGGCGTGTTAAGTGAAAGTATTTTTAACTGGCTGATTTTGATTTCGGTAACGCAATATCAAAATGAGACTTTGATATTTAGCTCTTCTATACTATATTAACTTTTTATCAATTGAAGAAAAAAAGTAAATTCTCAAACTGTAAACAATATAAATTAAGTAAATTTCAACTAAATTTTTTGTAATATTATATGAAATCTAGACCTTAAAGTGTTCAAGAAATATGAAATAATAAAGATATAGATATTTACTATATTTTTTGTAAAACAGGATAAAAAAATGTACTTAAAACAGTAAAAAAATCATACACATATAATATATATATGTAAATATCGATTATTCAAGATATATTTTTATTTTCTAAGGCTATGGAAAACACGAAAATCTTTTTCTCACTCTAAAAATTGAGACAACGCACATAAAAAGGAACGTACTCGAACAAAATTCACTTGCCTTTTTCTAAATATACAAATATTTCTGGCACCGTTTAACTGGGTATGTACAGCCACATGGTGGTTTTTACCTGACTACGATATTTGTATCATTGCTAAGAGCCAGAGCCAAGGGATGATCAGTTCCCCTCATGATAAATGCATCCCCTAATGCGTTCTCTAACTCGCTCCCTTGAAATAGTATTAAATGGGCAATGTTATTAAGTTTAGTTCATTTTTCGTTGTATTCTAAGCCATCCATGTTTTTGGGACACCAGCTTTGGATGATTATTATTTTTTAGCTTTATGTAGAAAAGAAAAACTTGTGTCAAGACACTCCGTTTTCCAATGCCCTCCTTTTTAGTGAAACTTGAACGGAGAAACAAAATAATTTAATGAGTACTCTTCCCGAGTTGGGCTTGAACCCGCCACAAATCACGTTTACAGACTACAATGCTGTTCCACTGCACCACATGATGGCTCCCTATATATATATATTGAACTTTTATTTAAAAAGTTATTGACACACTAGGGAATTGAAAAAACATATATTTAGAAATGTAAAAAATTTTGAGTGGCAAAACTCAATGTGTCATTTCCATTTTTGGAAGTTCCAGTTTAACGCTATTTCCCGCATATTAGTGTGGGCATAGATAACCTATTGTCAAAGACTTGGTTTTTCTCTTTCCTTTTCTAGAGGCCATCGTTGTGCAGCGGGGTAACGTCTGACTGTAAACATGATTGGTTGGGGGTTCGATTCCTGCTCCGAGAACTTTCATTTTTCTTACTTTCATTTTTCATATAAGACATATTTAGAAAATGTATACAAATTTGAACGCAGCGGAATTTGAACCCGCGCCTCTTGAATAAATATGTATTTTTCAATTTCCTTAGTGTGGGAATAACACTTTAAAAAATGTTAACAAAATATATGTCCATATACTCAGCTTAAACTCACATCTGTCACGAACTGTCTAATTTCAAACAAATATTTTATGTGAATATTTTTCAAATACCACCATGAGTAGTATTTTAAAACAAAGGTAACTATTAATATCAGAGTATCATTAGACTAAGCATCTTATATCTGCAATATCCCGTACATCCAATATACCGATTGTTGTAGCGACATCCTTGAGTACCGCTCACCGATACGCAACCAGGCCAAGAACACTTCCTTTCGTTTTGCCCACTTAGAATTGTTATAATTTGTGAGCAAACGAAGCTGTTAGTTGCTTGCGACATGCCATAAGTACTGAGACTGTAGAAGTCAATATTAAAAAAAAAAATTCCTTTCCATTACGAGTCATTTGAATAAAATATGAAATTGACATAACTTAATTTGCTGAGACTACCATTATACCAGGAAATGGCTGATGAATATAATTGGTACGAGAGGTACAAGAAGAAAATATTCTAATGTTAATGTTAATGTTGCAGTATATAAATTTTATTATCTGAATTGAAAATGAATTACTAGAATACTGTCGTATTGCAGTAAAAGTGTGACTGACTAAGCTATGATTGTCGATTCAATCCTCACCATTTATTCATTTCTCTATTTTGCTAAGACAAAGCCGTCCTGAAGCAGCGGAGTTGGATTGAGTGGCGCAATCTGATTGGACAAAATCAAATTGAGTACAATCACAAATTTCTGAACCAAGTCACATGACTTTCAATATAATACTATTTGAAAATTCCAACATTACTTCTCATCAAAACACACATACATTCTTTAACGTATTAAACTGACATCTCACAAGCATTCCTAAACTCGAACAAAGGATTTTATGACTTAAGAAAAATAAGAAAAGAGAGGACAAAGGGGAAAACCATTTTGTGGAACGCAAAATTGTCTTTAGTCCGTCGAGATGACATTCTTTAGAATTGCGTTCTCTGAATACTCGTAGGACATGTGCATCATATCGCATTATTATTATATATACTCAATAGATTCATATAGCGTTTCGACCAAAGACGGTATAGTGGATCGAGAATAGCTATATTTTTAGATCAAACATTAAATTTTTATTTATTACATTGGATTTTTATTTATGAATGCTCTAGAAAGGTTAGCTATTTGGTTTTGTTAATTTGTTTATTACTGTTTAAATATAACTTACGTTTTTAGGAAACGTATAAAATTCTTAACGTAGCTGGACTTGAACCGCGATTGTTATGAAATTGTCCAAGCGCTCTGGCTATTAAGCCACATGTGCTATATTCAGCTACGTTGAAATTGACGAGAGAAGGCCTTGATAACTCAGGAATGGGTTCAAAGGTGCTGGCGTTTCATAAGACTCAGGGTCTGGCCACCGCTATGGTTGTAGTAATAGATATAAGAAAAGCAAAGCCAAAGGTATTGTGGAGTACAATTTAAGAATTGCCTTAAAAGATAAAAACGACGCGTTCATATTCTTTACTGTAGCGGCAATACCATCCACATCCCGTTTCTAACCTTAAATAAAAAATATGCCATAGATTTAGGTGTTGATATGAATTATACTGTAATATATATATATATATTTAAGTTATTCATATTTATTTTACATTCAATAAGTTTTAATCAAGGCAACTAATGTATAATAAAATCTGGACTCTCTTAGGGTATACATAGATATACTTAGCTCTCTATGTATCTTATAAGCCTTAGTTTTTAATACTGAAATTGTTAAGGAAAAATGTAATTTATTATAAAACAAATAATATATAAAAAAGTTACAGTGCAGTGTGCTTATAAAATATATTAAAAAAAATTGATCTTTTAAAAAATTGCAAAATGTATCTTTTGGATGGTTCTCAAAAGACACGGGTTGGAATCCCGCTACATTCAAATTTATATACGTTATCTAAAAATGTTTTTATATCCTGAATATATAAATAACACTTTAAAAAAATAAAATATTACTAAGGGTTTGGTTTATAACGATAATGTAACATAACGCGGCATTAGGTTGTCCCAAAAAACGTGTCTGTAATGGAAAAATGTGGGAAACGGAATCTTTCAACTCTATATTCTATCTCTCTACCTACCTCGTTCAATGCCGGTAAAGCTTGAACATAGAGTAAAATAGAACAGCAAATTTAAAATAGAACCGACAATTAAATTAGGCGCAAATGTTCCACCAGTCATTTGACTTTGTGGACGGGCAGTAATGAAACCTTTGATCACGCCCCTAACGAAACAAGTTGCTTTTTTTGTTCACTTAATATTAACTATATATCACTTTAGTATATATAGTATGCGATTATATCATGTGTATAAATCATCCTTATATAAAATAATATAAGCAAAGATTTTTTTTTTACATTCACACTTTATCCCATATAACAAGTAAAGGAAGAGAGAACCTAGTGTCATGACACTCCGTCACCCGCTGTCCATTTCAAATAGAAATATCGTGTGTTGAGTGGCGGAACTCAACGCCGCTTTTTGAAATAATCAAAGCAGGAAAAAGAAACTAATTGAAATATAGTTATTCTCCACGAGTGCCATCGAACCGTCCGAATCGACCGTCAGATGCTGTCAGATGCTATCAGAATGTCTAGAACTTGTCGTACAGTTAATTGGTGTAAGCGACAATTGTTTTAAGACAATCAATTCTCTAGTCTTCGATCATTAAACGAAAAATGTTCAAAAAATGTCCGTTAGTTAAGCAAAATAAAATGAAATTGTACAAGTCCTACTCCACTCAACACAGAATGTGTCGAATAGATAGAAAGTAGAGAACGGAGTATCTTGCCAATAAGTTCTCACTGCCTTCCCTATGTGGGAAAAAGCTCGTATACAAAATTGGCATTTTGCTCATTACTGTCCAAGTCATTTTTAGATGATCGATTGACTTTTCCCTATTTGCGATTCGTACTGTGCCATAACGAATTTAAAAATAAACAGCTTCATCTCTTCGTCATAGAGAACCTAGTGTCAAGACACTCCGTTCTCCAATTTCCCCCTGACATAGAGACATTTCATATTTCAGAACGGAGATATGGAAAATATTTAAAAAATAATCAAACTCATAATAAATACTTGAGATCAATTAAAATTTTCTCATTTACTTTTAACTTTTGAAATAAAAACACGAAATTCAATAACATGTCCGTTTTAACAGTCTCCATACAAAATAATTGAATCAACAGTGAAACATGGAGGAGACGATTTAACCAAATATTGTGAATGATACGTTTTGGGTTATCAAATACATTTGTATCAATTAAGTTTAAGCATGAAAATCGTTTTGTGGGAAATAGCTTTCAGCTTTCAGATCATTGGTAATTAATATTCCACCATGCCCTTTAGAATATTATTTCTTACATTAATTCGGCAATATTTAAAACTATATAATATAATTTTTTATTGTACTGTTCCCACATTTACGAAGTTGTAAAACATATTTTTAGAAAGCGAATAATAATCGAACCCACAACCAATAGTGTTTAAACAGACGCACTACCACTGTGCCACAATGGCCTCAATTGATCTTTAGCTATATTAAAACGTACAATATCTTAAATAGCTTACAATCTTCTTTGATCATAGAAAGTGAGAAATAAAAGGTTTTAATCAATCTATTGAAATGACAAAGGAATATAGAAGGAGTATTATGAGTGTGTAATTATACTAATGAGGGCGTCACGGCATGTCAGGTGAATAGTATATATATAGTCAATGGATCGCTTTTGTTCTACCGCCTTTACAAAGTTAGATATATAAAGGCTTATAGAATCTAACTATAGCCATTTAATTATAATTGAGTTCTATGTCTTTATGCCTAGTTATAATTCCGTTTTCCATTTTCCTTTAAAATGACGGGAGTTTTATTTTATATTGAGTGACGGAATTCAACGATACTTAATTATTTTTACAAACGTTCCCTTGCGCGGTTCAAACCCACAACCATCTTGTATACAATCAGCTACTTTCTAGCTTACCCATATCCACTTCGTATAATTCTCCACTGTGTCACTATGGTCTATAAAAAAGCATCTTTACAAATAATAAAAATAAAACTGATCGCTGTCTCTACATGGAATATATACGAAAAAAATATTATTAGGCCATTTATCAAAATTATAGAACACACACATTTGTGTGTTTATCGCAAAAACGACTTTACCGATTTAAATGCACTTCGACCGTTGTATTGTGGTATTCTTAACATTTAGTGTTTATTTCATTTCAATCGGTTCATAAACAAAAAAGTTACAACTAATTAATTTATAAATTTAAGCAAAGCTTATGATTTAAGTGAGAACGCGGGAAGGCGAAATAACTAAGTAATTTAGCCAAGTAGTTTACGCAGGTGAAGCCGCGAGCGGGTCTCTAGTACAAAATATATTTGTGATAGATTAAGTTCAAGGTTGGTTCTTGTTACAATCATCTAAAGTAATTCAATTAATAGTTTAGTCTACAGCTTATCAACACTTTTATATAAATATTAATACAACTTTTCATAACTGATTTGGATTGGAGAGTCTATACACTAGTTTACTTACGATGCTAAATACGAAAATACTAAATACAGTACAGTTTTTTTACAGATGCGTCAAGATATCCCGCTCTCTTCTTTCCGGCCGAATCTGAAATAACGCGTATTGAGTGGCGGAACTAAACGTCGTGCTTTTTTCCTTATCACTAGAGTAGAGAAATAAAAATAATTAGAATATAATCGTTGCCCCGGATGGGAATCGAACCCAAAACTATCGGTTATGGCCTCAACAGTGTTCAGATTTAGTATTTTAAGAATAAAGAAAAACTAGGGAATAGAAAAAGCAAGTAAGGATTGATTCACTAAACACATGAGTGTTAAATAAATAACAACTCTTTTTACAAGACACGCAAAGTGGACTACGGAGTGTCTCGTCACTAGGATCTGCAACCAACAGCGGGAATTGTGCGGGATAAAGCGTGAAGCTAAAACTTTCTTTGTAAATAAAATATAAAGACGCAAAAATATATTACAGTCGAAGTAAAACTTTTGGTCAAGGACATCGTTATCAGGTGTCCTATACGCCAGTATTGAACGGGCTTTTTCATGCTTGTATATATCGATATCTGTTGATAAGAGCCGTATCTTTATGGGATATTGATTTTTTGTTGACTTAACCTAAATATGAAACGACGTGTCTTTTAGAACGTTGGAGTTTCTTAGTAAATGCTTGTTTGTTTTCATTTCCCCATACTTTGTTCATTTTGAAAATTATAGGGTTTGGATTATTTTTAAAAATAACAGATCCCAATGGTCTTTGTTGTGTTTTGAAAAAAATATTTTAACATTTTTTAAAGTATTTTTCGCACATTAAGGATTTTTTTAAACGTTTACTAAATATGTTCAATTATTGTTGTGTTGTCTAGAGATTAAATTACTGGCCCCACTTTTCAAAAAATCTTTTATCATAAAAAAATATGTAATATCAAATGTATAATATAAAATGCATATCGAAAACCCAGGTTCTGATCTACTATATTAGCCTATTTTTGTGAACAAAACTAATGGTTTTGAGAACATCCTGTTTTATTCGACCTCTATAAGAAGCTTCCTTCTTTAGTTGCCTATCCTAGCGGCTAGAAGCCTAGCGTCAAAAATGCTTCGGAGGATACTTGCCTTGCCAAAATACTTTTATTTCAATTTAACCAAATAGTCTTTATTTATATCTACACGTATAATGAAAATGTAACTGATCGCTGTCTGTACATGGAAAAATATATCAGAGTAATAGAATCCAAATAATTGTTTAAAATTTTCTTTTCTGTTTGTGTGTTTATATAAGTAGCTTAACCAATTTAAACGCAACTTTGATTGTGGTAAACGTACATTTAGTGTTTATTTAATTTCAATACGTTGTCAAATAAAAAAGTGTCAATTGTATATTTAAGCATCGTTGTTGATTTCATTTTGAATATCCATGTAATTTAAACTGTTGTAACTTTATTATTTATGAACCGATTGAAATAAAATAAATACTAAGTGTTTAGTTAAAGTTTACCAAAGCACAATAGATAAAAATGATAAAAATATTTTTTCTTATATATCTTTAATGTACAGAAAGCGATCAGTTACAATTTTATTATATGTATAAATGTCCTTATTGGGATTCAAACTGGCACCCATTGTGTAAAATGACAGCACAATTAAGCCTTATTTTTCATAGATCTTATTTTTAATTTAAATTACAATACGTGTGATGTTTTATAATTTTAAACTGCAGCGTCATAGAACCCGAGGAAGTCCTGTCACGTGTTTCCTATATATTACTAGAATAACCTACCTTTAGAGTAAGTAATTCTTTTAATTAAAATTTAGCACGTTCTGTTCTGTTTGCTCTTTGCGTAATAAGCTTATTTAAGCTTTTTTCCGCATAGCAAGGTAGTCGGAGAGTACCTAGTGTAGACATTACATTCTTAACTTTGCGCCCGAATTCAAGACGAAGCGGCGAGATAAAAGTTATTTAAATACAATTATTACGTCTAGTCGGCATGGAACCCACAACCATCATTTTTACGGTCAGATGTCCCATTGCGCTACGATGGCCTCAAGTAATAAATTACCGAAATATAATAATGAAATAATATGCAAATAAAATAACTTTATTACATTGAAAGATACAAAGTAACATAATTATTTGATTTAAAAATAAATATTGATGATCAATTTCGATTCATAAATTAATATTTTGAAGATATATTATTTTACCAGCGACCAACTCGTAAACTACATTATTAAATTATTTCGGTTTTTCAACCACCCGCGTTCTTACGTAAATGACAAAGCTTGCTTAAATTTATAATTTAAATGCTTGTAATTTTTTTGTTTGTGAGCTGATCGAAATGAAATTAACACAAAACTTTAGAGCAAGTTTACCACAATATAATATAACAGTTTACCCGTTTCTGAGATTAGCTTGCATAAACAAACAGACAAACAGAATAATAAATAAAAATCATTGTTTTGGGTCCTATTATATCGATAATAATATTTTTTCTCATATATCTTCTATGTTCAAACAGTGATCTCTAAACTACGCTATCTTACTAAAGTGGGAAAATAATTGAAATACTCAGGGGAATGTTTGCATCTCTCCAAATGCAGTTTCTCCAGAACCCCACAACCTTCGCGCTTAAACTGATTGAACCTCAAGTTACGGGTACTATTAAAAAAAAGATCACTTGAGAATATAAGGGAGAGACTTCTATCGTTCAAAATTTATATACAGAAATAATTTCTACAATTTAATTGGGAATATTTAAGTTGCGAGGGTAAATTGAATTCATATATGGGCCCTTTACTTTTAACAGCGTTACGAAAACGTATACAATCTGCTAGGTATGGTTAGTATAAAAATGTAAATTTAAAATTGCTATTGGCCTCGTTGCGTAAAACATGTGTTGCCTTATTTCACTTGATACGAAAGCAGATGACTAATAATAGTATGTTTTAATTGTTTAAATATGAAAATTCTTTTGGTACCTGCGTTTTTTTTTACATGTTTTTCCTTTTTATTCATTTTCATATTCCTTCTCAAATGTTGCTAGTTGGAATGTGTTCTGATTTTAAAATTTGAATACAGCGTTAAAACACAATTATGAAACGTTCTTTTTGGATATATATATTTATTTATAATAAATTGCAATATTTTTATTCAGTAATTTTCAATTTATATGCAGACAGTGCCTGAGCCATGGCTATGGCAAAGGTTGGATGTCTAGTCACGATGTCTTCCGCGACAGAAAGGCGGTGGTATATGTGCTCCATAGTAATATTTTGTATTCACACATCTGAGTTTCATTTTACTGAGTTCTTTATTTTTGGCCTATATGGAGATATGATGTGCTGTGCACAAGCCGTTCTGTAAAGAGGAACTAACATAAAGGAAAGAGGAACTAACATAGAGGAAAGAGGGACTAACATAGAGGAAACAGTGCCTGGGACTCGTGAGCGTCTTAAGGCGTGTCGGCCACTGTCCAAGCCCCCGTCTCTACCTCGCAAAATTTGAAACGAACCTACTAATGACATCTTCGAAATAAATTGATCATAGTTCTAGACACGCCCCGATCTTTAAGTAGGCTGTAGAGATAGGCATGTGAAACGTTAAAATATAAAAAAACTAGCTTTTCCGGTGACTTTGCTTGCAGTGATGTCAGCAAGGTATGAGATAAGTATGATACTTTTGTTCGTAAACTTACGGAATTTCATAACGATCTGGTGAGTTTACGCGTGAAATAAAGGTCACTTTCATATTTATAATATTCTTAAGGGATATTAAATTTATTTAAAAGACCCGTAAAGGCTCGTGGTAAAGTTACTATTTATGGCTGTACAGTATATAGTATGCTTATGGTCCCTTATGGTATACCATAAGGGACCATGAGGACAATAGATGTGTCTCTAAATGGCTTAAAAAAAATTGTAGTGAAATTTTTTATAGTTTTCCTACACCACAGGTAAAGAAAACAAATATGTTAAAAAATATATATGTCACTGTAATATGATAATAATTTTTATTACAGCTTCAAGCTCTTGCCCGTAACAGGATAGTCAGAGGGAAAACCTAGTGTTAAGACACTCTGTTGTCTATTTTCCGCCCGAAATCGAGACGTTGAGTGGCTGAACTCAATGCCGAGTTTTGTAGGAACCAGAGCGGTGAAATGAAAATAATTTAAATATTATCATTCCCCTGAGAGATCGATCCCCCGAGATATAGAGGGGATAAATGAAATGAGTTTCAAACAATAATTTCTCCGAGGTTGTGGGTTTGATTCCCAATCAAACCCACAACCAATCGCGTTTACAGCCACTGCGCCACCATGACCTCTGACCATATTAATATCAAAGGAGATTCTGGTATTTCATGAAGAAATTGTTTACAATAGTAGCTAGACGGAGGTCTTTAATTGTCCTGTCGAGATAATTGTGCCAATTAAGATGTAATTGGTTCAATCATAATACTAAACTTAGAATAAACGTTTTACTGGCTATAGAAATAATTATTATAAACATATACAAATGAAACAAATAAAACAATCTTCATTTCGATCAAAATTTGTGTTGTTTTCTTAATTATAAATGATTAGTAAAATTTAAACAAATGTTATTAAACTATGAACAGGACTCTATAATGTGTATAGAGAAATATCTCTACTGAATATAGAATTGCCTTTTATTAATTGTAAAATCTACTTTATTTTAATTTTGTATTTATTAAAATATTTTAATTAAGATGAATGGCATCAAATTAATATAAATTAAAGTGACAGTCTAAAATTTGTTTACGTTAGATTATACTTTTTTAATGAAAATCATTCTGTAGTGATTTAAAATATTTAAAACTAAAAACATAATTTTTCGTCATTATACAAGGTGGGCCAATAAAAATCTCCCTATTGGAAGATGCTCTTATTTTTAAAAATGGCGGTCAATGTCAAATTTGTTTTGATATTTTAGAACTAGACATATGTAGAATTCAAGTGAACAAGCCGATAAGCGGAAGCGATACTTCCCAAGAACGCGGAATAATCGCTTTTTTTTTTTTGGCGCAGTGCGCATTCTGTCGCCGATTTCCGGGTCGTCCGGCACCGACTGCGCAAACACTGCGCCGTTCGGTCAACTACCTTCAAGATTATGGGACCACACGCAGACGCTGCCAGAATATCGCCGCTGTTGCCGAGGATGTCGAGCTGTCGTCAGAAACATCGACCAGACACCGTGCCTTGCAATTAGCCATCAGCCGGTTGTCCCTAAGGCGAATTTTGGTCAAAAACATGCGCATGTTCCCGTGCAAAGTCCAGTCCGTGCATTAGCTGCTGCCTGTCGACCGCCAAACGCGTGTAACCTACGCCCAAGTCATCATCGGATGACTTCTTTTGGCCCATCTTGTAAAAGAAAGTATTTTAAACGGATTATTCGCGTCCATTTTGTTATTTGAAAATACCTTTTAAATATTTTCCAGATTTATTTTTATTTTTAGTTTTAACTGATATTTTCAGCATTACTTAAGTCTAATTTAAACAAAGTTATGGGGAAACGCGTTGTAACTAAGAACCGGTTTCAATTGTAACATATATGTACGAGTATATATTATAACTAGTTCAAAATTATTTTATATTATATAATATTAAATAATTTATTATACTTCTAAATAATGCACCGTTTAACTCCACACATAATGAAAAAATGATATACTATACCAACATTACAAATTCGAAAGTAGTAGAAGTCTGTCTGTAAAGTCGTCATGGTCAAACCACTGAACTGATTGGGATTAAATTTTATATAGAGATAATGAATATAGGACTTTTTTCTCTCATTTTTTTGTTTTTCCAGAAATTTATTTTTTACCCAAAAGCTGCTAAAAATATGAAACAGCTATAGTTCACACGGGCGAAGCCACGCTAGTCAAGTATACTTTTAGAACCCATATAAGACTTTAACATTAGTAACTTCACGCCTGTGTAAAGGAAAAGCGTTGTATCCACGTGACGTAACGATATGCAAACTGTTGAGTGTCTTGACGGGGATATTCTAGACTATAGAGCTCAGGTTGAATAAAAACTAGATTTATATTCCAAAGATATATGAATATGGAAAAATTACAGTGGTATACTAATTTGGACTAAAAATATTCTGAATACTTTTCCCTGTAGACCAAATTTATTGACGGAAACTGAATATAACCATATATAGCATTAATATAATCTGTTCAACTAAGTAAAGTTCGAGTGTATTTTTGTAATAGTAACATTACCGCCTTTTAATAAATGCATTTTGTTGTATGTTGATATTTGTATAGCAAAATAAAAAAAATTACAACTTTTGTATTATCTCTGTAACGGCTGGACCGATTTTGACGGGAATTTCACTTAGCTTAGGCAATTATTTTAGAATTCCACACGGATGAATTTGCGGGCACAGGTAGTGTTGCAATAAATTTAAAAATGATATGTCAGTCTGTTCATCAGTTATCACTAAGTTAGGGATATCGCATTCCCTATATGAACTGAGAAATATATATTATAAGTATTAGCTACATTTGTGGTTTACGTCACTTTATGTATGTCAAGCACATGGTAGTGTGTGTGTGTATGTGTGTAGTATTTATTTTATGAATTGATCGTATTTGTAATATGTAATTACAAAAAATATTCAATTTCTGCAATTTTACGACATACAAACTTTTTGTAACCCAATAGCGGATCGAAAGTTTTTGCCCTACGTAATTACAGTATAGATATTTTTATTTCCCTCCAGTGCTGTAACAAGCGTCCAGAATTAGCCCGTTTATTACCGTCGAGATAGCTTGAGAGTACTACGCCACAGCTACTAGCATAATGAGGACTTTACAGACTACAAATATTACATCATTGCCCTGCATTTGCAATAGCTTGAACCTATGATAGGGTGAATATATTTTCAATACAGTTGGTTGGTAGGTTTCTAGCTTAGCTTCTGGTATTTAGTAATTTTTGGTGTATGTGATATAAAAATCTATTTTTTATACGATTTCTAAAAATATTTTACTTATCCTAAGCGTGTGAAACTTTGGAAACATTCAAATTGTTTACTAACTTTATATCGAATTACGGCATTTACTTGAGCAAAATGTGTCTCCGAGCTGATAGGATAATATGTGAAATTGTAAAATAAAATCTGAAAAGTATAAGGATTTTTATTTATTTCTTATAGTTTATTCTTAAGGTTATTATTATTATTCACTACGGACGGACACAAGGTTTGTAATGTTTGCTATCATTTTTATTAATTTTTACATATTTTTCAACTTACCAAGAAGTAAACTTATATCAATACACAGATCATTTCATTGAAGTTGCAAATTTATAATAATAACTTAAATCCCAAATGGAGACCATCCTGGCGCAGTGGGATACCGTCTGACTACAAACGCGATTGGTTCTGGGTGCGATCCCCTGTCGGTTACTTGACTAGTATCTAAGACAAAGCGCTGCGTTGAGTATCACCACTCAACATTAAATGTCGGGTAGTAAGTAGATAACGGAGTGTCTTGACACTAGGTGCTCTCTGACATTTAAGGTGAAAAATAAGAACAAGGTAAAAAATACATATTTAGGAAACGTATAAAAATTTTGAACGCAGCGGGATTTGAACCCGCGCCTCTTGAAAACCTTGAACGGTTTTCGATAGGGCAAGGGCATGACGCTACGTGTGAATGATTTCGTATACACGATGTTTGCGGCGTTTTAAGCTGTGGTAAGGTATATAAGTTGCTAGAATATTATTCTAGAAATAAGCTATAAAGTTCTTTTATAAACTTTTTCAGGCTTAAATTTGACTTGTAAAGTAAGTTGAAATTTGTATAATAATTTAAAATGTTAGTAGGATTAAAAACTTACGGTTCCTGGAACACGTTAAACTTTTTAAAGTTTGTTTATCAATAAACGAGATAATATTGTTGCGAGACGTGATAGTTTATTTGACAAGTGGATTATCAAAACTTAGAGAAGAAAATAATGTATTTTTGTCTGAATATAAAATATTATAGTATTTTTATTAGTATCACCTAAGTATCTTTGGGGCTCTGCAAGAAAATATTAAAACGATTCACTGTTTTGATTAACATATTTAGAAAACGTATAAAAATTGGAACGCAGCGGGATATGAATCAGCGCCTCTTGGAAACCGTCCAAGCGCTGTGACCGCTAAGCCATCCGTTCTACATCCCGCTGCGTCGAAGTTCTTATACACTTAAAACAATTTATTTTTTGGGTCTATAGAGACACACTCTAGAGACGCTCTGTAGAGACGGGACGGTTTCCACGGCGCAGGTTCAAATCCTGCTGCGTTTAAATTTTTGTACGTTTTCTCAATATGTTTTTCAATTTCCTAAGTGTAATGTTAAAAAAAATTGAATTAACTTCTTGCTGTCTCATTTCCTTATTCCAATATAGTGTCAAGAATGTTATTGCCAGGTCGAAAATATAGTTTAAACTGTGTTTTTTACTTAAAAAATAATCTATTTATTATTTTACTTGACACATTTTCCATATTAGCCATGCGACATGCTATCACGTGCGAGATAATTTGCCGCTAGATTACATAATAATTGCATGTTGCGTGGACTCCAACGCTGCAGTTTGTATAAGCAGAGCCTGATCTAGATATCTAGAAATAAGTATATGTACTTAGTTATGTATTAATACGTAAAGGAAACACTTTTGATATTTTTTTATGAAAATTGTCACGATTATTACACATTTTTAAATGAAACTATTTTATCCGGATTAATCGCATATAATTTTGATATTCGAAAATATATTTTAGAATCCCACCCTTCGAACACTTTACAGTAGTCCGTGTTCACAGGTAGGTTCTAAAATGTATTTTCGAATAATAAAATTATACGCGATTAATCCGGTTAAAATAGTTTCATTTAAAAATAAAAATTTCATGTTTTTTAGCATAGTTCAAAATTTATACATAGAATAACTGCAGAATCTCATAATAATGATTTTTTATAATAAAAAATTTATTATATATACTATAATGTGCTTGATATAAACTTTTACACAAAGAAATACGTTACTAAAGCAAAGTGAATTTTACACGTCAACGAGACCAAAATTTTGAAAATAATAAATAAATAAAAAAAATAAAAAAAATAAAAAAATAAATAAAAAAAATAGAAAAGAACAATTGTTGAGTTTGTCGCCAGAACTCAGCAGAACTGAATTCTAAGCCGGTAGTAGCTGCAAGTAGGACTGGCAATACTGACAGTTTATGTCAATTGACGATTCGAAAGTGCTTGTAACAGCCTATTTGAGTAAAGAATATTTTGATTTTGATTATGATTTTGAACCAATAACCAAGTTATGTAATATATACTAACATGGACTAACAACGAAAAAGATGATAACGAGAATAATCCAATTGTGCCTTAAAATATAATTATATGATAAACCGATTACAAGAATCGTTTTAAACAATGTTACCAATTATATCATAATATTTGCTCGTTTATCAGCATTGCAGTAAAATCCTGAAAAATATTTTTTTTATGGAACAAAGTTTTAAAAACATTTCTAGTTGAATGTAGGTTTAGACTGTAGAAGCGATTTTAAAATGCATGCAGCGGCCTGCCTCAACGCAGCGCAGATAGGGCAAGGGCATCGGACGCTAGGCGTGATACCGTCATAGACTAGATAGGACGGAAATGACAAGTCGGTTATTTATGCAATAGATGTTAAATGTATCGGTATGTCGTTATATTCTTGTAAATATTAAGAGTTAATAAATTAGTTTATTTTTGAAAATAAATATTGAATGAAATTAATGATTTTCATGAAATGTATAAAAAAAGTTTTTTAGCTTTTGAAACACTGAGTCTTGAATGGCGGAGCTCAACATGTACCTATATATATACATATGGGATATTTAAAATTTATAAACAATTAATTCAAATATGTACTCATTTTTTTATTTATGATGCTACGTCGTTCAATTTGTCTTAAAACAATAAAATTATATTATGAATTATTCGAAAGCTATTTGGGGTTATTGACAAGAGATTTCTCTAAATTATCCAAAGAAAAATGATTCACAAAAAGACCAAAGAAAAATGATCTTTGTTCATATTAAATGAAGCTACATTTATTAAGCATACTTTTTTTCATGTAAAAATACAAACATTTATCTACAAACATTTTTCACAATAACATTACGAAGGACATAAGGAAATTATTACAATTTTAAACAAATAAAAAAAATAATATTCAAGTAGTTAAAAGATGAAAAATAAAACGTTCATATATATTAAATATCACACAGAGTTTTAGCTTCTTCAAAACTAGGCTTTAACATCGCATTGCGTCACCCACATGCTCTATGAGAGTGTTGACCCCAGAGCGTGACCAGTCCGCGATCATTGCCACTGAGCCAATTGGATACTATGCTAGTAATACTACATAATACTATATAATACTAGTACATTATATAGAAGTACTTGTTATTGTTGTGCAACGCCGTGGGAGTTGCAGTAATAACGCTCGGAAGAATGCGGATTTTATGTGTTTTATCTTGTTTAAACTAGTTGTCACTGGAAAATGCTGAGGATATAGAGTTTTTGTTCTGTTTTTTCTGGAATTTGTAGTGATTTGCCACTAGTTTTTGCGGAGAAATTAGGTTTTGATTGTTTAGAGACGTTGTATGTAATATTTTGTTTATGTAATTTGAACTTATCGAGGAAATTGAAAAGGGATCGGAGTAGTATTTCAATCATTGCTTAAAAACAAATAAATGTATACCTGCGATATTAAAGTTTATTTTGTGTAAAACGCTTAACTTCGTTCTTCACTATCACCGAAGGCAGAGAGAACCTGGTGTTTGTACACTATGCTTTCTATAATAGATTTAGTTGCTAGTATTATTTATATAGTAAGTATTATTCCTATAAAAAATAGGTGAATTATATTTAATTTAAGCGAATACAACTAATTACAAAAACTTTTTGACTTTTTTAGGGTATACATAGATATACAGCTCTCTATGAGTGTCATATGCCTGATTATGAGTGCTGACTATTATGGAAAGGTACGACAAGGTACCACATATCCGTAGTGTCTTAACAAAAATAATAATTAAAACTAATGTCAAACTACTCTGTTTTTAACTTTTTTATTGCCTATTTTAGAAAAGTAGCGTATAAAGGAAATAAGAAACAAATTTGTGAAACTATTTTAACCGAATTAAAAGAGTTTACTTTGATACTATCTACCTGCTCCGGGCTTCTCCCTTTGTTTTGTATTTTCGGAGGCCTTTTCGTAAAACAGTGAAATTCCTGCAAAAACAACAAAACGGGGTAAAAGAAAGCCGTTTTCATCTCAGGACCCACAAGTAACTCTATATAAAATATCAACATAGTCGGTTCAGTGGTTTGGTTATGATGACGTTACAGACAGACAGCAGGCAGACTTACTTTCGCATTTATAATACTAGTATGGATTCGAGAGCACTAGCACTGCAGTAGTCCTTGGTTACAAATATCCAAGAAACAATTTAATGTATATATGTCAATTTCTTCAAGTGGTAATCGAATTGACAACTACCGTGTGTGCCGTCTCTGATAGCATTAATTTATGCTATAAATAATTGTATGAAATACGATATATTCATTAAGTTTACCAGTTGCAATACAAATTTGTTACAATCAATTGAATCTGTGTATCTGTCATATGGAGTATTGGAAAATAAAGTCTACATTTGATAGTAGGGTTGAGGAGCAAATAGATTTTATTCTATTACAATGTAATAAATTGTTTTGATATTGTTGCTTGTCGGTTTATTTGTAAGAGATAAAGAGAGCAAAATTATAGGGGTTCATTCAAATATTTATAAGGGACGGCTTCTGATTGTAAACGCAATTGGTTCTGAGTTCGATTCCCACTCGGGGGAATTTTTATATTTAGCTTAGGTGCTTAAGACAAAGCGTAGATTGCATTTCGTCTGTCAAAAAGCAAAAAAAAAAGTTTTGATTTTTGGGTGGAAAGTGCTACCAGTTTTAATACCAACATCTAGGTATAAAGTTCTTTTTTTTTTCTTTTTGTAATATCAATATCAGTGAGTAATTTATTCTGTTTGATCGTTTGGATATGTATCAGGTTGATTGGCGGAACTGAACGCCGCACTTTGTCTTATATCAAAAGTCCAAAAACCTGAGAGTGCTTAATGTATAAGTTAGTTTTGATATATATTTTATTTGCATTGTACACAATCGAATTATTACAAGAAACTACCGGATGGTCTTATAAAAAATAAAATAAAAAAAAAACCACACTGTATCAGTAGTTTTACGGGCATTTCATAAATTGTGCCTCCACTGTCCTATTTCCGCGAAATATCGTGCAAATACGATTTGATTTTCGTTCACTAGTAGCGAACCAAATAAAGTGGAATACAGCTAGCTTTGGATAGAATTGACTGATGAGTTTGTATGTACTTTGTTGTTAGTTTCTATGAATAGTAAAATTTGGATAACATTTCTGTACGTGTTTGTTTAAAGTCCGATTAGAATGAATAACAGAAAATATATAATAGAGTTTTATATGATTTAAAAGGTAGCGCAGTGGTGCAACGTCTGACTGTAGACGCTATTGGTTGTGGGTGCCATTCCCAGCGGAGGAGATGTTTATATAGAAAATATTTTCATTTCTCATCTCTCGTACCTAAGACAAAGCTCGCCGTTGAGTCGCCACTCAACACGCAATATTTTCATTTTTGGGCGGAAACTGGTGAAAGGAGTTCTTGATATCTCTGTCCCCACCACTTACTGGTCCAGCTGTGCGAAAAAAGCGTGAAGCTAATTTTATAAATCATAAATCACTACTATCACAAAAAAAATTCTATTTCATCATTTGAATATTTATCGTCATTCATAATATTGACGATAAATATCCAATAAATAAAAATAATGAGAAACTACTTGTTAATCGACAACAATTTTGTTTTTTCATCTAACTTTTAATTTGATGCAGACAAAGCTGCAGGCATAAGTCAGTAACAATATATATTATTGCCTACTACAGTCCTTTGTTTATATTCAGCTTATAACTATAAAGTTGAGGGAATCATAGAAGGTTTATTGTTGAAATATTGAAATACGTCAGTAACGAAGTCTCTATGGTAATTGAGAAAACGGTCTACGGGAAATGTATTGAATATTGAAATCTAGCAATTAAAACTAAACAATGCAAAACAGGTAAATCTTCTAGAACATTGTAACGTTCCCATTTACGTCAATTTGTATTGTATTGACTTTGTTTAATATTATATTGTGATGGTATAGGGTATCGTGGCGCAGTGCGCAATATTTTCATTTCTCCGCCCTAGTAAGACAAAGGGCAGTTTTGAGTTCCGCCTCTCAACACACAATGTCTCAGATTCGGGGAATAAAACGTGAAGCTGAAATAATTCAAATAAATAACAGTCTTTTTCAATTTCCTAAGTGTGCGATTAACACTTTTAAAAATGTTAAAAAAAAACAAACAACAATGCTGTCACACTGCGCCACAATGGCCCCTAAGCCTAGCTTTCTATAATTTTTCTCTTTGTTTTTATTAACGTAAAATATGATCTTTTAACAATAACTTAATTATATAGTTATATATATTTTTTAAAGTATTATTCGCTCACTAGAAAAGGTATAAAAATTTTAACGCAGCGGGGTTTGAACCCGCGCTTCTTTTCGAACGGTTTCTAACGGATTCCATATTTCAATTGCAATAAGTTCGTTTAATAATATTGAAAATTTATTATTATAACAAAAAAGATTATTAATTAGATTTTGAAACAAACTAGTTGTTGTCGAAACAGTATCCTTCCTTATTAGAAAATACATTAAGCAAGGCGCCATAGATCTTACAAAACACCGACTTATACAAGTTGAATGCGACCCACGTGTACAATGGCCTGGTAAGAGTAAGCTATTGAAATTGCTAGGGTTAAGAAACTGCCTGTTAAGTGTAACATATATTGGTATATTAAATTATTGTAATTGCTATATATTGTTATTTCTTTATAACGAAAAGAAATAGGAGAGTTAGGTAATGGAGATGACATTTAAAATTAACAGTCTGTTGTACAATAATTAAAATAAAATAAGACGAGTTAAATACTCTATACATTTTACATGAAAAATTTATAAAACTACATGTCCTGTTGACGTGTAAACAATGCGTTGCCTTAGCAACGTCCTAGACGTTGTTAAGGCAACAAATCCACGTAAAACTTATTTAATAGTATGGACAACAGTGCTGGCCTGATTTTGTCACCGGTGCAAGTAGTAAAGAGTGATGGAAGGACAAGATTGACGGTAAATTGGCGCCCACCTACTTTATAGAACTTCGGTCATATCTATAGATGTGTTTGTGTAATGTTTTTTTTATATTCAATTAATAAGAAAGGAGTGAAAAAATAAGCTTAAAAAAGATATATTTAGAAAACGTATAAATTTTTTAACGCAGCGGGACTTAAACCCGCGCCTCTTGAAAATCGTTTAAGCGCTCTCATGCGTTCTACATCCAGCTACGTTGAAATTCTTATACGCTTATTATAACTTATAATTGTTGTTAGCATCTCTGTAGAGAGATTTTTACAAATTTCTGCTACCCAAAGATTATTCTACGAACAATCATTTGGCAAGAGAGAATGCTATTTATTAAATATATTTAACATTTTTTAAAGTGTTATTTACACACTTAGGAAATTACAAAGGCATATTTAGAAAACACTTAAAAACATAAGCTTATGTAAAAAAATCATACTCAGGCTTTTCTCGCTAAAGCAACAGATGTTTCTGAAGATAACCAAGAATTGTTCGTTTAAAGATATTAAATATTACATAAATTGAAAGAGTGTTGTGACTATTCTGAGTAGAAATAAAACTAAAAATACATTTAAATATATTATAAATAAATGAGGCTCAGTGAAATATATCATAATTTCACCACAGACTTGTTTCCAAGTGATATCCTCTAAAATTAACTGTTAATTATGAAAGAAAAAATAGTATATTTAATGGAGAAATGAATTATTTATTAGAGGCTATCATGGCGCAGTAGGTGAAGTTCACTGTAAACGCGACAGGCTTTGGGTTCGATTCTGACTCGGTGGAATGGTTATATTTAAAATATTTTCATTTCTCCGCTCTGATACCTGAGACAAAGCGGTGAGTAACACGTCTCGATGTCACAATGTCTCGATTTCGGGCGGAAAGCAGATGACGGAGTGTCTTGACAGTAGGTTCTCTCTGACTAGCCTGCTAAGCGGGAGAAAGCGTGAAGCTGCTAATCTAAAATCAGTACAGTATTAAATTACACTAACAAAATAAAGGAAACACATAGTTTTTGCAACAAATCGAGTAATTCGCAATTTCCAAAGCAAGTTTGATCACCTCATTCCGAGTAAGTTTGATTTATCGCAGTTCTGCCAGTACTTTACATGCAACCATTGCGCAAGTCACTATTGTTAGTTGTCCTGTTCTATTCTGTCGTTTGAGTAATTGTTCAACGTGTATTTGTTTGCAAATAGTTTATTAAGTATAATCTATTAGAAAGAGAGTTTTCTGTAAAATTAAAAAAATAATTAGTAAAAGGCTTTACGCTTTATTGAGTGCGTGTTGTATGACGGAGCTCAATAGAGAGGAGTGGAGAAATTAAAATAATTTCAATATAAACATTTTATAGAGTTAAGAATCCGAGATTCGAATCTATGTGCGAGCCCTTATCACGTGTGCAATATGGCTGATCTGAATAGTTATAATTCGAAAAACTAATATAAATAAAGAAAAGTGTTTAATTAACCTAAAACCTTTAAATACCAATTAGTCTTCTCCTCTATATATATTCGATTTCGTTTTGAGTGACTGACCACGAAAAGAAATTACTGGATTTTTAAAGCTGGAATTTAGCATGTTGGTTCCTTGGGGAGAGTAGTGGAGCACGACATGAGTATAAGAGAAGGTATTTCCTGAAATTCCTAATTTCAGAAATCGCAAATCTTTTTTTGAAAAGATTTTCGATTTCTCTCTCTTTTATAAGCCACGCAAACGAAATTGCAGGCTTCAATTGCCTTACCTTATTTTAAATAATTATTTTGTTACTATTTGGAACATATTGTATGCTATATTGAATGGGCACACCAAGAGTGTTTAAGTTTGTTAAATTGTGCCTCAAAGATAGTTTTATTAAAAAACGCACGTTTTAATCTTAAATTTCAGCTTTAATTACCACATTTCGCCATTTAAAAAAAAAGTATAGAAACGTACAAATATTAGTTTTTGAAACCTATTTCACGAATAGCTATCTAACTTTGCGAGTCAAACGCAGTTAGATACCATATATATATAGCGTAGTAGAAAGCCCTCTTTATATTTACGATAGTACGGCTTCACGACATTAATGTGATCGTAAACTGTTTTATGCATCTCGAGTGATATTAGATTCCAGTTCATTTGGTGCGAAATTTGAAATAGCTCGCTATATATATTGATAACTGACATACTAGGTACAGCTTTTAAAGTAGAATTACTAAAAATTGTATTTATAAGGTCACCATGGTAACGTTATCACGGTTCACTTAAAAAGTATCGTAAATTGGGCCACGGTTTTAAGTTTAATCTGCGGATTTTTTTTAAATATATTTACGTATCGCTTTGATGATATTAGCCAAGCCATTGGTATCCGTTATATATCTAAATAACTGGAAAGCGAAAAACGGAGTCACTAGGCTCTAATTATTTTTCATACTGATGCTTACAATAATATTATATAATAATATGTTTTTTTATAAAACGTCTAATTCTCGCTTCAAATTACTTCCGGTAGGTAATACTGAAATTTCATGTTAATTGACTATCCGGACGTGCTTGTAATAAATAGCCTATTTGAATAAATAATGTCTTGATTTTAAATTAATTTTAATTGTGTTATAAATAAGTATCTTTTTAGCTAAGTAAATCGCGTTCTAGTAATCTACTTAAGTTGCTTACGAGATTACGCATTGACCTACCTCCATTGTTTGTATGTGTGCCACTGCGTATTGTAAACGAGGCAGCAATTAAATACCTTTTTTTAATATTCGGTACGCATTCAAATTGGGCAAGTGTTATTTTGACAACTTAGATTTAGTTAGTTACTAGCTAGCCTACTAGCGACCCGCTCGCGACTTCGCCTGCAAAACTTTGCTTACACTTATAATTTAAATGGTTGTAACTTTTTTATTCATGAACCGATTGAAATAATATAAAGACTTAATGTTGAGGGAAGTATATTGAAATATAATAGTGAAAACTGTATTTAAATTGGTGAAGCCGTTTCTGAGATTAGCGGGCACACACGCGCAGACAAACAATCAAACAGAAAAGAAAATTAAAAATCATTGTTTTGGGTTACATGACATTGATAAATGCCTTAAATGCAATACTTTTTTTCATATATTCTTTGTACTGGAAGCGATCAGTTACATTAAGATTAAGTCGCTTAGTTGAACAGATGTAGACCGAAATCTGGACATTGAATATTGAGTGGCGGAAAGCAATGTTGCGCTATTATTCTATAAGCTTCTATTATAAGAAAATCTTGCAAGGCTATTTTCGACCTACTGCTTGCTGTCTAATTTGCTTAAAGATTTGTATACGTCACCGGAGCCGATGGGAGAATAATATTTTCTTAGTGATAAAATAATGAGTGGAGCCAATCAACGCCGCGCTTTGTCCTTGGTACCAGAGCAGAGAATGACAATATTTTTGATTATAATCATTCCCCCGAGTAGGAATCGAACCCATAACCTCGCTCGTTCGTAGTCAGACGCTGTCACACTGCCATGTTGGCCTCATGCTTATATTATATAAAAACCTTGCAAGGCTATTTTCGACCCACTTTTTACTGTTTAACTTGCTTAAATATTTGCATATGTGTCCGGAGCTGATGAGGGAATAATATTTTCTTAGTATAAGCCTGATTTCCTTGCCAGGATAACCAGAATAGTGATAAAATAGTTGTAAGTGTTTCTTTTAATTACTTTTTAATTTATTTCTTGTTTGAGAAGTTACCACGGGTGGAATTTTCATTTTCAACCATGGCATACGGTCAGTAAATGATATATCCTACAAATATGTACATATTGTAGATTTTTTATAGCAATTCCTTAAGTTACATTTATAAAGATTACTTTTCTTCCATTTTTAATATCACTACCAAATTTTATCTAAGCTGTACCTAGAGCCTAGTGTTAACACACTCCATTCTCCGTTTTCCTCCCAAATTCGAGACATTAAGCGTATTGAGCAACGAAATTAAATACCTCGCTTTATCTAACTAGAGCTTGGGAGCTGAAGAAATACACAGAATGACAGGCGTACGTGTGGGTGTTGTAGTAAGAATCGTGATTCAAGGGAAGAGCGGCAAAGATGAGCGGTAAGAGATGAGAGGTAGTATATACCTCGGTTGGCCGCGAACAGTACCGATGATGCTGGAGGAAGGTCTGAAAAACATGTGGAGTGCCTGAAAGATATCTGTGAAGAGGTTAATGGCAGTGTACGAGATGGGAGAAAAGTGCAGTGACAGTAGCACTCTGACTACCCAGCTAGGGATAAAGCTAAAAAAAAGAAAATTTAAATAAAATTATGCCCTAACTAGGATTAAATCCATAGTTTATCGAACTTACACTTGTTACATACGAAAATTAATCACAAATTTAGTTTGACACTGCGCAACGACGTCAGTATAATCGCAATCGAGGAAATAAGTGAAGTAAGTTATTCAATGGGAATGCTACGGAGCTAGGTCAGCAGGTAATAGCGTAAGCTAGCTAAGGCGATTATGTGCCAATGTTTTTCTCATGATTTCCTCGTACCGTTATGTTTTCTGATATGTAGCTTGTAAGTATAAAATATTCTATATAATATTCTTCTTCTTCTTCTTCTTGGCATTAATCCCGGCCTAGCCAGGGTCTGCTTTCCTACTCCTCATTCTCAAACTCCTTCACTTTGCGCGATCTTTGACATCCTGAGTGGTTAGTCCATTTTCTCTCATATTTTGCTTCACGACATCCAGCCATCGCTTCTTTGGGCGTCTGGAGGGGTCTTGCTGGGACAGATATATCAAGGCATATTCTTCCGACATAGTTCTCAGGTTGGCGCGCAATGTGGCCATACCATAACAGGCGACGCTCTTGGAGCTGGTCCGCTACGTCACGGACTCTAAGACTACCTCGAATAAATGAATATTAAAAAAATATTCTACATAATATAGGTGTCTAATATTTTTTTTATAAATTTTTTACTTACTTTTTGTGTATCGCAAAGTTAGCAAAACGAACATGTCGTATTTGAATCGGAGAGTTACTAATCTATAAAAATATTTTAATTTCTAAAATAAAACGTCTTTCGAGACTTTGAAATTGTAAATTGTATATAATTTCATTATTTACAGTATAAACGGACTAATGGAAGAACTATTTTATATTGCTTATAAATCAATTGACTTTCATTTTAAAATATAAAAAAATTAGCTTAATAGCCAGGTTATTTCAAGTCTTTGTATCGCTTAGTTCTTGTTCTGATATATACATAATTCATATATCTTAGAAAAAAAAAACTCTAAATTTATAGTCATTCTTTTTTAGCTGGCGAAAATTAACCACACACTTTGAATGCCTAAAAATATTCCCTCGACTGCGAATTGTGTCTAAAATACCAACGTGAATACATTTTAAATAAAATAAAAACTTACATTTCTAGGGAGAACTCTTTCAGCCCTCCACAATAACAACGATATCACTACAATCACTACTACTCGGAATCTATTGTGCTCACCATCTTGAATAAAGCACAGACTACAAAAGTCGTGAAAATAAAAAAAATAGAACAAAAAACATAATACGCCATTTATTAAATTTAATTTTTATAAGTTGTATTTGTCTAGTATTTTGTCACGCACAGGATTTGACCCTAAGATCTCTAAACATATTAGTTGTTTCAACAAACACATTGCCACTAAGACGTATACCACAGCAAACGATATTGTACTGTGGTATTATGCACTTGAGTGTAAATTGCATATTATGAAGCTTCAATGCATAATATAATTACATTGCTGTAACAAAGGCTTTATAGTTCCTAATGTCAGTATACAAGGTGTATTTATATGAATTATATTTATTTATACAACACATAAAGAAAACCATCAATATATGTCTACTGATGAAAGATTAGTTATTTTATTAATTCGCTGTTTATGTATTGAGTTCGATTCCCACTCAGTGTAATATTCATAATTTAATTACTTTCATTTCTTTACTCTGATGAACAAGGCAAAACCATACATTGATGTCCACCACTCAAAACACAACGCGGGTAACCTATTTGGTATGTAATATAAAATGTAAACTTAGATAAAGATAATGTAATAAAAGTTCCCAAATATGTATATATTACAATATGTTTTTTTGAGAATTTAGTGTCAAGACACTTCGTTATCCACTTTCCGCATAATTTAGAGGTGTGTGAGATTGACTGGTAGAACTCTATTTAATTAATAAATATATAATATAACAAAATCTTACTGTAACCGCTATTGGTTGTAGATTTGATTCCCACTCAGGGATAATGATTACATTTAGGTAAGACAAAGCACCGCGATAAGTTCCCTCACCCAGCACGCAACGTTTCCAATTTGGTCGGAAAGTGGAGAACTTTCGACTCTAGGTTTTCTTTGCTGACATACTATACGGGATAAAGCATTAAACTGAAAATATATATATATATATATATATATATATATATATATATATTGAACAACTACTGCGCCCCAAACACTTTAACTGATATCACGAAGACAACTCATATATAATAAATAAGTGCGTGTCCGTCCCGTTTCCTTTTCCTTAGTGAAGTAACCAATTTCCATAAATAAATGACATCACCACACTATGAAGTAATAATTTAAATTGCTCAAGGCAAGTGACCTGAGTACTACAATATACTAAATTAGGTGTAGAAAAACAATAAAGACGTTTTCAGACTGTTCTATATTTTTACATTTTTTCATATTTATCATTTATGAAATTATTTTTCTTGAAAAAGACATATACGTTTTCTAAATATGTCTTTTTCAATTTTCTTAGTGTGGAAATAACACTTTAAACAAAAATGGTAATTTTTTTTCTTTTTTTTCAAATTTTATACTCTTTTATTAGTCTTGCATAAATAATGCATCTATATCAATAAATAAATGTAAGAAAATCTTGCAAAAATAACGATTTGGATCCATTGTGCTGTACTATTTGTTTAAAAACGTGTACACGTGTCCGATTCCAGCAGGGCCGACTGAAAGAACCTAGTGTCAACACTACAGAGAGCCAAGTGATACTCCATTCTCCACTTTCAAAATTAATTTGTAACTTATTGTGTTGATTGGCGGAATTCAAACCTGCGCTATGTACTAGCGTGCTGTTGCCGTATTTTTACTCTATGTACAAAGAAATATATAGTGTTTGATCGAAACATGATTTTTAGCAAAACCGAACTTTACGCTTTGCTGTTCTTAGCTTTAGTCGAAACTAACACTTGCCAAGGCATTTTATCATTTTTAAAGTGTTATTCGCACACTTAGGTCATAAAAAACCTTTCGGGTTTCAAACCCGCGCCTCTTGTACATCGTGAAGCATGTATGGCTTAGCGTTTGGACGGTTTCCAAGAGGCGTGGGCTCGAATCCTTCTACGTTCATTTTTTTATATGTATTCTAAAAATGTTAAAATATTGACATTGACATATTTAGAAAAACCTTGAACGAAAATGTATTCGATTAACACTTTAAAAAATGTTTAAATATTGCTTGTTGCGATAGTTCACCATGTCATAGAGAATACACTTAGCAAATTGAAAAAGACATATTTTGATAACGTATAAAAATCTGAACGCAGCGGGATTTGAATCCGCGCCTCTAGAACGGCTTTCAAGAGGCGCGGGTTCAAATCCCGCTGCGTTCAAATTCTTATACATTTTCTAAATATGTCTGTGTCATAGAGAAATATTATCAATATTCAACACAGCGTAGTATGAAAGCCACTTTAATATTATAATGAGAAACAAACGTGAAGAGGAAAACGGATATTACAAAATGGTTATTTTTAACTAATATTGTTGTAACGAGTCAGTGCACGTGATTTTCTAGCTTCACATGCGTTTCGCTATTGTATTACATAAAACTTTTGACAATAGATTAGCTTATTTTTGTCTAAACATATTTCCTATCAGTATATATATGTTACAGTTAAACTCTGTTTTCAGTTATCTCTAGTTAAAACTAAATTTTACAAAATGCCTCACTTAAAATTTGGTACTTGCGAAACGACACATTACTGCCCAAGCGAATATACAAAGCGTCAGTTAAATATATAAAAACTAAACTAGGTTAGGTTATCTAGACCATTTCAAAGTTTTTCATTTTTATATTTATGTTAAATGCATTATACAATGGGTAATAGATGATGATCAGAAAAAATATAATATATATATATAAATTATAAACAATTAAGGCCATCGTGGTGCAGTGGGACAGCGTCTGATTGGTAACGCAATTGGTGTTGGTTTCGACTCTTTCTCGGGGGAATGACTTGTTTTTAAACTATTTTCATGTCTTCCATCTGATAAGACAAAGCACGGCGTTGAGATCACACAATGTCTCAAATTGAGGTATAATCTGGAGAACGGAGTGCCTTGACACTAAGTTCCCTCTATTCTACCTTTCTATGCGTAAAAAAGCGTGAGGTTGAAAATAAATATTAGATAACTTTCTATCACAGGTTTCGTTATATTACCTTTTTTCATTTCATACGAAATGAAATTGCGAAAAGCTTTTTAAATATCAAATATCGAAAGAAACTAAATTTGAATAAAACTAGAACTTTTAGGTCTCCAACATTAAGCGAACTTCTATTTTACTCTTTTAGTACGAAAGTTGATACTTTGACTTACTTCTTTTATATAAAATTAAGATGTCGATTTTATTAAATCAAGTTGAACTAATATTATTTATTCATCGGAAAATTGCTTAACACAAAAATCGTAAGCTTTGCTCATTTTTTGATAATATAGTTATTGTTATAAAATTATACTAACGACCCGCTCGCAGCTTCGCTCGCGTGAACTATAGCTGTTTCGTATTGTCTGCGGCCTTTTCGTAAAACAATGAAATTCATGGGAAAAACTAAAAAAATGGTAGCCTATGTTTATCCAAAGACCCTTAAATATCTTTATATAAGATTTCATCACAATCCGTTCAGCCGTTTGGCCATGATGACGTCACAAACAGACGGAGAGACAGTATGAATTTGCGCAATTGCGCATTTTCTTGCAATAATATAGGTCATCGTGGTTTCGTAGGATATTATCACACTCTAAACGCATTGGTCCAGGGTTCGATTCTCATTTTGGTAAAACAAAGTGCACATAAATAATGTTAGAAGAAACAATATGTGTTTGACACTAAATTTTTCTCACTGCCCTGCAACATATTAAAAAATATTTGAGCTCTTGAGCCGAAATATTTGAGTTTTTGAGCTTCTCACTACGTTATTAGTTCTAAAAAACCTTCAAGATATATGACAAAATATAATTTTATCAATATAATAGAACCCGAAATAATGATTTTTTAATTTTCTTTTCTGTTTGTTTGTGCATTATTTTCAGAAACGGCTTATTTTATTTAAATGCTGTTTTGACTGTTGTATTTTGGTAAGCTTCCCTTAACATTATTGTTTATTTAATTTCTATCGGTTTTAATAAAAAAAAAAACAAATAAATGTAGAAAATGATATTGCAAGCTATGCTAAGTGGCAGGACGTCATGCTTTAACTCATAATCACTGGTAAAATATATAAGCAGCCCCTCAAATCGAACCTACAGTAGCATACGCTTCAACTACAACAAAGGCACCATCGATCACCAAATTTCGGCCAATTAAGTGTATTACACCATCAAATTTCCAGTATCCATCGAACGAATACCTACAATACGATTCACTAAGCAATATAGCAATTTCTAAAGCACTCCAATACTCAAGTGGGATGCCGCGCCGTCTGTACGCCAATTGAATGCAGATTCAATGCCAAATAAACTTAACATATTCGAAGTAATAGACCGGCATTCAAGTTGAGTTCTATCTAGTGAAATGTGGAGTGTATAGAGTAGATGCGACTAGTTAAAACCGGTCGGATCCAGATAGCACTGGATTGAACCGGATTAGATTTATTAAATCACTAGTACTGGTACTAGGGCTTAGATTGCAATCGAAATGGTTCAAAGCAGATTAACCATCAGTTTCTTTGAAACGAGTATGACTAAGACATAAAATATTTAAGTTTCTGAAATTTGTTTGATTTGTTAATAATTTTGAGTATCTATATATAAGAAAAATATACTTAAAATGCAGGAAAATTCATTAGAATGTAGATTGAGTCCTAGTTTTACTTTGATATTTCATATTTTTATTTGTAAATGTTGAAATATTCTTTATTTACTGTATCATAATCCGTCTGTCAAATGGGTGATTGGGTGAAAATATAACCTAAGACCAGCTTCCATATTATAAAAGATGTTTAAAATTAAAAAAATAATAACTTAACTTTTTTTATCTATACTTAATACTTTTGGTAATTAAAGCTATATAATTTATTTATTTAAATGTACATAAAATTTATGTAAGCCATTTATGGCTTATTAGTATAATTTTTCCATAAATATTTAAATAAATATTATATTACATAAATTAGTTTGAATGAAAGCTGGATGGTATATATTTATAAGATTCACGTTTATGATCTATCCTTGCTGTACTAAAACTTATCATTTTGTAAAATTTTTATATTGTAGACAGTAATTTTATATTGTATTGCTTACTTTGAATAAATTTAAGTCACTTAATCAATTATCAGTTTATAAGAACTTAAATTATAAAAATATATATATATCTTACTTCATTAAAAAGATAAGCTCTACCAAACTGAATATTATACTTATTAAAAAGCAGCTTCATGATTTTGCCCGCATATCAGTGTGGTAGAGAGAACCTAGAGTCAATACACACCATTCTCCGTTTCTGCCAGCTTTTCTTTATTTCGAGACATTATGTGGTGACTGGCGGAACTTACCAACCAACCAACGTTGTCCCACTGCATAAAATAACCTCTTTATAAGTAAAGATTTTTTCTAACAAAGCCGCTATATATATCTTAGCTATGCCTCTATATAATATAGGTTAGTGCGAATGTTCCCAGGAGAAATGAGATGAAATTGGATTGTGACATAGGCGATGACATATCCACACTCCTAGGACATATTGTATTCGATTTTAGCCCCTCTACTTAGCCACATAGCATAGCACACATATATTTGTGATTAAATTTAGATAATAATTTAGTTATGCTAAATGTAACTTGTATCAAGATGGGAAATAAATTTTTAACACTAGTTTTAAATTTATTTTTTTAAATGCTTATGGAGCAATTGATCAGGTGTGATACCCACTAAGGTAAGGTTTATGCCTCAAACATTTTGTTTTCCAGACTACACTAATTTTGCTGTTGGGTTATATAAAAACATACACCTTCACGCTTCTTTTCCGCAAAACGTAGCTAAGACACTATTCTTTTTCTTTTCTTTTTTCAAAGGCGAAATATTGCGTGTGGAGTGGCAAAGTTTAAACTTCGTAGTTTCTGTAGTTAAACTACAACAGTACTTTATTTTACCAAAACGAAAAAATGAACGTAAATTTAAATATAATCATTCCCACGAATGGATATAAAACCCACAACTATCTCGTTTGTAGTCAGACGCTATACCACGGCATCACAATAGCGTACCAATTTGATGCTGAAAATCAAGGAACGTTTCCAAAAAGGGTAGAAATCTAAAACAGATAATACTATGTTAAAAATACAAAGTACGAGTATATTTGTAAATGATCTAATCGGAAATTGTTACTGAAGTGACATTGTTCAACATCGCGAACTTAGGTCTTTATCTACACACCAATATCACAGCTGATCGGAGACGGAACAATTCTTGACCAATAAGTGGAATTATTTTTGTGTTATTAAGATATAATCTAATTATTAGTTATAAAAAATATGTTTTAAAACTAAGAGGTAGCAGAATACTCTTATTTTTACGGCGCATATCTTACACTTTTTTCGAAAGGAATACCCGTCTTATTGGGGACTCGGACGGGTTACGTTGGACTCCGGGCTGGCAGTTGTAGGTTGCCGGGTACCCACTACTCACTAAAACTTCACGGTGCCCCGGAGGCGGGAGCCTGCTATGCACATCGTGGAGTCAAAGATGGTGGGTCACTATCGACGGCTTGGTTACAGCAGCTTATAAAATGTATTTTTGAAGACCAAAAATAAACACAATAAATCCGGCTAAAATAGTGTAATTTCAACATGTGTAAAAATCGCGAAAACGAAATTTCTTATTAAGATTACAATAACTCGCAGGAAAATTATTTCACATTCAACGTTAAGTAGCTTTTACTTATTTATTTTTTCATTTTTTAAAATTATTATTCGCACACTAAGGAAATTGAAAAAATACATATTTAGAAAACGTATAAAAATTTGAACCCGGCGCCTCTTGAAAACCGTTCAAGTGCTCTGACCGCTAAGCCATGCGTTCTACATCCAGCTACGTTGAAATTCTTATACGCTTATTACAACTGTTGTTGTTGTTAGCATCTCTGTAGAGAGACATTTACAAATTTCTGCTACCCAAAAAATATTCTACGAACAGTCGTTTGGCAAGAGTGAATCCTATTTATTAAATATATAGTTTTTAACATTTTTTTAAAATGTGATTTGCACACTAAGGAAATTTCTTCTATAATTCAAACATTATATGAGACCTAAGAAAATAAGTAAAAAAATAAGATATATTGCCTTTTATTGTAGTTATACAAAAGTACAGAATTTAAACTAATTGAGTACCTTAGTCATGATCGCCTGGAATGGTGGCAAGAATGTCGTCTGCATTCTCATACAATGCAATATCGATTCTCAGGATGATAACAAGGTGGCGTACACTATACCTAAGATATTAGTTACATTGTGAAATATATTATATGTACCCACAAATATTTTTCTAATTCATTCAGACAATATATTTCATATTACAATATATTTGTTTTACAGTAAAAAACTGCTTAACCTTTCATTAGTTTGCTTTTAAAAAATCTTTGTAAACCTTAACCGCGGTATGTAATAATTTAATCTTGTAATAGAGAACGTTTTTCATTTGTATTTAAAAAATAGACACAATTACTGAGTTGCGTAATCTTATTCGCACTTTGCTTAATCAGAACGCCTTTACCTGTATTACAAATATAAAGAAACCCGTTCAAAAGTGATGTTGAACTTTCACTTTTCATCAGATTATAGGTCATAGCGGTCCCAGCGCGTGGAAGGTTTCCTAGAGGCGTGGGTTTGAAACCCGCTGCGTTCAAATTTTTAAACGTTTTCTAAAAATATAGTTAAATTTCCTAAATGTGTAATTTAAAAAAATGTTAAAAATACTGACAAGTCAAAAGAGAAAAAAGCACTTAGGGAAAATATTGAAACAGAAAAGAACGTTTCACAGCTGGGGAAGTTAGAAATGGGTAGAAATTTATATATTTTATATGCGGTAGAAATAGGCGCGAGAGGTATAACAGCGACGTCTATGTATAACCTACTAAAAGATTTTAGTCTATCTAGAACTAATATCACTTCATTTCCAGAACGTATCTCAAAGGGGGAGCATTAGTAGGGTCTGTTCAAATTTGGTTAGGTATAGAAAAGAGCTCGGACAGTGGAGACGAGAATTATTGTAATTTTAAAGATGCCCTTAATCTACAATTGAGTCGCAAAACCTAGGCACTGCCCAAGCTCCTCTCCCTAAAAATCTGATCTAAATCTATGTAATACTAAGAAATTGCAAATAAAGTTGCGGGCCACGGCTAGTTTGAACTCAAATTTACTACACACAAGCTGTAACTTTAGCCTATCATTAGTAATATTTTTATCTCTTAACAGAAATCACCTAACTTGGCAGAGCGAAGAAAAAGTTTTTTGAGGTTATCATTTTTCTGTTAAATGCCATACATTTATTTTCCACATCCAAGATTAATGGTTTTAGTGTACACCATTTATATTTTTACTTCATAAGGAAAATAAGGATAAGTGTTTTATCAGGTAAAGTCGTTTGTAACAATTGATCAAATGCTTTCATAGCAAATGGTTGTTAATTAATAGACGTTTGTTTTTAGTAGGGTTTAAAAATAGACCAATATAGAATATTATTTAAATTTTGTTTACTTTAAAAGTAAATAAAAGAAATATAATAAAACCTAAAATATATATAAAATAAAAAAAACTGACACATTTGTTTGGAGTTTACACACAGGATTAAATTATAAATTAAACAGAAATATATTCAATATTGTGCATTGATTCATCTAGCTTGGAAAAATGTTACAAATATGTCGAAAATTATGTTTTTTTTAGATTTAACCTTTATCAGGCATAGCAGGGTGACTAAGAGAAGCTAGTGTCATGACACTTCGTTCTCCGCTTTTCGGAACTCAACGCTGTACTGTACCAGAGCGGAGAATAACAATTTAACTATAATAATTCCCGCAAATAGAGACCTAATTCACTACCAATTTTGTTTACGCCTGTAAACAAAGGTCCAAAAAAAAGGAGATAAAAGAAAGCAGAATAAAAAAGTAAAACAGTGACTTCTAAAACAAATTACTTGAACATCTATTATGATGGAAATTAGAAACACTTTGAAACGATCCAGTATTGTCGCTTAATGCCTCACAAAGGGGACAGCAAATTTTGCAATTGAACAAGCGTTTAGCGACAGAGTGCTAAGTGCATTCAGGCAGTTTAAGTAAATGTCACAAACTGTATGTTTATATATGCATTACATAAGTATTGAAATTTAGAGCATTTGATAGAAAGTTCATCGTGACAGCGTGTAACTGCAATTGCGATTGGTTGTGGGTTTGATTCCCGCTCGGTGGAATATTTTCATTTCTCCGCAGTAGTAAACAAGGTCCGCCACTCAACACACAATGTATCAGATTCAGGTGGAAAGTGGAGAACGGAGTTCCTTGATTAGTGTCATAGCATGCCGCATAGCGGGGTAGTCTGGCTCTCTCTGACTATGCCGCTATGCGGAAAAGCGTGACACTGTAGAAAAATAATATGGAAAAGTGTACAATATTACAAATTTTGGAGTGTATAGCAAGCTAGAATGTTGGAACCTGAGATTGCAGTCAAAACCAATTTAGTACTTCAATTAGGAAAAGAAAGTATTAAAAAGTATTTTAGAAAACGACAGCTGTTTGAATACTGCGGGACTCGAACCCGGGCTTCTTGGGAACCATCCAAGTTCTGGCCACTAAGCCCTACATTTACGTATTATAAATATATATCTAACTTCTGGGCGTAGAAAGATGAAAATATCGACTACTCAGGAAGGATAAATAGCCGATTTCTTGAAATTACTACGAAAACTAAAAAAACGAGATTTAAAAAATGATATATTTTTAACATATTAAAGTGTTAATCTCACTCTTAGGAAATTGAAAACGCAAGGCTTAGCTGTCAGAGCGCTTGTACGGATACCAAGAGGCGCGGCTTCGAATTCGGCTCCGTTCAAACTTTTACACAATTTCTAAAATTGTTTTTATTTAAGATGACCATACAAACTAAATGGTGGGCTACTCGTTATATCTAATGATATTGACTCTTGTTTATTTATAGAAGTAGATTAAATCAATTAGATACGTTCTTCTTACTACGGTAGATACTATATTTGTATATATGAGTATAGCAATCACGTTCCACTTGCGACCGGTTCGCGATTTTGCATTAGTTGCGTAACCAGACCGGTTGCGTGGCTTTACTACACACTGTTAGTTAATTTGTTGTAGTCTGTTTAATCCGTGGAAAACCCATCTGTATATAGTGTAACTTAAATACTTAATAATAACTATTTAACGCAAAAATTTAAACGGCAAATAACTCAGAGTCGAAAGAAATCAGTAATTTAATAAGCAGTTAATAAATATTTTTCTACGTTTTAGGTTAGTTGTTTTATTAAAAAAAATTATGGTACTAACTTTGGAGGATATATATGCGTGTCCAATTGAGAATCTCCTCCGTCTCTTTCGTCAGTTACTATAAAATTATTTAAATTGTCTGACGTGATAGACATCTTAAGTGGTGTTTTCATTAATAAGTTGAATTCCGTCGCTGGGGTTACTTATTTCCTCTTGATACTGCTAAGCTTTGACTGTGCAATATAAATTATAATTGTCTTGAGAAATATAAATATTATGCTTTCTGTCAATGTTGATCGGAGAATGTATACTGTAAATCCGATAGTTAAAATTTAATTCTATGGTTCTTAATTCTATCACTCAACACGCAATATCACAAATTCGAGTGACAATTGGAGAATGGAGTGCTATGCGGGATAAAGCGTGAAACTAAAAAAAAACACAATCTGTTTCTTATTACATTCCTATTACATCCACCTCTATACGTACAGTTGCATAGAACAAAAATAATAATAAAAGTCGTATTGGCAATTCATTCTTAATAGCAGTGTGTCAAATCTCGTGCAAGGCACGTGTGTAACGTGCTCACACTTTCTTTGTTCCGTCGCTAACGCAGCATGAATGCTATGACATAACAACTATACTATAGGCACTATAGTATACTATAGTCTATAGCGTAAAATGTCACACAATAAAACGTATTGTTCTAGCGATATTACTTACTATTAAAAAGATTTTAATTAACGAAACACTTTACCTATTTGAATGTTTTTAATGTTTGTTATTTTTGCTTGCTTTTGTTTTGAAATTGTGCACAGGTTTTGTAAAAGTTACAATCGAAGTAAATTCGCTAGTCTAGTATATTTCTATTATTTTTCGTGGTTAGTTATTAAGTAAGGTTTCGAGGTTCTCAAAGGGATTTCGATAATAAATTAAATTGAAGGACAATTTAAAAGGCACTGCGGAAAGAGTGGCCGATCTCACTGGGGGTCGCAATAAATTTTTTAATACGCATTTGTTAGCTCCACTTGTATCTATCAGAGCTGTATAAGAAACTTTTACAATACTATTTTGACTCCCTTCACACCTTTTTGTTTCCGAATCCGATTACAATTTATATCTAATACAACAACTTATAGCATGAACCTGATATCCTTACAGGACAATTATTATAACGAGAAAATCAGTGTTATTTTTATACCTTTTCATTTTATTTTTTTAAGAAAATACATTTTAAGAAAAAGTATTAAAATGTTGGACGGTTTTCAAGGACTCCCTCTATGTAAAATTTTTATACTTTATATAAATTTGACCATATTCCTTTTACTTTCTCTTGTAAACTAATTTGTTATTAATATCAATATTGACCCGATCGGGGATCGAACCCACGTCCACCGTATTAGACATTACGCAATTCACTACATTAGTTTCAAAAATATGACCGTCAAAAATGCCAAAGTGAAAGTATCAACGTATGTAGAAATTCAACAAACTTATTAACGATTCTAAACTAGTACAAAATTGCATATAATTTTGAAAGATTCACTTTTTTTGTTTTCACCTACAATGGACTTGTTGTGGATCATATAAATGAGTTACAAGAACTTTACTTAGAAGGAAAACGCTGGTAATGCTTATGAATACAAATTTTGATGGTATTTAGTAGATTTTATACCCTTTCTAATATCTTACGTAGAAAACGTTGAAATGGCAATTCATTTAAATCTTCAAAACTTATTCTACTTCAGACAATGCTGCAAAATGATGATTTCGGGAGAAAAGTAGAGAACGGAGTGTCTTGACACTAGATTCTCTGAATATCCTGTTATACGGAAACAATTGTCAAGCTATACTATTTTGTTTAGTTTTGTAACTACTTTGTGATTAAGACACATTTAGAAAATGTATAAAAATTTGAACACAGCGGGATTTGAACCCGCGTCTCTTTCAAGAGGCTTTCTTTTTAAGAGGCGCGGATTCAAATCCCGCTGCGTGCAAATTTTTATACGTTTTCTTAATATGTTTTTTTCAATTATCTATGTGTGCGAATAACACTTTAATAAAAAATGTTATATAAATACTTTGTCATAATAATATGAAATTAGTGTAATTATGTTCTATTTTTTATTAATCTTTACACATCTAAATTATTTATAAGAGAGTTAGTTACGTCACTCCATTCTCCACTTTCCACCCGAAATCTAGACCTTGCGGAAAAATTCAAACATTTTTAATACAAAATCATTACCCCGAGTTAGAATCGAACCTGCGACCAATCACGTTACTTATTACAATACAAAAAAATGATAATAACCGACTTTTTTTTTTAATTCTCCAAATGATACGGCAATGGCGAAAATATGCGTTCATTTCATATTCACGGTTGGGCTCACTTTATCTTGCCGGGCTTTTCTACGTGGCGGGCGTGAACAATACGGAGGTTTCTTAATTATAGGATTCTTTAGCATTTTTGTCATATTTAAATATTTAAGCTACGCGCGTCTTTTTATAATTTTAAAGGAGAGGCAGAAAGCGTGATGTATTTGTTTACAGCTTCACGCTTTTTCCCGCATAGCTGAGTAGTCAGAGAGAATAAACAGTCAAAACACTAAGTTTTTAAATTTCCTTTGTTGAGTGGCGGTGCTGAACGCCGCGCTTTATAAAATTAAAATATTCAAAAAATATATATATATATCATCATTCGCCTGGGTGGGAATCGAACCCCGTCATCGCGTATACATTCAGATGTCACACTGCGCCAAGACGGTCTCTATGTAGTATTAAGATACTATAAACTCTACTGATGTTTATTTTATAGGTGTTTCGTGTTAATTTGTAGAAGTCGTACTAGACTCGTGTTCAATTAAGTCAATTTTAATATATGCTATAATAAAACAGTGAAAGAAGTGTGTCTGAACATTGAATATATTTAGGTACCAAGTTTCAATATCACCGGGGTATGTACCATACTATGTCCTTGTGGACATAGTATATCATAAGCTCTATATATATATATAGTCTCGCTAAAATTCGAGAACGGCTGGGCCGCTTTAGCTAATTTTAATTTCAAAATATTTGTAGAAGCCTAAGAAAGGTTTTTAATTTAAACCTTGAAGAAATTCAACCGCATGATGTAGCGATATGTATATTATTTATAAAACCAAAACTTTGGCCGGTCATTTGACCTTTAGATTAATATTTATTATCTTTCTATGAAAATTTCTGAACGCGCTTTAAATATTTGACAAGAAATATTTTATTCGTTTTCAAATGATTAGGGAAATGACACCGAATCCCGGGAAATTTCTATTCATTATCAGTTGACACAGTTATAAGCTAGGACGACATAGTCTGCTATCTTATAGAGTTTTTGAATTCAGTAGAATTTTTTAACACACAATTTACAATTAAAAGAATTATAAGTTATAAACTTTTTAAAAAAAAAAAATTAAAGTGTTAACAACACACTATTTGTGCAACACATATTTTTAGCAAGTGTATAAAAATTTGAGCTTGGATGGTTTCCAAGAGACGCGGGTTCGTATCCCGCTGCGTTCAAATTTTTATACGCTTTCTAAAAATAAGTTATTATTTTTCTACGTAAAATTAATCAACTTTGATTGTTCAATGAAACAAGACTGCCTCTGAAAAAGGTAATGCCATCGAGACACCGATCATCAGGGGAAAATACGAAAAAGAGGGTGTCTCGATCCCGCGTATACCAATGATTATAGCGGACTTACCATTTGATTTTTATCGGCTACAATTTTTCCTATATTTGCGACGACGATAAACAAATCGCGATGCCTATTCTTGGAAGCTTATGAAATCATGTTTCCCTGTCCAGTCCCAATCAATCACAATGAAAATTGTATATTTATTTATTTTTTCATAGTGCATATATCTTTTGTTATTTTTTAGAAGGATCTCTTGTTATTTTTTGAGGAAGAACGAAGTTCGCCAGGTCAGCTAGTATTTAATAAATAGCATTCTCTCTTGCCAAACACACAGATGTGAACCGCACAAATTTGTAAAAATCATATAGTACTACTAGTATAGTGATGCTGTTAGTAACTAAAATAAGTTGTATTAAGCGTATAAGAATTTCGACGTTGCCGGAAGTAGAACGCATGGCTTAGCGGTCAGAGCTCTTGGAAGATTTTCATTTGACGTCGGTTCGAATTCCGCTGCGTTCAAGTTTGTATACTTTTTCTAAAAATACGCTTTAAAACTTGTTAAAAAGATATAAATGACATATGAAATATTACTTTAAAATATACGCATTGTTTAGATATTGTTATTAGACTTGTAAGACCAAAAAAGGAAAAAAAGGATATATGTAAAGTTATGAAAATTACATGTAATTTTAAAAAAGATCTCGAGTACCCGCCAGTTTCAATTCAAGAGGCGCGGGTTCAAATCCCGCTGCATTCAAATTTTTGTCTAATTTTTCTTCAATCCTCTTTTTCAATTTCCTTAGTGTGCGAATAACACTTTAAGAAATGTTTAAAATACATGTATTTTTAATAAAAACATGTAGTGATATATCACTTCTTACGATTAGTGACATAACTTCTCTCTTTCTATCCCTTTTACTTAAGTTACAGGAAAACTATTAAATAATGAAATTTCATTAGGTGCGGCACTTGCTGAGACTTCCGTTCGAGTGTCATAATATTATTAGGGCAATCTTCAACGATATTAATAACACCAGTTACACATGTCGGTCCCCATAACCATCGTTACAGTTTATATAGAAAAAGTATGGGTAAGTATGGATAAAGATATTACGCGAAATTCATATTATTAAAACATATATATATATAATAGTTTCTAATTAATATATATTTAAAAAAAAAGTGTTCAAATAATTTAACTGTTAATTGTTGTCTTAATTTTTATTTCTGTAAAGCTATCGTGGCGCGGTGTGATAGCGTTTTACTGTGATCGCGATTGGTTGTGGGTTAGAATCTCACTGAGGAAATCTGGTCACCATTTAATTATTTTGATTTCTTCGCTCTGATTAACAATATAATGCGCGGCGTTCATGTCCGCCACTGTGAAGTGTCGAATTCGGACGGAAAGTGGAGAACGGTTTGTCTTGGCACTAGAAGATATACCTATATATATATATATATATATATATATATATATCAAAAGCAAAACCAGATTAGACGCTTGTATTAAACAAATGGTTCAAAGTTATTTGATAATTTAGGTCAAAACTAAAAACATTAATAAGAGTGCATGTGTATTGTGAGTGCAGTATTGTAGTTTCGTGACCGCCGCTATTACCAAACGAACCTACTTAAAACTAATGTATTGCTATCTACAATTTTCAAATAATACTTTGTTTTCATGAGAAGTTACTAGAAATATTAAAAATTACTACATTCCACGAAATCCTAAACTATGTATAATATCACTTTAAGTACTAATATGTAGAAATAAAACATTTTAGCTATTGTTAAGAACTTAGTAGTACATACATTTTGGCAAAGTTAAAGTTATGGAGAAGACGATTAGGAATCTAAGATTTTTATAGAAGAATACATTAGAAACACATTGTTGTAATAAAATAAATATTACACATTCTAATGTATTTCATATACGCTTTTGAGTAAAACGGTTAGTTTGCTATGGCAACAAATATACGCAAACAGTTCTACTAGTTTAAATAAATATGCAAATAGATAAATTCATATTTAGAACCAAATGTTGATATTCTTAAATAAAGATATGCCCTAAATGACAAAAAATCGAACTTTTAAGGGTTGAGTTGACGTTCAGACAAATAAAAACCTTAGAAAATGTGATTTCATAAATTATAATTTGGCCGTAGTGGCGCAGTGAGAGAGCGTCTAATCTAAATCTCGATTGGTTGTGGGCGCAATTCCCATTTGGTGGAATTATCTCAATTTATCCACTTATTTTATTTTCATTTTATTTATAATTTATCCAAAATTAATAATAAATTTATCTAATTTAATTTTCATTTATCCACTCTGCTGAACAAGACATTGCGTGGTGTTGAGGTCCGCCACTTAACAGGCAATGTCTCGAATTCGGGCGGAAATTGGAGAACGGAGTGCCTTGACACTAGGTTCTTTTGAATATTCAGCTAAGTGGGTAAAATGCGTGAACTAGAATTAAATAGTTGCAAAATGTTGTTATTAATAATAATTTATTAGCTTGACTTGAATTTATATATCTATCAATGTAAGAAAATTGTCAATGCTATTTTGACTCACTCATTACCGCCAGTTTCACTTGAAAATTTGCCAACGTGTCAGAATCCTTGCCGTGACGACAACGATACCAAGAAAATAATTTAAAGCTAATTCCTTTAAGCTCTTTGTTTGAACTAGTATTATATGTTACTTCTATAGTAAAGTTATTTAGAAAACATTAACAAGACTGTTGTAAAACAATATAAGTTTTCGTAGATTTTCTTATTATATTATTTTTTAGAGTGAGAATTTCTTGCTACTATAAAGCTGCTATATTGGTAGTACTAACTTGATAGATATAGAAAAGTGTTATTGAAGCATAAAACTTAAATTACAAACTTTCAGGCTTCGTTTGAAAACAATTCACACGTGTTCAGTGCAAGCATTCATATGTAATTTAAGAACTACATATGTTTTTGAAGTAAAAGTTTATCTCGAAAAGTTTATAATAATATATTACTTTCAAGCATCGTAAAAGTTAGATACCAAGTACCATCTGATATAGCATTTTATTTTCACTTTCAACTTATATATTTTAAATCACGATTGTTTAATTCACAGATTAAGAAGCTAAAATATCGGCGTGGACTTAATGACGCTGAGCAACTTTGGTTAAAGCGCGTTTACTTTCTTCTTTTTTTTCTTCTTATTGCATAGTTGGTCTATTATGGGTCTTAGTCAAGTGTTCCATTCTTTAAAATCAATTATAATCTGCCCGTCCTAAGCTTTAAAGCTATACAATAAAAAAGGTTTCATTCAAATCCGTCCAGTACTTCTAGAGAAGTGCGCGTACAAACGTTCTGTTTTTACTGTTTTACTAAACTATAACTAATATATAAATATTCCCCTAAATTAGAATAGAATAGAGTGCCGAGATGGCATTATAATATCGCTATATTATTATATGGAGGAAAAAAAATTAACATCATTTTACGCTATTGAGTAGATAAAATAGAATAGATGGAATTAGGAAAAAAGTATACAAGTGTACAATAGCTCTATGATATTTAAAACATTATAAATATATGACGGTTTCACTTCCTCGCATAGCAAGGAAGGCAGAGACCTAGTGTCAAGACATTCCGTTTCCACGAATCCGAAACATTGCAAATTGAGTGGTGGAACTCAACGCCGCGCTTTGTCTTGTTACCAGAGCGGAGAAATGAAAATAATTTAATTCCTCCTTGTGGTAGTCGATCCCACAACCATCGGGTACCCAGACGCTGTCAAACTGCTATAAAGAAGGCCGTGATAACTATATTTAATCAATACCCTTTTTCAATAAAGTAACACACTCGTACGCGTTGCTAATCTAATGCTCGTCTAGACAATGTAATTCAGGCCTCAAAGGGAGATGAAGTAGGCATAATGTTAGAAAATAACCCTTAAAATTTAGATATATTGTAGAAAATTTACTCTAAAAATTTATAATTTTCATCGTACTTTAAAAAATTATTAAGTAAATTATTTTTATTTGTGTGTAAAACTACTTAATTAATTTATTTCGTTGCAACCTTTTTACAATTCAAAATATACGAAGTGAAGCTGCAGTTTACATAATATTAATAATTTTTGTTTAATTCCGTCGAATACGGTAAATGCCGATGATGAAATGATTTTCCAGTATATGTTAAGATTTACCAACTTAAATGGTAAAAGTCCGAAGAAGAACACGAAGCCGTAACATGTGTACAATACAGTCATAATTGTAAAGTCAAGTAAAGTCCAAAATTACACACGGAGCTGCTCGCCAGTTCTGTTAGATCCTATTTTATACTTGGCTTGACACGCTACCGTATGTCTAGATTATGTATACCATGATAATTAATACAATAACATGTTTATTTTCTTCAAACTTAAATAAAAGTAAAAGTGTAAATTATTTTTAGTTGAAATATGCACCTTATATTGCTAATATTATTGCACACGTGTCTTAAGTTAGTCAAAAATACTTTTTAAATGAAAAGGTCGTAGGTTCGATGCTAGTTTAGGGTAACTGGGCAGGCAAATATTTATATCTTTAAGTTACTAAACTTTTTAAAGTTTGTTAGGACACTTTGACTTTGTCGTGATTTTGCTTAACTTTTTAACAATATTTTTAACCTAACTTAACCTAACGTCGCGTTGTGTCGTTTTTGGTCAACCAGAGCGAAGAAATATATATTATTTCCTCGCAGTGGGGATCGAACTGGTAACCATTCAGCTCACAGTCAGACGCCGTCTCTTTATGTTCATTTATATAATAATTTAAGTTCAACGAAATTCCTTCCTGTTTCTTATAACATTCTGTTATCTCAAGGTCATCTATTCTTATGTCGGACCATTACAAAACTGCCTCAGATCATGATTATCAAAATCTATCCATTATTTCTTTTTTATTTTGTTTACGCCACATTCAGTCTAAGAGTGAGCTATATACAAAAACCAATGTTAAATTAACTTATTTATTTATATTAATATTTTATAAGGAAAAAGTACAATTAATTTTGTATGAAATGTAATAAGACTTTAAACTCGTCATACATGACTCATCTTTCCCAGATACGAGTACGTCTGCGCAAACGCATCTGTCATTAAGCGTTCAGCTGAGGTTATCTCGGGTTAATAGACTTTTCCTGTTCACATTCGAGTACAATAAATTTATTTAATAGTTGATATATATAATAATACTAGATGATTCGATAGACGTCCTGTGTTAGCTATTAATAATCAATTAGAAGAACAATAACTTTAATAAAAAAATATAATTCAAAAATTTTCTAATATTGTTTGTCTAATAGTCTTCGACAGAATATTGGGAACCTTTAAAAAAAAAGATAAATGAAATCGGTTAAGTAGTTCTCAAGTTATGATGTGAGCAAGAAAAATATGGATTCAATTATATCTACATTTTATACTGTTATAGTTTTATTGTTTGATACGTTTTCTTAACGAACTCGAGATGTACTGAACTATATGTAACTGCGGAACTCAACACCGTATATAGTCGAAATAAATACATTACACTTATCTTAATGTCTAATTGCAATATATGTAAAAAAAAAACAAGATATAAAAAAAACTGTTAGAAAATCATATGTCTATTAAAACTTGTTTTTTATTACGGATCTGATATACTTAATTAATTAATTTATGAATCACTAGTCCTTCAATCAAGAATCACGTGTTTGAGCTTTTGACCTTGTAAATAAAATCAAGTCACTTGATATAATTTAAAATATATAGTTTTCTACCATTATTCGTTTCACAGTATATTTTTTTAAATATAAACAGATTATAAAGATTTTTTTTTAAATGGAAACTCTGCCAAAAATGCACCTTATATTGCTAATATTACCTTACCTTATATTGGTAAATATTAGAAATACAAAATGCTAACGATAACTGTATTAATATTTCATTGCAGTATAAAACTATATACATAACAGATGAACCTATTACATTTGAAAATAATTCTATCACATGTAATGAGTCATAATACTTTTCTGAATATTTCCAACAAAAATTCTTACTGTTATATATTTTCTATATAGCTACCTACGTATAGATAAAATATTAATTGCAAAGTAATCTTAAAAAATTACAAAAAATCTTTTTGTGAAATGAGTTTAAAGTCCAAGGTCAATATTGGGACCGTTGTTAGAGACCTTCTAAATATAAGGGAGTTGTACACGTAAGACGTATGAAGTATATTTTTTTATAGCTTTACGCTTTATTCTGCGCAGCAACCAGGCAGAGAGAACCTAGTGTCAAGACCCCGCTTTCAACTCCACCCTTTGTCTCGTAGGAGAGAAACAATGACGGTAATTTCACGTAATATGTTTATAAATTTTTCATATCCGGTAATGCAAGGCTAAGTGTTCCTTGACTTCCTCAATGATATCTTGAAACACCTGTTAGACGCTGTCACACTGCGTCTAGATGGCATAGATGAAATGGATAGTCAAGAGTTAAATAGAAATTCTATTAATATATAGTTTATATTTAAAACAATTTTGTTAATATATAGTTTAATATAACATTTTAAAGAATTGATAATTACATTTTCTGGTTTTTTGAAATATTACACAATTAAATTCTTAAATAATTTTAAGTTGAAAATAGCTATAGAAAGAAAGAGAGAAGGGAGGAGGCAAAATATTAGTATATAGTCATATACTAATATTTTGCCATATAAACAAAATTTCCAGAACACAAATTTTAAATTATAAAAATATTTATTTTTTAATACTACTTGTCTACTCCACACTTTATAAACGGACGGTCAATAGACGTACACAGTGACCGCCCTTTGTTTTATTTACTTCCCGACACATGATGAACATATAGTGTAAATTTGTAAATTGATGTTTGTACCAAACCGGAACACACCAAAGTAACTAAAGATATAAGATTATTTATGAAAACTGTTTATTTCACATATTTATGAAAATTGAAATAAATGGTAAACTATTATTATACTCAATATTAGATAATACTTTAGCGACTCTATTAATTAAAATATAATATGTATGTGTATTTATATAAGCCTGCGTCTGCGCCTGCGACTATGTGAATGAAACTATTTCGTTTTTTCACCCACCCGTTTTCGATTTTACCTATGTAGGTATATTGATATATACTAATATATATTACCTATATGTTAATTTTACGTATATATTAAAACTAAAACTAAAGTTAAAATTTATATGAACAAGTCAAATTTAGATAACCTTCGATTGAGGCCATCTGGGCGCAGTGGGACAGTGTCTGACTAATCGCAATTAGTTGTGGGTTACATTCCGACTCGCTAGAATAGTCATAATTTAATTATTTTCATTTCTCCGCTCTGGCGAAGAAGACAAAACGCGGTTGAGGTACATCACCCAACTCCCAATGTCTTGAATTCGGGAGGAAAATGGATAACATAGTGTCTTGACGTTATGTTCTCTCTGTGTACAAAAAACATGAAACTGAAAAAATCTAAATAACTTATATTTTTTTATACTATTGCCTTTAAAGTAAAAAAAGAAATGATTTAAAGTAAACTACTTGTTGCTATGGTAACGCGTATTCACGTATCAGCGGGGCCACTAGTATTATATAAACATGGACATAAAAAATATTTATACAGATCAAAAATATTTTTTTGCATTAATTAAGAAGTCTGTATACAAAAAATCTGGTTTATTTGTTAATTAATTAAAAAATTGACGACCGTCTGGCTCCTTAATAACGAAGGTCACGGGTTTAATTTCGTTTCGTTTAAATACATATTAATAATACTTTAACGCACGCACACAAGAGTGTACAAAGTACATGTGTAATAATTAATTATCGAAATTAATAAGCAATGGTGGTTTTATCACTAATAGTGTTTTATCACTAATTCCTTACAGGCGACCATTAATAGCGCATTTGTTATAAAATAACAATAGAAAAGATATAAAACTACACTTCAAACAGTAAAACAAATGCTAATGGTTTGAGAAAATATATCTCAACTAATAAGCTTTTAAAGTTGTAGGAATATAACTTACAAGGGATTAACTATTTTTGGATACAATGAAGGCACTTTGAATATTTTTAACATTTTTAAAGTGGCACTTCCCACACTTCGGATATGAACAACAAAAATATATATATTCTTTATTGCACTTTAAAAAAAAAACAATACAATTCACATTCCAGAAATTAAGTGAGCAACGGTGGACTTATCTCTAAAAGACCAACCAACCTATGGAAGTGGGTGAATGCAATACATCGGAATTATAAATATAATAAGTATAAATATAATATAATAAAGGAATCGGAATTATAAATATAATAAGCGTATATAATTTAAAAGTAACCGGATGTACAACGCATGGCTTAGCGTCAGGTCAGGTTTCTAAGAGGCGCGGTTTCGAATCCTGGTGTGTTAAAATTTTTGATCGTTTTCTAAACATGTTTGACTAAACGTATTTATAGTTGAAAGTTTAATTGAGAGAATGTTTATACTATCGATATGCTCCGTCTTATTTAGACTGATAGCGGTATCGGATATGCAGTGCTTGAATGACCCAGAAACGGGCATCATAGGGACTCACTCTAAAATATTTGCCTACTATCTAAAATACAACCAGATAAGGCAAAATAATAAAAAAAAAATTGAAAATCTATTGTATACATCTTGGCGCAGTGGGACAGGTTTGACTGTAAACGCGATTAGTTGTGGGTTCCATTCCCACTCGGGGGAATGATTACTTGTATATTTCAAATATTTTAATTTCTTCGCTCTGGTATCTAAGACAAAGCGCAGCATTGATTTCCGCCACTTGACACGTAATGTCGGCCGATTTCCGGCCGAAAGTGGAGAACGGAGTGTTATGACACTAGGACAGTAGTCCGTGGTCACAGGTAGACTGAAAATCAAAGAACTTATTAGCGTGAAGCTGCTTTTTAATTGTGTACAATTCATACACTAGATTCGAATATCTATAATAATGTTAAAACCTGCTAGCTTAAATTAGTTTTACAACACGTCCATTTTGGAGTAGCGAGGCGCCATCAACTCATAAATTATCCAGCTGTCCGTCACTTTGTAATTAGTCGCCATTTTTGTCGCCACTGATTGAGATAGCAAATTAGAGCTTCCGGTAGTCAAGTGACATGGCAAAATAGATTAAATTTAATATGTATTTGTTCAACAATGTGGATAAAATAATTTATATAATCAATTTTTTTTCGTATTTCAAAATAAAAAAAAGAAATATTTGTAATTTATTTTTATATAACTGAACCTTGACCTAAAAATAAAGTATAATGCTCCAAATTTGACAGAAATTTCGCACGAGTCTGTTTCTGTTGCTTTTTAAACATAATTTAATTTAAAAAATTACACAAGCATTTAATATAAAATGTACTTTCTTAATTAAGTATATAAAAAGTAATATTACTTGTAATAATATACAAAAGACCACAGCAGAGAAATGAACGCCTATGAATTGAAGCTTTTACTATCTCGTTTCCATTTACATATTACCACTGACCCGTGATGACGTCAACCTTAATATAGGTAGCCATATATATGTAAACACTTTTATTAAGCTTCAGTCATCCCACATCAGGGTCAGTCCTCCGTTATCAGCATTCCACCCGAAATCTAGACATTGCCTGTTAAACGGCGGAGCTAAACGCTAACTTTAAAATACTTAAAAATATTTTTAGATAACCTATAAATACTTAGACGCTGCGAGATTCAAACTTACACCTCTTGGTAACATTCAAGGCGCAAAGTGCGAATGATAATTTTCCGTAACGTAAAAAAGTTGTTTCAGACAGCTAGCTTTTCAATATCAAAAAGCAAAGGAGGCCAATTACGTTCAACTCCCAAGTACAGACAATAGCTGTATTTACCTCATTGTCACTTAGTTATATTACATTCTGGCTATATAGAAATGCGAACTTTTTGCGATAACAAAATGTGGATTCAAAGTTTTCGTTGTAAAAGTATTTTAATTAAAACCCATTGTCTTTAACATTGTTTTCATTAATTTCAAGTAGAGATTGAAGTGGTTTTAATTATTTATTATTTGGTATGCAATATTTAAAAGAATAGAACCTGTTACCATCGAGTATGGGAAAATATTCTTCACCTATGCAACGATGGTGTCAATCTTCTATCGTATTCAAATAAATTGTTCATATTTTTTTTATTCCAGCAATTCATATAATTTACAATGAATAGACCAATGTCATAGATAGCTGTATTAAATCTACTTTAAAATAACTTATTAGTTTACTAGATTACTTAGATTGAGCTAGTTGTTTTACAGAAATTTAAATTTTTACTCAAGGAAGTTAGTAGCTTCATCTTTATTTGTATGAGATTTGATAAATAATTGTTTCTTTATTAATCTAAAATTCACCCATTACTATATATTGAATTACTGGTTTTTAATAAAAATTTAAATATATACATACCTATAATTTTTTTTGTAAGTGAAAGAAAAGTTTGTGCCTTATTTTACGACAACTCTACAGAAAGACAAAAAGAAACTTTTTTTAAAATTAGCATACTTAACATATGTATATTCAAAACTAAAGTGCAGCAAATGTGAGTGCACAAAGCCATTACTTTTTATTTTAATTTATTTTTCAACTTTACGCTTTTTTATTCATAGCAGAGACACTGCGTTCTCCAATTAAAAATAATTTTAGAAAATAGTTTAAATATAATCATTCCCCCAACCTGAAATTGAACCAACAACTATCGCGTGTCCAGTCAAACACTGTCTGTCACTCGCCACGGCGGTCTTAATGCAATTTAATTGACCCATCAAAATTATTATAATTAGAATTTTAATTAGTACCCACACTGCTGTGTCTTTGATATACATTTTATACGTTTTTTTTATTTTTTAAAGAGTTAATCACACACTTAGGAAATAAAGCGCATGGCTTAGCGATCAGAGCGCTTGAACGGTTTTCAAGAGGCGCGGGTTCAAATCCCGCTGCGTTCAAATTTTATACGTTTCCTAAATATATATTTTTTTATGTATATTAAATGTCTTCTTTAAATTAAACTAATATAAAATATATTTTTATTTCTATTGAAAGCATATGCCTTGTAGAGTCCTATATGTAGAGAACAAAGATTGAGCTTAACAATAAGATGCTAAACAATATGCGATGCTGCTTTGTTCGATCCGACGTCCGGTTTGACAAGTCAGTTCGATTGTAGAGTATATTAACGTAGCTGAAATATAATAAGATTACAGTCATATTAACATAAATAAACTAGCGGTACTCGCGTCTCTGTCTGTTATCTGCCAGTGAAAGTCCCTTCGAAATGAGTCTAGCCGTTCCAAAGATTAGCCGGAACAAACTGATAGACAGACGGACAGAAATTGTCAAAAATAGTATTTTGGTAAATGTACCGTGTACATACATATTATGCATTTAGTAAAAAGCGGTTACTTTAATATTACCAGACAAAAAGACAACATCAATTTTATTTATTTGTATGGAAAAAAAACTAAAATTTGTAGGTATTTTTGACTGCACAATATGGTTTTATATTGAAATTGTATACAAGAGATTATTTGTATAAACATATTCTATCTCACCTAAACAAACAATTTGCCAAATTGTATTGACATATTATACTGAAATTTAGGATTTCCAAAAAACAATATTAAAATTATAAATGTCGCCTGACCTGTTCTATCTTCTAGATAGAGTCAACACGCAATATCTTAGATTTGGGTGGAAAGTTGAAAACGGAGACCTTGACATTAGGTTCTCGTCGCTTAATAAAATAATAATAATATAAATAAATAAAAAAAAAAATAACACTCATTTCTTTAATCAATACTTATTCAATATATTTTAAAAGCAAATTTTATTCAATAAATGTATTGAACTCTACAATCTACATACGTAAATTTAAAATATAATATAAAAAATGATATGGCTTCATTAAAGAAATTCGCACCTTTAAGCGTCCTTGGAGGCCGGCCTTGTATAAAGCCGGTCAATTACAACTTTTTCTCAACGACTGTCGTGAGATGTGTTGATTATGAAGTCACTAAACATTTATTACGCATTGAACTCTACAATAAGCTTTAACAGTTAGATCTTAGAGTCCAAATTACCTTAAAGTGGCCTCTTTTCCTATGTTAGACATCTTTTTATTATTCCACAACCGCAGCTGGTTTGGGGTAGCCAAGCCAATGCCTGTTCAAGGTAAATTAAATTGGTGATAATCGATATTTTAAATTTTAAGACCTAATATCGGTAATTTTTTTATTGTATTTTCTTGAATTTATTATATTAATATTATTTGGAAATGGTAAAATGTTAAAAAAGTCTATAGTGACAGATAATTGATTTTTAGGCTTAGGCGTGACGATTTACTAATATAAGAGTCATAGTTCGTTAAAAATAAATATATAATGTCAGATTTGTGTAGTAACTTCAGTATCTACAAAATAATCTCTTTTATATATTTTTTTTTTTTTTTTTTTTTTTTTTTTTTTTTTTTTTTTTTTTTTTTTTTTTTTTTTTTTTTTTTTTTTTTTTTTTTTTTTTTTTTTTTTTTTTTTTTTTTCTAAATAATTATTAAAACAAAACATACTGTCTACATATGGTTTCATCAATTATTATTTCAATAATTTAGAGTATTTTCTAAATAAATAAATTAAAATGCAAAAAGGAGTCAATATTTCTACGAGAGTGTGGTCTAGGAACGTGTTCCTAAGTTTGTGTCCTCATGGACGAGATAACTCGAGCTTGATGCTCGTGAGTCAGGCTGCAATCTTGAGCATTATTGGCGCTCAGTGTGGCGTCGCAGTAGGCCCCCAAACTATGCGACAGGCGGAGAGTGGAGCAGTCCTCCGCCACGACTGCCGTACTCCGTAGAAACGGACTCCCTGCGTTGTGTCCTCTACGCTGCGTATATATGCCACGGGTGGTAGAACATTTCGATAGCGCGATGTAGAGCTTTAGTTTTTTTATGTGGTTTGTTATTGTTTTCGTTTTCGTAAAAGCGCTATTCTGTAATTGTTTACAGCGCTATTGTTGACTTTATGTTAATAGTTCTATTTATTATGTAACCGATAATAAATATTTAAAATTGTATTAAGTTTGTTAGAATTACGAACATAACTTAATATATAGAAATTAATATTTTAATTTTCGACAATATGTTATTTAATATGTTTATTTAGAATTTGTGTTAAAATTTAAGAATCCTATACTATTGTAATTAAAATAACTGGCACCATGAGACGCGAACCGGCTTACGACCCAGTACTACGTTATCCGTTAAGGTCGCCTAGTCAAGGACAACAATGCCAATAATTTATAACAAAATAGAGTCACGTTTCTTTTTTGGAACAGTTTGCAAAAATACACACCATGTATTCGATCAATGAAATCGACGCCTTAACCTCGAAAATATGTAAAAAACAATTTTGAATTTAATTTTTAAACTTCTTTTTTCATATTATTTAGTCCCATACACGACATAAATAGCGAGTTTTTATTTGAATATATAAACACTACAGCCACTTGGTCTATACCTAGTCCAGTATTATTAATTTTATTAAACATTAACTTACATAAATGATTACTCAAATCTAAACAAAGCGATGTTTAAGTTAGTTACATATTTTTTTGTACTTCTTATTTATTACTTTAATAAAATATTAGCCAAAGCGGAATTCGAACCCAATATATAATCCAATACCATCCAAACATCGAGAGCGACACCAGGTTAATTATAATACCCTATTACAGGAATTAATTAATTGTAATCCAATTTAATTAATATGTTTTGCATAATAAGTACCTACCATCACAAATAGTCATCATTGTGATGCATTTATGCCGTAAGTCATATACATATGATTAAACATATGATTCTTTGAATTTGAACTCTATATATCGAAATAATTTTGTATGTAAATGCTAATATTTAGTTATCATTGCGTCATATAATAAAAAAATCAAACTATATATGAAAATTATAGCATTCCTGATAATGGATCAAACGTTAGATTATTATTTTAATACAGCTCCACACTTTTTCCCGCTTAATATAGTAGCCAGAGAGAACCTGACATTAAGAAACTCCGACTCAAGTTTTTAAATGAAATCAAGAAATTGAGAGTTTCGTTGCGTGGCGTTTTTTTTACGCTATCCTTTATTATAGTAGATAACTTTTAACTTATCTATTAAATATTATCTGTTATCTTTGGGCGTACAATCTAAAACCTTCCCTACTGTACCCCGAGGGCGTCAATTTCTAAAGTAATAACAGTTTTATACATTTGAACACTGCCTCAATATGGGAGCATAAAAATAGATTCTCTTAGCCTACAAGAGAATCAATTTTTAACAAATCATATAAAAAATATATATTATTGTGAATATTATAACCAATGTATTAAATAATATTAGTTTACTTAAATAAATACAAAGGAAACTACAATATTACATACATACACGATGTTACACATCTATTATTTATTATATCTTAGCTCTTAATCGTGACGTCATCATAACTAGGTCATCAAAAATAAACGTAACAACAGTCAAACCTAACAAAAGATACGAACCAGTTCTGATAATAACAATCTGTGGTAATCAGAGAAAACTTTAAAAAAACAATTTGAAATAAAAAGAGAGTCAATACTTCTACATCAGTGAGGTTGAGGGGACCAATACCCTCTGTTACCATAGACTTTGGAGTCTAGAGGAATTCTTTGCTTCTTTACAAGCTTGCTTTGTGAGCACCTTTTAGAAGGCTCTCTCCACCTCTTTATGGATCCATACAATATGGAGTCCTTATAAACCACAATCAATTTGCGGAGAGCGGAGATTCGTGCAGAGCCTTTACCGCCATTACTGTTCTCTTGTTTAGAAACGGACTCCCCGCTGAAATTGTCGTATAGCTCTATATATCGCCACGTAATGTGAAAACTTCGATAGCGCGATTCAGGACTGACGTTTAAATTGAAACTGTTATATAATGAACGACAGCTATATTATTTCTATATAAATAAATAAAATTGTAGTCTGATTGTAATATTAAAATAACCACTTTTTACTAAATGCGTATGCACTGGCTGCACCGATTTTGATGGGACTTCGACTGGCAGACAGCTGATGTAATAAGGAGTTTAGGCTACATTTGTTTCAGAATTCCACGCGGACCAAGTCACTGGCACAGCTAGTTAGTATATATAACTGTCATGCATTATCTAACCGTTTACCCGATATAACAAGGCTTTTAGAAAGCAAGCCCATTAAGCTGAGGTTTAAATCTTATATTGGCTAGTATAGCGGAACTCAACGCCGTCCGGGTTTATATCTGGCCGAAGAAATTGTCATACTTTGAAAATAATAATATTTCTAAATTCATTACGTATTGACTGCTGGTGCGATGGTATCATTAATCATTATTGGTACTAACCTAATCTTCTCTAATCGAATAATGACTATCGAGAAGAGTTCAACATAGTAGTCTACAGGCATGTGTTACATTAGGTAACAGTGCATTGGACTTGGATTCCTCAAATACCTTACATAAGCCAACTATATGCGGTGTAGTAGCTGGCCAGCTTATTGCCAATAATGTAGAGCCCACTTAAGATGTATGCGGAGTTTGTGTAAAGGCACAAGTTATAAGAAGTTCACTAAGAATCATTTTTTACGTTTAATTAACTATAAAAATATGGCTTTAAGGTTTTTGAGAAGTTTCATGGCTTTGTTGGAGAAGTTAATACAAAAAATTGATCACTCCACTAAGTGAGAATAAAACCCACAACTAACCGAAATTACAGCCAGACGTTGTCCCACTGCCCCATAATAGCCATAAATGGTGACAGTGACTATATATTTTCTAATATATATATACATATATATTATTTCGTGCAAATAATTTGTCTTGAATTCGATCGGAAAGTACATAACGGAGTGTCTTGACTCTAGGTTCTCTTTGACTACTCTACTATGAGGGAAAAAGCAGAAAAAAAGTAATTATAGATTTCGTTACGTCTCAATAGGAGAATTTTTACTTTAGATGACGGTTGCAGGTTCTATTTTTCTGAATCCGGTATATTACCTTGTCACCAGAGTGGATAAGTGAATGAAATTGAAATTGTAATGAATTTAAATATAATAATTTCCCGAGTGGGAACTGAATTCACACTCATCGCATATATTTTTGAAATTTTTTTTTAATCATAAATTGTTTTTCTTGTGACTTAAGGCAATCGCCACTATAAATTAGAGGAGTAACCGTTGTCTAGTTCTAAGGAGAAATGTGATTGTTCATAGCCGTTCTTATCGCAAAGTAATTGTTTTAAATATCTTATCGTGTTAAGAACTTAACTGTTCATAACTTTATAAGCTAGCTGAGTAGTAAGTAGACTTAAACCAGGGTTTATATAAAAATCTTAAAAGAAAAATTTATTAAAAAATCTATTTCTTTTATATTTAAGCAGGTTATGGCATTATACGGGATATGCAAATTAAACTTAGCGATACATTTTACTATGTTTTCTTGTTTCTCTCCGGTTTAGATTCATTGTGTAATAAGTTGAGGCCATCGTGATGCAGTGGGACAGCGTCTGACTGTAATCGCGATTGGTTGTGGGTTCGATAAGATACTCTTACTTTCTTGTATAATTCATACACTATATAAAATCAAGATAAATTTTGAATCACTTTATAATCATGATATTTCCTTAAAAAATGTCCGTCTATTAACTATATAACTTTAAAAACCAATAGATATAAAATAATTAAATTTCCAAATTAATTGAAAACATACTACAGTCCCAAAGATAGAATAAGACAAAAGAGTATATAAATGAGAGAGTACTCGTATTAGCTACAGATATAAAAGAAAAATAAGCTATGACAGAACTTGGCTTGAAAGAATTTAATCCGTTAGGTGACTACACGTGCTGAAACCGAATGTGCAAAATAAAAATCCTATACGATTCAAAGAAGACTTTCAAATACAAGTTTTATTGGTAGAACGTATTTGATTAAGATTTTTATTTTAAGTTAGATAGGCTATTGAGCCGCAGTCGTACAGTGTCTGGCTTTGTGGTTGTGGGTTCGGTTCTCACTCGGTGGTAAATTATCATAATTTAATTATTTTCAATTCTACGCTCTGGTGGACTAGACAAAGTTGCCACAAATTCCTCCACTTAACACGCAATGTCTTCCGGTGGAGTGTCTTGACACTAGGTTCTCTCTGACTACACTGCTTTGCGAGAAAAATAATATCATTGATTATTTAGATAGTAAAGAGAAAATAATTTGTGTCACATCTAACCGAAGTAAATTTTGAATTGTAGGTACTATAAATATTGGAATACCCTTTATAGGAATTTGAACCCGTAAATATGTTGACCATTCACGCTTACCCTAAAGGAGCAATAACTACAAAAACAAGCTATCTGATAATGAAATAATTTTCATGGCCGGATTAGCATTTTCGAAGATCCCCCTACAAACGAACAAAGTTAGAAATTTCACCTCTCAGCCAAACGAGACATTATTTTAAAGCCAAATCCCCCCTGCCCTATACATTCAAAACTTAATAACACAGAAAAAAACTAAACAAAAGAACAAAAAAGTCATCTTTCCACATTAAATTTCCCAGTAATAATACATCCTCTCCACTTATGAAGAACAGGTACCGGCGTATACGTCGGTGAGACTTTTCTAAACGTCATTCGCAGTACAAAGGCCCAGTGGCCTTTGAAGTAGCGATTTTTTTCGCCATTCCACCAGTTTTCCAGTCTGCACGAGAAATTCGGTTTTAATTTGGACCCTCGCTTCAATACTCCTTGTGTTCTTTTTGTCTCAAAGGTGTAGTAATACTTTGACAGTAATCTTATACGTTTTTTTTTCTGTTATGATTTTTACATTTGTTTTTTAGCTTCAGCGCTTTTTCCTGCACAGTAACGTAGGCAGAGAGAACCTAGTGTAAAGACACTACGTCCGAAATGAAAACATTGCGTGTTAAGTGGCAGAACTCAACCCCGCGTTTTGTCGTATGAGGGCGGACAAATGAAAATAATTTAAATATAATCAGTAAGCCAAGTGGGAAGCAAACCTAGAACCACAAGTTCAAAGTCAGACGCTGTCCCACTGTGCCACAGTGGACATTAAGCATTTATATATTGCTAATTAGTGACCCGCTCGCGGCTTCACCTGTGTAATCTACACGACTGAACTATTTCGTTTTTTGGTAATTTAAGTGGTTGTAACTTTTATTTATGAACCGTTTGACATAAACACTAAATAAAAAAGGAAGCTTATCACAATACAATAGCCAACTACAATTAAATCAGCTTTGCCGTTTCTGAGATGAGCACAGACAAACAGAAAAGAAATTTGAACATCGTTGCTTTGGGTTCAATTATATTGATAAATGCCGTCAATTATATATTTTTTCATATATCTTCCATTTACAGACAGCGATCAGTTACATTTTTATTATATGTATAGGTTTTTATTATATGTTAATAGATAATACACTTTTTTAAAATCTCAAGGATTTTTTCACTTTTACCTCTAATCTAATCTAATCCTCGTAATCCACTGTCGTTGTCCAAGAGGCATTACTTTAAACATTTTACAAATTGAAGAATCATAAATTAACGAGTACTACCTTTTAAACTCTAAGGTACCTAAAACAAAATGAGCGTATCGTATTAAGCTGGACAAATATAATAACAGAAGTATTCGTTTTAAATCATAAAAAATATATATGAAATAGTTGCATTAATAAAATTTTACTGTAAGCTAGAGACCCGCTCACGGCTTCTCTTGCGTAAAATATACGACTAAATAACTATTTAGTTTTTTCACCCGCCCACTGTTTTCACTTAAATCATATCCTTGCTTAAACTTATGGTTGTAACTTTTTCAATTATGAACCGATTGAAATGAAAAGAAAACACTAAATACAATAGTCAAAACTGCATTTAAATCGGTTTAACCGTTTCTGAAGTCAGCGTGACACAGACAAACAGAAGAGAAATATAAAATCGTTGTTTTGGGTAATATTATATTGATAAATTTGGACATTTAAAATTATAATATATTTTTCCACTATATCTCCATGTACAGACAGTTACACTTTCATAGTAAAACGATGGTCCTAGGTTAAAAAAATAATTCAGATAATTATTTATATTTGTAGTAGCCATCATGACTGACTGACTGTAATCGTAATTGGTTGTGGGTTCAAGTTCCACCCGGTGGAACGACTATACTTTATATAGAATATAATTGAATAAATTCAATTTTTTTGGTACTGATGAATAAGTCTAAAAGTGGCGTTGAGTTACGCCCCTTAACACGCAATATGTAGAATTCGGGTGGAAAGTGGAGAACGGCATGTCTTAACACCAAGCACACTCTGACTGCCTGCTATGAAGCGTGCAAAGTGCGTAAAGCGGGAAAAAAACTTTTTTTTTTATGGGGAAATATATATTTTTAAATTATACTAGCACTTGTATGAAATGTTTTTACTGTAACATTTGTAAGGATGGCATTGTTTTCTTTATTATTTATATATCACTGTCGCATTGACCAGTTCCCCAAACGAATATTAATTGTCGCGGGTTCCCAGGCCCTTTGTTAACACAATTTATGGCTTGTTAATAATGGTTTCAGTTTAACTTGGTAGATATCAATTAGAAAATGTTTTGTTTTTCAAATTATTTTATTTGATTAGTTGTACTTTTTTTAGTTATAACTCGTCACATTGCGCCTTTGTGAGTTCGATTCCCACTCAGGGAATTTAATTTCATCATTTTCATTTATCCGCTTTGGTGGCAACAGAAAGCGTTGGGTTTCGCCATTCAACACGCAGTGTGTCAAATTTGGCCGGAAAGTGGAGAACGAGTGTTTTGAAAATAAAACTCGTCTTTAATAAAAATACATTACAATGTTTATTATATCAAAATACTGTATAGTACTGTACTTGTTTTACGTGAAGGAACAAATAGAACACTGGATTTTGTCACAATTATAGGGATACAGGAGAATTCAATGGGGCATTTTAAAGTTTCTGTTGAGAAAGAGTACGGCACAGTTGTTAATACTTTAAGTTAATAAAATATATATTAGAAACACACTAACTTATGGTTGTCATTAACGTTGCTAAGGTAACGAGTATCTTGCTCGAGTTTAGTTCACTTTAAATGAAAAAAAAAGTGTCAATATAACTAAAGAAGATGAATATAAAATATCAAAAAGAACTTGCTCCAAAAAATGTTTAAATCCAAACAAAGCCACAACATCACTATATTTAGGGTAATATTTATAAAAACCCGTTCCTTGTACTCATAAATATATATTTTTTTCAGCTTCACGCATCATATTCCACACGGCTTGGACCCATTGTCATGACACTCCTGTTCTCCGGCTTCCGTTTGAATTTGAGGCATACCGTGTTGAGTGGTGGAAATTATCGCTGCACTTTCTCTTACTAGAGCAGGGAAATGAAAATAATTGAAATATGAGTTATATGAATAAAAATCGAACCCTCAACCATCCCATTTACAGTTGCTGTCCCACTGCGCCACCGCACTATTCTAACATTCACGTTGCACTATTTTTTTATCTAAGCAGCCATTTTCCCAGTTCCCTGGAATATATGGTAATTATCTTTCATGTTAATGAGACGGCCAGCCTCAGAGGTGTACAAAGAATTAAAATTTCAAAGAAGTCTTTAAAAAAACTAATTTACTGTCATAGGCTATTCTTTTGTACGGCTGTATGATATGCATATTTCGCATACATTATGTAGCTTAAAATATTTTAATAATATCTAGTAGTATTTGTGAAACGAAGCAAAATATCAAATTTATGATTGTAGGACTTCATTACCTTATATTTCTATATCGTACATATTAATTATTAAAGGAAAAACTTTCGACCCCATGTTTACGAAACGTACGAGAGTAATAGAAAATTTTGCATACTTAATATGTATACTTATAAGTCTGATATATATTAGACTATGCGGAACAAAGCGTGAAGCTGATATCAGCTTCATACTTTTTACCGCATAGCAGGGTAGTTAGAGAGTACCTACTACTATGACACTCTGTTCTTATTTTCCCGCCAAATCCGTGACGTTGCATGTCCGCCACTCAGGCGGAGCGCAACCGTGCGCTTTGTCTTGTTCACCAGAGCGGAGAAACGGAAATAATAAAATGATGGTCATTCTTTTGAGTGGGATTCGAACTTATAACCAATAGCGTTTAAAGACAGATGTTGTCACACAGTGCCACAATGGCTTTAGTCAAATATATAAATTATATATTAACCAATACTGCGTAACCAATACCCAAATTTCTCATGGGGATGCCAATTAAATATATAATAGAGTGACCTGCCATTAAGTTTTTTTTACCTGACCCATATAAAATAGATAAGAAAAAAGGAATGTATGGAACTTTCTTTAATTTTTTTATCTTTATATAGAAGGGTAGTCATAGAGAACGGAGCCCCAAAAGCTAAGGCTGCTAAACCTGCATGCTTCCTTCACTCCGTCCCCAGTCATCAACTTCTCCATACACGCCCTCCGGGGGGGACGTCATGCTTTTTACGTCGCCTTCCTCCAAAATCATCGATCCTTCCACCTACCTCTATTACCGTTTTTTTAAATGAAACATTTATTATTAACTTTTCACAATTAGAATACAAAATAATCTATACCAAACCACTTTCCACAGCTAAATCTATAAAAGATTATTTTTAAAAACGAACTCCAGACCATATTGCTTGAAATCTGACCGACCGTTAACGTTCGCAGCGATTAACAATACTTCGTTATTGCAATAGTAATAAAGTCCCTTTTCCTATGTAAGTCAATTTATACACTTGTTTGAAACTGTTCGGCTGGTTGGTTCCAAATCTAAACGCTACGTGACCGGTGTTGGTTTCCAAGGCGAGTTTTAGCAGTAAATATTGCGAACTTCAATAAAACTGGGGTACACGCCTCACTTGTCCCTTTCATTAGTAGAGGAAAAAAAGATTTGTTAATTCCCAAAACGCGAGGGATATATGCATGTGTGGTTAATTAATGAATTCTCGTTTCGATATTTGTATGGTTGGAAAATTGATTTTTATTGGATAAGGCTGTGTGTTTATCGGATGTGGGAAATTAATTCTTATTAATACTAGTAGGCTTATCAACGCGTGGCCTTCGTCGACACCTCTACGCCCTTTATAAATAAAAACTGTGCCATACTTCATACTCCTCCTGAGGAGCCCTTGCGACACCGTGGAACTATTTTGATGGTTTCCTCTCGAGGTCTCCAAGCCAAGATCGGAGCTCTTTTAGTTCGGCCTATCCCAAAACCCGGTGACACTGTAGAGGCCACTATGGCCAACAGCATACTATACAATCGAAAAAAAAGATCATACTCCTCCGTCCGCGTAATTATTTTAAAATGGGGTACAAAGTTTTTACTGCCATGCCATATTACATTTCCGTGCTTCCCTGCTTGCAATTGCCATGTCTAGGTACGAATCCTATAATGAGAACAATCTAACAAAAAAAATTGTATTTCATATGCTTATACAATTTTCTATTAATAGAAATACATTTAAAAAATCAAGTATATCAAGTTAACAGACAGTTAAACAGTTATATGTGAATATGAGAACATCTTCTAATTGTAACTGGAACTTTGAATTCATTTGTTTTGCCGCAGGGTTGTTTACTCCCAAAATCGAGACATTGCGTGTCGTGTGGCGGAACTCAACGCCGTGGTTTACCTTAAGTACCAGAGCGGAGAAATGAAAATATTATAAACATAATTCCTCCGAGTGGAAATCGAAGCCACAAGCAATCGCGTTTAGTCAGACGCTATCCCACTGCGCTTTTACATAATTTTTTAAAAGGAAGAAAACAATTGAAAAAATTGTATTTGAAAGTTATTGGAATACATTTAAAATTTAAAGACTCAAATTCGTATGAGCAATAATTGGGAGCTTAGAATTTGTATATGCCGAGTTGTCAAGGCGATGATGCCGTCGTGGCGCAGTCGCCACATAACCATCTCATTGCGACGCTTATGAGTTCAAGTTGCACTACAAAGAACATTTTCTTTAAACTACAATGTACTTTATTTCTTTTTTTTTTGTCTTTCTAAAGAACAAAAACATAAAGTTAGTATTTGCTTAGCTTTTTTTAATTTGTAACTTCTATTGCTTCTTTACAAATTTAATTGTAAAAAAATTGTTTCAATAGAAGTGAGTGCTTTTGAGTCTTTTCGTGAAATAATCAACATTTGTATTGTACTTCGTAACACGTTGCTATTGGAGAAAGTATGCATGTTCTTTATTTCGTCTACTTATTAGTAGACGAAATAAAGAACTATAGAGAAGAGGTAGGTATATTTACCTACCGACTGAACATTTCATAAGATTAATAAGGTACATAAGGTACATAATAAGGTACTATGTATGTACATATAATATCTTAACTTTGCCGAATTGCTAATCACAACATTTTAAAAAACGTAAAAAAAATTAAAGTCTTTTTATTCGAACCCACTCCTCTTGAAAACAAAACTTACCAGGGAGTGGTTGTACCAGTGACGTGTGTACCAGTGAGTGGTTAGACCAATGAGTGGTATAATAGTTGTTGATGGAAGTTGAGAACGATTGGTAGACTCCCGGTCGAACAGTTAACAATGAACTCCAGTAGTTTTACCGTTACTAGACGGGATACCTTGTCCCTGTGTCGCTTTATTAAGTGTTAATTTGGTAGAGAGAGAGGACTTCGGGTAGTGAAATGAAAGTGCTAATGCATTATAAATGGTACCCTGAATACTACACAGGGGTCACAAATCCCAGGCACTGCCTCAAAGTTCCTCACTCGTCTCATAATTCACTCGCGCAGTGGCCAATATGTGTGAATGTATAGTCTTCTTCTACTTGGCATTAATCTCGGCCTAGCCAAAGTCTGCCTTCCTACTCAATCTCCTTCTTTGACATCCTCAGTGGTTAGTCCATTTACTCTCATATCCTGCTTCACGACATCCAGCCATCGCTTCCTTGGGTGTCCGTTGGGTCTTGCTCCAGGGACACATATATCAAGGCATTATTTTTCCGACATAGTTCCCAGGTCACGCACTGTGTCTGTGTCATAGGGTGTAACTTAATCATATTCTCCTCGCACGCCATTACCCATGTCCGAGAGCCATTCCTGTCGCGTACCGATTTACTACCGTCTATGGACAAACGTATGAAGGGCCATAGGGGTTTACTGACGTCAGAGTTGTGATTATTTTCATTATTCTTCTTTGACCTACTTTTAAACATGTACAATTTAATTAAAAAAGATCTATTAACAATTTGACTTATTCAAACGCTACTCCAAATTCTAAACGGCGAAACTCATCAACGCCTAGTTTAATAAAAATAACAACTTAACAGTAATTAAAATATCATTAAATTTCAAAAATAAAAGGCGTAATGTTAAAAGGTTCGTGTGTTATAAAAAAGTCTCGATCTTTTTCACGGATCCTGTAGAAGTTAAATAATACAAGAATGCAGGAATTAAGCTTTTATACGACATTCAATTCCATTTACTGAAAAACCTGTGTTAGTTTTAATTTAAGTAAATAGAAAATGATATTAGTAGAATTAACTTTGGTAACTATTTCAATTATACGTAGTGGACCGTCGTGGCGTAGCAACAGCGTTTGACTGGAAACGCGATTGGTTGTGGGTTTGATTTCCACTCAGGGAAATGAAAAGTACGCAAAGCGGCGTTGAGTTCCGTCACTCAGTGACTCAACACGCAATGACTCGATTTTTAGGCGGAAAGAGGAAAAGGGACTTTTTTGACACTAGGAATGTTTTGCCACTTCTCCTTCTTCTGACCGCTGCTATACGGAAAAAAATGATAAACTGTTTTTGATCAACTTGATGGTTATGATATGTTTTTAGTCTAAGTCGTTGTTGGACTTCCCTATGAAACACGGGGAACGAAGTGTTTAAACACTACATTTTCTATGTCCATATGAGGGAGATAAAACAATATCGTTAATTTATGAAATACTAGCGACCCTCATGCGGCTTCGCCTGCGTAAAGTACTACTATTTCGTTTTTTGCACCCGTCTGCGTTCCCACTTAAATAACAAACTTTACTTAATTCATAATTTAAACTGTAGTAATTTTTTTTTGATGTATGAACCACTAAATGTTAACCTAACTAACTTAAATTCCGATTGTCAAAACTGATTGTCGAACGCGCAGGTAACCAACCTAAAATAAAAATAAAAAAAACATTATTTTGGGTATATTACATTTGTAAAAGTCCCCAATAATATGTTTTCTTATATATTTTTCATGTACAGATAGCGATCAGTTACATTTTTATTTTATGTATAAATTATTGATTCAAATTAAACGGATTTAAAGCTAAATTTACTTCAAATCAAGTGATACGTATATATTGCAAGAAATTTGCAATATATACGTATAAATATGGTATAGCTATTTCACTTGACCCTAACTGTTTTAACTGAAATTTAATATTTTAACCACCATTAACCTATATATTCAATTTAAATATACCGTATAAAATAATTTATATAAGTTGTATTAAAACATGTTTTTATTGATCAGTCATCAAAATTAGTTGTATGACTATTAAAAGTAAGAAAATCTGTAATGATTTTCTTTAACGTGCGTCCTTTATACTTTATGTTATTAATCAGAGAGAACTGAGAGTCTAGACACTCCGTTAGACTCTCTAGAATTAAATGGTACACCATCACTACCGCCTCGTTTTGTCTTACCAAAACTAGGAACTGAGAATAATTTAAATACAACAATGCGGGGACCAAATCCACAATCAGAGGCTGTCCAAGTGTATCATCTCGTAATCCCAAAGTTCTAACCGCGCTAGAAAAGAACCAAACATATTAAGAAATACTTATATCAAAATGATATTATTCGTGGAAACCAACCGTCTTGGGAGCGAGGGCGGAATCCAATTTCAAGAGGCAGAAGATTTAACCATCAGTCAAGAGCAAACTTAAATCCTTGGAAACAGTGGGTAGAAAAGATGAATGTACACTGACTGATAATTTATGAAGTCTGCTTTAAATCTAATTTGTTAGAGCAAATTTTCAATATATTTATTTTGGTTGTGTAATATATAATGTAATATATAAATTTATTGTTGTAATATTTTTGAACGTTTTTCGCAAACTTAGATTTACAAAATCTGAATTTATTTTTAAAGAAAATTGATATTGGAAGATTACAAAACACATAGTCAAAACATTCCGTTCTCTTTCCGCCCAAAAATTGAGACATTGCGTATTGAGTGACGGAATTCAACGCTGTCTTTTACCAAGAACGTCCACGCTCTGGTAAATAAAAAATAAATAATATCATCATTCCCCCAAGTGGGAATGAAACCCATAACCAATGGAGTTTGCAATCAGAAGTTTTACCACTGCGTCTAGATGATCTCATTAATATCATCAATTATTTGTTCTTAAAAGAAATTTTTTTGGAGATAATAAGCAGTTTCACGCTTTTTTCACACAACAGGATATATAGAGAGAACCTAGTGTCAAAGACTCTTTAAAACACGTTAATAAATATACTTTAGCGAACCCGATAATAAAATAAATAAGACCCGATAATTAAAAATATAATTTAATTGTCTACTTTCTATTTCAGAAATATAAACAAAAAATCAATGGGCAAAAAAACTCACTAACGCCATCGTTTATGGGTTTAAAGACGTGCAGCTGAAGTATACGTATTCGATTAAAAAATACCCGTGAACCTGAAAATATATATATACTACCCTAAAAAATATATTACCCTAGATATTGTGAGGCCACAGTGGCACGATTGGTTGTGGGTTCGATTCCCGCTTGGTGTAATGATAATATTCAAAATATTAAATATTATGTTCTTTCTCACTAAAAAACGCGTACAACTGTAATTAAAATACACAAAATTATACCCGTCAAATCTTATAGGACTTCCAAGCAAATATAAGTGTGTTACCAAAGAAAAAAAAGTCCATTGTGGCACAGTTGTACATATATATATATATGTAAAATCTATATAAATAAAGTAAGATTCAAATTCCGCTCGGGTTTGCATATGACCTTGTTAATCAATGCGCAATATATTTAAATATTTAACTGTGTATCAAGTACAAAACGATTAAGATCTCTTTCGTCTACAATACAAAATAGGCATATACTTAATAAAATTGAAAATGTAAAATTTTTCTAAATAACCTCAACAGTTCATAAACGTAGGCGTTTTTCAGATACAAACGCGTTAGCCGGCAAATTGAAAGACTGTTACATTTCACTTGATTTATGAGCTAGAGCCTTCTATTTATCAAAGCCTTAAATTCAGAAATATAGCGGATCCCGACGCCATTCGCCCTCGATTATTCCACTGTGAGAAGTGTGCTGTGTTTTTTGGCATCACAAATTATATTTCATTGAAAGAAATATAAGGTTTGCAATTTACTTTATTATAATGCTTAGGTTCTTTTTATGCGAACGTTATCCAATTTATATTGTTATTACAAATGCTTATTTGATTTTAGAACGTTTTGCCTCATGCGCCTTTTTAAAAAGAACATTGTACAATATAATTTTAGTTTCTCTTCTTTTATAACTTCACGCTTTTTAACGCACGGCAGGGTGGTCTGAAAGAAACAAGTGTCAAGACACTCCGTTCTCCACTTTCTGCCCGAAGTCGATGCTTTTTGAGTGGCGGAACACATAGGCTGCGGAAAATCATTATATTGAAAGATTAACGGTAATAAGGTTATTAAACACTACGTTCAGTCTAGAGACAGTTGGATAAATGAAAAAAAAAATACAAAAAGTATATATACATCAAGAAAGTCTATACAAACTGATTAATGGTATAAATATTTCAAAGAAATCTTTCCTAAGTTGTCACTGGGGTATTAAGCCAATATAAGCCATGACATATTATGATTTGTAAGTCATTGCTAATTTCCGTTGACAAATTGTCCTGGAACTGCTCCAGAAATACTTGACTCTAACCATTGTGAGTCAAAACATTTCTATTGTAGGAAATTTGTATGAGGACTTTTGTTACTGTGTCAGATAGAATCTCGGCGACTTATGTGAAGTACTTCGAAGGATAAGCTTGCTAACTTAAGAAGAATATTTCATTTTTTTTTCATTTCATACGTTTTTCGTATTGTGCGTCTGTTATATTAAATATAGAAAATAATAACTGCTCTATATTTTTAGCTTAAATATATTACATATTGAATAACAAGGCCTAATAACATAGTTTCCGCCAACGAACTTCAAAGCCACGTTTTGTCTTGGTAACCAGAGCGGAGGAATGAAAATAATTAAACTCTGATCATTCCTCCGAGTCAGAATCAAACCCACTACCAATCGTGATTACATTAAGATGGTGCCTAGGAAAAAAAATGTAATATAATTACCTAAATATAATAATACTCCGACCGAACCCACAACCATCCCAACGTCCCAACGATATTCACATTTTTCCTTTTTCCCAATAATATATTTTAACAGCTGTCCCGAATAGCAAAATTGATAGAAAACACCCAAAGTCAAAGCACTCTGTTCTCCTCTAAAGAGAAGTAAGACTTATTTAGTCTTTCCCAAAAGGGATTCAAACCCCCAAACGTCACATCATCTATTGAGCACTCAGTCAATATATATAATATGCATCATCAAAAGTCACTAATTAAGAAAAGGCAAATGAGTCGGATTGTCTTATTTTAACGATCACAATTTAGAAACAGGCGCGAGAAATATCTACCAAATGATAGCTAAGATTTATTGCAAGCATTTGTCCTGAGTCGGAGCCACTTGGTGAATTTAGGGTACAGTGAAAAAGTGGCCTCTACATTTACTCGTCACCTTTCGACTTGGATCTTTGTATCAAATGATGATTCACTAACTTTGACGAGTTAAACAAAAAGGATAAGGCTGACAGGCAAATCTATCTATTTAGTTGAGATGTACTTTGAATATTAGGAAAGGACTCTCTTTTTTCTGTAAATTTTGTAGAATAAAATCATTGTAGTCTTATTTTATCTAGTTTTCTTATATATATAGTTTTTATATGTGGTTTTTTCAGGTTTACGTTTTAGTCTGTATTGCAGGGTACTCAGAGAGGACTCCGTGTCACGGCACTCCGTTCTCAATTTTCAGCTAGAAATCGTGAGCGTCAAATAGCGGAATTGTACGAGAAATGAAAACAATTTCAATAGAATAATTACTCCCAGCGGTGATCGAACCTACAAACAACGGCGTTTACAATCTCTGCGCCAAGATGGTCTCATAGCTACATTTCCTTATACAAATATTTGAAACAACAAGTAACTGGAACTTCACGTGTCATTTTTATATTGTATAACTTTCTTTTATACTTATATTTAACCCTTAACCTAACCTTAACCCTTAACCTAACCTTACCTAATATTCTTTACTAAATGATGTTTAATGAGAATCTTAAAATATGTACTTAAATCATATAAGACCATTAGCTGAGCGTTTTATCTAATTACGTAACTTACTAATATTATCATTGCTAAGTGATGTATTTAAGAATTGTCTGAAACGCATAACAGTTAGGGGTTCGATTCCCGCTCAAAGGTATAATCTTCTATACATACATACATATAATAAAAATGTATCTGATCGCTGTCTGTACATGAAAGATATATGAGAACAAATATTATTGGTGGCATTTATCAATGTATTGGAACCAATAATTAATAAGTATTTGTATTTTTTTCATTTAAAACGTTTACATAATTAGCTTACATAGCTTTGCTTGATTTGTTATTCAGTTTATTTGAAGAAATAAAATAAAGAATGCTGGCATAATTTTACTAGAATAAGAATAAAGGTGGTTCAGTACTTTTTAATTACACTTGTTACAAGTTTTTCATCAAAACTTGGAGCGATGTTCCATTATGTAAGAAAACCTCCATTCCCTAGTAAATTTAGTTTTAATCCCGGAACAGACAAAGGCCAGTCTTGAAAGAGCTGTACTACTTACACGACCGTTTTATAGTTAGCTTTATTTTTCATTTGGAACTTGGCGTTTGAGCTTACGGTTTGAACTAAGTTTTGTTCTTATTTTGATTTTGCGCCATTCGTTTCACGCTTTCACGTATAAAATGGTATACAGGAAGAACTCTTCTGTCTCCACTTTCTCGGAAGAACTCTACGTCGCGCTTTGGCTTTGTCTGATTTAATTGATACAACACATACATTATTTGTATATTTATATATATTGCTATTATTGAGGCCATCGAGGCGCAGGGGACAATTTTTTATTGTAAACTCAATGGTTATGGGTTAGACTGTCAGTAGGAGAAGTGTAGTATTTAAACTGTTTTTATTTTGCTCGGTTTGGTTAGACATATGGTGGTGTGGGTGGTGTTGAGTTAAGCGTTAAAACACAATGGTCTTAAACGTCGAGCTAAAAAAATATATATTTCACTTTCTTTAACTATATCTATTTCATAAAAAGGTTATTATTACTAAAATATTTGTTTTACACCGTTTTTTATTAACATCTAACAAACTAACAAAATTCACAAACATTTAATAAGACGCAAAGTGCCTAAGTTTTCGCGAACGTGTCAAGTTGTTATCGCCCCAGTTAACCCTTCTCATCAATAAAAGTTCGCGGAACATTAATAGGCTTTCTCTCAAGCAATACGAAGGACCAAGTAGTACTAAGTAGTGAATTATGATAAGCAAAACGGAAGTCTAGTGGCGTACATCATTATGAGATCTAAGGTATAAGAAAAGTGTAATATCTTTTTAATATTTTGTAATACATTTAATGAAAACAAAAATTTAGAAAGCAGCAGGATTCTAACCCGTGTCTGTTGGAAATCGTCTAAGCACTGATTGCTGAGCCATGCGTTGCTTATACGCTTATTATAACTTATTTTTGTGGTTAGCATCTCTGTACAGAGATTTTTACAAATTTCTGCTACCCAAAGATCATTTCTACGAACAAGCGTTTGGCAAGAGAGTTATTTTTTTTTTTTTTACATTTTTATATAAAGTTTATTCACACATTTATTATAAAATATTTTGAGCGCAGTGGCCGCAGCATTCTCTATGCCTGCTATTTGAGTAAATGCGAGAAGCAGTATAAAAATATAATAAATACTCAAAAAGTAAAAACTGTATAAGTATAAAAATTTGAATTTACATCGATCGCGCGTTCCAAATGCGCTGCGCTACCATAGCGTTTATATTTTATCTGTGTTATATACTGTGTACTAAATTCCTTGGCCACTAAACTCCCGTCAACCTCTTATCATAAACGCCTGTCATCAGGGCCGTAATAGGCGTTTCGCGCAACTGTCCTCAGATAACAAGTTGTCATACTACACACAGTCTCAGTCCTTTGATAGTCTGGCGTCATATATAGAATGCATTTAAAACACTAATATAAAGTTTTCTTTTCTCAAATATGCGGCATTGTTTTTCATGGACCGATGCAAGTTTATACGACCTTCAAAAAATTACGCATCCAATTTGTTTTGAGCAATTTAATTCATTCCATTAGTTGTGGCATTTTAAATGAAATTATTTGAATTTTACATCATATTTATAAAGGTAGATAGAAAAAATAGTAACGTGCCACTCAACTTCTCATTCGTTGCTAATAAAGTTATGAAATCAGCACCAGTGAATAAGTATCGAATTAATTAAGAATCAAATTTAAAATATATCATTTTTAAAACTTAATTTATAACTAATTTTGTAATAAACAAGCAATTTGTTATGCAATATCACTCAAAAATATAAATATTTAATATCGTGTGATATGTAAACGAAAATACCATCATTTTTAGTATAAGACTTATATAATTTCAGCTTGGTAAATAAACAGCTTTGTTTTCTTTTTCACACGTATCTTTCAGATTTTTTTTAACATTTTTAATGTGATATTTACAAACTTCGAAAATTGAGCGCTTGGACGGTTGCCAAGATTTACGGGTAAGAATCCCACTGCGTTCAAATTTTTATACGTTTTCTAAAAATGGTTTTTACATTTTTATACCTTTTTATACCTTGTCTCATAGAAATAGTGTAGAGAGAGCTATCATATATTTCCAGAAATTGACAATTATTGGAGAAAAGGTGGAAAATAGAGAACTATTTTTTATATACTAGCTTACAAAAAATATTATTTAATTTACTCTAGAAAAGCTTAAAAGTCAAAATTTTATTAAAAAGGCTTTCAAGGCTTTATGTGTAACAATATAATTTAATTTCACTGTTGTGATCTTCGCTCTCTCAAAACCATCTTATCAGATGTTTCCCAGTAATTTATATGCATTTGATCTTAGAATTTATCGTGAAACGAGCATTTATTTCTCAAAAAGGCTGGAATGAAACGACTCTATTCTGAAATAATCCTTAAAGGGCTGCTATTTTGACTTCCCTCTGATATAAATAGTCCGCGGCTGCTTGAAAAATTACGTTTCTCGCATTCGTTTGTTTTGCGCCGCTACGATGTTTCTTCTTTTACCCTTGTACAATTCAAACTAAACCTTATGTTCTAGTGATAGAGTTCTAATTTGTAGATAAGTTTTTATGGAAATTGCTTCACGCAATGTATTGTGAGGTTCAAGTGGATATATATATTGTAGGCTTATTATTTGTTATGTAAACATTAGTGTTATATCAGGATTATATACTCTTTTCATAATTATATGGGTTAGTAAAAATGTAATTTTCTAATTCTACTAATTCTGTATTAGTTATATATTTTAATGCAATATGTATTTTTTGTTAAAATCGATGACAAATACTCTTCATAGTTTGATAAATTATGTTTTATTTAATGGGGCAGCATCTGAATGTAAGCGTGTTAGGTGGTCTGTTAATTATTTGATACCCACTCGAAAATTATTATAATAAACTATTTAAAAAGCTCGCCCTTAAGTTGCGCCAGTGAATACGCCATGTCTCTGATGAAGGAGGAAAGTGGAGAACTGAGTGTCTGACACTAGCCTCTCTTCAACCTTGTTCTGCGAGAAAAAGCGTTAAGCTCAAAACAAATTCAATGTTAAGCGTTTAGGTAATTCCCACATACTCGTATATAAAGTAAATAGCAGCTTACACTAAACTGAGCTTCTAACCTAAGAATTAATTAACTGAATAAAATACACTAATGCAGTTTCAAATTCCAACAAGCTTTAAGCTTGCCACTTTAAAGAAAAATAATGTTGCCGGTTCCAGTGTGAGATACAAAATGCAACACCTGTAATGGTCTGAAGCACTTTAAATAAATAGAGTCGTGTTCAGGTCACATGTTTGTGTTTTCTTTTTACTTATTCTTATAAAAAAAATTGTAGATGTTGAAGAAATGATCTTGGTTATAAAATGAAAAGAGAAAAGGAACGAGAATCCTTTATTCATATATTAATTTTAAAATTCCATAAACAACGGATGTGTTGTACCTAACGCACGTATGTCTCAACGTGTATTTAACATGTAGGTACTTTCACCAATCAACTTCAAAATGTAACATTTAAAAAAATATATATTGAATTTGGTCCACTCTGTAATAATAAATTATGCGTGGTCTTTATTTTAGAATAAGAAAAAAACCATTTCAAATTTTTTTTTATTATTATCTAAACAGTTAGGAAATTGCGTAAATTTTTTTAGAAAAACCTATATAATGAGATTTGTAACCGCGTCACTTAGAAACTATGCAAGCGCTCCGATACATCCGGCTACATCAAAATTCTTAGACGCTTATTGTTTTATTGCTATATTTATTACTGTTATAATCTTTGTAAAGAGATTTTTATCAATATAATATACCTGTCGAATTAATAACCAACTTTGTTTTATCGTCAGTTAAAAATGGTATTTTTTTTAGTATCTTTTAAAGTGTTATTCGCACACTTAGAAAATTTAAAGATAAATATTTTGAAAACTTATAAAAACTAAAACGCAGCGGGATTTCAACCCGCGCCTTTTGAAAACCGTTCAAGCGGTCTGACCGCTAAGCCATGCGTTCAACATCCATCTACGTCGAAATTCTTATAAGCTTATTACTTTTATTTGTTGTTAGCATCTCTGTAGAGAGATTTTGTACAAATTTGCGGTCAGAGCGCATGAACGGATTTCAAGATGCGCGGGTTCAAATACCGCTGTGTTTAAATTTTTATTCGTTTTCTAAATATATTTTTTTAAAAATTGTATTTCAACCTACTATCCCTGAAACATATTAAAACTGCTCTACAATGAAATTATTTCACTATTATCCATATATGAATTTAAACTGTTAACAAATTTAACATAACTACAAACATACACATACATAGGTATTTTATGAATAAACTGATTACAGTATACAATTAGTTTTCTCTTAAAGCATAATTAGTTTGCGTGTGGATTATAAAACATAGAGCGAGGTAATGTTCATTTAGATGCGTTTCCCGTTTGCTTCGTGTTTTATATAGAAAATGCATTTTAAATAAAAATTTAAGGCCATCGTGGCACGGAGGGATAGCGGCTGGCTATAAGCACGATTGGTTGTGGGTTCGTTCCCCACTCGGAGCAACGATTATATTTAAACTACTAGCGACCCACTCGCGGCTTGGCGAGGGAGTTACCACTATACAAAAGTCAAAATTGCATTTAAATCGGTTAAGCCATTTCTGAGATTAGCGTGCACGAAACGTACAAATAAACTGACAGACAGAAAAGAAAATTAAAAATAATTGTTTTGGGTTCTATTACTACAATAATCTTTATTTTCATATATCTTCCATGTACATAAATGTATAGATTTTCATGCCTTCGCTCAGATGAAACAAAGCGCGGCGTTAAGTTCCGCAACTCAGTACTCAATGTCTCGATTTCAGAAGGAAACTAGAGAACGGAGTCACTGGACACTAGGTTTTCTCTACTATGCGGGAAAACCGTGAAGCCGTATTTTATAAAAGGATTTTTAAAGAAAAATGTTCACGAATTTATACAGTAGTAAATTCTAATCGAACCGTTACTAGGGTGAAACCAATATGGAGGCTCTTCGTTGTCCAATTTTGACCTTCTAGAGTCAATGGTCTATTCTACAGCAGAGTTAAATACAATTTTTTACAAAAAAAAAAATTGCTCTATAACAGAAATCATTGATAGCTATATATTCCGAGTGATTAAAATATCGTATAAAAACTTTGAACACATCAGAATTCGAAGCCGCGTTTGCTGTATTCAAATGCACTATTGAGCTATACGCTCATTGTCTGATATGACATTTAGTGCAGAGATTTTGTTAGAATCCTCCTAATAGACATCAACAAAATTTGTAACTATGTACGTTTTTTAAAAACGGTTTTCTTATCCTAATTGTGTGAATAACACTTAACAAAAATAAGTAATCTATAAAAAAAATATTTATGAAAACCGGAAATATTTTTTACTGTAGCAGAAGTGATCGTATAACTTAGATGACTAAGAAATTATACGTCTTGTCTAACAGGTGCGGGTTCAAATTTGCCTACTACTGTATGACAGCATATTGTTTAACAAAATACAAAATAAGTTTATATAGCACTTTACTCCCTAACTGATAAAGCAAAAAATCTTATCTATATATACGAATACCTTTAGTTACTGACTGACTGACTGACTGACAGAAATCGTACAGCTGTAATGCGTGGAAGAAGCGGACATTTGGCATGTTCGTTAAAGACCTAAAAGAAGACTATAAGAGGATTTTTCGATATTTCTATATAGGTCTGGTAAAAATGCAATTATTCAATAAAAAAAATTCGATAGGTACTACTAACCTAACCCAATAATGATTGCGGTACTGTATCAAAAGCTCTGCCTCTATCGATATAAACTAGTTACGCATCGGCTACATACGATTTAATGTGATTAAAATGGTCATTTTAAAATGCAGACGCCATTGGCGTATTTTCGATATATCTAGACTGAAAGTGTGTGTATAAATTTTGTGATCTTCGTGGTATATAAATAAATATATCAACGAGATTGGTTGTGGGTTTGATTTCCACTCGTGGAAATGATTATATTTGAATTGTTTAAAGCGCGACGTTAAATTCCGCTAATCAGCACGCAATGCCTAGATTTTGGACAGACAATGGAGAACGGAAAAGAACACTAGACCTTTTCTCTGACTATGAGTAAAAAAGCATGAAGCTGCAAAAAAAATTGCAGATATATGATAAAAACGAATATAACAATGTACAATACTAATATTATAAATGCGAAAGTAACTCTGTCTGACTGTGACGTCATCACGGCCAAACCACTGAACCGTTTGTGATTAAACTTTATATAGAGATACTTGAGGTTATTGGGATGAACAAAGGTTTTTCTCCCATTGTTTTTAATTTTACCAGGAATTTTATTGTTTTACAAAAAGGCCCGGCCGCCGAAAATATTAAAAAGCTATAGTACACCCGGGCAAAGCCGCGAGCGGATCCCTACTACACACGTATGTATAAATAGCTTAGTAGGCTGTATCTATACAACCCATTATTGAGAAACCAATTCCATTTACGAGTAAATTAAATAAAACGTTATGCGATTTAACATTAGCTAAGAATGCTTAAAATCAATGTGAACTGACCATATGAAGTCATAGATAAAATGGTTATAAATTTTTACTATTACTATAATACTTACGCTAGCTTTCCTTTCACAAGCAAATTGTGTATGTGTAGGACATTATATTTAAGTATTATTATTATTGTTTGAAACATAAGCCAGTGACCATCGTGGCGCAGTGTGACAGCATCTGGCGCTATGGTCGTGGGCTCAATTGCCACGCGAGGAAATAAAGAGACAAATTTTGGTGTTGAGTTACATACACCTCTCAATACGTATTGTCGAATATTTTAGATGGAAAATGAAGAACGGTGTCTTGGCGAGGCAAAGTCTGAAGCTGGAAAAATAATAATAATAAAGTAAAATTTAAGTTTAATTTAGTATAGTCTTACTAAATTAAAACTAGAATAAAGACATTGTCTAGAGAAAATCTTGGAAAAAATATTTAGATTAATTTTATATTTATTTTCTATTCTCTGGTTCGCTATTTTAATTTTGCTAGTTTACCTGTTGACGCGTAAAAAACTTGTCGCCTAAGCAACGTATATCAAATGTGGTATTAAATCGCTTGTTATTTCATATGAAGGTTAGTGTAGCGTTCCCAAGTATATAAGAAATCTTCCTTTTTAATCAAATATAAATATATCAAGAAATAACAATCGCAAATAGACACTGTGCACGGCATTGCCTTTCACTCTAACTATACCTGTGGACAGGATTAGATAATTCACAAAAAAACATAGTTTAAACTGAAAAATCGTTCAAATTTGAATTTTACCTATTTCAATGATACAGCAGATGTAACACTTTTAAGTGGTTCGTAAATAAGCCAATGACTTGCCAAATCTGCAGATGGACCTGCCTGGAGAGCGGCCAAACTCTCGTCACCTATCTTGAACTTTATGCCCCTTTATTTCCTTATTACTACTAAAGCTGCTTGAGAAATAATCGGCCTATCTTTTGGAACGAGTCTCTGTTCATTTTATTGACAATATAATACGATAAACAAAAGGAAAATAAAAACTTACTGGAGTAAACGTTCACCAAATGATTAGATAACAGATGTTCTGAATTTAATTCTTGTAATACATTTTTGGATGCTATTTATTAAATATTTTTATTAATTAAAATGTTATTCATTCCTATAGGATATTTAACGTGGCTGGATATAAAACGTATGGCTTAGCGGACGGAGTGCTTGAACGGTTTCCAAGAGGCACAGGTTTGAGTACAAAAATTCGATACAAAAACTAAATGATTGTGGGTTGAAATGTTACTGGACGGAATTTGTATATATTTCGCTTTTGTTTTTTAGTTTTTCATGGTTTTACACATACTAAAGTAGTATGAGACGATAGTATCCAGATACTCCGTTCTCCAATTAAGTGGCAGAACTTAACGCCGCTACATTTCCCCAGCAGAGATCGAATCCACAACCAATCGTATTTATATAAGACGCTGTCACTGTGCCGCGATAGCCATATTTTCCTCTATATATATCTAGATATTACAAAACATGATGTTTACGAGAAACGTATATACGTATATGTAGAGAGTTATTTGTTAATATTGCATTAGTGTTTATATTTGCCCTACAAACGCTATACATTTCAAAGCCTGGCTAAGGTTGAACTAAATTTGTGAAATGTCGAAACTCCTGTATATTTAGTATGCTGCGACTTTTTAGCCTTGCGGCTAACGCTGGAGGGGTCAAAACTTTCCACCGTCAATATAGCGTCAAGTATTTGAATTATATGATATATTTATTTTCTCTTTCTCCTTGTTTTAATTATTGCATCCATGCAAAGTCTATATATCTAAAGACTTAAGGAAAATATTTATTGAGTACATTAATATATCTATAACAGCGAAAAAATAAATCGGTACAATTTTTGTGTGTCTTAATGTGTGTGTGTCGTTTAATTCAATTTAATTTCACAAACTACTGGATAGAAATAAATGAATTTTGGCTAACTTACAGTCTGAAGGAATATACCAAAATACATGTAGAATATTAAGTATCACATTATTTATTAAGTACCTACAACCATATGTATGTATGTGACACACACACGCACACACATACACAACACACAAGCAGACACATACGCTTTTTATTTTTATTTATATTTTTAAATAGATTAATTCTCCTTATTTTATGTACGATATTGTAATCATTTAACGATATTGTGAATATTTATTTCTTTAAATGTAAAACTGAAATATATATATATATATATATATATTGTTTATTATCCTGAAATTTAATACAGTTTCTGTGGAAAAAATAAAAAACCAACTGTGTCTAATTAATTTATGGACTGATAACTATCGGATAGAAATTAATGAATTTGGCAATTGTAATATCTCATCTGAACGATACCAGATTATGTGGCATATTTTTTATCATGGTATTCGATACAGTTCCCGTAGGAAAAAGTGCCACAAAGATTATTAGCAAGGGAATAATATGAAATTAGCTCTTGTTTCTGTTAAGTAACCCAGATATATAAGGACAATAATGTATGTCTATATAGTACAAAGTTAGTTGAAACATATCTAATGAGTAATTTAACGAGGGACGAAATTTCACTCTAAACTACATATTTGTTTGTTTCTATATTAAACTTACACGATATTTTGTTGGACTTTTTTAAAATATAACTTTGATGGTCTGGTTTTATATAATGTGACTAGTTGTCGCTCGTAACATCGTTAATTTAACGATTGCAAAACATTTTGAGAAAACGTATAAAATTTGAATGCACCGGGCACAATTAAGACCTCTTCTTCTTCTTCTGTGACTGCTAAGCCATGCGTTCTACATATTGGGCTACGTCGAAACTCTTATACACTTTTTACATCTTATTTTGGTTGTTAGCAAAAGCCTAAGTGGCTGAATAACATTTTAAAATATTAAATATATTTATGATCGTATTTTCGACTGTAAAACGTAAAATCAAATTTTTCCATTTAGGAATAGGACTTTTAGGCCATCTTGGCGCAGTGGGACATCATCTGACTGTAATGATGGATATGGGTTCAATTAATATTCGAAAGAATTATCATAATGAAATTATTTTCATTTCTGCGCACTGGTGACCAAGGCAAAGCGCGGCATTGAGGTCTGCTCGCAACACGCTATATCGAATTTGGGTGGAAAGTTGAGAACGGAGTGTCTTGAAACTAGGTTCTCTCTGGCAACTGAAAAAGCATGACCATATTAAAATTTCTGGAAATCCTCTTTTATATTCTATCTGGAGCGTAGAAAGCAAAAAATATCGGCATGTGTGTGTACCAAAAAGAAACTACAAAAAAATTACGCTATTTTACATTCCACGCAAACGTTTTGTGTATAATAAAAAAAAAAGACTACTTTGTTTTCTGCATATTTACATACGTTTGCGCTGATATATATATATATATATATATATGTATATATTAAAAAAAATACAAAACCCCAGTATCAACAATTCGTTAGCGCATATAAGCTTATGTACACGATACACATAATATTGAAACAGCTGTTCCCTAAAAACAATATTTCAATATAAAACATAAATAAACAGTGATGCTTCACGCTGTGTGAAAACATTCTATTTGCATTTTATTTAACCAATTAAGTGGGTATTACAATCGAATTTATATTGTGTCAATTGATTGTTATTTGTATTTTTTTAGCTTAATCTTCCAAAATATATGGGATCTACCATAGGCCTCTGATATATTTGGATAGATTGAGAGAAAATAACGCTTGAATTTAATAGAGTATTTTGTCACTAGCTTTCTCAGTCAACGGTGCTGTGCAGGAGAAAGCTTGAAACTGGTGCAATATAGCTATTAGGGGTTAAATGATGAAATTGCCGTTTCGTACAGAAAATTTCAATTATTTCTTTGAGTCTAAATAATTTTCGTAAAAAGAAAATTGTCCCAGAGTATTTCAGTCGCATATTCTCCTCATTATTATATTAATAATGATTTTGCTAACGGTATTACTATAACCATAAACACTTTATTTTCGAATATTTATTATAAGAAGATTACAGAATTTAATGGCCGAATACTCTACTCTCCGCTTGCCACAAAAATAAAGTTATTAAATTTCCAGTAACAGAACTAGAACGAATAGAAAAATTGCCTGACTGAATTTTGAACCCATTACTATTGTCATATGAAGTTTAACGTGCCACCTACACTTATATGTTATGTGTTTCTAAAGTACTTTCTATACCATTTTCGCTACATAATCAGTTTTAATAATAAATGAATAGTCATACAAAAACAAACTGCCATTTCACACTACAAATTCCATAATCCTTTAGCAAACAACACCGCTCGCGTGTCATTTAAAATAAACTAGATTTTATTATACAAGAAAGAACATTTACTTAATATGTATAAAGTTCTTTTATTTTTTATTACTTGTTTTGACGTATCCAGTAACAATACATAAAATCCAGTTTATTTTAAATAAACACTTTTTCCGTTTCCGTAGTAGTGCGCCCCGTCAGTTCGTGAAATTAATATAAGCGGTGTTCTTTGCTAAGGAACGATATGTTCTTACACTTTGAATAAATCTAATTTAGATCATCTAATTTTATATACAACGATATTTTTAGATGTATGAAATTCTATAAATTAAATATTACTTTTTTTTTATGTAAAAATCAACAAAATTACTTAAATGAGTATTGACGTCTGACAAACAAAGTTTTTTTTTTTTAACATTTTTTAAAGTGTTATTCGCACACTAAGGAAATTGAAAACACACATATTTAGAAAACGTATAAAAATCTGAACGCAGCGGGATTGGAACCCGCGCCTCTTGAAAACCGTTCAAGCGCTCTGACCGCTAAGCCATGCGTTCCACAAAATTTGAACGCAGCGGGATTTGAGCCCGCGCATCTTGAAAACCGTTCAAGCGCTCTGACCGCTAAAAAAAAAAAATTTGAGCCCGCGCATCTTGAAAACCGTTCAAGCGCTCTGACCGCTAAACCATCCAAACGAACGCTGGCTGGCTGGAACGCAAGAACGGTTTTCAAGAGGAGCGGGTTCAAATACCGCTGCGTTCAAATTTTTATACGTTTTCTAAATATGTCTTAAACAAAGTTTTACCAAACCAAGGACTGCATACCGATACAACATTAAATATTAATAGTATTATACTAAAAGAAACTTTTACCAAAGTATCGCCATCCAGCAAGTACGTCAAATGTTAGTTATAACGAGGCACTGTTACCTTGTAATTTCGGTCACGATCGCCAATTAACTCTTAAGCCTTTTACGATCTAACCTTCTAACCCAGACCTTTCTACTTGCAATTTGTTCGCAATGTTTATGACACTCGTTTTACTTAATTTTTGTTTTTTTGTTTATTGCTTTAATTTTACATTTTCTTTTTTGTTTTATTTAAAGAGCTGCTGTCATATTGAGTTTTATATTTTTAAATTTATCGTATCGGGAGGTCCTAAAAGCTAACATAATAAATAATTTTAATATTTTAAATGTCTTCTTTCCTCTTTCGAGCTTAGTTGGTCAAACTTAAGCGACTAATTTGGGCGGTGAATTCCGGAATTTAACTTAGAAGAGCTCTCTCTAAATTAGCAGAACGTCAAGAAAAAAGAATTCTAACACTAGATTTTTTCCTACCTCACATAAACACAAAAAAACATGTGAAATTGAAAAAAAAAACATTTAAAATGACTTAAAAAACGCAGTGAAAATTACTTAAGTGAAAATAGATATAAAAGGAACAACTAATATTTTCGTCATGCCACAACACGCGATATAAATATCATATTGGAACCAAATCCGGAAACATGTGCCAATTTTCAAATATATAAGAAATCAAGAAATGATAGCGTCTCACTGTATATAACAGTTGTGTGTTCGATTCTCACTCAGGGAAATGATTATATTTAAATTTATTTTCTTTTTTCCGCTCCATTAACATTAACGAAACAAAGCGCAGTCTTAAGTTAACCATTGAACAAGCAATGTTTTAAATTCGGTGAAGCTTAAGAATGAAACTAAAAAAAAATTAAACATATATAATTTCATATAAACTACACCTACAAAATAATGTAAAATTCTATTAATTTTAAAACGAATCCAGTTAATTAACACCGGTCAGTATAAATGAGTAAAAGCTTTATGAGTTTGTCTAAAACTGTATAGTGGTTAAAAAGTCAGTTAAAACTTTAACTGGGTCAGACAGTATCATAATAATTCTTCATTATGACATTAAAGCGTAGTTTTGACGAAATTGGCGAGCTTTACTCGCATTATGGCGTTCGTTACACTTGAAATTAATGTCGTTTTAGTAATTATTAAAAAAAAATACATGTACGCGTACAATGAAATTAGAATGATATCTATATATATAACAAAATGAAACTGATCGCTATCTGGGCATGGAAAATATATCAATGTATTGAAAACAATGATATTAATTTTCTTTTTTGTTTTCTGTCTGTTTGTCTGTATGTTGATGCAAGCTAATCTCAAGAACTGATTTAAATGCATGCAGCTATTGTATTTTGGTAAGCTTCCCAATAATATTTAGTGTTTATTTCATTTCAAACGGTTCATAAATAAAAAAGTTATAACCATTTAAATTATAAATTTAAGCAAAGTTAGTGGTTTAAATGAGAACACAGGCGGGTGAAAAAACCGAAATAGTTTAGTCGCGCAGTATACGCAGGCGAAGCCGCGAGCGCGTCGGTAGTAAATTGTATATTAGAGGGTTGAATATTTGAATTTGTATGCAAACTCTATCTAGTATTAAGCACCTTTATCTTTGAAGTCGGTTAAAAACACATAGCCTTGACTCCAAATAGCGCAGCTCAAAGGCAAAGGGCCGACATGAATATTTAATACTTTCGCTATAACGATAAGATGCTACGATGGGTCCAACATAGGATGTTAAGAATTGAAATATCTAATTCCGAATTTTGTTATAGAAAAAAGAATATTAAAATAGTATACCTATATTAACTCTTATTATATATTTTATTTAATGGAATTAAAAAATGTTTAAGACCTAATCTAATGGTACAAGCTTCATTCCGTCAAAAACTAAAATGGGAAAATGAGAGTCAAGTTCAATATCAAGAATGCGCTGTCGACTTCACCGATAAAATAATTGATATAAATTCAGAATGATTTTCAACGTTTCTTATACTATTGCACTAGGCTGTTGCGCTGCGAATAAAGCTTGACGCGACTTTAGATTTAGATAGATGGCAATATCAACACACAAGTATTATATAAATTGTAATGTTTAAAAATCAAATATGATATTTTTAGATATTCATCAAAAACAAAAAAAAATAGATTTATAGTTAATTAACTCTCCATAGCAAGTGGTAAAAGATAGAAAAAGGAAGGTGAAAAAAGAGGAACTTCCGAACTTTATAAGTTAATAATTAAAAATTCAAGTATATACACTGTTATCAAGAAAATAAATTATTTAAAGTCATGTTAAATAAAAAAAGAAAAACTTTTACAAAATAGTAAATTAATACAAGAAGAACTACATCATACGAATCGTCTTGCTCATCGCAAAGCTTCATTACAATACAGCGCATTATGCTACAATTCGACTCCTTACATCACCTCGATGGAATGGGAACTGGGAACTGCGGTAATATGTATAACAATAAGTTTTATATATATATATATATATATATATATATATATATATATATATATATATATATATATATTGTCATTTTTAACATGTCCCAAAAGGTATTAAGAAAAGCGATAAGTAAATTTTTACACTAAGTGTGCGAATATCACTTTGCAATAAATATATATATATAAATATATATATATATATATATATATATATATATATATATATATATATATATATATATTTAATAAATAGAATTCTCTCATGCCAAACGATTGTTCGTAGAATAATCTTTGGCTTTTAGCAGAAATTTGATCTCTCTACATATATGCTAACAACAAATATAAGTTGTAATAAAGCGTATAAAAATAAGTAAATAAATGATCATTTTATCTGTGCCATTACTGTGTTAGCTTTACCTGTTTATTTATTTAAAAATATAGATTTTTTACATGCGTTATTTGCTTTTCAGTGGTTGTGTCAGTTTATACGATAAATATTCTAGATACACATTAATGTAACAGACGTTGGTAATGTTAATAAAAAAACAAAAAAATATATATGTTTGTTATAAAACAAAAAAATATATAAAACATATCTTTGTTCGGGCTACCTTAATTTATTTTGAAATGAAACTATTTTTAACCGGATTAATCCCGTATATTTTTTGTATTCGAAAATACATTTTTAGAAACCCGACGTTTCGAATACTGTATAGTAGACCACGGACTACTGTACCAAAAATATACCCGATTAATCCGGTTAAAAATAGTTTCATTTCAAAATGTGTAGTAATCGCGAAAATCAAAGATCTTATAACTTAATTTACTTTAAAAGGTAACTTCTGAAATTCTCTAAAAGAAATATCCTATGATACGTACTATGTAGATACTCGTATATAGGTTCATACCTATATATGTACTTACATTAATTTAAGTAACTATTTTGAAATCCTCATGGGTAGTCCGTTACCTCTCTGACCTTAACTTGAGAACAACCCCTAACCTGTATAAGACCTTGTGTTCCAGGTAATACTGCGTTACTACTAATGACCATCACTTGTTATAATTTTCTTTTATATATGTTACCGGAAAAGTAGCTTTGAAATTGTTGAAGTAGCTTTGAAATTGTACACTAAAGATGTGATAAAAAAATATCAAACTTAATTAGGAAATGTAGAAAGGAATAAGCTTTCAATTTTATGCTTTTCCAAATATCCACCCGAATCCGAGACATTGCGTGTTGAGTGGCGGAAGTCATCGCCGCGCTTTATACTGGTTTGTTTTCAGTAAACGGAAACTAATGCCAAAGTTGTTTAACCAAATTATATTGTTAAACGAAAACAATATTCGCCTGATAAAATCGAATACATAGTTATCATTTACTACAGTACACTTGCTACAATGACGTAAATGGAATACGCAAGCGAAAATATATTTGAGGCTATCGTGGTGGTGGGCTCGATTGCCACTTGGAATCAACTTATTTCTTCCACTTAAGACTTGAACTTTTTGAAAATGTGAAGCAAGCACCCTACACCTCCCTCCACCACTACCTCCAGACCCTCAACCATCATGTACATACTGCGCTACAATGGCCTCGTTTGTAGAAATATGTAATTAAAAAATGTAATTGAACATCGTGATTACTCAAAAGTTGCGAACATTTCAACTAACGAATGCCGCTGTGTACATTAAAAAGCCATTAATTCGTCACAGAATAAGATTCAAAAGATTTGTGTTGAAACAAATCATCTATTACGACATATGAGTATCGTAACTCACTAGCTACTAGCAAAATGAATAGTACAATTACGCACAAAAATGCTTAATATAATTTTTTATTATCTAACGAGATGGCGTGGCTGCCGCAGTTATGATTGCGAGAACTTTTGTACTGTACTGGACTGTAAGACGTAAATGCCTGTTCCTTCTCATTTCCGTAGGATATCCTTGAAAACCTGTTAACTGCACACAGAATGGCGGTAGGCCCGAAACATATCTAGAATTTAAACTATATTTTATTTTAAATAGATACTTGATGGTACGGGGATCGAATTCCACTCGGGGATGCTATAATATTAAATTATTTTCATATCCATGTTGACAAACTTAATCTCACCTACCCTGCAATATGGGATACAGAAGCTTAATAAGCTTTTATTCCTGTCCGTACCTAAATCCATACCAATACAACAAATAAATATAGTCACGATATCTAACTTATATCATAATAATTATTTTAATCTGAGAACATTGTTATTAGAATATTATTTTTTATTTACCATAGGTCACCATGACCTAAATATTATATTATCAAGCACTTTAGAGCTTATATGTAATCAAATTGAGGTCTTCCCGTCTTCTGTACAAAATGACTTCATACAACAACACAATCAAAGAATTTCGTCGAATAAACGACGAAAGGTACCAGAACGGAGAAATAAAAATATTTTAAATAACATCATTGCTCCGAGTGGGAATCGAACCCACAACCAATCGCGTTTACAGCCAAACGCACACACACGCCTCACTCAGGCCACACGCCTCGATGGCCTCTAAATGTAATATTGATTATGATATTTATTGCATGTAAATGTTAGACGAAAGATAATAGAATTTTACAAACACAAATTTAGTGATATATTTCAATTTTATTTTACTTATGACTTATTTCTACAAGAGATCTGTTCCAGTCGACCTGTAAAGGTGGATCATTGAACACAAATTGTAAGTTTTAAATGTATGTGTAGGTGCAATTAAAAATACTGAACTAAAAAATAGTAAAAACCTGCTGACAAAGCTAGTCCCTTTAAAAATGCCTCCAGTTTCGCCAGTACACCTCATATGTAGGCCAGTAACAACAATAGTTGCAAAAGCGAAGGTTAGTGAGAGGTTCCGGAGTTAGATAATCAAGAATGGAAAAGTCAAGACAATTGTAAACTACAAAATGTTTAGGACGCATTTTGTAACTGGAACAGTTACACACCACACAAACTTTGCTATGAGAATATTTATTTCTTATACAAAATTAGAGACTGTTATAGTTACAAAGTCTGAAGATCAACGTTAGCTCGAATCTCTGATTTAGTATTTATATATAAAATAATATAGTTTGTAAAATAATAAAACGCGGCGGCTTAAAATATTTTCATTGTCGTTGTACTGTTTATTATTTAAGCATTTTTTAAGCGCTATTTCCACACTTAGTACACGAAAAACATTTTTAGAAACCATATAAAATTTGGAAGCGGCATTCGAACCCATGTTCGCAAACCCCATGTTACAGAAATGCTAAGAACAGAATCATTAAGTTGTAACAAGCATATTAGACATATTTAGAAAACGTATAAAAATTTTAACGCAGCAGGATTTGAACCCACGCCTCTTGGAATCCGTCTAAGATAAACATTATATTCTATAAATTCAGTACCCAGTACGTTCCGATTTTTTTAATTTTTCTTACAAAGTTTTTCATATTTTTTATTTATTTATAATAGGATATTCAAGCTTTTTGTATCGTCAGTCAACATAAAAATGTGAGTATTAATACCAAAACTTGCTCAGAAGGCAGTTCTGCTGAGAGGAGCCGGCGATATAAACCTAATAGTGATAGGTCGCCTTTCATGCTACAATTAACTATGTTTCTAGTAAAAAACATTTTTACAAAACGTATAAAAATGTTAACGCAGTGCGACTCGAACCCGCGCCTCTTGGAAACCCCCCAAGCGCTGTCATGCGTTCTACATCCGTCGTCGAAATTATACGCTTATTATAACTTATTTGTGCTGTTAGCATCTCTGTAGAGCGCTATTTACAATTTTTTTGTTATTTAAAATTCTACGAAAAATTGTATGGCAAAAGAGAATACTACTAATTAAATATTTTTACATTTTATATATACTTAGAAAATGTTGTTTTTATTAGATGAAAATAAATATTAACATATAACATTTTATACCTTAAATGTGGATTGGCCACTTTGCCTATACACCAGTAACGTGAATTAAGCAAATGACAAGCGGACATGTCAAATGATAACGACCTGACGTCTTAATGCAGTTCTGCAGATGGATTAAACACAATTGAGGCCATCGATCTATTATTATGAAACAAATCTCCGCCTCCCTTTAGTTATGAAACATGGTATGGGTTCAAAGTTCGTCCAAAACATAATATTCTTCTATTATGCTATTCTAGTCTTAAAACATATCTTTTTATATATTTTAATGAAAACAATAGTGGCTTTACGCATTTTGTCGCAAAGCAGCAATGTAGAAGAAAATCTGGAATTCGAGACATTGCATATTGAATAGCGCAACTTTACGCCGCACTATGACCTACGAGAGCGGAGAAATGAAATTTATTTAAATATAATCATTCCTTTAATTGGGGATATACCCAGAACCATTGTGCATACAGTCAGACACTACCCAAGCGCCACGATGGTCTGAATGTCTAAATTAATTTACAATACAAAATTGATATTAGCCGAATCGTGTCGCAATCAAGACGCATTCAAAATTCACGCGATTGTCGGAAGTTCTAACTCAATTGGGTTAAAATTTATGTATCTCGTCTTATAGTATCGTAAGAGATTCCACTGTTTAAGTGAGCTTACGAAAGCTTACACAGCGTCCACGGTGCCATTACATTACTGTGCTTGAGTTATTCCGTTTTACGTTTGGTGGCCAGCTGTCGTGTCCTTACAGATTTCCCAAGATTAACCTCTTAGTGAGTTTGTATTTTCCGCCTCTAAATGAGAAAACAGATAATATATATAATCAGAAAAGTTATCATATGTATTTAAGAACAAATAATTCGTAATAATTTGTTCCAGCACTTGTCGGAAAGTTGATGTTGAAATAAAAAGTCTTGATAATAATTATGAGGTTTAATGAATTTTAAAAATATTTAGGGATATATACAAAAGTCTTTCATTGACGGTTAATGTCTGAATTTCAAATTGACGTTACAAATTTTTATAGGTGCCTTAGGAAATATTATATATATATTTAGGTTCATAATATGAGTTATATTGGATAGGCCATTATGGATTTAAAAAGAAGTTAACTATTGTCAATATGTATTATATATTAATAGTATTGTCATCGGGCCTAAAGTTCTTAATAACTATTTTTTTTTATCTCATGCCAAGATTGGACTGTAAGTCCAATTTAAGTATCGTTTGATATACAGGTAAACTGACAACGAGACAAGTGAAACTGAATAATAATTTTTAAAAGAAGCTACTAACGTCACTGTTTTAAACTACTACTGTCAAAAAAATATATAGAGAATAGAATAAATAAAGAAAAAGTTAAAAAAAAACAAAGACTCGCTTATTTCTGATAATCCCGGTCGAACTGTTCATACTACGAAAATGTATTGTCATTGGATCCGAATTGCTTACAAATGTTCATGCAAGTTCCATAGTAAGGAAAAAAAGCTTCAGTAACAAAAAGGAACTTAACTAAAAAAAAAAAAAAATTTTAACGCTTTTTACCATATATAATTTACAAGTAGTCAGAGAGAGCCTAGTGTCAAGACACTGCGTTCTCCACTTTCCGGTCAATATTAAGACATTCCGACAGTAAGAAGTAATTGAAAATAACTTTGTAATATTTTCTTACATTGATAGATATATATTGTACGGAAAAAGCTTATAAGAGCTTATTCAATATATAATAACATTACTTCGTAGTAACAGTCTCTATGATAAATGAACATATTTAGAATTTATAGCCTATTTGAAAATAGGCTTTTACAAAAACTATCGAACCAATCAGTCAATTATAATAAAAATAGAAAGACAGGTCTGCTGAGAAGAATCTTCGAGAACCTATCATCAACCAATACTTATAGAGCAGTCTATATACGACTTGTTTGTATAAAAAAACCATGTAAACATTTATTAGTAGACAAAAAGCATTCAGTTAATTTGGTTTTCCACATAAAACCTAAGCAATGCTCGTTTATCTAAATTGCCGAACGCCGTACTAGTCGAGTTCGCACGAGATAGAAAAAAATCTTTATATACCTATACAATTCTTCTTTTTTGTTAAACGAAATAATGATACTTATTTTCTTATATCAATTTGCCATCTTGGCATAGTTGGGGAGAATTTGATTGGGATGCAATTGTCGTGGGTTCAGTTCTCACTTGTTGAAATAATTGTTTCTTTGTTTGGTCAGAGGCAAAATGCAGCGTTAAGCTACGCTACTCTAAACGCACTAGCATAGTTCTAGCCATGTTTTCAAAAGGATTAAAAATGGACAAATAGTTCTCATTTAACGATTCCTAATATTGCAAACACACACTCACACACACACTTTATATATTTTTCACTTTCTCTTTATATTCACTGTTTTAAATAATAATACATTGTTTTCATTTTGTTTATTTTTTTTAAATTGTTAAAGCTAAATTGTAGTCTACGAGAAAGCGAGTCATCCCCAACACAAGTCCTAGATTACTTACTGGGAAGACTCAGCGACTCAATTTGTAAAAAATATACGTACTTAGACTTAAACTAGACTAGACTTAAACTTTACATGAATATATATATATTTTTATATTATTTTTAGCTAAAACAAATGGTCATAGTATTATTTATGCCAGTTCTGCATCTCAAATTACCATTCCCACATAAAAGAATATTAAGTTAGAAAACAATCATATTACACTTACAAAAGAATCTAGTTCCTTTTGATATGTATAAGTACAATGAAACAAGATGGTAGATTGTTTGAACTTTAAACCTAGCTTAGGATATTCTTTAAAGAACAGGTGTTTTTAAATTGAATTTTAAGTGCTTGTTGTAAGTTTATGAGTTACCGGTTAGTATTTCAATTTCAAACAATATGTTGAATACGAAAGTAAATTTTAATACTATTCTGTTAAGAATTAATTTATTAAATAACTTTGCAAACGTCAAATATTCGTTTTTGTTTTAAATAAGTTTGTTCTAATAAGTGTATGTACTTAGTTAGCCATCGAAACTGTTATAATTACAAATAAACAAAGTATAACTTTGCAATTTTGGAATCCGTCTTTTTGATAAGATTGTATATTGTGCTATTAAAATGGAGTGGGGTGATAAAGAGAACTGAATCACTGTGATTGAATGTGAAAAACTGTGAATGGTGCCAAATACAATTAATAAATTTTCTCCATACGCTTGGTATTAGTCAAATGTTTGCATACCGGTCTATTGATAGGTGAAATGAAATGAAATGTGACAATGAAACCTCCTCTGTTTGTGACAGAAAAAGGTCTGGCCGTTCGCGCAGTGTTCGTAGGAAAAAGGCGATCAAAGCAGAATAAGGTCAAATCAAGTCAATCTTACGAATTATGCAATATATATTGCAATATTTTAACAAACAAAATGACCATATTTAAACTGAAATATCTAAATAAGCTTCCCAATTACTCAACAGAGTACAACATGGGCATTATCCGAGTTCAGTGATGGTTTGGTGGGGTGTTAGTTATGAAGGAGTGACTGAGCCATATTTTTGTGAAAAAGCTTTAACAATTTAAAAAAAATAAACAAAAAGAAAATAATGTATTATTATTCAAAACAGTTTGTGAAAAAGGTATAAAAACATCGGCACAAGTTTATCAAGATACCATTCTTAAGAAGGTAGTTAAGTCCCTTAACAACACCATGTTCAATAACCAAGTATGGTCGTTTCAGCAAGACTCGACGCTGGGTCATAAAAGTATTTAATTAAATTATTATATTAAATAAATCTTATCTAAACATAAATAGTTTTATATTTTACTCTAATCAATTATAAGACAAATATTGAACATATACATTATGAAAATTTGCCCGCGTAGCGAGTTTTTGATATTAAGCTCGAAAATATTTATTTACGGTTATCTCTTCAAATATTACGAAAAAAATGTTTACAATTAGAAGTATCAGAGTGGGATAGAGGCTGACTATAAACGCGATGCTTTTGAGGTGGAACTTCACTCCGAGAATAGTTTTCATTTCTCTTTCATCCACCGCTCAACACGCAATGTCTCGGATTCGGGCGGAAAGCGGAGCCCGGAGCGTTAAGACACTAGGTTCCCGCTGCCTACTCTACTACAAGGGATAAAGTGTGAAGTTGAAATATAGATGCTATATTTATAAGAAAAATATTATGATACCATATAGATTCTTTATATGTCTCAATTATAGATTATTTTTTTATTCTATAGACAAGGCAAATGAGCGTGCAGGTCACCTAATGGTAAGTGATCACCGTTGCCCACGACCCCGTGTTATTATACCAGAGGAGCTACAGGGTTGTTGTCGGACTTTAAGGTGGAAATAGACGTGCTTCTTAAGACTATAATTGTTCCTAAGTCTTACCTATTGTAGTATATTCATTTCTTGGAATTCGAACCCAAACTCACCATGTAGAGCACTCATTAATTATCAACAAATCAACAAATCAGCCATAGTTCCTTTTATATCAGAAAATTTATAAATTGTAATAATGTGGTTAAACCGTCATATTTGTCACGACCCTCCACAAGATTTACCTGTTTGACTTTTCCTCTTACCTGAAAACCAATCAATATACGTCTTCAGAAAGATTTATGATTTGTTTTATGTTTGATAGATTTTTGTATTAGTAAGTATATATTTCGATGGAAAAAGAACACCAGTTGTGGCGCAGTGGAATAAAGTTTTATTGTGCAAGCGATGGTTGTTAGTTCAATGCTCACTTGAGGAAACGTTTATATTTAATAAATTTTCTTGAACCTGGTTAAACTAAGCGCGGCGATGGTTTTTTTTTGATCATATACTCTCTCTCGACGGCTCTCGCTATGTCTTGAAATTTGACGAAGAGGTGAGAACTGCGTCTTTATATAAGGTTATCTTTGCTAAATGGAATAAGTAAATACATAAAAAGTATTGACGTTACTTTTTAGCCCTATAAATAAACATTAGCTTAAAATATATTATACATAAAATTATGTTGTCAATATTGAATGAAATTTTATGCCTCTACAATTAGATGGTTGTGGGTACGATTTCCAGTAGGGGGAATGATTATATGAGAAAACAGATTTTTATTTTTCTGCTCTGGTGCAAAAGACAAAGCGCGGCGTTGAGTTCCGCCAATCATCACATAATGTCTCAATTTCAGATGGAAAGTAGAGACCGGAGTGTCTTGACACTAGTTTCTCTCTGACTACCCTTCTTTGAGAGAAAAAGCATGAAGCTGTAATAAAAATGTAGAGTAAATTTAGAAAATGCTAAAGCAAGACTTGACTTGACTGGATGATGATAAAATTAAATTTAAAATTTAATTTTAAACTGTAATAGAGTAAAAAGAACAAAAAGAAAAAAAGAAGAAACAAGAAAATAAACAAGATTTTTGATAATTTCTGAACGATTAACAATAAAGGTTTAGAAGCAGATTTACTTATTCTCGAAGTATAAACCTATTATTAAGACACTTTCCGCTCTCCGCTCTCCGAGTTCGATATATTTGCATACAAATGGCGGAACTTAACACCGTGTTTTGTCTTACCACGGCGATGATATGAACATAATTTAAATATAACCAACTTTATGACCGTTCAAATATTATTTCCATTTATATAAATGTAGTATTAGAAAGAAATTAAACTTAGTTAATTTATAGAAATGTGAAGAATCCCATGCTGTTCCTTTTCAACACTCCTCAGGGAGCCTTCAAAGCAAATTACTTTGCTAGCTTACTACGCCAAGTATCTTTCTAGTTAGTATACTCACATATTAATAATTCTGAATATGTTTAACAGTTTCGAACAGCTCCTAAGTCTTGTAACGTATTGGGCAGCGGAAATTTGTAAAAATCTTCCTACAGCGACGCTGACTACAAATAAAACTTGTGATAAAGATAACGAATATCGATGCTAGATAAGAACATATAGCCAATTGCTAGAATGCCTGGGCGGCTTCCAAAAGGCGCGCGTTTGAATCCCGCTACATCAAAAAATTTATACGTTTTCCAAAACAAATCTGTCTCTTTCATATATTAGTTATAGCTAGATTTTGTTGTTTTAGTTACAAATAGGTGATTATATAACTTTGTTATGAGTCCACACCTAATAGTATTATTTTGTTTTTACTGAACCGACCTTGAACCCGAGATTACATATGTAAGCTGTAATCGATCGTAATAATACTATTAATGAGCATCGACCTTCTTACAATTAGGAAAATGTGAAATATTATATTTTGTATGTAATATTTTACAAACAAAACTCGTAACCTATTTGTTTTTAAACAATTTTCACTAGAATGTTAAAATTTTGTACCCCTTTCGTAATATACACATATAAATAATTAATATATCTCTATGTTAATGCAGTCAATAAGTAAAGTTTACAATTAAAAGTAAATTTTTAATATAAAATTGAGGTCATTGTGGCGCAGTGTGTTACACTGATTATATTTGAATTATTTTTATTTCTCAACATACAACGTCTCAATTTCACGCAGAAAGTGGAGGACAGCATTTTATAGAAAATGTATGAAAAATTTGAACGCAGCGGGATTCGAACCCGGGCCTCTTGGAAACCGTCCAAGCGCTAGGACCGCTGAGCCATGCGTTCTATATCCGGCTACATCGAAATTCTAATGCGCTTATTAAAACTTGTTTTTGTTGTTAGCATCTCTGTAGAGAGAGAAACTTTTGAACCATTTCAAACCAACCAATTCCAACCATTTTCTAAAAATTAATTATCAATTTCCTAAATGTGTGAGAAACACTTTAAAAATGTTTAAAATAAGTCGAGAACAGAATGTCTTGACACTACATTCTCTCGCTACCCTGCTATGTGGAAAAAATGGTTAAAATGCAAAAAGAACAAAAAAATATAAGCTTTAAGCAACAAAGTGCTTGTAAAGTTACGAGTGCGTATTCCCATTTTACTATCTCAGCGTATAAAACAGAGGTCACGCCATTATTGTTACATAAATGGAAATTTACGTACTTAACTGTAAAATCTAAACATTAGCTAAAATAGTATACAATGTGAAGAAATTTACAATTTTTTTTTTACTTTCACACACATATAGCATCGTAGAGTTTCAACTCACTCAAACTTTCTCGCTCAAACTCAAACTCAACTAACTCAACTAACTTATTTCGATTTATTGAGTGGCGCAACTGTACGTCAAACCGCTTTGACATATATTTATTTGAAATAATTATCTAAGGCAGATGTAATTTAATTAGCTTTGGAGCTAACATAAATGGTGAAGAAATTTTAATTAATTAACTTAATTAAATAAAATTATTTTAATTAACATTATTTTTTTAGATAATTTTGCGTCACCCGCAAAATGTAAAGTAGGCAGGAAGTTCAAGTCACTCCATTTTCCGGTTTCCGCCCATTCACATACAGTTCTTGACTGCGGGTTTTATAATCTTAATAGTTTATTTTCTATATCGTTTAGATGCAAATTGGGGGGGGGGGGATGGGACTTATGCCCATAAGGGGGCGTCGAACGGCTGAGACGACGTTTCTTACTTACGTATTATTATATTGTATTGTAAACGCAACAAGTCAAATTCAGACTGAAATTGCAAAATAGACTTTTTGTATGGAAACATACACATTGTATTTATGTTACAATCTGGTATACTTTAAAGTTGTCTCAATTTTTTTTAGATTTCTAATGTATTTTATATAAAACCCGTTATATTGGTCCGTACTGAATAGATAATTTTTTTTATTCTACACGCAATATCAGTAATATACCAGGATGTAGAGAACGTAGTGTGGCATTTTTTAGAAAACGTATTTAAAATTGAACGCTGCGGGTTTCGAACCCGCGCCATGACGGACTTGGACGGTTTCTAAATGCGCGGTTTCGAATCCCGCTGCGTTCGAATTTTTATACGTTTTCAAAAAATGGTTTTTAAATGGCCTAAATGCGTGAATAACACTTTTAAAATAATAAAACGTAGTGTACTGCTAGGCTTTACAGAAACGTAAATAATAAACAACAGGTTAAACAAACAATGAAAGTTATTTATAATAATATTTTAAAACTATATTGTTTCTTGATATAACACCCTTATCCGTTTGATGAAAAAAAATCGCGTGGCCTTGATTTTTAGTTACTTTTATTAAAAAATATATTCATATTTTAAAATTTAGATAAAAATTGCTGAACGCAGTGCCCTATCACTAAATTTTCTCTGCCCACGTTGCTATATACATAAAATATATAGCGTCAAAAAAAGATCACTAAAGCTAACACATAACGTGTAACTCGTCATACCAGCTGATTACCCACGCCAACGGAAGTGCTTATCGCATAGTCTCAATACGCTACTACTATAGTTACGTACTCACCTTCACAGCTCGATCGATACCAACGTGTTGATAACCACACTTCAAACAAACAAAAAAAAAAAAAACAAATCAATAACCGTTTAACAGTAAATGTTTTAACTATCAATAATAAAATGTATTGTTTATATATAGTATATATTGACACTGATTACGCACACCGGCATTTTCCCGGCGAAACGAATCTAAAAGGAAATAATGGGAAATAAGGGCTTTCGCGATTCAGACGCTTTTTAAAACCGTTTTAATTGAACAAAAAAAATGTGAAACACAATTGAAATTTTGTAATTTTATTATATTTATCGTACTTTTATATGTTTTTGAGAGATTGCATCGAATAACCGCTTCGGTGGCGCGGCCTATACTGACTTATGGACAGTATGAACTAAACGTGCTAGAACGAACTCTATAGCGCTTCAAATGGAAAACGCAAAGGCAAATCTATATCTATCCCTGTTCGTCTCGTATTAATTGAAACTGAACACAACATTTCCTTTTCCAGCGCTAAATTTTGTTTACTTGTACGGTGCCTCACTAAGAGTTATTTTAATACAAATTGTGAAGAAAATGTTTCTTCTATTACGATATAATGCAATAAATAAAATAATGATAAATTTAATTAATTAAAAATCAAGAAATGAATTTGGGGCTTATTTCAGGCACTATTGTAGGACATTGGAAATATTTTTGGCTTTACAAGACATAATATAGATTCAATTAACTTCTGTTATCTTATATCTTATGTGTCTCATAGAGTTTATCAAACTATACATACAAAAAATTACGTGAAAGTATCCGGCATATAAGGTTTTAATATCTATGAAGATAAGAAAGCCTCTATATTACAAATTTAAGTATTCTTTCGAGCCAAACTTGATTTACTATATTGAATTACAAACTTGAATTACTATATTGAATGAGACTTGTTTCAATTGCACCCCTAAGCATAGTTTATTAATCGATCGTTAAAATTTAATTAGAAAATACACTACGGCATTTCCCTGCTTCTAAATGTAAAAAAAATACAATATACGGAAATAAATCTAAATAGTTATAAAGAGACGAAACTCCTTTCACGGATTCATCATACGGAAGCCCATCGTGTTGCAGAAAAGAATATTGCGATAGACGCTCGGAGCAGTGTCTGGGACTTGCAATTCAAGTGTAAACTCAAGGGGTCCCTTTAATATGCACATTAATGCTCGACTTTACTTTTCGAGCTCCTCTCTCTACATATGCAACTGTGAAAGGTTCCTGCTAATGCCGCTTTCGATATAAATGTAGATATAAATCGTGGCGCAATGGGACAGCGTCTGACTATAAACGCGATTAGTTTCGATTGGTGCGATGGTGGAGGTATTAGGTTCGATTCCCATTCGGATGAAAGATTATATTTAAAATACTTTCATTTCTCCGCTCTGGAACTAAAATACCAGAGTTTGTCTAAAGACAATGCGCAAAGAGTTCCGCCACTCATCATACAACGTCTCGATTTCGGGTGGAAGCTGAGAACAGAGAGTAATGACACTAGGTTATCCCTAATAGGTCTAACTATCTGCTTTATATATGTGTATAAAACATATTATACAAACAAATAAGCATACGTGAATATTAATTAGTATAACAATTTATCTTCATTAAAAATTATTTCCGCTTACGAGACTTACTTTTCTCTATATTCGGTATTACAAACATGAAAAGCTTTACACTTATGAACTTTTACAGTACTCACATACGAATGCTAAAAGCACTCGCGTCTGTATTATAGACTGAGCTTGTAACCGTGTTTAATAAACATAATATGAATTAACAGGGTGTCCATGTGATATAACTTATATTCTAGAAAAGATTTTTATATATGTGAATGCATCGTAGCGTATTGGGACAGCGTCTGACTACAAGGGCGATGGGTTGTGGTTTCGATTCCCACTTGGAGGAGTTTTATACATATTTAAAATAATATCATTTCCTCGCTCTGGCAAAGCACGGTATGGAGTTCCGCCATACAAAAATTTTCGTAAACGGGTGGAAAATAGAGAACGGAGTGTCTTGATACTAAGTTGCAGTTTTTCTCTGCCTACACGGCTATGTAGAAGGCAAGCGGCAAAGCGGTCGATCCCTATATGCGTTGGACGGTCCTCATAAAATCTGCAACACAAAACCTCAATAGTCCAAAGCACCCGAAACGATAAAGACCGCAGCAAGTGGAGGCACATCGCAATAGCTGATGTGTCTAGTGAAAATGTATCATCATAGACCACGGCCACTCCGTCAGAAGTGAACGACTAAAAAAAAGATGAAGCTGAATTGAATCCAAAAAAAAAGATTAGAAAAAGATTAGAAGAAGAAGAAAAAGATAAGAAAAATTCAAAATAGTACAAACAAACAAAGTTCTCCATTTTTTCATATACCTTTTAGAAAACAACACAATATACGATATTTTAAAATATGATTGCTGGAGCTGGGGAAAGTGGCGTCAATTATCTTATAGTTTTGATTTCACTGCGCCGGTAAAATAAAGCGCAGCGTTGAGTTACGCTACACAGAAAATAAGGCAACAAACTGTTTTGATACTAAGTTTTCTATCAATGTCGCCTATATGAGAATCCCTATGTGGGAAATGTCTTGAAGTCTATATATTTTCACTTGCAATCAATTAAAGAAGGAGGCATTTAAAAGAAAATACTTTTTTTGCATCATTCCCAGAAACAAAACAAAACGAAATATTTCGTCACCCCCAAGTACGTGTCCCGGGAAGCCACAAAACATTTCAACCCTACATTCATACAGTGTAATACTTATTAAAAGTAACCGACTTTACTTTAAAATATTTACCAAGATCTCACGTTATTTTTCAAAGTTAGTAGCCTCTGCGTTGAGTTATTTATATGGGTTCAAAGTCATTGTTTTTTTTTTATTTATCACTTATTTGAAAAACTTTCTGTAATTAGTCAGTCTAGTATGTAGGCTATTAAGCAATAGGTCGTAGGTTCGATTTTTAATCATTATAAATAATTATTGCGTGCCAGAAATTTTTTAGTTGTTTTTTTCCCATGAATTATGCAGAGTAAAATGTAATTTGGAATAGTTATATGGAAGCCAATATTTCTAATGCCTTAGAATTCATGAAGCAAATAAATATTACACATATGGTAGTGTTTCACCATACACTTTAGTATTGTTTTTTTTTAATTTACTTTAGTATAAAGTGTGTCAAATACATTATAGCATTCAGTCCGCTTGTAAAAGCTTATTTATTCATTTATTATTACACATATGTACACTTATATTTGAATAATATTTTTAGAAAATGTATATAAAAAACGCAGCGGGTTTCGGACCCGTTTAAATGTTTTTCAATTTACTAAGTGTATGAATAACACTTTAATATGTAAAATAAGATTATATTTGTTTTGAAATTACCTTGAAACCTAACCGTCTAATTTTACTTTGATAGTACATGCAATTAATTCCACGACATTTCTCTACGGTATATGTATATAATTTTCTAAGGGTCGGCTGGGTCACCTGTCCGTAGGTTGGAAAACAATTTACGACTCAAGTTTCCAGTCGAGTTTAAAAAAATACTGTAAGTGTTGTGACATAATATTAAACATTGAGATATCATTTTAAACAGAGATGTTCCGAGGAGTTTTCCTTCTCCTCATCTGATATCTGTTACCATACTGCACGCAGCCGGAAGCAGTATCACAGCTCAACTACCCGGTTTGCCAGACCATTTTTTCACGGACTTGCAAAATATGAAAGCAACAAAATAAGTTCTTTGATTTTCGCGATTATTACACATTTTGAAATGAAACTATTTTAACCGGATTAATCGCGTATAATTTTGGTATTCGAAATTATATTTTTAGAACCCGACGTTTCGTACACTTTACAGTAGTCCGTGGTGACAGGTAGACTGAGGTGGCACTTGTCTGTCATTTGATACAATTATTATCTCAAACTATCGCCAACGATTTCTTAGTTGTCTCGCGTACTGCCCTGGATTCTGACTGTATCTTTATCTCTGGGGTGATGGGATTGAGACTTCAAAGTTTTGAGTATTTGGTCCCAACAACTTTGTTTGCCAATCACCAGACGAGTTCTCTCAAAGTTATGATATTGGACTTTTTAAATGGTATGTTTTGTTAAAAACAGAGCTGAATTTAAAAAAACTCCTTTCAGGCTTACAACCAACATAATCTATAGAAAAACAAATTAATACAGTATTTAGTATAATACAATTTAATATAAAACATTTTAAAAATCGAAATGGTTTCAGCCGATGTTACATTATTTTTTTACGTTACATGCATAGACAAAATTGAATAATGTAATTTAAGAAATTTCAATATTTATATATATATATATATATATATATATATATATATTCGTTTTTGAATTGAAATCTTATTACAGAGATATGATAGTTATTTGTTAATTAGTCTTGGAATAAAGTTGAAATAAGCTACTGTGCGTACGCCGTAGCTATTATTAGCTCGTGTCGTATACAGCTGGTTACGAGCGACGGTCGTATACACAGAATCCTTTACTTTAATTATAAATTCAGCGTAAAAAAGTATAATTTTAATAAATTATATTTAAAAAGTTCTATTTCGTAGTTGTAATATTTTTAGATATTTTGACTTGTAAATTATATATTTTATTTATATATGTTTTGTATGTTCTGCCATAACACTCAAGTCCATACTGTATATACGAGTGGGCTAGCAAGTAATACAACAAAAGCTCCACCTTGAATGAAATATGACTTTTTACATTTTTAATAAAAGCTAAAAACTGCCTAAGTTTGTTACAAATGTGGTCGATATAATATATTTAACTGAACCTGCTATTGATTATAAGTGCAAGATAAGCGTGTTTCTTAACAATTTCTATGTGGCATGATCTATCATCATATATATTTTTAAAATTTTTTAAAGTGTTATTCCCACACTAAGGAACTTGAACGGTTTTCAAGAGGCGCGGGTTCAAATTCTGCTGCGTTCAAATTTGTATACGTTTTCTAAATATGTCTTTATCTATCATCATGTCAACTCTTTTTAATGGTAATTATTTAACGAAATATGAAGTATACCTAAATAGTATAGCACCAAATTATAAGGCTGTCAAAATCCGTTTGTAGGTGTTTTTTCCTATCTCAATCCATTTGGCTCGTGCATCCTTTGATGTCATTTCACTGAGGATAGGCATAGGTCGTTCTTTTAATCCAGGATCCATATTTACTGTCGAAGCTATAGTTTGGATAACTTGGCTAACGCTTTTAGAAGGCAACTCATATAGGCCCGCCACTTCCAGTGTATGTGAAAGTGATTTCTGTTAAAAGGTCGCATATTTTGTTCTATCACAGTTAATTACAACTGTAGGTTCTTGTTTTTTAGATCTAGATTTTTGCCTTCTAGGTATTTTATTATTTGGTTTTGTTTTTTAACATTTTGTTCAATAGTACTCAATTGTTTACCGACAAACTTGAGTGCGGCTTCTAAATGACCAGTCTCCTCCCGAAAAGTTTTCTTCAACTCATGGCTGGACAAGTTTTCTTGTATCAATAGTCTGTGCTGGATATCCCATATTGGAGTCGTTTTCTTCGGCATCGTCCTTAGCGATGAGACTTGTGTTATAAACATTTATCAGAACTTCATTCAACACCAGGAGAATTTTGAGAGTATTTAGCTGTTAGATGAGGGTATCCAAGGGGTGCAAGCTGGATCCAAATGTACTGTTCAGACAAACAACCACCCACGACCGCGTATAACTTATGTAAAAACTCTTTAAACGGGAGTTTATAAAATTTATATTCCTTAGTGTATTTAGTTACGTTTATTTAAATCAATGTATACCCTGTTAAATGTTAAAACTTTTATAAATCCCCTTAAACTAAGCTGTTGCCATATTCAAATGGTTTGGTGTAGTTAAATGTAGTGTATTTAAAATACAATGAGTTTTTCCTTTTGCCTAAATCCATTTTTTAAAGCATATTTTATTTCAATTTCAACTCTGTTAGAAGCTATGGAGAAGGAAATAGAGATGAAACCAAATAACAGTTAAATAAATGCCTCAAATGCTTTTGTCGTATAGATGAAAGAACTTAAGAGTCAAAACACTCTGTTCTTAATTGTCAAACAAACATTGCTAGTTAGTAGTAGATAAACTTCAAGGCCGCGATGGCTTTTAAAATAAATATTGTAAGCTTATTTTCTTTTTATTCGAAACAATCATAGCGTCTAAAATTGAAAACGCAATTGTTGTGGGTTCGATTTCCACTCGAGGGAATGGTTATATCTTTGAGCGCAGCATTGAGTTCCGCTGCTCAGCTCAACGCAATATCTTGGATTAGGGCGGATAGCGGATAACGGATAACGAAGTGTCTGGACACTAGGTTCTCTAAGATAGGCATCTCATGCGGGGATGAAAAAACTCATCACATAACTGTAATATTTTTTAAATAACATCCAAATAGGTTTAGTTTTTACTCAATATAAGAAACGTAAACAAACACTAATAGAAAGATTACGGTAATAATGCTGCGGTAAGGCTTTGCCGCTCACTGACCTTACTGACATACAAATTATATGCTAATATTTGAATTCTACAAAACAATCTGTAGCTTACAATATATTTATTACTACAAAAAGAAATCCAATATTCTTGGAATGTTAAACATTATTATTTATTTTTTCAACGAACACAAATAATAAAGGATTAGCAAAAGGAAATTAGTATGCAATATTAAGCCTTCTATTTAATTTCTGTCCATTTTGAAAGTATTGAGTGACGGAACCCGATGCTGCATTTTGAGTAAAGCGAGGAAACAAAAAAGAAATTGAACGTTACCATTACCCTGAGTAGTGATAGAACCCACAACCATCACGTGCAAATGTTGTCCCACTACACCTCTAAGACCTTATAATAATTATAATAAACTCATAGTGTATGAAAAGTATTTGCAAAACATGTATGATAGAGTTTGCTATATTCTTCTTACAGGATAATTTAACTAAAGGTTTAATATATAAATTCTATTCAGTCTGTGTTTTAAATTCCTTTTAAATACATTTTATCAATTCATAAATCTCAACTTTTAAGTCAATATATAATATATCTCAAAAAATAATGATAAGATATAAAGGTAAAAAAGGATAGTTTCTTTTTTAATACCTTACAATACTTATTAGATAATCTTCATTAAACAAATGATTGTATGTAAAATTTATATTTTTATTTAATTTAATAAAAATAATATCGATATAATTGTTATATATATTTTTATTTAATGTTTTAAATAACAAATCAAAATCAGTATCAATTGTAAGCTTAATGGATGCAGGTGAATAAATGAGCTTAGAAATCTTGCAATTAAATGTTTTAAATTTAATACAGCTGTGCCAATTAGTATATTTTTTTATAATATTATATTGCTTTTAATATAACTAACTATAATCCTGATATGCGTAACATTTTTTATTTTTAAAGTGTTATTCACACACTTAGTAAATTGAGAGACATATTTACAAAACGTATAAAAATTTGAACGCAGCAGGATCCGCGGGCGGGAACGGGAGTGGGAAATTTTTATACGTTTTCTAAATATGTCTCTTTCAATTTCCAGAGTGTGCGAATAATACTTTAAAAATGTTTAAAGAAATATATATTTAATAAATAGCATTCTCTCTTGCCAAACGATTGTTTGTAGTATAATCTTTCGGTAGCAGGAATTTGTAAAAATCTCTCTACAGCTAACAGCTAACAACAAATATAAGTTGTAACCTAACTTAAAAATTTTCTAGAGGCGCGGGTTCAAATCACGATGAACGAAATTTTTAAACGTTTTCTAATTATGTCTGATATGTGTAGATGACTCCCGCCACTCAACACGCTTAAAGCTATACACAATACACAGTACTTGTGTTTTACGACATTAGTTCAGTAGATATAGCTGTTTAACTATTGAAGTTGTGAAATAATGAACTTATGGTCTAACCTTGCCTACTATAGTGCCAAACTTGCCTATCAACGCAATATGGAACGTGGCAATTAAGCCGTACTTTGATTAAAGCAGCAAATGCAAACAATAATTCCACCAGTCCAAATCCCTAAACTTTAAAGGTATTCGATTAACGTAACTAGTGTTAGAAATAAATATAACGCCATCGTTGCGCAGTTAAAACATAATATAGACCGATAGGTGTAGGTTCGATTCTATTTAAATGAAATAAATTCGTTTTCTAAGTTCAGTTCGTTGTGTTTATAAATAACTACAGAGTAAGTGGGTAGTAGACGGCGAAACTGTGCTGAGACTTTCCCGACTCATACAGTACAAGATACATGAAACTAAAAACATAATTCAGAGTACAATAATACTTATATAAACAGCTTTGTATACTAGCATAATAGATAGTAGCATGTAGCTACTATTCTTATTATTATTTTTTATTTGAGTTTTAAAGACTTTCCATAGACTTAGCCATACATATTTTAGTCTGTGCCTTTTTTTTGGAATTTTCTTTATTTTTTAATATACAAGTTTAGTTAATTGTACAATGTGTGTTACATACATTTTATTAATTTAATGTATTTTCTATGCATTAAGGAATCTGCACTTCATATCGTAATTTTCGTAAAAAGGGTCACAAAGTTCTTGCTTCGTGTATTAATATACAACTTATTCATTGTATAAATTATGAGGTACTAAGCTGATTTTATTCCCCTCCCTATTGGGGGTGGAAGATGATATCGGGCCGAAGGGTCCTGCCGTTGCCGTCTTCTTCTTCTCTTTGGTCTTCTCTGTTTGTGTCGTGCTTAAGTCACATGCGATAGCATCTTTATTGCATTTTTGTATCTGTGAGAGATTAAAGTTATTGAATGGAGATGGTATATTTGAAATATATATAGAAGATATAATAATTAATTTATAATATTAATTATATATAATTATTTTTTTGGCAGCTTGACAACAGTTCATGCTACGAGCAGATGATTTTTTATATATATATATATATTTTTATTTTATTTATTTATGAAGCTATCGTATATAAAAACAAATTAGCTCAAAATTAGCTTTGATATCGTTTTGGTCTTACAACAGATATTTATGAGCTTATCATTAAAATTTATATAAATTAATAATATACTAATCCCTAACTGGGAATTGAATCCATGACATCCTCCTTACATATATTACTACAACAATAGGATAATAGGTTCCCAAAAAACGTCCGAAAATGCAATTTTAAAAACTTGTGAAAAGACGTTTGTGTGTTAAAGGTATAATAAAGGTATCTAATTAAGAATTTTATAAATTATAACACCATTATAAAACTGCATATAAATCGATTAAGCCGTTTTTGAGATTATCGTGCACATAAGCTTAGACAAACCGAAAAGAAAATAAAATTCTATTATATTAATAAATACCCCCAATAATATTGGTTTTTTTCATATATCATTCATATACAGACAGCGATCAGTTACATTTTTATTATATGTATAGATATAGATTATACTAACATATATATGTGGATGGAATTAAAACCTTAGCAATGATACTCAATTTTGTTTACTATATAAATTTATATCAATTTTTTTATACGAGAGAATTCATGAGTGATTACTAGTATATAAGCATTCGTGGTATACATCATAGTCGTACGTGTTAATTGTACGAACCAAACGCTGTCGACCGCACGCCACAGCGCCTCTGCGGTCACCGCTCTGTTCGAGATTTATATTTTAGATATTACAATTGCATAACTTGAAGTATTCCAAATTAATTAATATACAATCTCATTTATTCTAATATATCTAATTTATTTTAGTTTCATGTATTAATTAAAAAGCTCACAGAAGAGTTAATCAATTAATTAATAAAGGCGCTGTCCCACTGCACCACGATCGCCTCATTTTCAAGATTAAGCGTGTTCTTTTGAGTTTTGTACACGAAATTGTTATTTAAAAGCTAACTTCAATTTTATATTCCAAAATATGCTCATCTCGTTGTTTTTGAACCCACCCCAGATTTTTTATCACAGAAATTTACCACTGAGCACCAAAGGTGCCACACCTAGATGACTAATACATTTATTTTATACATTCGTCTTACAAAAATACTCCTGTAGCGTGTGACTCATAATTACCTCCATTATTAATATGACATTCTACTTTCCCCATATAATGTTATACATCGGTTTCCACGTCGTGTTAAGCTTTTATAGTACGTTAGCATAGAAATGAAAATTAATTGATTAAGTTCTAGAAAATGGAAAAAATATGTTGTAGAAAATTATGGCAAGTGACTAACTAAAGTTTTTCTCCGTAAACAGATAACGTCTAGTGTTGAGACTCCGTTCTCCGTTTTCTGTCTGATTTCGAAACTTTGAGTGAAGTAACGGAACTCAACGCCGCGCTTTGTCTCACCAGAGCTTGAAAATGTATATAATTTTAATATAATCATTTATCAGAGTAGGGATCGTAAGCAAAACTATCGTCATTGAAAAAAAAATCTGTTAAATTTGGACCAATAACCCTAAGGTTTCATTATAATAGGGTTAAATTTAAGTTTTATGCTAGCATAAAGCTTCACAAATCTCAACTATACCTAGATACGTACAATGATACCAAAAACATATCCAAAAGGTATTTTATCCTCCATATAGTGTAATTTTTTCAGGCTATCTGATCGTAATGTTGGTCACACTGCGGTCGGCGATGTCACGTCCGGTTGCACGTACTTGACATGTTACCGTATATTCGCTTTTACCAATTAATAATTGTTTGGAGTATTTGTTAAATACCTCTTTCATTTCCGGTTTGGATGAAATTCTATTTAAATTACACAATTCTCTCGTTCAATTTTTGTTAAAGATTATGATTTTTAAATTAAGCAAAAAAATACGAGCGGCGTTGAGTTCCGTCAAGACCCTCGACATTTTTGAAATGGGTGGAAAGTGAAAAACAGGGCTCAAACACGTACATACACTGCATACGCTTTTATACGAGAGATTAAAAACCTACCTATAAAATATACGAGCTAAATAAGCTAGCCAGTTACTATATGAAAATACAACTGTATTTTAATTAAAAAAAAAACTGTACCTCTGAAATTACAAAAAGTACTAAATTATATACACTATACACTTTTATCATATTTTCTCTTTTTTTTCCTTATGAGAAAGATTCATATATAGTTAAATAAATGTCCTTGTTATATTGATTTTCTTTAAAGGTATTTTATCCGGAGAAAAACACGATAGCCGTATATGCCTGTAATTACTAGTTTCAGAACCAGAACTATGAATATATTATTTGTATATTATAAAATGTTACTTTGTACTGTTGGCATGTCGAATAAATAAATACATATATAAAATTACATACGGACGGATGGTCCTGCATTTAAAATTAAGACTAGTCTATGTGTTTTATAGTATCATGCTATTTCCCTCATAGCAAAGTAGTTCTTCCCAAATTCAAGACTTTGTATGTTGGGTGGCGGAACTTAAGTAATTTATAAATAATTACTACCCCGAGTAGGGATCGAACCCACTACCACTGTATTTCAGTATAAAAAAATGTAGATCTGAAATTACATGGAATACATGGAAATATGAAACAAGACACATTGATGTAAATGATGATTCTGATCATTATACAGTTTTATATTGGCAATTTAAAGACTCCTCTCATTCCCATTCCAGGCCGCTCATTTAAAATTCAGGCTGAAATATCCATTCGATTTCGATACAGAGAAGCAGCGTGTAGAACTGAAAATGTTTAATTATAGTAGATTTTACTCATAACGTCAAGTAAAACCCTGTGACTCTACTAGTGTAATAAAAGTATTTAAAAATTCACGTCCCCTCTTGGCGTATCTCCAGCTATTGTAGTGTCGACATGGCATATATAGCCTGTGTGTTTGTTTATTAAGCAGCTTGGTCGTTGAAAACGTTATGACCGAATTGGATTTTTTTTTTTAATTTTTAATTATTCTTTAAGTTGAGTTATATATTTTTTTTCTAGCTTGTTAGGTATTTTATTAAAAAATATAAGTTAAGAGAAGTTAGTAGTTCTTAATTTATTTTAATTTTATTGTAAACTTTAACTAAGATGAGGCCGTCAGCGTCCGACTGCAAAAGCGATTGTTTGTAGGTTCGATCCCCACTCGGAGTAATGATTGTATTTAAATTATTTATATTTCAATATACACAGCCATTGAGTTCCGGCACTCAACACGCAATATCTAGAATTCAGACAAAAAGTGGAATATCTCGACACTAGGTTCTCTCTGATTACTGTATAAATAAATGATGACATATTTATTTATTTAAAAAATAAATGGTTTACACACCTTAGGTCAGATTTTGCTCAATTCCGAGCCACTGCTGGTCGAAAATTATATAAACAGGCCGGCGAAAATATTATATTGTAAACAAAAATATTCCTTCAAATGAATCATTCAACCCGTAGTCTAAATATCATCAGTCATGCGAAATTATACAAAACTAACCCCCTAAATTATTACATTTAATTTATTTTCATTTCTCCGCTCTAGGAAAACAAAGCGCGGCATTGAGTTTCAGTTTTTTTTGGAAAAAAAGAGGAAACTAACAAAAGTTGCTAAAATACACAATATATTTTATATATAACTATTGGTTTTATTTATTTCAGTACGAAAAACACAATTTCAAGGTTTATTCAATCTCAATAAGGAATCTCAATAATGTTAAGAAAATTATAGTTAAAACCAAGCAAAGTGGAAAATACTAACTAATAATTTAAGAAAACAGTTACAACTTACACAAGCTGCTTTAAGTACCATCAAACAAATTTTTCTTTAAAAAATTTAACCCAAGTAAGTAAGTGCTCTTTATTTTAGTAAAAGATCCACAGTTTTCTATCTTCATTATAAAGATTTCAGGTTTTAAGAAGGAATCTGACAGTGAGCCGTAAAGCTGATTTAACAAGACGTATGAAGCCATTTAAACGTTCAGGATTTAATTCCACGAAAACAGTCTTCTACAAAATAGTTTGGATATGATATAGTAATGTATTAACGAAATTATGCTTATTTCAGAGGTAATGGAAATCTAAACAACAATTTGGTAACTCTCATATCAGGTGTTTCATTACTCATTTTTAGAAGAAACTATTATTTTTATGTTAGAAATCCCTCTTAATGTCCTCTTTATAGAATCTAAATAAATCTCCTGCAAATTGACAGAATTAAATCCGAAAGCCGCTAACTGACACGATAGCAAAGCAAAATTTTCATAGATTAAAAAAAATGTCTTATATAATAATATTAGCATCATTTATAATAAAGAAAACACTGAGTAGTACTATTTATATGAATATTATAATTTATAATGTATATAACAATTTTGTGCTTATGGTAGATTTTTTTAACAATTTTTATTAAGGGATTTTTTAAGTAATAATACAAAAATGTCAGCCCCGTCGTTCCCAAAAACAATCTTCAAACCCACAAGTGGGAATGGTGTGATATGGCTCTTGTAGTGTTATTTTGACATTAATTATAACACTCTTGTGGTACAGTGGAATCTGTAAAGTAGAAAATACCTGGATATTTGCCTCAGTGGAATAGTTGCCCCAGTTTTAAATATACTATATACTATATTAGATACATTAGTGATTCTTCTTTATTCTTTTATTTTGTTACAATTTATCCGGACATTTTTTGATGAATGATGAAAATATGCGAGTCATAATTGGTTTTAAAAAGAAATCGAAAATATTTTACTTAAACAATTTACTTTCGTTACCTTCCATGGGAATCTACATATTATTGAAACTAGTGGGAGTCTAACCCACCACCAAACGCTTTCCCATTGCGCTGCAATATATATATACAATAACTGTGTCAATAACAGAAACAACTATTTTACAAAGAGAATAGAATAGTAATGAAGCCACAGAAATTAATTAAACATAAAATAATCATATAGTGTTGAAACAGCCTAGCTAGTCGTTTCGCTAATCCCCTATATAGGCTATATACCTAGACCGCAGATTTCGATCTACTGTCGTCAGCATTAACGTGCTTTTGCACTAGGGTTTTGTAATTATTGTATATTATTTTTAATATTATTTTTTATAATGTATATAATTATTTTTTTTCAGGTCATTTAGATAAATGTGATAATTTTGTAATTTCGCGATTGTTGTGCTTGGGGGGGCTTCAATGCTGAGAATTATTATATTTAAGTTAATCCCATTGCCTTGCTCTGGACGGATTATTAAGGGCAATTAAAAGTATTTTGTCTAGTCAAATATTATATAAGATATGTAACACAATTTTTTTCTTTGAGAAATGAGACTTAAAACCAAAAACTATTATATATAACCAGGTGTCCAAATTGCGCGGATTTATTGCTAAGAATAAGTAACTTTAACGACTTTTAAATGTCATTCATACACTTTGAATATAAAATACATTTTCATAAATCGAACCCGCCCCTCTCGGAAACGTCCAAGCGCTCTGACCGCTAATCAATTCGTGTAACGCATTGCCTTGCAAAACCAAAAGTAACTGTGAAATACAACATTTGAACCCAGTCCTTTGCTTAACTATAGTTAAGTAGTAATACTAACCAATCGGTCGCCAGCAACCCTACAAATTCGACATGTTAAGTGCATCTAATTAGAGTTATTCACAATGTCGTAGTTTCAGTGTTATGTTAATGTGCTAATATGCTTAACTTGCATAATACAATGTTAGATAGTTTATTGTTTTAGTTTAGAATATGTTTTTGTAAATTAAACGCTTCACGCTTCACGCCTTTTCCCGCTTAGCAGGGTAATCAGAGAGAGCCAAAACACTCCGTTCTCCATTTACAGCCCGAATTCGATAAAAAAACCACACATCTTCTATTTGATTATCTAATTATTTATTTTAAGCAAATTACTGAAAAAAAAATCTTTGTTACCTCAGTTATAAAATACAAGGATATAATAGAAGTATAGCTCATAAAACTTTAATAGCAAGCAAAAGGATGCTATGGTTCCATAAAAAATTGGATAGTAGAAAACATACGGTGAACATTTTGCAACGGTACTGTCAGAAACCTTATTTCTAAATAAAATCGTGGAGCAGCGTCTGACTGTAAACGCGATTGGTTGTGGGTTCGAATCCCACTGGGGAATATTTTCATTTCTCTGCTAGAGTGCCAAAGACAAAGCGCGTCGTTCGCCACTCAACACTCAATGTCTCGATTTCGGGGAGAAAGTGGAGAACGATGTGATATTCAGTCAGGTATGGAAAAAGCTTGAAGCTGAAAAAAAATTAACATGAAAGATGAAGATTTAACTTGTTTCATAAAAGAAAAATCTGTTTTAGGTCACTACGTATTCCACTTTTGAGAAAATAATTTTTCGGAAACCATTTCAAATTTGAACTTAGCGGGGCTCGAACCCGCGCCAATTGGATAAAGCGACAACAAAAAAAAATTACCAAGCGTATAAGTATTTCTATGTATATATCGTATTGATTAGTGCTCAGAGCACTTTGCGACGGTTTCCAAGGGACTTGGGTTCGATACCCACAACGTTCAAAATGTTTATATGTTTTCTAACAAAGTAATGTTATTAAAAAAATGCTACAAGCGCTGTTATTACAAAATTTATACGTATGTTACATCCTTTTCCATATGTTTCTGTTCCGTACCTTTCGGAGTGGTCGTAAATGGAGACCTCATATAATTGAGGATACCAGCATGTGGATAAGCATCGTATGAATATAAACGTAAATAAAAACCTTTCAAACTAAAACTAAAACTAAATCAAATACCCATATATATGTATTAAGAAGAAAGAATATCCATTTTCTTAAGAATTAATGTTTCTCATGAATAATTTTCTTTTTGGCAAAGAAAAGTGACTAGACACTCCGTTCTCCATTTTAATCCTGAATTCCAGACATTGAGGGCTTAATGAGTGGCAGAGCTTAACGCCTGACTTAGTTTTGACCAGAGCAAACTCATGAAATTAAAGTATTATCGGACCCACTAGTGGGAAGCCATTGCGTTTACAGACAGAACTATCCCTTAGCTCTATGAACGCCTCAAAATAAATACATAATACAATTACAGACAAAAAATACTGAATCATAACAAAAACTTTACAACTGAAATCGAAAAGTCCCAAGTAAAAACAATATACAGAAATAATCCAAAGCCAAACAGTGAGTAATAGAGTTTTCGGGCGCTACGTTCGGGGAATTACCCTGACTCACGTCCCTAGACAATTCAGCTTATAACAAGAAATATACGTAAGCGTCTATTTGGAATATTAATTTTATATTAATATATAGTTTTTTAACCCTTTTCTATATTAATTACATAGTGAAAAACATTCTACTCTCCGTCTACTTACTAAATCATCATCATTATATATCGTATATTACAGGGTAGATAGAGAGGCTAATGTTATTATCATTTAAATATATTTTAAAGTTTAAAATTAATCGAGTCGGATTAATCGATTATTTTTTGATATTCGAAAATTCGTTTCAGAAAAACGTTTAGAACACTCTAGTAAAGTCTAACGTGTGACCACGGACCACTACTATTATGAATGTAAAATAAAATTTAAAGGTGTATTTCTAAATGTGTAAAATCACGAAAACCGAATATCTTATTATAATTTAAACACAAATATTCTCCTGAGTGGGAATAGAACTTATAAACATCGTGTTTACTGTTAAACGCTCTCCCACTACTCTATAATGGTCTCTGTGCTATTGATATATATGCAGGGTACACAAAGTGCATCTGTATGCAAAGTTAGGAATTATCTATTCTGTAAGGTAGCATATGTAACTTTATCTTCTTCTTAGTCGTTCACTCTTGACAAAGTGGACACATCATCTGCGGTCTTTAGCGTCTCGGGAGTTTTGGACTATTGAGGTTTGTGTTGCAGATTTTATGAGGTCCGTCCAATGTATATTCGATCGAGCCCGAGCGCTTGTCTTCTACTTGTCCCTGAACAAGTATTCGCTCCATGGAGTGTTCTTTTCTAGCGATGTGCCCAAAATATTTGAGGATTTGTGTAAGTACAGTCGATGATAATCTATCTTTGATTTTAAGTTCCTCCAAGATAGAGATATTGGTTCGGAGCGCTGTCCAAGGATCCGCAGCAATCGCCGTATGTATATACATATACATGTATAGGTGAAAATATCTTATAATTTTTTATTTCTTATTATTAACATTTTTGTATTTAAAAAAATAGGCCTTCGTGGCGCAGAGTGATAGCGTCGGACTGTAACGTCGGACTGTAACTGTGATTGGTTGTGATTTCAATTCCGACTCGGAGGGAATCTATATATCTATCTATGTGATATTAAAAAAAATACTTTCGGCTGTGGCAATACTTAGGCAGATAGTGGAGAACGGAGTGTCTAGACACTAGGTTCTCTCTGGCTCGATGCTTTTTACATAGAAGTAAGCTTTTACCGCCATGAAATATAAAAATATAAATACATATATATACTATATACTTCTTCACACTAATATTATCTCTGAGTCGTCTTAAAATTTCAGCTAAACTTCGTTTGAAATTCATAAATATTCAAGGCACAATCGAATTTCATGTACTAAGGAGTTTTGATGATAATATACAGAGTTAGCATTCGCCCGGCTATTATGGATGATATTAATTAAACAAAAGAACTTTTAAGCTAAAAGTTTAAGCGCCTCTTATAAATTAGTCAAAACGAATTATTGTTGCAAACAAGTAAATAATTCTTATAGTGATGTAATAGACTCGATTTTTACAAGAAAATAAAACTTATTTATTCATTCGATACACAAAGTATCAAAGTAACGAGTAACAGAAATGAACACGTATATTGCGCATTTTATTAATAGCTAGCGGTCCGCTCGCGGCTTTGCCTGCGTAAACTACACGACTAAACTATTTTGCTAGCACGCGTTCTTACTTAAATAAAGAACTGTGCTCAAATTTACATATACATATATGAGTTAAATTGTTGTAACTTTTTTATTTATGAACCAATTGAAATGAAAGAAACACTATATGTTAAGGGAAGCTTACCAAAATACAATAGTCTAAATTACAATTATATCAATTGAGCTGTTTTTGAGGTAAGCGTGCATAAACAAACAGACAACCAGAATAGAAAATTAAAAATCAATGTTTTGGATTCTTATTACATTGATGCCTGCCCCCAATTATATATTTCTTTCATATTTCATCCATGTTCAGACAGTGACCAGTTACGTTTTTATTACATATATAGATACAGCTCCTTTCACGCCTAGTTGGGTTATCAGAGAGAACCTAGTGTCAAGACACTCCGTTCTTCACTTTCCACTCAAAATTGAATCATTGCGTGTTATTTGCCCGAACTCTTTGTCTTATAATCAGCCCCCGATTAGGAATTGAACCCACAACCAACCGCGTGTACAGCCAGACCCTGTCCCACTGCGTCATGACGGCCTCTTTTTTTGTTTTTTTTGTTTTGATCATCCTGAAAAGAGCATCAGGTTCGTACTATGGAAATATTGTCATCGGTTTCGGACACGTCTGCAATTTTTTAAGCAAATCGGACGGTTGGTAAACATAGCTTTGCAACTTAACTATAACTTAACCAATTTAACTATAGTAGTTTTCAGCATATATTACTACCGTCACTTTTTAGTAGGTATTGTCAAATAATTAACCACCGGTTCACTAAAGTGAATGCCGAAACCTGAGAAGAACCGGGACAAGAAACTCAGCAAGAGTTTTTCTTCTTTTTTAGTCAATAATTTACAGATGTAAATCTGTTTATGTAATGTATGTGAGATATATCTAAAAAAACATTTACAGAAAACATGTAAAACTTTTAACGTATCGATATTCAAACCCGCGACAATCATCCAAGAGGCGCCTCTTACGCAGCGTTATTTACAATAACGCTTTAAAAATGCATAAATCTTTAAAAATGTTTATAAAAGAATATATGTTATGAAATATACAACTCTTCCGTTACTGAGTGACTGATAGAAAACGCACTGCCGAATTTACTGGACGTAAAAATATTTCTCATTTAAGTTCCTTAAGAAGTGTAGGGAAAGCACTAGGAACCAATTTCTTGAAATTTCTACGGAAACAGGAAAAATGAGATTTCACTGTTTATGTTCAACGCAAACAAAGTTGCGGGCTAACACCCGTATTAACTCGTACTAATAATATTTAAAAAATATGATTTTCAAAAATATAAAATCCATATAATTTCTATCGATAAGAAAATCTGAGCCAGTCTACCGTTGCCATAAATACAATTATAATGCCTCCACTAGATTTACATTTTGATTGAGCGAGAGTTTACTTCAAGTTAACGAATGTATTACCATACTATAGAGCGGTGTGAAAGGACAATATTCAAGGGTTCAAATCCGTTTAAATTTTGATACTAATTTGAATATTTATAATGTATATGTATATTTCTCTGCGATTATAGACAGTCTAGGACAGTGTATTAATTAATTATTAATAAATAATTTTAATTTATTAATATTTTAAACTAATCTTGATATGTTTGCTTTCGTCTGTATCTTATATAAAGTCTTTTATAAAGTTTCAGTTCGTTCATTCATGTGGAAGTATACTAATATCTATATTATAAAAAATACCATGGAAGCGCTAAGCGTATAGCGCAGTGTAACAGCGTCTGACTATACACGTAATGGTTATGGAGTCGATTCCCATTCAGGGGAATGATAATATTTGAATTATTTTCATTTTCCTGCTATGGTGACAAGACAAAGCGTGGCGCTGAGCTCATTCCACCACTAAAAACACAATTTCTCGAATTCGGACGGAAATTCGAGTGTCTTGACTTTGTCCTTCCTGCTTGCTATGCGGGAAAAAGCGTGAAACTGAAAGAAAAAACCCAATATCTTGAATATACAGGATTTTTACTTTCTATATTTTAAAAAATATTTACAAAGAATTTACTTAGTAATTCACAACCACCTTAACCGGGTTTTAAAATAAATCACTTAAAAAATCTAAATTTTCATACATTTTCTTTCTTGTGTTCCGTTTAGTATGTCGGAAAAACATGTCTCCATATATCTTTTCCAGGAGTTACACCTTCCGGATGCCCAAATAGGCGATGGCTGGGTTTAATGAAGCAGAATATGATAGCTAATGGACTGACCACTGAGGATATTGCAAAATATAAGAGATTACAGGTAAGTAGAAAAAGACTGTTAAACCAAACAAATTTTCAAAATAACTTTTTTTTAAACACTACTCTAAAACTCACAATCTTAAATAGATATTTCATTATAGATAGGACGTTACTCAGGGGTGCTTTTAGTAAGATTGATTTCATGTCAGCCAATAAAAAGTAAAGCTTTAGTCTCGCTGGAAATCTTTTTAAAGTTCAACATTTAAAGTAAACAAAGATTAATGATCTATATCTATATCGAATTGATATATGTACTTTTTATAATATATTGAAACTTCGTATAAATTTACAGAAAAAGCTCATAATGTATCGTTATTATAGTATCGTTGACCGTCAATACATTTTTTTATTAAATTAAACGTGCCTGACTTCATACAAAAACTTCCACTATAAATAATCTTGTTTCGTAAAGCAAATAATTCAATCAAAAACTTTACGGTTGTCCAAACAGTAAAAATGTACTAAACCTGCCTTGCCAACTCACTAACCTCTAGTGTACCGGAAATGAAAAGAGCGCCCTCTATCGAATATTGTATCGCTTCCGAATGTGGACGTTCCGATATAGCCAGTTGTTTTGAGCAGGATTTACCGTCAGTTTCTATTTATTGCTTTGAATTTTTTGGTAAAGATAATTCTTTGTGATTGTAGCAAAGAAAAAACATTATATATCTTTTTTTTTCATATGAATGTGGTTTTTCATAATAATTTTAGTCTATGCCCGTGAATTGAAATCTGTTATAAAATTTATTTTACTTTTTAATTTAAGTGGACTGCTTAGAAAATATGACTCGAAAGAGGGCTTGACTTAACCTTAACACTAAATCAAATCACCAACCTGTCCTAAGACAAGGCAAGGCAAATTAATGCAAGCTTTAGTACTATAGCTATAGTACTTTAATACATTCTGATACATACAAACATAATATGTTTTCAATCAAATATAATTTGTTATAATTGTTACAGCGTGAATAAGAGTTTCAAACGAAGCTTTCCAGCAGCTTCACCTTTTTCTCCACATAACAGGGTAGTCAGAGAGAACCTAATAAAAAGAAACGTCGTTCTCGATTTTCCAAATTTTTCATCATAAGCATGTAATTGTTTTACAGTGAAATTCATTAAATATTATATATAGAAACAAATTATTTACGAAAACAGACAAAACTAGTATTTACAGCTAGTTTAACTTTTCGACGAAGCAATTTAAAAGTATTGTATATATGCGACAAAGCGTAAGCCTGTAAAGAATGTAACCGGTCCGTTCAGTCGATAGTTTAGGAATTTCCCCATGAAACACCCCATTGGTCTCGAAAAGATATTGAAACGGGTCGGAAACCTCAGGTAGAGACGGTAATAATATAATTTATTAGAGACGATTATAGATTGAACGATATATTACTTCCAAATTAATATATTCGTTCACTCTACACTCTGTTCTACAAACTGGTAAGAGAAAACGCAACTGTAAGCTCCGCCACTCAACACGCAATGTCTCCATTTAATTTCATAAAGTGTACAATGAGTTACTAGGTTCTCTCTAAATAAACTAGGCGCGGGTTTGGATCCCGCTGCGTTCGAATTTGTATACGTTTTTTTAAAAATATGTGCCTCAATTTCCTAATTTATTTGCTTTCTGTTTGTAGTCAAATCTTGGATTGCCACAAAATAATGGTCGAAAATACTAGAAGAAAAACAATGATCTAAATTAGTTTTTCTGTTTGCCTATTCCTTTGTGCACGCTAATCTCAGAAGCGGTTTCACCAATTTTAATGCAGTTTTGACTCTAATTTTGGTAAATTTCTCTTAACACTTACTGTTTATTTTATTTCGGTTTTATTTTAATCGGTTCATAAAAAAAATAAAACCATTTAAATTGCAAATTCAAGCAAAGTTTGTGTTTTAAGTAAGCACACGGGCGAGTGATAAGACTAATTAGTTTAGTCGTGTAGTTTACGCAGGCGAAGTCGCGAGTGGGTCGCTAGTAGATAATAAATTTTATTTTATCCCTTCATACGTATTTATTGACTATTTCGATGAACTGATTTCTATTACAAACATACTAGCCATCAAGCCCCCCCCCCCCCTTTAAATCCTTCCACAAATACCTGCAACTTTATTATTCTATACAACTTAAACTGTAGTTACATCAACAGGCGCATCTTGAAAATTTAATACTACAGTAGTTACAATATTGATATTGCGGTTGCCTAGAAATAGTTTGGTATTCAACTCGTTAATGCTCCGTTGGCGAATTCGCCAGTGACTGCTCAAATATTCAAAACATACGGACAAACAAACCTCGTTACTTGTAGCTAACTAAACTCTGATGTAAGCTAAAGAGGAATTAGTGGATGGTTTTTTTATGATTATTCACTTGATCGTGGTTCAGTGGGATTGCGTCTGAATGGAAACGCAATTGGTTGTGGGTTAGCAATGATTATAATTTCATTAATTTCTCCGCTCTGGTGAAGAAGACAAAGAGTGGCGTTGAGGCCACTCAACATTCGCCTCTCAACATTCAATGTTTTTAGTTCGGGCGTAAAGCGGAGAACGGAGTGTCTTGGCACTAGGTTCTATCTGATTACCATGCTATGCGGGACACAGCGTAATAGCTCGATTGGACGAAGTCTCTTTAGTTTAATTTTGTTGAAGAAATCTCAGTTAGTGTTTAAGCTCTCCATGTACTTGTTATTCTAATTGTTAAATACATTACAATAATTATTTTACATAATATCATAACATTGATTTTTAGTATATTCTTATTGATTTTTTTATATTTAAAAAAATACAATACTCTTTTATAAAAATGTTATCTTGCACAATGCTTTGCCTTTAATAAAATGTGGCATTGCCTTCTACCCAAATTTTTCTTTAAGCCCACTTTACAAACGAAAACAGGAGAGCCGATTGATATTTTACTACACTTTATTTCACCTATCCCATAATAAAAAAGTAAAATATATGTATATATATTTATTTCAGTTTCACATTTTCTTTAGTTACATATGGGTACCTGTCTATTGAGATACTAGTACAATAGTAGTACTTGTATGGAGGGGGCGGGGCTCTTCCATAACGTTTCATTCATTTGACGAAACAAATATTCACAATATCTTTAAATGATTACAATACGAGTACCTAAAAAAAGGAAAAAAATAACCTATTTCAAATATAAATAAAAATTAAACAAGGGCAAAGCATATGATAAACGTGTGTAATATGTGTTATAAACATACATATTACACACGTTTATCCATAAGTATACAAATAAATAAAATTGTAGTGTCTGTTTGTGTATTAAAATAACAGTCTTTTACTAAATGTACACATGTACAATGTACATATACCAAAATAACATTTTTTACAAATTTTGCCTGTCTGTTTGTTCCGGCCAATCTCTGGACCGGCTGGGCCGATTTTCACGGAACTTTCACAGGCAGATAGGAGATGTAATAAGGATTAACTTACTTTATTATAGAATTCCACGCGGTCTAGTATTATATATTACTGTACACATATATACAAAATATTATATAAAATTTATATTCAGACTTGCAATCACAAAAGGAATTTTATACTTCATAAAATATCATAGCAGCAATGGAGTAGCTTTCGCACAGTGTTTTAGACATTGCTAACGTTTACATGTTCATAATTCAGTGCGACCGCTACAAACTACCTGCAGCTTTCAATTTCAACTGTACTGTAATAGACGATCATTATATTTTCATAAATTGAGTAAACGATCCGGTTGACTGGAGGCTTTGTCGTGATTCGTGAATTCAATTAATTTAGTAGAATTTTAGTAGACCAGTTGCCTTAGCCACAGGTACACTTTATTCAAAAATGTATGTAAAACACATGGTACTGTGTGTAATATTTGTTTGGGTAACTTAATGTGTTTTTTTTTAAATCAGCTTTCTGTACCTACTTCTTATCCATTGAAATTTGAACTGTGTAAAGTTTCATACTCATCCGGTACCAAATTTTCTACAAAAAGAGGTAAAACTTTAACCTCTTTTGTTAACATTTTTTAAAGTGTTATTCCCACACTAAGGAAAACGTATAAAAATTTGAACGCAGCGGGATTTGAACCCGCGCCTCTTGAAAACCGTTCAAGCGCTCTGACCGCTAAGCCATGCGTACTACACCCGGCTAATTCAATACAAATTCATTCATATGTCCATGTAGATGATGGTAATTCTTAACACAACTTGTTTGTCTAAATAAATATTCCATATCTATGTTTTGTTGAATCGCCGTTACTTCAAAGAACGTGTCGTAAACGTACGAAGTTAGATTTAGAAATATATGTAGATTTGTATCTGTCTGGTTTTGGTTTGGTTTTTTAAAAAAATCTATTATTTATATATTTGCTTTTACACATTTCTTATTTATAGAAAGACATCTATAATAAAAATTATAAGTGGTAGAGAAAAATAAAGCTCGCATACCAACAGAATCAGAGAGAACTTTGAACACTCTACTTTCTGCCCGTAATTGAGTCACTGCGTATTGAGTGACAGAACTCAACGCCGCACTATATATAGCCAGATCCAGGAAATGAAAACAATTTAAAACTTATAATACATAGTGGGCATCAAACCCACAATAAATTGCGACGACCATTCCGACGGTAACATGCAATGCCTCCGAAGGAAGCTATTGTATTACAAAATAGTAAATGTATAGCGATTTGTCATTTTAATGTTCGTATAAAATATATTATGAATAGTACTGCTGGTCATTATTTACTCGGTTCACCAAAGCGCTTAAGTAATAACAAAGCGGTCGCTCCATAGACTGAGCGTAAACTTTTAAAATCCTCTTAAAATTTACAACAAAAGAGGACAAATTTTACATAAAATAATAGTGTACCACTCATTGTTATGTAAAATGGATATAGCCATTTAGAAGTTTTAATTTATACGAGAAATTATTTTAGAGCTATGCCTCGTCTTTTGGCAGCCCCGAGTTTAAACCTTAATCTTCTTAAAATTTAGTGTTGCTGATAAAATTTGTTTATTTGCACCTTTATTAAATTATTTGAGAATTATACTCAAAGTAAAGGCAGGCAGGAAGCGCGTAATGTGTTTCGACACTCCGTTCTCCACTTTCTGAGCTCAGTGATGAGTTCTACCACTCCACAAGTGGTAGAACTCATCACTGCGCATTGTTTCTAGATCTCAGAAATGGAAATAAATTAAATATTAGCATTCCCCAGAGTAGAAATCGAACCCGCAACATATCCCGTTTCTCGCGACCTCTTTTTTAAAGATACATAAGATACGACTCACAAAAAAATAAGACCACCAACAAAAACGACTAATGCTTTAAACTACGCAAAGCTTAGAGTCAAGAGATTTAGCAACACTAGAAAATTAACAAAAAAAAATTTATATTAAATTAAATACAAATAATAAAAAAAAGTGTTTTTATACTATTTTTAAATATAAAATGCTATCTTTAAAATTTCTTTAGTACCTAGGTAACTAAAAGGTAAATAAAAAATTGAACAAACCAGAATGATTTCAAAACCAGAAACTGCTTCTGCCTGCTATTGGTTGTAGGTTCGATGCCCAGTCGGTGAAATGATTATATATAAATAATTTTCATATCTTCGCCCTGGTACAAGAAATAGTGCGGTGTTGAGTTCCTATCCCTCTCCCCCACTAAACATGCAATGTTTCGAATTCCGCCGGAAAATGGTGCAAGGAGTATTGTCACTCTAGTTTCTCTTGGAATACACTGCTAAGCGGAATAAAATATGAAGCAGTTTTTTTTATTTTAAAACGATCATATATTAACAATGATTTCAATTCAGAAGATATTGCTGTAACCGCAATTCTGATAACTGTAGACCAGTTACATCTTACCACAAGACTACAGCTACCTTATATATACTAATTTGTCAAGGTGTCTAACGCAGTGCAAAAGCGTTACAATATATGCAAGTGTATACAATATTGAATATTAATAGCTCTTTGTATACGGCACACATACTACCCTGCCCTTATTTTAATGAAGTGTAGTAAAAGTAATGTTTAGAAAATGTATAACAATTTGACACTAAGGATTCTAACCCGCGTCTCTTGGGAACCGTCAAAGCACTATGACCGCTAAGTCGTGCGTTCATTGCATCTAAGAGCCGCGGGTTCGAATACTGATGTGTCCAAAAGTCCAAAATCTTTTTCACCTTATAAGACATATTTAGAAAACGTATAATTTTTATATAACATAAGGAACATATTTTTTTAAATATGTCTTTTTCAATTTTTTTAAGTGTTTGAATAACACTTAGTATGTGGGTAGCAGAAATTTGTAAAAATCTCTCTACAGAGATGCTAACAACAAATATAAGTTGTAATAAGCATTAAAGAATTTCGACGTACGAGCTCGTAGCTGGATGTAGAACGCATGGCTTAGCGGTCAGAGCGCTTGAGCAGTTTTGAATCGGCGCAGGTTCAAATCCCGTCGCGTTCAAATTTTTAAGTGTGCAAATAACACTTTAAAAAATGTTATAAAATAAGTATGAATGTCACTTTAATAATGGTACAAATAAGTTGTGAAAGTGTAAGGATGGTTGGATAGACGTTTGTTATAACGCACAAAACTACAGAGCGGATTAAAATGAAACTTTAGACTTCATGCCAGATAGTCTGAATGAAGCCTGTGGAAGGATATAGCCATAGGCAATTTTTTCTACAATCAAAAGGTAGGAACTATTTTAAATTGAAAACGAAGTTATTAATAAATTTAATTTATGGTTATAATATAAAGTACTTAACGAGTAGTTAAAGCTTGGATCTCAATTTAAGAAAAATTAATCGGACGAACACGTTGCCTAGGGAACGCGTATTTTACGCGTCAATGAATTTACTAGTAATATCTAAATATGATTAACTAATTATTCAACTGTATAAAACTCACGATATCTGTGCAAAAAGACTAAAAAAAACTATGGAAATTCTATAAGCTTTATTCTTATCCAAGCAATTTTTCTACATAATTCATTATAAAAAACGTAAAAATTGCAATACTAATACAAACAAACTTACTTGACAAATAAAATTTCGCACATACATGTAACACCTTCACCCTTTAATAATTAAGCCAGAAGCGCTTGGTTTGTATCTAGTGGAGCGTCTCTGGCAGAATATTTGAAACTAATTATTAAGTTTCAGCGCTCATCCCCACGTTATCTTCAATTTTGCATCGCTCTATATATAAAGTATTGCTTTCGTAATGAGGACTGAACTAGTTTTGTTATAATTAAAGTTAAGCTTCTGTTATAAATATAAACTTTTATTAGCTGTTAAATTTCAAATTAACATTATCGAAAGTTTCAAATTTTATGTGAGAATGTTTTGATACATAAACATTATTTTAATAATAATTTTAATGGGTTATTTACACAAAATCGATATTTATTGAATCGATAAATTTAATGGAGGAATGATTATATTTAATTGTCTTTTATAACTCGCAGTTCGCTGCTTTAGTAAGAAAAAGCGTGGTGTTGAGTTCCGCCATTTTGTTGTTTTAAATTCGGGCGGTTATTGTTATGCTATTCTATCTGAAGTCATTTAATAAAGAAAAAAAACTTGAAATTTACTCTATTCTTTACTTCAAAAACACTTTAAAATTGTTTCCACTAGTTCATTTATAATATGTACAATATAAAGCTAAAGCCAGTAAAATAAGGTTACAAGCAATATTAGAAATTGACAAATCAAAGCATCCGGTTTAAAACGTCCGCCAACGGAAATGGTTCCGCCGAAGCCTCCTTCGGGACTTCCATTTCTGCATGTCGTATGCATTTGGATAAATACTTAATAATATTAAAGAAAAGCTTTCATTTTATTTTATGTTATTTGCAATCTTATTTATAAATAATGGTAATATTTTAAGATTTAGATATATAATAAAATATATTATTAACATTTTAAACGCTTACACACACGCTTAGGAAATTGAAAAACCTATTTAGAAAACATATAAAAATTTTAACGGAGGGTCTCTTGGACGATTTCCAAGTGGCCCGGGTTCGAATACCAGAATATATATGATTTAATGTCATTTCAACGGGGAAGAAGTACAATTAATATTATTTATACATATAATAAAAATGTAACTGATCACTGTCTGTTCATGGAAGATATATGAAAAAAATATTATTGATATACCCGAAACAATGATTATTAATTTTCTTTTCTGTTTGTCGGTGCGGTAGTCCCCGCTAATCTCAGAAACTTAACCGATTCAAATGTAATTTTCACTTTTGTATTGTGTTAAGCTTTTCTTAACATAAAATATTTATTTATAAAAAATATATTTATTTAAAATATTATTTTAAAATTACAACAATTTAGTTATTAATTAAGCAAAGTTTCTTACTATAAGTGAAATCGCGGGGTGGCGAAAAAACTAAATAGTTAAGTCGTGTAGTTTTCTTCTTTCTAAATAAACATTCCTCACACACACATGTGTTTGACATACACTTTACATGATATACATACACGTTGTTAAGGCAACGCTTATTTTACACATCAAGAAAGCTACTGTTCTAGTAATAATAATGAAGACCGATTTTAATATATCAAAATTATGTATTATGTATATACAATATATAACACATTATTATATATTCACTTTGTTTCAAAAAGGCAAGACAAGTGCTGTTTGAATGTTTTGATTTCATATAACAATTTAATGACATTAGTGTGTATTTTTATTTATTTTTACGTTTACTCCATTCTCATTGCGTTTCGAGTTACGAAACTCAATGCTCTATTTCTCATATCCTTATTGACATTAAATACAAACATTGAACCGAGTAAAAAACTATTTTCAAATGTAACCATTTACCACCGACGGCGTTACGAGGGATTTTTATTTAAGCGATAAATATAATCATTAAAAACATTCAAATTCAAAATATCCTTTATTCAAATAGACATTTGCAAGCGCCTTTGACTCGTCGAATGAACATACTCTTTGTAAATATAAAAGTTACAAATAACAAGAAAATGATAGAAAGACTAAAATAAAACGTTTTTTTTTAACATTTTTAAAGTGTTAATCGCACACTTAGGAAATTGAAAAATACATATTCAGAAAACTTATAAAAATTTTAACGCAGCGGGATTTGAACCCGCGCCTCTTGAAACCAGTTCAAGCGCTCTGACTCTACAGAGATGCTAACAACAAATATAAGTTGTAATAAGCGTATAATAATTTCAACGTAGCTGGATGTAGAATGCATGGCGTAGCGGTCAAAGCGTTTGAACGGTTTTCAAGAGGCGCGGGTTCAAATCCCGCTGCGTTCAAGTTTTTATACGTTTTCTAAATATGTATTTTTAAAATAAAACTATTAGCACAAGAGATTTCAATTTAAAATGAAAAGATAACACGAGATTTGCCTCACAATATTCAATATTCGTAGACTAGGACGGCGCCTGGTGTTACCGACACTACAGGCAGCAGTACGATACCGCTGAGATTCACTTGCATACATGAGTGAAATTCGCTTATCCTTTTACAGAGTAATGTATCGATAGACGTTTAGAGCCCTAAAAATTTGAACGCACCATTCTCCTTTGAAAAATGATTCTTCGAAGAATAAAATTATTTTTTGGGTAGCAGTAATTTGTAATTCTCTCTACAGTAATAAGCGTATAAGAATTTCGAAATGGTGGATGAAGAACGCAACGCAATTAGCGGTCAGAGCGCTTTGAGGTTTCTATGTCGCGGGTTCGAATTAAATTTTTTATACTTTTTCTAAATATGCTTTTTTATAACAGGTTACATTAATAAACACAAAAAAAAACAATTAAATTGAAAGAAAAAATATTAAAAGCAAAGCGGGCGCCCGACTCGGGATTTTTCTCTATTATCACAGAGTAATAACCTCTCCACTAGTACAAGTGTATACTCATTCAAACTCTCTCGATATACGTAGTTAACGTCGCAAATCGATTTACATAAATGGATTTCCCCGCAAATAGCTCGCTTCATTACTATTCAGCTGACTGAAGTCTAAATATACAAGCACTTTCACCAAACGCCTAGAATAAACCTAGATATTTTCGATGTATCTATTTTAGTTAGACGTTATTGTTGTATTGATTTCGCTTTCTATAACACTTTTACTTTGGATTGAAACAGTTTAAGCTTAATTTAGAAGTTTAAAATGATCTGATCTGAATGAAATCATTTGTTACCTAAATTAGAAATCAACGTGGTGCAGTGAAATTGCGTCAGAATTTAAGTTCGTGAGTTCCATCCCAGCCCGGAGAAATGGTAATATTTGAATTACTCTATTGTTCTATCAAAACTCAATGCTTCGATTTCAGTAGGCAAGTGAAGAACGGAGTGTCTTAACACTAAGTTCTCTCTGACTACTCTGCTATGCGCGAAAAAGCGTGAAGCTGCAAAAAAAATAAATTAACCTCAAAGTTAAAGCTCTGTGTAAGTTAGATATTACAAGTTTCCTGTGTTTAGATAAAAAATACCTAAAAATTGTCGCGGAGATATGAAAATAATTTAAATATTCATTTATAACATTTTTTTTTGAAAGTTTTATTCACACACTTAGGAAATTAAAAAAGACATATTTAGAAAATGTATAAAAATTTTAACGCAGCGGCATTTGAACCCACGTCTCTTTCAAGAGGCTTTCTTTTGAAGAGACGTGGGTTCAAATCCCGCTGCCTTTAAAATTTTTATACGTTTTCTAAATGTATTTTTTAAATATTCATTAACCCGAGGAATCGAACCCCCAATCATCGCTATTGTAGCTCACATTAGCTGTCGAGTAATTTCCCGCTAAATTTAACTACTAAATTTTCTGACAAAAAGAATATTCTATATATCATAACCTACACTTATTACTTTAAATACAATAAAACAAAAAAAAACATCTACAATTACATTAGTATATACCAAGAGCTTCTAAGGCAAAGAGAAAATGTCGGTTCCTCGTTCTGAAATGTACCAAGTCTTGCACCTTACATTACAGGGTTTCAACGACGTATGTCTCCCGCGGGGCAGTTATAAGCTACTTCCTTAAAGGAGATGTATTATGTAAAGAAATATCCAATTTATTTTAAATTTGATAAAATATTGCTTTGAAGATACTTAGGTAATGTTATATTGGTTTTCGGCTCCGCTTTAGCCACGTTTATACTAGGAACATTTTGAAAGAAAAGTAGCTTTAAGCCTTTTGAAATTAGTGCCAAGACACACTGCTCTCCGTTTTTCGTCTAAAGTCGAGATATTACGGGCAATTATTGGTAAAAACTACATCCACGTCATTCCAAAATATACTTATAATGGATTAATGAAGTAGAAGTCCGTTTGAGTTCGTTTTATTGTCCTATTACTTTTCATACATTGTGAGCATTTCATTCAGAGTCATCAAAAGGCCGATCAGTGACATTATCTGGCAGTAAACATTTTATACGTCATAAAAGCGACCTACTCGACTGTATATTGCAAATGTATGTATGAAAAAATTTTGCTATTTTTATATTTTTTTCAGGCTTTTTACAGCTGAGCAAGGTAGACAAAGAGAGAGCCAGAGAGTCAAGCCTCCGCTCTCCACTTTCCGACCGTATTTGAAACATTGCGTGTTGAGTGGGGAACTAAACGCAGCGTTTTGTTTTGGGCGGAGAAATCAAAATAATTGCTACAATTGAGAATCGAACCCACAACCATCCCGTATACAGTTAAGCGCTGCACCACAATTTCCTCATATGTGTACTATATATATTTGTATATTTAGCGCATTTACCAGTTTAGGGTATTAAGTCTTAAAACAACAGACATTCTGTGTTGGGTGGTGATCGCGATTCCGACGTTTTATGTACCAGACTAGAAAAGTTATAATTATTATCATAAGCACTCCTTTGAGTGAGGATCGAACCCACAACCCTAAGTGTGATGTGTCATTCATGACACATGTCCACCGCACCACTATGGTCAGAATGTTTTAAAGCTATGCTGGTAATTTTATGCAGGCCTGAAATATGGATTCATATTTTACTATGAACAATATTGATATTTATGTCTACTATAGGGGTTTTTAAACATTTTTTCCAGATTGATGAGAAAGCAGATATAAATTGATACAAAATTTTTACTCGTTATTAACCTCTTTGTTTGTCCACCGTAATGTAAGGACTTATTTATATTATACTTATATGTAAAACGAAAATTATACGAATGACATATTATGCGGTAACGTCGTCTGAAAACTTATATGAAAAAGATTATATAAACATTAGGAATATATAAAATTAATAAATTAAATATTTTACACGTGTGTTTGGCATACGTTTTTGTATCGAGTGAAATACAATAAAGAAAGCGGAAGTTCCGTTACGTTGAAATTTTTTTAACTTTTGTTAAAATACAATACCTACTGTCGTGGATAAATATTCTAGACTGGTGTAATATATAGTATATATAATATATTATATATACTATAATACATATAATATATATATATATATATATATATATGATACAGTATATATTATATATACTGGTACTTTTAATGCAAATCATTCATCCACTGTCGTTCAAGCATTTAGGTTTGTAAAAACTTTTTTCTGAACTAATGAAAATTGACGCCTTTTAACGGATTTTTAACAATTAAGATAAATGAAACCTATTTAGGTTTAATTTACGAACAATAAGTGAATTTTTGACGGTCCTTTTACTACGGAGTAATTTAACTTAAAATTTGTATTATAAAGTTTATAGTGCTACTTTGCTTGGGTATAAAGAAAATATTTAAGCCCCTTTTTCCGAAAATGATGGGGATAGTTCCTCTGCCATTTGAAATTTGGCATAATTAAAATTTATATAGAGAAGTGCTAGGGTGTGTAATATAATGTCTTCTAGTGTGTATTTATATAACGCACCGGTAAATAGGGATAATAAACCTGTATCGCCACTGCTGTATCAGGTACCTGTATCAGGCTTCACGTAATAAGAATAGTGAAATTCTAAAATGTTTTCCCAAAAATTTGAGAAACTCTACTTTATATATGAAATTACTTAAAAAAATTTTTTTTTTCAATTTATTAAATACTATAATATATGACTATAATACAAATTTAAAAATACGAATGTATCCTCTCTCAGTTTCTGGAAAATTACTATAGAAAATTTTGGATAGAAGTTTTCAAAGTATTTTTTGCAAAATCAAAAGGTACGGGAACTTTGACTCGTATTTATAGTTTTCAATAGTTTTCAGCAATAGGCCTCAACAGTTCCGTTCGAATAACATTTAAGACCCAATATATAATACTTCCGTAGTAAATGTACAATGGTCGATGCTAATTGGGATATATATGTGTGATCTATTTTTGAAATATTTTATTAATATAAAAAAAATTTTTGTATGGAAAAATAAAATGTAAATATAAATATTGTATTATAATAGTTTTAAATAACTAATGAATAATGTCGTTATTGATCTTAGTCTTGTGAGTCAAGGAAGCAGGCTGGATTTACATCTAATAGTAGTGGATTCTATTTCTTTTACATTTTCAAAGTGTTATTCACATACTAATGATATGAAAAAACAGTTTTAGGAAACGTATAAAAATTTAAACGCAACGGAAATTCGAACCTTCGTTTATTGGTAACCATCCAAGCGCTCTGACCGCTAAGCCATGCGTTCTACAACCGGCTGTGTTAAAATTATTATGAACTTATTTCAACTTATTTTTGTTGTTAGCATCGCATTATCTAGGTTAGCACTGAAAGCACTTGGACGGTCTTAAAGAAGCGCCGGTTCGTATACCGCTACGTTTAAATTTTTATACAATTTTTATATAATTTCAATAATGCTTGTTAAAAAAATAGACTATTGCTATTAATATACATACGAATATATATCCGTGTAAAGTTACTAAAGAACTAATTTATATTTTTAATATTTTGGTTACTCCAGCCATAAGCAGGATGTACTTAAATCGGCATTACATTCACCAGTTAGTGAGCAATATCGCTGAAATTGACAGAACTATCAACTAGAAAGTCATAAATACCAGCAAATTAAGTAGTAATAACATCGACAAGCAAATAAAATTCGATTGCGGTTCGTTGCTTTCAATATCGACGCTTTATTCTTGAAAAATTAAGAGTCTCAAACTAATTATAACTCGCTGAACGCCCCGAGCTATTATTCTTAGTTTAAAGCAAGGGTCGGGTAGCTATCACTGGCAGACTCCAGTTATATACCCGTTTCTCCGTTTGAGAGAACGATCAAGTGTTAATTGGAAAAGACATAAAAAAACGATCGTAACATTCATTTATTTCTGAAATAACTAAAAAGTTTGTGAAAACCTTGGATGAATTTATTTACTAGATTAAGTTGGTATGGCTTATAGATTAGTTTGTAGGTGAATTTTTTGAGTATATATTATATTATATACTCATAAAGTATGTTGTAATATACTGACATTCAGCAGTTCTGGGTTCGATTCCCCATCGGGGGATTATTATATATATTTTTTTCAAGACAAAGCAAGGGCGGTTTTTGTTCAGCCGCCCAAAACATAATGTCTCGATTTCGGGTGAAAAATGAATTAGATCAGCAAACGTCACTGTCAGCTTGACATGTCAATTGTACCAACATAATTTATCTAACTTGTAGACTAGCTTTATACACTAAATTAAGGCTTAAATCTTTAGTAAATCCTATTCTATTATACACACTGACTGTCTGGGTGTATGGAAAACTACAGGTAGGTAGGTTTTTAATAGGCTTTTATTAGTTTTATCTGTTACTGAAATCTCATATTCGTGTTTTCACCCATTTGTTTTGGTCAGATTAGTTTCAAAATATGCATACGCGTCCGGATTCTACGTTTCGATATACTATTTTATGGTTTATCGGTTTTTTTTTAAATTAATGAATAACCAAAAAAGAAACACAACATCTATACAAAGTTGTTTTAGACGAAGTTAAAGACATATTTACAAATTTCTGCTACCCAAAGATTATTCTACGAACAATCATTTGGCAAGAGCCACTGCTATTAATTAAATACATATTATTTTTTTTAAATTTTTTAAAATGTTATTATCACACTAAAGAAATTGAAAAAGACATATTTAGAAATTCGTAAAATTCTCTCTACAGAGATGGTAACAATAAATATAAGTTGTAATAAGTGTATAAGAATTTCAACATAGCTGGATGTAGAACGCATGGCTTGGCGGTCAGAGCTCTTAAACGGTTTTCAAGGGGCGCGGGTTCAAATCCAGCTGCTTTCAAATTTTTATACGTTTTCTAAATATGTCTTTTTCAATTTCCGTAGTGTGCGAATAACACTTTACGAAATGTTAAAAAATATATATATTTAGACGAAGTTTTCTATATTTTATATAAGCATTTAATAACTTATCTTCTCCTTTTAGAACTAGTCATTTAAAATGTACGCATAATACACTTTAGCTGGAGCGTGGAACATCTATTGTCTCAGCAAATATCATGGGAAAGAGGCATGAATGTTTCATGTAGACGCTTTCAGTTGTTTAAACACTTGACGAGATTATTCGCGATAACAGTGCAGACAGACAATGCTGTGTCCTTTACACCCTTTTGAGCATTGCGATTAAATTTTAAAATGATCTTTTATTTTTCACATATCTACATATATGTATTGTTTTATTAGCTTATGCTATCTATTTACCCAATGATGCAATTGTGTGACAGGATCTGACTATATCCACTGACGGTTGTTGGTTCGATTCTAACCCGCGGCCAGGTTTATTTGTAAATGACTTTAATTTCCCCGATATATTGCACCGCAGGGTGTGCCCTTGGGATCGTTGACCCCTCTCTCAAGCAGCCATACAATGCTTGCATTTTTGCAAGGATTGAGCATCCTCATCCCTCACTGTGTTGCTGTCAAGACCATATTGATCTTAAAAAGCAATGGCGAAAAAAAAATCCCCGCTCGCCTGCGGCATTGAGTTCCCCCACTCTACTCGCAATGTCTCGAAATCAGATTTTTTCACTAACTTGTCTCTGCCTACCCTGTTATACAGGAAAAACAGTGAAGCTCTAAGAAAACTTTATCATTGTCGTTAAAATTGAACTTGGGTGTTTCAAACTGATGTATTTCCCCGACCTGTTTAAAAAATTATAAAATGATTAACTGCAGTGACCTCATTACACTAAAAAATACTTAATTATCAATTCTTAATCAAAAACGCGTAAAAATAAAAAATATTTTATTTTGTATCAATTACAAGTCAAGACCAAGCCAACACCAAGTCGAGCATCCAGTAATTTGTGACTAGAAAAAAAACCTGTACTGTTTCAATATGTTTTATTGTTTTTTTTAGTTTACGGTCTGCTGTATACACCGCATAGTGGCATCCACGCGCAACTTCGCCCGCGTGGTGTATTGATAAAAAATAGCCTATATCTTTATCCAAGCTTCAGACAATTCATATCAAATCATTTATACACTTACACAGATAAATAAACAGACGGACAGACAACTTGCTTACTCCATATTTATCGTTAGATTATATATATATAGCTTCACAATTTTTCCCGCATACCAAGGTAGTGACTCCACTTTCAAATGAAAGTTATTAAATTATGATCATTCGCCCGAGTCGGAATCGAACCCACACCGCCACGCCACCACAATGCAGATTATGGCCAAATAACACAATTTTTTTTTTAATGGTGTATTCTAATTCTATTTGTTATTTTGATGTATATATCAGAATAGCAAATAGTATACTCGTAGCTATATTACTGCAAAACTTCACCTAATTTCGGAGGTTTTACGTGAAAGACAAACAAACAGGCATCCATCCTAACAAACTAAACAATTTTATTATTACTAGCGCTCTCAGTGAACACGCTCTTGCGGCTTCTACTGCGTAAATTAAAGTTTCATAAAACAGTTATTTAATAGCAATTTTGTCGAACAAAATTTAAATAGTTAAAACTTTTTTTTATTTTTGAACCGCTTGAAATAAAAGATTACCAAAATATAGCAGTTAAAACTGCTGTTAATTCAGTAAAACGGTTACTGAGATTAGCACACACAAACCGAAAAAAATTGAGTTCTATTACAATGATATATGCCGCCAATAAAAAAAGAAATTCTAAATATCTTCCATGTTATTATATGTAAATTACACATAAATTACCAACGTCATATTATTCATTAATTCTCATTTATTGTTATTACTTTGATAAGGAATATAAAGTTATAAATGGTAAGTTTGTTATATTTGTTTACTATATATACGGTCACGTAAAACCGCAGCATATTCTTATCGTACAGAGTCGCGGCTAGGCTCTTGTTAGTCAAATTGTGAGAGAAAAAAAAAAAAAATCCTAAGCCAAAAATGTACATGCATATTATTTTATTACTTGCCGTAAGTATTACTTTCAAATTTCTAGATTTCTTCTTTCAAAATCATTCATTTATTTACAAAGTATACTTATAGAGGCCATCGTGGTTCAATGGGACAGCGTCTGATGGTATCACGAAGGTTATGGGCTCGATTCTCACTCGGGAGAATGGTTATATTTAAATTATTTTCATTTCGTCACTCTGTTAAGAAGACAAAGTTCGAATTTGGGCGGCAAGTGGAAAACGGAATATCTTGACACTAGGTTCTCTCTCTAATTTCTATGCAGAAAAAAGTGTGAAGCTGAGTATACTTGAGTGTGTAGAATAGAAGTCCACAAACAATTTCAGATCTGCCCCTGGAAGTATTTAAAGGCAATATTGAAAACATGTTATTAAAGAAATTATATTTATTAAGGTGTTGTTGGTGTTCACTCGGCAGTATAATGAATTATTAATTGATTGTTAAATTATATTTAACAAAAAATCATTGATCTTATATTGCTTCCTTTTGTTTCAGTTAACTTCTTCAGTGCATCTACTTCAATTGGATAAAGTGCAACTATCGAAACGAGGTACGCATTAAATTTGAATATGAAATTCATTACAGTTTTAGTCAAATTACAAAAAAACACCTATCCAAAACGCAATCGTAAAAAAAAAATAAGAAATTATAGCAGAATTTGAAACCACTATCTCGATCTATTTTTAGTAAAATATAACTAAATAAAATATTATATACTTTTTCTTTTTAAGGTATCCCGGATAGATGTACGCCGTTCTCAGTATACAAACTTGATTGTAACATTTGCATGTGCAGCGCTGCTGGTGTTATTGTGGGCTGTACAAAGATGGCATGTCATGGTATGAGAAAAATATATGAACTGAAATTAATACCTAGAAGTGATAAATATGTAAAAACAAATCGTAAAACTGTGTTAATTTGAACGCAGCGGGGTTTGAACCCGCGCCTCTTTGGAACCGTCCAAGCGCTCTGACCGCTAAGCCATGCGTTTCCAAGAGGTGCGGGTGTTTCCAAGAGGTGCGTGTGTTGATTCTTATTTTACACGTTTTCTAAATTGAAATCTATGTTTTTCAATTTCCTAAGTGCATGAATGCTAAAAATAGGTAAAAAACATTATTACAGCAGGGTACTTAATCCACTATCAATATTAAAGAAAACTTAGTATTTTTATCTTTAAACATTTTTACAGTGTTATTCGCACACTCTGGAAATTGAAAAAGACATATTTAGAAAACGTATAAAAATTTGAACGCAGCGGGATCCGCGGGCGGGAACGGGAGTGGGAAAGTGTTATTCGCACACTTTAACAAAAATGTTTAAAGAAATATATATTTAATAAATAGCCTTCTCTCTTGCCAAACGATTGTTCGTAGAATAATCTTTGGGTAGCAGAAATTTGTAAAAATCTCTCTACAGAGATGCAAACAACAAACATAAGTTGTAATAAGCGTATAAGAACTTATTATATTATTTTTATATTTTAGGTATCTCGGATGAATGTACGCCGAATTCAGTATACAAAGTCGATTGTAATACGTGCGTTTGCAGCGCTACTGGCGTTGCGGCCTGTACTATGATGGAATGCCAATGTATGAAAAACCTTTAGAAAATAATACCTTTTTTTCAATTTCATACTTTTACCTGCATAGCAGGGTAGTGAGAGAGGACCTAGTGTCAAATCACTCTGTTCTCCACTTTCCGCCTGGATTTGAGACATCAACGGTGCTCGTTGTCTTGTTTATAATAATAATAATAATAAGCCTTTATTTTGGCATCCCTTTTCTTACAAAAATTTGTTAGTATTATTAGTAATAATAATAAAATAAGTAATAAGAAAATAAACTTAAAAAGGAAATTTAGTGAATTAATTGTTAGTTATTACAATTAGTGTTAGTTTTTGAGAAATGGATCCCATTTTTCTGGGTATATGCCTTCTCCATTTCGCTCCACAACTCTCTTTTTTTTTCTAAAACCATCCAGTTTTGTCTTTTTTACGCACAATCAATTGCGATTACAGTCAGGCCCACTGCTCCATGACGAATAATACTATACAATATTTGTATATATAGAAAATTTATCTTATTGATAATCGTAAAATGTCAAATAATCGCAGATTTTATATCCGCTATCCCAATCTATTTTAGATGTAAACTAATTACATTATATATTTAATGTTTTCAGCTACCCCGGATAGATGTACGCCAAACTCTGTATTTCAAATCGATTGTAATACGTGTATATGCACCTCAGCTGGCTTAGCGGCTTGTACATTGAAAGGATGCCTAAGTATGGAAAATATGTGAAATAATACATTGATATATTTATATGAGTGAAATAATTACTATATTGGTATATTTATATGTCAAGTTCCGTTCTCACTTTCCGCCCAAAATTGAAACAAGATTCTGTATTGGGAGGCGGCACTCAACGCCGCACTTTGTCTTAGTTTTAGCGGTAATTTTTTTTTGAATCAACTAATAGATATAAATGATCATCAAAGTCAGCGTTATTAAGTGCCTAAGCGCACATGGTGTTAAATCTCTTTACAACATTTGAAAATTTTGTATGAAATTTTATGTGTTTACCATAAATATTATTATTTCAGGTTCTAGAAAAGCTTTAATTGAATATTCTTCTGTTGGAAAATTGAGAAATGTTATATAATATTTGTAAATTGAATACAAAATATATGTTTCTTACAAAACATATCTTTTTTTTTTTGACACAAATAACAAACAAGCGCTTTATAATAAACATCCTAAAACGTTAATTGCGTTAGAAGCTTTCCCGCATAACAGGGTAGTCAGAGAGAACCTAGTGTCTAGACACTCCGTTCTCTGCTTTCCGCTCGAATTATAAATATTGTGTGTTGAATGGCTGAACTGAACGCCGCGCATTACTAGAGCGGTAAAAATAAAATACTTTAAATATAATCATCAACATTAGCAATCGAACCCACAACTATATTCCGTATATTCAGTCAGAACTGCCTTTCGGAATTTAAACTATTTCCGTTTGGAATCTTGGCATCCTATTTAATGCTCAACTAAAATGACTATGAAACACCGACGCCATTTACTTTACCTCACTCTCCTTTATATTGTTACTCCTTCGTATATCAAGGAACGGTTCAAGTTCTTGGAGTCAGACCCTCTTCACACCCAATACCTCAGTTCCTGTTAAAATAACAGCCTAGAAATACCTTTTTGCGACACGCTATGGTGACGCTTTTACTGTCAAGTCAGTAAAACTTTACAATGCACTAGACATATTAAAAAAACGTATAAAAAATTGAACGCAGCGTATTAAAATTTGAACGGATAAAAACGTATAAAAAAAACGTATAATTTTTTTTTTTATACCATTTCTAAATATTTCTTTTTCAATTTCCTTAGTGTGGGAATAACACTTTAAAAAATTTTAAAAATATATATGTTTTAGGCATGTCACCTATAAATTATCGATTGTATCGTTGAACGGGCTCGACCAAAGATCGTCGAACATTGCGCAAGACTTTTGCACTGATTATGCAGCCTAATTATAACTTTTCTTTCCTCCTTGGTGGTTTCTTACGCTTTACGATCCACAAGTACATATTAACAACAACGACTTAGAAAATTTAATTTTTGCAGCTACTAGCTAAAATTTTATGCGGACGTCAAAAAATTATAGTAACTTCTAGCTGCTAGACTGTGCATTTATTTATCTGTATAATAATGCAATTTGATATGAATAGCTTGAAACCTGGAGAAAGGTATAGGCTACTTTTTATCAACAAACCCTGCGGACGAAATCGCGCTTGGGTGTTAGTATATGGGGCAGACCGTGCAATAAAAACTTAAAAAGTATTAAAATTTAATTTAAGTTTTTTACTTGTCACAGATTATAAAGGGTAGGTGTTGAACTGCCATACGTACATAGCGTGACATTTGATAACAAAAAGAAGCCATAACAATACCTATTATCGAAATTAGTAAGAAATATAAAATAATAAAAATATCGTTATCCGTTTGTCAAGAATGGATAAGGTGAGGGAGATGAGGTCACACGACACGGTCTCAAGTGCCACGTACCTTGGTAGCTCCCACCACCAGGGAAGATTGGGGTTTCCGGGGCACCGGCTAGTGGTGGTCGAGTAGGAGCACCGTGAGCTTTTAGTGGGTATACGGACGACCTGCATTTGCCAGTCAGGAGTCCCATAGAAACACACCCGAGTCCCCAAACGGGCTGATATTCGTAAAGGATTTGCTCACAAAAAAAAATGTATTGAAGGTCACATGTCAAGGTACGCTGCACGCTGCACTTTATCTGAACAAGCCTGATAAATAATTTCATTAAAGAAACCCAAGACCTCTTGTATAGCTTATTGTGATAACTTTTAAAGTTACACGTATTTATTTAATTCTTATCAATGTTGATAAGAATTAAATAAATAATATAAAACGTACATAGTATTTATTTTTTAGCCAAAAAGTAAAATTTTGGTTCACTATTTTGTATGTACCACATAAAAGGTAGCTGTCGTAAACTGTTACTTAGGACTAGTTGATGCCCTCAACATTGTTTACGTTGACTCTATGACTTTATACATATTAGTTCCTTTTACTACATGTTTTATAAAACAAAAAGACCAAAAAATATTTCCTCAAGAGAGATCGAACGCACGATTATCCCGTTTAGTCAGGCTGTACGCTTTCCCACAGCGATGCATTGATTTTAATTTGTTAACGAAATTTGCCCACCTACTAAGCACCTTGTACTGATGCGGAATTTATTTATTTCTTATTTAGTCCGTCTGTTTATCGGATTTATCGACAGTCTTCATTACATTTTACAGATCTTTAAATGTTATTCAACAATCAAAATGGCGTTTGCTAATTTCTTCTAAAAAGCTAGACTATTATATAGATACTTCATCAGTTCTTCCCATCTTTAATTTTTGTATGCGAACGGTAAAAGTGCATCATGCTGATCAGTTTTGGCTAAGGCGAGTTTTCTTTATTTCTAATAGTTTAGCTTTTCAATTGAGGTTCTCTGTCAGATTTTCCAGATCTCTAATTGTTATATTACAATGGAAAACGCCTAAAACATATATTTTTATATACGTTTTATTTATATACGTTTAAATTTGTATATGTTTTCTAAATATTTATTTTTCAATTTCGTTAGTGTGCGTAACACTTTAAAAAATGTTAAAAAATATATATTTAATAAATAGCATTCGCTCTCTTGCCAAACGATTGTTCGTAGAATAATCTTTGGGTAGCAATAATTAGCAAAAGTTTCTCTACAGAGATGCTAATTACAAATATAAGTTGTAATAAAGCGTATAAGATTTTGACGTATCTGGATGTAGAACGCATGGCTTAGCGCTCAGAGCGCTTGAACGGTTTTCAAAAGGCGCAGGTTCAAATCCCGCTGCGTTCAAATTTTTATACGTTTTCTAAATATGTCTTTTTCAACGCCTAAAACGTTGAACAGTTTTTTGTTACAGTGGCTTTTGATATTTTCTAATAGTTTAGCTGGACTGTCATGATTCTTCATCAGATGTTCCGTGTATTGAATTTTTATACGAAAACGCCAATTTCGCACGTTTCGTAATTTGCGCATGGTTTTTCATCAGATGTTTAATTTTTATATGTCGACGGGTAATGTTCAGCACTCTGAACAAATTTTATTAATGTACTATTTACTTAGTTATTTTTGTTTAGCTGGTCCATTATTCTACATTAGGTGTTTCACTCTTCGAAATCTATTAAACCCTGTGTCCTGCTCAAGTCTAAATGCTATACAACAAAAAAGCTTCATTCAAATCGGTCCAGTAACTACAAAATATGCGCGCACAAACAAACAAACAGATACAAAAATTTAAAAAGACATAGATTCATATTCTATTACGGTTTTATATCCCCTTAAATGGTTTTATCGAAATTTTACGTACAGACGCATTTTTTTTACAGTTTTCTTATAGTATAGATTAGGACATATAAATTACTCCATATTTTTAATTAAATGTCAAATATTGTTATTACTTTGATAAGGAATATACAAGGGAAAACCTATAAGACAATAAATGCAATGTTTATGTTATTTTCTACTATATATATATATATATATATTTGGTCATATAAAACAAAACGTCGTATATCCAAATACCTAGTCATAGTGCAGTGTCGCGATATCGCTCTTGTTAGCAAATTGTGTTGTGGAAATTGTTATTCTTAATCCAAAAATGTATTTACGTTTCATTTTATTACTTGCAGTGAGTATTATTTTCCAATTAACTTCAAAACTTTTTTCTGTACAGCTTCACGTTTTTTCCCATACAGCAGCTCTCTTACTCTCTATTCTACTCTCTGCAAACTACTTTGCAAACCTCAGCAGCTTTCGCTATTAAAATAATTAGATTATTAATTGGCGTGGAAACGGCTAGCCTTGTTTATTTTAGTTCCTTTTTTAGTATTATTATGGTATTATACTTTTATTATGGTATTATACTTAGGGGTAATGCAGACGCAATCAATTCAATTTTTGTCGCGCAATCTATAGCTTAGGCCCGAAAGAATCATTCAGGCAAAAATTTAAGAAAATAAATATATTGATTGTTGCGTCTCAATATATATATATATATATGATAATGTAATGTATATTAAGAAAAGTATTAATGATTTCACCAAAATCAGATATGTTCATAATATTAATACTAGAAATAGGCTTAAACACAGCACTTGTAACTCCATTGCATCGAACCCGTGATTATTTAATGAGACAATGTGTACGCTTTTACAATAGGATTCCAGAAAACGTCCGAAAATGCTTAATATAGCAATTTAAAAAAAATGTGTTGAAGGTTCTTACCTAATTAACGATTTTATAATTGATAACAATGAAATGCTCGCTGCAGTCTATTTCAAATGTATCATTGTCACTAATAAGTCAGTAAATTATTAATGTGAAAAAAAAAAAAATAGAAGCCGCTGATTGTCTCGCGCCGGTTCTTCTCAGGAGGCATTGGTAAATAGTTTGACGTTCAAAAAATTAAGCATGTAACTTCATATTTTGAACCAAATTATGTCACTTTGACTATGTATACGAGTTGTAGCCCGCAACTTCGTTTGCATAGACTTATAACCAGCCACAGTATTTCGGCCTTTCATACTTTCAACTGTAAAACGTGAAATATATGGTTATGTCTCAATTTTGCGCTAGACTCTCCAAGGAGTCCACTTGCAATATGCCAGATTTCGACCAGTTTAGCTTAGCTATGCGTTGTCTGCCTGAAGAATGTTTATAGGTGTAGTATATATATATATATATTTCAAGGAAAACTTAATGACCTTGTATTATTTACTTTTGTTTTAGTTAATTTCTTCAGTTCATCTACTTCAATCAAATAAGGTGCAGCTACCAAAAAGAGGTACGTATAAAATTTTATATCATCGAGAAAGAATCTATTTTGGCTTCACAATTTGTCCCGCATAGAACCTTGCTACCTAGTTAAAGTTACCTAGAACGCACCCGTTTTCCACTTTTTTTTAAGCGTTGGAGCTTAACAGCACTCATTCTCTTACCAAAACGGAGAAATGTTATTAATTCAAATATAATCCTTTCCCTAGCTGGGAATCTAACCCACAACCAATCAGATGATATCCATCTATAATCAGATGGTACCATGATTGCTTCATAAGATACAAGTTTTTATGTTTTTAGCTATCCCGGACTGTGTGCCGTTCTCAGTGTTCCAAATCGATTGTAATACGTGCGTATGCAGCGCTGCCGGCATTGCAGCATGTACGCTAAAAGGATGCCTAAGTATGAACAATATATGTGAATACTAATAATACCTCGAAATGAAATTATTTAGAATAAATCAATTATTGAAAAAAAATCAGTAGAACTATTATTGATTTATCTCAGGCAGTAGGTTTGATAGATATAATCAAATGTTAAGACACAGTTCTCCACATTACGCCTGATTTCGAATCGTTGCATTTTTTTTTTTTTTTTTTTTTTTTTTTTTTTTTTTTTTTTTTTTTTTTTTTTTTTTTTTTTTTTTTTTTTTTTTTTTTTTTTTTTTTTTTTTTTTTTTTCCCGCGCCTCATGAAAACCGTTCAAGCTAAACCAAGTTTTCTAAATATGTCTTTTTCAATTTCCTAAGTATGGGAAACTTTAAAAAATATTTAAAACTCGACACGTATTTAGTTTCAGCCAACCTTCTGCATTTTCTTTGTTGTGTTTTTGTATTACTTGTATATTAATGTTAGTTGTGTATTTGTTATAAATGCGCTAGCCAGTGATAGTGCCAATGCAGCCATCTTTACATTTTCGCAATACCTTTCCCATCGGCATTAATTCTCTGTAACAAATTTCCTGGGAACTGTACGGGTTTCAACATAAAGACCACTGTATCGATCGCCCTCATCGATCGGTACCGCGACGATTGGATGGGACACTCCTGGCTCACGCCTCGAGCAGGAGACACTAGGCTAATTAGTAATTAGATTTTGTTATATGTTATATTAATAAATAATTTTAATGTAATAAACGTTATTTGCGCCTCTCGGTCTCGCTCATGTTAGCTTATTAATACTGCCTTCTATTTTCTAAATAATCATACATAAAAAAAATAATGGTTAAATATTTGAAATGCCGTATTTATATTGTGGATAATTTTAAAAGTTTATCAGAGTTTATCATTTTATTGTAACGTTTATTTCAAAAACTTGCCACAGAAGACTTATTAATTTTCTTTTGTATAAGTAATGTGTTCATTTACCATTTCATTTTTAATAGTTTCTCATATTTCAGTTTATTATATAGTCCAAATTCACATTTGTTATAAGTTACGGAAAACATTTTATACCTATATGATCGCCGCGTTTTAATTATATACAATTAAGATAACAAAGACTTATTTTGAATACTTGTTGTCATATTAAAGAATTGTAATTTTTTTCAATCTGTATAATAAAGATATTTTAAGCCAATAAAATAGGCATATTCGATATATTTTCGTATAAGCGGTTCGCAGTTAATAATCGAAAGTGCCAGTTACGATTCATAAAGCAAGTCCAGTTACATGTTGTGCTATCGTTACTCAATTTTCACAATTATTGAGTTTTGCTACGAAGTAATAGCTTGTAAGCAAAACACAATTGTACGACGGTAAATTAAAACGATTCGACAATTTTTCAAATGATCTTATATAATAAATATATATAAATATAAATTTCAAAATATAGATGGACCTGTGAGTAACTGCACACTTTACAAACAAAAATTTACTAACATCCCATTTAAGTTGAGCTTTCGTCGTATACGACACCAAATCAAACTATTTGGCGAAGTCACATGCTAATTTTATGTAAAAAATGACGATTTCGCTAGGCTAGGTGTTTGGCGAACACCTCAATACTATTTAGAGATAAAAATAGTTTTGGATTGAGATTAAAAGAAACATCAGAGTTCTATAAACACTTAAGAGTCGCCAAATATACAATATTCTGGGTGATATTATCGCCGCACGGTGAATCCATGGAATGCTAGGGAATTTCGTCTCATAGCGTTACTTATTTTACATATTCAAGCGCTTGATATTATAAAGTGAGCAAATATTCAAAGTACTTTGATGTCAGTCTAAATTAACAGGCGGCTAGAATATAAATAGCTGTCAATTGATTATATACGTACTAGTCGTCTTTAAGTCTTAATTTGGAATTTTTATATAAAAAAATTAAATTATAATATTGTTTGTGAAAACAAAATGTTAATCATCATTACATATTAGAATAAGTTATATATCCCTTATAAATTTCAAAGGATAAAACATAATAAATAGGTTTCGATTCAAAAGAAGAAATTAGGTTTCTCAAGAAGATTTTTCGCAAGAAGACGAATTACGATTTAATATAAAAAAATATGGCCATTGTGGTGCAGTGCGTAATGGCCATTGTGGTGCAGTGCGACATTATTTGACTGCATTGGTAGTTGGTTCCATTCCCACTCGTAGGAAGGATCATAAATAAATTATTTTTATTTCTTTTCATCTCAGACAAAGCGCGATGTTGAGGTCCGCCACTCAACACACAATGTCTCGAATTCTGGTGGAAAGTGGGGAATGGAGTGTTCCTGAAAAAAGCGTGTTCGTGAAGAGGCTAATAACCATTACCTTACAGTAAATTATTAAATGTTTTCTCCTTCAACTTTTCGCAAATTTGAACGCAGTGGGATTTGAACGCCACCTCTTGACACTCGTTCAAGCGCTCTGACCGCTAAGCCATGCGTGCCATCATATATGTTTAGAAAAAAATATCAAAATACTGAAGATCTTGATCTTGATGATTTTTTTTTAAAAACTAGATTCCAATGGTGATTTAGGGTACTTTATTTGGAACACGAAGTTTTTACCAACTTCCAACTCTCTCTCATTTTCTTTTTATATCTAGCTTGACCGTAAATAACGCTGTATGTGAAGTTAGCTTCTAATATCCGTCCTTTATAATTTGTGGTATAAAAGACCTATACGTTTTCAATATCAAATTTTAATCCTTTATAAGTTTGTGTTTCACGGTCTGGTTATTTATAAAGTTAATAAATTATATAAAATATGTTTATTACTTTGATAACAAATACAACAAGGGAAAACCTTTAAGCGAATAAATACAAAATTTACCTCATTTGCTTCAATTTGTATGGTCACTTCATATTATATATAAATAAGTGTAGAGTGTTTATTTGTTTGTTCGTTATTTGAAAAATTATGGTTGTATGAATTACAGTAGAAATCCGTTAATAGGATCCCACTTAATACACTGTAGTAAATGAGTCTGCAAATTTAACATTTTTATATACAATTTACAATTTATAGTCCCGCTTAATACGCCATATTTGCTGCAACGGCAGCGCACAATACTTGCTGACCTGCAAATAATATAAACCGGTTGCAAATAGTCATTAAACGTTGGTCGTAAGCGAAGTTAATATCGGAGTGAATGTTTTTTTTGTTTTAAAAGTATAATTTTTTTTAAGTAAAAGCATTATTAATAATAATGATACTTTTTAATAAGTTTATAATTGAATATCCACCCGAAATTACTATTTGAAAGTTTTTTTTTCCTTTCCCGCTTATTACACTTTTTCGCATAAGACGTTTATTTTGATTATTCTTAGTTTCAAAAATGTAAATGGTGTTTTTTAAATGCTCTTCACACAACTATTCTGTGTAGAAGCTTTAAGACATTAAAGCTAAAAACACTTAACGTTTGTTAGCAAATACAATAGTATATACTTATTTTACATTTGGATGTAAGACTATCTATATACTACTATATACAAAGTGTTCGGGTTCAAATCTTAATCAATCAATCAATCACGCTGTCAAAATTATTATTCACTATTTTGACACGTAAATTCTACTCAATATAAAAGCGAAATATGTAAACAAAACATCGTATATTTAAGCGTTTATCGCGCAGTGTCTCGACATCGCTCTTGATAGCAAATTGTGTTGGAAAGAAATTATATTTCTTAATCGAAAAATGTATATGCGTGTCATTTTATTACTCGCGGTAAGTATTATTTTTAGAATTTCCTGTTTATAGCTGGCTCCAAGATATCAAATTACTTGTGTAAATATAGCTGTTTCGAATTCATGGGTCTTTGGATATTCAAATATTTTTTTTAACTCAACGCAAGATTTTGCAACAAAAGTACCAGTAAGTAAAAACTGATATATTATGGCTAGGATCATAAAGCTGGGTACTCTGTGAAGTACCCTGCTGGCTCCCGACGCTGGTTCATGGAAGATTAGATCTTGTGGCCTCGGATAGTGGGGGTCTAGGGTCTCCTCGCACCGTGAAGTGCGGTAGTGGGTATACGGATGGCCTAAGTCTGCCAGTCTGGAGTCCCACATAACCCACCCTAGTTCCGTACTGAATGTAATGCAGTAATATGTAGGATAAACTAAAAAATAAAATTAAATAATAATAATATAATAAATAATTTGTAATCTTTATCATTTTTGAAATCTCTCGCCAAATTTCAACTTTCCACCCTCAGCAGTTTCAGCTTTCCGTTCTCTGTTAGTCACTTAGTAGGGCAAGCATAGTGTGACTTTATCTCTTTTTACCGATCAGTCTCCTTTGCCAACGGGACATTGGCAAGTTCGAAGCGCCATAATTAAAAAAAATGAACTGAATAGAACATAAAGAGTTTTTTTTAACAATTATTTATGGCAAGAAAAAAAAATAATAATATTTAAATTATTTATTTTTGTTTCAGTTAATTTCTTGTGTGCAATTACGTTATTTGGATAATACGCTATTATGGAAACGATGCAAGTATACAAATACATTTGTTCGACAATCTGATGGCTATAAATTAATAATATATCAATTTCGGTTGTTAATTCTACTTGGGGTCAGAGTGTGCACACGATGGTTGTGGGTTCGATTCCCACTCCGAAGAATCACTGATATTTTCTTTTCTACGATCTGGTACAAAACAAAGACGTTGGTTCTGCCATTCTACTCAATATGCCAGGAACTAGGGCGGGAAATAGGAGAACGGGGTGTCTCAATACAATATAAGCTTAAACGTATTTTGAACGCAGCGGGATTCGAACCCGCGCCTGCATTAAAATTTTTAAACATTTTCTAAAAATGTATTTCGATTTCAAAAAAAGTGTGTGAATAACACAAAAAAAATGTTGTTTTTTATACGATATAATACAAATTATTTAAAAAAGTTAATAAAGGCTGGTTTTTAACCTGATATCCTAATTAATTCTAGATATCTAAGCTAACTAATTAGCTAATTACTATATATTTAACTAAGCTAATTACTATATATATTTAACTAAGCTAATTACTATATTTTTTTTCCAGCCATCTCGGACAAATGTGTGCCCTTCTCAGTATACCAAGACGATTGTAATACGTGCGTATGCGGCGCTGACGGATTAGGAGCCTGTACGAAAAAAGCCTGCATAAGTATAACATAAAATATAAGGTATAATACCTTAAACTGGTAACTTTTATACGCTTTTCTAAGCCTTTTTCCAAAAGGTGACAAATATAGTATTCTCATTTTGTATGAGTTATGAATTCGAGTTAATCCATCACTGTACTTCAGCAGCAGGCTAGGTATAAAGAATCTAATGTTGAGTCAATTCTTAACATATTGCGCAATTTCGAGATATTGCGTGGCGTGGCCTGAGTGGCAACACCGCAATTTGTATTACTAGACCGTGGAAATTAATAAATTAAAAGATAATTAATGCATCGAGCGTCGAACTTTAACTCCACTGCCTCAAGATGGCGTGACATCGTTTTTACATTGAAAATAAAAAATAAACATAACATTTGGAGGGAAAGTCGTGACGCAGGACAGCACCTTTGTGATATTATAAAGTTTTTAAGTCAGTCAGTCAGTCAACTAGGTCGGAAAGAGAATAACGACACTATATCCCCTTTGCCTACTCTAGTGTGGAGGAAAAGCCTGAAATATAAAAAATATATGCAAATTGCAACGTTACATTGCATTACCGGTAGCTTATGTATAGGAAATTTTACCGTTTCCAATTCCAACTTCGATTCTGTTTTAATTATGTTTATTTTGAACTTAGAACAAAACATACTTTTGACAGAATCAACAGAATCGAAGTTTTTCATTAGAAAAAAAAATGAGTGAAACAACATCGTATCACTTCTTTTGGCCCGGACGACTTCTTTTGGCCCACCTTGTACATACCTATATACAATACTACAATACTAATATTAAAAGACAATATTTGAAAATTTTGTATGAATTTTCAATTTAATTGTTATCATTATAATACTTAAATATAAACAAAATTATAATTTCAGGTTTCAATAAACGATCACTTGGAGATGTTTCTAATGAAAATTTCAAAATTCATATATAATATTTTATAATAAATATAATTTTCTAACTGAACTTATTCTTATTTTCCTTGAAATTAACTCATAAGAAACAAGCTTATTATAATAATTGTTTATCACACGTAAAGTAAATTAAATTTCATAATTCAAACTGCACAATCTAGCGGTAGAAAGATACTTTTTTTATTTATATACATACATTAAAATACAATTTTCATTTTTTTCTTTAAACCCAATATGGAATTGTGACATTAATTAATACTATAGCAATATATAAAAGAAAATCTCTTTTAACGAATATTATGCAGAAGGAGCACAAAATTAAACAAGTTTACTTATAATTTACATACGTTGTGTATAAGAAGGAATGGAGAAAATATAAATTTGTATGTAATTGCATCAGAAATGTATTATTAATCTAATCAAGAAATATATTACACATTACCATGTGTGTGACTTTCACTTCTACTTTGGTATTTGAAATGACATAATGTTAAGTTTATATATAAGTTAATTGAAAAAGACATATTTAGAAAACATATAAAAATTTGAACGCAGCGGTATTTGAACCCGCGTCTCTTGAAAACCGTTGAACGTTTTCTAAATATGTCTTTTTCAATTTCCTAAGTGGGCGAAAAACACTTTAAATTTTTTTTTTATCGTAAATGCATTACAGTGATTCGGACTTACACCGAATTACATTACAATTTCGAGTGATATTGTAAAAAAATGTATTTGGCACCATATCATAAAGTAGATATGGTGCCAAATACAACTTTTTAAATGCTCCATAGTATTGATATTATTTATTTATTTAATTTAACTCTTTATTACACCAAGATATTAGTAACAATATTGATATTGAACACCACATAACAAATTTCTTGTAAAGGCGGCCTTATCACCACAGGTGATCTCTTCCAGGCAACCCTTACAGAAAAAAGACCAGAAGGCAAATAATTGGGTAGGTGTACGAACGATATACAAAATAAATAACATATAATTTACATATTATATATTACATACAATTTTATATAAATATCAACACAAATATACATATAAAAGTATACAGAAATATTTTTATTTTTAATAAATAGCATTGTCTCTTGCCAAACGATTGTTCGTAGAATAATCTGTGGGTAGCAGAAATGTGTACAAATCTCTCTACAGAGATGCTAACAACAAATATAAGTTGTAATAAGCGTATAAGAATTTTGTCTCAGGTGGATGTAGAACGCATGGCTTAGCGGTCAGAGCGCTTGAACGGTTTTCAAGAGGCGCGGGTTCAAATCCCGCTGCGGTTCAAATTTTTATACGTTTTCTAAATATGTCTTATAGTCAAATGTTTGTGTACTGAGCTATTGATAGTTACAATGAAACCTTCTATGTGTGTCACAGATTTTTTTTGTTGTGGTACAATTAAATACGCTCAAATGTCTGCGACAGAATAATTGTGAAAATGCTTTGCGTCAAGCCAACGTCTATAACAGTCACTCCAGTAAAATACTAAAGACAAACATTTATCTTAACAAGATGGGTCCTTTTATTACGACAAGTGAGGAAAAATATAAATTTTTTTGGTAGGCCTCCCTTGGGAAATCCTTTGACTTACAGACAATAACTACCCCTTTTGATGTCCCTCCTCCATTAGCAGTATTCGTGAATGTTACAAAATGACGTATTTGTGATAATTAAGTAAGAAAACTGCAAGATTTTATTATAAAAAATGTTTATCTGGAATTGCGTAAATCTATATACGGTATACTAAAGTTTGACATAAATCTGTGCATATAAGGCGCTGCGCACACATAGAGACTTTTGTGTCTTGTGTGGGATACAAGTTACCAGTGAATATGAAATCCGTTCATCCTGTGCAAACGAGGACACTTCTTGTGTCCAATTACTTCCAATTGACATACTCACAGCCAAAAAGAGGTCGGTGTAGGCAATTGAAATCTAGAAATTGTCAGTTGATGATGTTTTTTTTTTTCAGTTTTCAGTTTTTTTTACAATTATATTGAGCAATTACACTACAACAAACAAAAAAAATTTAAGCTGTATGTCAATATTCATATATTTATTACATACTTGAGTCTAACATTAAATATTTATTATAGTAAAAGCAAAATTGTAGAAAAAATAGCGTAAAATATTAACACTCCTATAAAATGATTCGTAAAAATACATGATTTATAATATTTCAGAACCTACTTTCAAATTACGAAATGTTTCACTAAATTATTTTGCGTTGAATTTGATTTAATTATATATACGGTTACTTATTTTACATATTCAAGCGCCTAATATTATTAACTGAGCAAACATTCACACCACTCTGTTGTCAGTCTAAATTAACAGGAGACTAGTATATAAAGAGCTGTATAATATTTTTAAGTCTAAATTTTAAATTTACATAAATATAAAATATTTTTGTAAAATTTAAATGTAGATCTAGAGAACTTTGTTACTGAAGAGGTTTTGCGTACAAACTCCTCCAAAATTGACATCCTAAGACGTTTACTAATTTAATGAAGGCAGAACAAAAAGAACCTAGACTTAATATTTCAGTTGCTAAATACAGAGTTTAATAAGTTTTTAAGATGTAAATCTGAAAATATCATAGTGAAAATATTTTCAGATTTATATATTATTATTAAGCATACTAAATACAGCTAAAGCTTGATTAAATTTTTTTTACATTCTTAAAGTGTTATTCAAACACTTATTAAATTGAAAAACATATATTTTGAAAACGTTTAAAAATTTTAATGCAGTGGAGTTGTAATCCACGCCTCTTGAAAATCGTTCAACGGTTCGGTTCTTGAACTGTATTGTAGAGGCACGGGTTCAAATTCCGCTGCATTCAAATTTTTATACGTTTTTTTTAGCTTTAAAATTACCTAGCGTTTGTGCTTAGAAGGATGTTATGGAGCTCCGTAACCGTAACTAAAATGACCGGATATCCGATACAAAAGTTTCCGATAATTTTAGATACGAGCAAAGTCCAAATGTCTGTAATTTTATAGATAAAAAATATATAAGTACCTAAGTATTTTCCAAGCAATCATACCTAAAACCCTTGACAACTGCACAACAATTTTACCTATATAACTTTGTTTTCGCTTCAACTTTTTTCAGAGCAGACTAGCCAGATAGACAAGTGCCTAGTATCAAAACACTCCATTATCCACATTTCTTCTGAAATCAAGACATTGCGTGTTGCGTGGCGGAACTCAACGCCGCGCTTTATCTTAGCTACCAGAGCGAAAAAATTAAAATAATCCAATTATAATCATTCGTCCGAGTGGGGATCGAACCCACAAATAATATTGTTTTCAGTCAGACGCTGTCCCACTGTACCACCATGGCCTCACCTATAAATTATGATAGAAAAAATCTATTCGTCACATCTAACAATGTTCAAAAGCAAAGGTTAACACTTTACTATGTACTTTAATCCTTCTTAATAAAATCAAATATTTGCAAGTGTTTAGTAGATTTTAGACTCTATTTTTTTTGTATTTTTTTTTTGGCTTTCTTACTTTAGTCCAGTTGTTGGCCTTTTTGATGTGTCCATCGTGGTGTGGGACAGCGAATGCCTGTAAACGCGATTGATTGTGTGTGCGATTCTCACTAGGGGATTATATTTAAAGTATTTTTATTTATTCGCTCTGGTACCTAAGACAAAGCGCGTCGTTGAGTTCCGTCACTCAACACATAATGTCTCGATTTTGGACTGCAAACGGAGTGTGTTGACACTAGGTTCTATCTGACTACCCAGCTATGCGAAATATGATCCTTGTTTCAATGTTTTAATCATTTTACCAATTTTTCGTTCAATGATGGTAAATAAGTCAATATTGTACAACGAGTGGGTATCGAACCTACAACTATTGCGTATACATTCAGAGATGAAATTTGATATAGATATACTTGCCGGTCTTGGGATGGACTTAGACTACTTTTTCTCCCATTTTTTTGTTAGTTTCGCCAGGAATTGAATTGTTTTACGAAAAAGCCGCGATTTCATTGTTTTACGGGGGCGAAGCTGCAAACGGGTCGTTAATGTATAATAAAAACGGCATTATTAAATTTGAAAAAGTAATTTTAAGCTAACTAAATGATATAAGGGAAAAATTTTAATAACTCGATAGCCCATATGGTCCCAGTACACCCAAAGGAACAATGTTATTTTCGATCAGCCAATTTAATTTTGCAGTTGATAAAACCCTAGAGCTATAGTTTTAAAGTTCGCATCAAAAGAGCTTTCAAAGTTCATATATTGTTATAATACATAATAGAGGTGCATGGTTATACAACTATAAAGCCTCTAACACCCGTTGAGTTATTGTTTATCGGCGTTTGGGGCACGGACTCTGTTGCAACTTCTTATTGGCAACAAATAATATTTATTATGCCATTATTCATTGATATTTAACGTGGATTTGTATGCGATATATTGTAGATTATGACTTTTAGCAACTTAAGTTTAATTGACTTCGTCGTTGTAAAATACGCGTTGAGTTAGCAACGCCTACTATTAAGTATATGTATATATACTACTCAAGTATATGTTCTTTTCGTAAAAAAACTGTATTTTTTTGTTTCACATTTTAATATACTAAAAATATAATCTAATAGATAAGTATTTGAAAAAATGAAACACTGAAAATCAATCTGTGTAGTAATAAATTTATTTAAATTAACACACTACTATAAAGTTTTCGATACGTCTGGTTTTGTAAAACTGTATTTTCGAATACACAATCAACCCGGTTAAAATAAGTATTCAAATTGTTTAAAAATTGCGAAAATCAAAGATCTAAATAGTAGTTATTGTAATTTAAACTCAATTATCTACTTCCTTAATTAATTACTAACATAGTGACTATTTTATCTATTTTAATATTAAACGCTAAGACTAGATTAACAGTCTCTCTGTACATTTTAAAATTTATATATATATATATATATATATATACAATACAATTTAAAATTTTCATCTTTACAAATCTTCCCATATAGCAGTGTAGGCAGAGAGAACCTAGTGTCACAACACTCACTCTCCACTTTCCACCCAAATTCGAGGCACTGCTTGATTAGTAACAAAACTCAATGCCAAGCTTTAGCTTGAGGGAATCGAACCACAACCAATCGCGTTTATAGTCAGTCGCTGTCCACTGTACCACGAATGGCCTTAACGCTTTAACATATGATAATACATATAAAAAAATTGAAATACAAAGAAAGAATAGCTTGTGCAAATCAACGGCACTTCCCCAGAGACGCGAAAATCGCGAAATCGTCTCAAATGAAATTTCTCACATTTAAGTATACATTTTTCATACATAGTCAATATATACTTTATATCTTTGTACATAAAGTTGCTATTTAAACGTTTGTTCGAGTTTGAAAGGCAAGTTTCACGCCTGAAATATATTTGGCAAAGCAAATTGATCAAATACACGTAGTATAGAAGAAGATTTGCTCGACAGACGAGGGATTATTAATGGTTTTATGATACTATTTTTAAGTTATCAATTTCTTTTTATCTTTTGATTTCATTCGTTCAGCTTCACATTTTTTCACCAATAGGAGGGTGGTAGTCAGAGAAAACATAGTGTCAAGACACTCCATTCTCCACTTTCCGCCTAAATTCTGGACATTGCGTGTTAAGAGGCAGAATTCGACGCCGCTATGACTTAGGACAGTGAGACACTGTAACACTGACGTTTGCCACTGACGTTTGCCTCTTTTTTTAATAATCCTATAAGATAAGTGTATATACGAATAAGTAAAAAAATTAAAAAAATATATATGTATGTATTTTTTTAGGTATGATGTGAATAGGGGAAATATTTCGCAAGATATAAATCAATTAAAATATGATTAAGAATAATTATAATTTATTACGCGGGTAATAACAAATACCTGTATATTTATACTCATATGTATTTTTTCTATAGTAAAAAAACCCGATGTACACTCCGTCTAATATTCCAATAATAGAAACAAAATAAAGTTGAGCTTTAAACTCTACCGCTACACAGAAAAATAGACAATAGAGAACATAGTGCTAAGACACTCTGCTCTCTGATTTTTGTCGAAACTTGAGATGTTGCGGGTTGAGTGGTGGCTCTCAACGCCGCTTTGTTTTACGAAAGCCTAAAATAAAATAAGTGCAAATTATACAGTTGTTTAATTATCTGTCTTTTTCTTTTATATTTGGTTTGTTGGCCATTTGTTTGTGTTTTTTTGTACCAGTTTTCATTTATTATTTTTTTAAATTATTTTTTGAACCATGTAACATTCAAAATTAAAAACACAAAAAGAAAGAGTTCTTTTTTTTGTATAGAAACGAGAAGTGAGTAACATTTTTATTTTTATGTAGAGTTAGCCTGTAATTGAGACATATTATGTAACAATAAAATAGACTGAGAAAATCAGTCGAGATCAGTCCTACTTGCAACTGCCGCGCTTTCAATTGACTAGAAATCTGTGACCTAAAAAACTAATTTCACAAGGCACTTTAGTAACATTTCAACCTAACACCCCTACATTGAACACATTGTAATAACATAGAAAACGCTAACGTGAAAGCCTCTTAAGCCTTTAATTATTCGTTAGTAGATTCACTGAACCACTTCCTAAGCTTGTATTGAAATGGCCGGATTTTAGTCATTTTGTACGTCGAGGCTTTGTATAAAGCTGATAATTGAAGCGAAATCTGCACGTGTTCAAATATTAAATATCGATCTCGGATAAAATATCAGCAGGTATAATTTCTTATTCAAAATGAAACGAATATCTGAGCTTTTTTTTTAGCTTCACGCTTTATCCCTAGCGGGGTAGTCAGAGAGAACGGAGCGCCAAACGCTACGGTCCCTGCATACTGCTTTCGCCTCATCCACTCTCATCAACATCTTCATACACGCCAAGGGTCCTGCACCTGTCCTGGTGTGTGTGTTTGTCTTCAAATGACAGAAATGTTTCATAATATGATTTACTAAGAGATGAAAATAATAAAAAGAGATAAAAAACGTGTCTATTCGACATTGGTTGCAGAACCTTTTTACCACTCTTGACCTGTATTTATGTGTCTCTGTGTGTGCGAGTGTTTGTGTATGTGTGTGAGTGTGTGTGTGTGTGTGTTGGACAGAATATTTAAGCTTTTTAACACTTTGAACGGAACATATACATTTTATTTTTAAGTTTCCCCTTATACATAAATTATATTAGGCAAAATGAACAACATTTTAATATAGGAATAAACAATCATCGTGCTCAGTCAGACGCTGTCTGTCTGTAGTTATTTTAAAAATAGTAATAAAAATCTGTAACTGATACTCCAACTGCTACTGTTGCTGCATCTGTGGCTGAAGCTGAAACTGGAACTGAGTGCAGTAAGTAAGGACTCAGGATTTTTCAATTTCCTAAAAATTATTTTTGCTTACATCACTTGAGAACCCTATGTACAAAGTTGAAAGGTTCAAGTAACCATTGGAGTTTTCCATCCCCATGTTTCAATATTTTTCTTAGTGTTTATTCAGAAATAAGTACCTAGGGCACTTCCATATGAAAAACATATATTTAGAAAACGTATAAGATTTCGCGCAAGAGGCGCGGGTTCAAATCCCGCTGCGTTCAAATTCTTATACGTTTTTTGAATATATGTTTTTCAATTTCCTAAGTGTGTGAATAACACTTTAAAAAAATGTAAAAAAGTGATTTGAAAACTGATATACTGTTGTTAATTTATTTAACCGTCCAAGAAATCAAGTATACTTATAAATGCTTCTTACGTTTCTCGTTATATAATTTCTTTAAGACGGGGGTTTTTAAATTATTTTTTTCGTTTTCAATTACATTTCAACTGTCTTGGATTTAAAAAAAAACAAAGAATCTTATTTTTGTTATTAACTAATTTAATTAATATAATGCAAGTGCATATTACCTACATTACCTACAAATTATATGGATATTTGTATGTATTAGATATGCCAACATTCGACGACGACCCTTGGACTTGAACAATGCGTGAAGGGTTTTATAATTGCGATACCATACACCTGCTTATCGCTCTAATGTGGCATGCACTTAAATGTTAGGCCATGAAGTGTGATTTTACACTTTGATAGGTAAGTATATATCATTCCACTTTCCATTAATCACTTAAAAAGCAACACTGTATTTTGTCTTACCAGACCGAAAAATAGAGATGTCTCTGAAATATTAAGATTTTGATTAATTGCTTTATCCGATTCGATTTTAAGCATGAAGCTGCCTTATTCGATTATTTTTGTTTTATGTGAATACGTACATAACGTAACCAAATAAATAATTTTGATGGAATATATAGAGATTTAAGAATATCGAATAACAAATTACAATTAAAGTTATTCTCAAAAGAAATTTAGGTTTCATTAAATTACATAGTTTTATATTCACTTTAAAAGGTAATTAATGTTTTTTAAAAAACTATTTTTGTCAGTTAATGTACACTAGTGAATCAAACAAATAAAATAATAGTCATAAAAACCAATTGAGGCAATCATGGCGCAATGTGACAGCTGACTGTATACGAATTCGATGGTTGCGAATTCGATGCCCACTTCACTCTGGTGACAAGACAAAACGCGGCGAAACGTTCCGCCACTTAACACGCAATCTCTCGTAATCGGGCGAAAAGTGTTAAACGACGTGAACGAAGTGAACGACAGCAGGTTCTCTCTGCCTATCCTGCTATGCGGGAAAAAGCTTGAAACTGAAATAAAAAACATAAGGAAATCTAATTTAATTATAAAATTATATTAGGAGATAAATAAACATATTATTTGCATCTGGATTAAAACGCCCAACCTATATTTTATCAATCAAGTTAATTCACCACTAGATCTGTACGCCTATTAGATTTCAACTCACCATCACTATAGTTTCGTGGCTCCACTCACATCGCTTTCACGAAGCCCATTTCCGGCAAGTCCTCGGAGACTGCGACCCGTGAGAATGCGAGGCTAAAGTGGCTCGTTACATTGTTAATAGGATCAGCAATATAATATGAACCCACTATTATATAGATAGATGGACCTATAAATATTCTACTTCACGTACTATACGAGATGCATTTCTTTTTTTTAGCATATAGCAACATGGACAGAAAGAATATACTCATATAATAAGATCAATCTTCTCCGTTTTTTGCCCCAATTCGACATATTGTGTGTTGAGTGGCTCAACGGTGCGCTTTGTCTTTACCAGAGCAGGGAAATGAATATAGATTAAATATTCCCCGAGTGCGCATCGAACCGACAATCCTCGTGTTTATAGTCAGACGCTGTACGACTGCGCCAGGATGGCCTCATTGTCAGTTGTATGTGTACATCAGTATTTAAAATATAGTAAACTACTTTTTATTTTATAACCAAGTAAAGTGGCTTCTCAAATTTAAAAATGCCGACAATTACACAATGTTAAATTAATTACAGGAAAAGTAAAACTATATAGTTTTTTGTATTACAATTTCAACTTTTGATACGTTTAGTCACTTAGATCTCTGATCTTTTTATAGAGGTTTTTATAATAAATGAATCCACCGGATACGACACCTGGAAGGACTCGTCCATACGAAAAACTTTTTGAATTAAAAATGAAGTATTACACTTCTAGGCAGAGTTCTTTAAGCCCTCTTAAATAGTCATTACTTTAGCGTAAATTTGACCGTGTGTACTCGCCGTCATCTTAAATAGCCACAAAACAACAAACAGAAAAGAGCAAAAGAAAAAAAAGAAAATGGCACGAAAACCAAAGCCCTGGAGCTAAATATAAAAATAAAAAAAAAGAATATTAAACGAATCTAAGCACACCTAGTTTTATGTTCTAAGAAACAGATTACAGTATTTTGACACTAGGTTCTCTGTTTAAAGCGTAAAGCGTAAAGCGTAAGTAAAGCGAAATAAGAAATTAAAATTTCTTATCTGTTATCTTCGTTTTTTAAAAATCTTTCTATTAGATAAAACATAGATAAAGTGATAATTCACTATGACTTCGACCTGTTGTATTATAAAATGATTCAAGTCGAGTTTTACTTAGGCCAGAACTTAAAGCAAATCAGTATCCAATTTTCAGAAACGTCAATTGAATTGAATTCCTACAAGTGAAGTCGCTTGAGCTTTTTAAAAAGAAATATTATCGCTATATATTTTGAAATAGCGGTTAACGTTGACAGAAATATTTTATTTCACATTAATTATATACAATTTCTACACACTAATTTCTAACTTTCAATGCAGTATACACAACTGGTGTCAAGGTTAATTTAATAATAATGCAAATAATATTTTTTACATTTAAAAGTGTTAACCACACAGTTAGGAAATTGAAAAAAAATGGATGTAAAACGTATGGCTTAGCGGTCAGAGCGCTTGGACGGTTTTCAATAGGCGCGGGTTCAAATCCCGCTGCGTCCAAAGTTTTATACGTTTTCTAAATATGTCTCTTTCAATTTCCTAAGTGTGCGATTAACACTTTAAAAAAAAATGTTAAACTATTATTAAATATAAAAATTCTTTAAACGAATATTACAATACATATTTCATATAATAAACATTTCCCTATCACATACCTTATAACAGTATTTAGAATTAAATTCGCATAATTAGGGTGTTTCGTTTGCGCAACTAAAGCGCTCGGTACGACGCGTGCCGAGCTTCGCTCACCGTCCTTTGATGATTCACACGGTATTTTACATCCGTGTGAAAAATAAAAATCACATAGGAATTTAGTTAGGCTCAAAATGTTTATAGTTAGTCGGTTAGAGCCACCCTATCTTTCTTGAGATTGTAAATCGAATGATTTTGCATAGATATTTTGTCTTTACAATTTTTTGGTGTTAATTTTTTTTACTTTAATATATGGCAATTTTAAATTTAAAAAATGCAGCTTTATTATTTATTTGCAAAGAACCTAGTGTCAAGGCATTTTAATTACGCAGTCAATTTGAAATTGAAGAAGAGCTAATAAGTAAGTAGATAGTAAAATGTAGAACGGAAATGTAGAATATCCATAGTACCTTACGGAGGCCGTCGTGGCGCAGTTGGACAGTGTTTGACTTTAAACGAGATTCTCTGTGGGTTCGATTCTGGCTTGGGGCAATCGGACTTATTTTAAATATTTTGAATTCTTCACACCGGAGTTAAGAATTCAAAATATCTTATTAAAATATTCAAAATAGCGTGTTGGTGGCGGAACTCTAAACTACCGAGTTTAGAGTTCCGTCACCAACACGCAATGTTTTGTCTTGACACTAGGTTCTCTTTGATACCCTACTATGCAAGAAAAAACGTGAAGCTGCATAGTAATATTATCGAACGAATTGAGTTCTACGTAGAGAAATGTACAGATTTTGCGATAACAGAACATTTGAAATCTGTTTTTAGAATCCCCCATACTTATCAAAAAACGTATTAATGAAGGAACACAAAAAATATCTTTTATGAATGTGTAAAACAGTTCTAAAAAGTGAACATCGTTAAAACTACATATTTGAGTGCATTTTTTAATGCCTTAATTAGGTAAGGACTGTATCATTTCCGACCCATCCATCGTTCCCACGATCAAAGGATCCCGTGAGAAATGTACAAATAAAAAAATATATGAATTCAAATTAGATATTTCAGGTAAACGGAGTTATTTATCACTTGTAATACAAAATTTTTTTTTAAAAGTTCTACTGTGATAGATATAGGTCATCATGGTGCAGCGTCTCATCTGACTGTAAGCCCGATTGATTGTGAGTTCAAAACACTTTACGAAGAAATGATTACAACCCCTACCAACCTCTACTCGGACAAATTATTTTTTTATTTAATCGTTCTGATAAGAAAAAGCACGGCGTTGGAGTCCCATAACTAAACACGCAATGTCTTAATTTCTGGCAGAAAGTGGAGAACTGGATCTTGAAATGAGGTATTTTTTTTATCTATTTAGCTATGCGGACAAAGCTTGAAAGCTTCAAAAAATATGTTAATTGTATGTGATTGTCATATTTGCTCCAGGGCTAGTATTTGACAAAATTGAATTGAATTGAAGTCTTATTTGTGGCATGCTATTCATCGGAAGAAATTTAATATATTCTATCATATCTGTGGCTCTCAAGTGATCTCAAGGACACACAAGTATTAGCTCTACTTGAGACCGTGGACTTGAATTGATTGGACTGAAATTGTTCGAAACGTATAATTTAAAAAAAAAACTAATTCTAAATAAAAAAAAAAATAAAAAAATAAAAAATATATATTCGCATAAAGTTTTTTAACAATTTGAATCGCTGAGTCTTCCCAGTAAGTAATCTACGACACTTGTATTGGGTTTTTTTACTATCATTCAATTACAATACTTTCATTTAAAAATATAAAGTTAAATATTGATAATACCTCTTTCACAGTCCTTTGTGCCAGTTACAAGCACGTGTTACATAGGCCTTTTTTTGTAAACGTGAGTCCGGAATGCATTTTTATTTTCACACGAGACAATCGACTGCCGCGAGGGAATGAAAAATTGTGGGAAAAAATTGTTGCAGAATTGGACAGCTTGTTTGTCAAAAAAAAATTGGAGAAATATATTGGACTAATGATGGGTACAATAGCATCTGAATTTAGGTACACAGATAAAAAAATTGACAACTTTTTTGCTAAGTTGTATGGTTTTTTTTAAAATGAATGTAGACTTTAGTATTTCTAATAATAAAAGTAGCTTTAAGCTTTTTCCCGCGTAGCAGGTAGTCAGAGAGAACCTTGTGTCAAGACATTCCTTTATTCTCTTTCCGCCCGAAATCAAGACGTTGCGTGTTGGCGGAACTGAACGCCGCGTTTTATCTTACCAGAGCGGAGAGCTGAGAATAATTTAAAGATACTAATTACTTAACCCTTTAGTCATATCGAAGCTATGTATATAGCTTATTAAAAAATATATGTGTCAGGATACTTGTATTTGAAAATTGATTTAATTTGGATATTTCTAATACTTCTCTGATGCGGACGGAGAACGTAGTGTTTAGTCACTAAACTTCTAAATAATTGGCTAAACGGTATATGAAAATATTTTCTTATTTAATTTACATATGTTTGTAATAAGAACGCTCGAGCCCTTTATTATATTGCACTCCGTGTGAACGATAAATATTCGTATGGGTATCAACACTTTGGCGTGGGAACTTTTACCAGACCATGTAATATTTAAGATTAAACTAGTGATTATTACAATTATTATACAATACTCGTATGTATAGAAAAAACAAATCGGCTTTAATAAATTATTCCAATTATGTGTAATATAACTAAGAAATATATTATTGTGAAGCTCAATCAGTTTTAACTGTGTATGTCTTGTTTTCAGCTTCACGCTTTATCCCGCATAGCAATATAGGCACGGAAAACCCAGTGTCAAGACACTCCGTTATCTTCTTTCCGCCCGAATCCGAGGTATTGGCTGTTGAGTGGCAGAACTCAACGCCGCGCTTTGTTTCGCCAGAGCGGAGAAGTGTAAATAATATGAATACAATCATTCCCCCAAGAGGGAATCGAACCCACAACCATCGCGTATACAGTGCCACCATGGAAGGATGCATTTGTCATTTGTTATATAATACTATCATGGCATTAGGCAAGTATAATGTGGGACGCCCTGCACGATGGACAGACAAATTGAAGAAAGCGGCTGTCAGCAGATGGATGTGAGCTGCCCAGGACCGGGATCTCTATGAGGACCTAAGTTAAGCAGTGGACGGTAACAAAATGAAAAAACCTAAACATCTAGTTTTCTGTATATCTGTATATGATAATATTGCAAAGCTATTTTGACCAGTTTTTTGCCATACGATTTGCTTGAAAACTTGCACAAGCGTCCGGATCTGATAATATATTTCCATAGCATTAACCTAATATCCTTCCTTTCACCACCACGGATACCTAGACAATGTTTCTAAATGTGTTTTTTTTATATCTTTATACATATATATATATTTTTATTATTATTTTTTTTATTCTCTAGACAAGGCTAACAAGCGTTCGGGTCACCTGATGGTAAGTGTACACCGCTGCCCACGACCCCGTGTCACACTAGAAGAGCTACAGGAATGTTGCCGGCCTATTTTGGGTTTTACTGTTATTATAATGTATTATTTAATTGGAATTGGTCAATAAATATATTAAAATATTAATAATTTTTCCAATCAAATCGTTTCGTATATTTTAAGCTTTTAAGCATCCACATTACTAACTTATTCATAACCACGGCTACACAAAAAAAATTTTTGTAATATATTAAAGAAAGAACAAGCTGTGTATGTTTTTTTTTAATTCGGTATTCGGAGAATGGAGTGTAATGACACTAGGTTCTCTCTGACCACCTATCAATGCGGGATACAGCATGAAGAGTGTTCTTATGAAAATCGAACAAATCTTCAACGAGACATATTTAGAAAACGAATAAAAATTTGAACGCAGCAGGATTTGAACCCACGCCTCTTGAAAACCGTTCCAGTTTCTAAATATGTCTTTTTCAATTTCCTAAGTGTGCAAATAACACTTTAAAAAGTGTAAAAAAAAAAATATGAGTACATTGTAACCTAAAAAATAAATATCCAAACAGGGACCTACGGGCGGGCATTCATCCATAATTGTTCCCACAATGAGAGCCAAGTTCGTTACGACCGTTAAAAAATCGCGTGTGAACTTATACTGGTGCGTGAGAAAAAACGTCCCAGCTCAATTCATAAATATACTTTGCTACGTGTTTAGTTGCTTATTTTAATAGTTTTGAATCATTTGGTACAGGTATATTTTGTAACAGATAACCTAAAGACTCCAATGTCCATTTCTTGTCAATTTATGATTATTTCTATTAGGTGAGAACCTAGAACCTAACCTAGCTCTGGTGTTACACGGAGTCGTGGGCGGCGGTGATCACTTACCATCAGGTGACCCGAACGCTAGTTTGCCTTGTCTATAGAATAAAAAAAAATAGTGTCAAGACACCCCGTTCTCCACTTTCCGCCAGACTCACATTTACGTTCGATCACTGTACTAAAATTTGTTTCAATGTTAGAAGCACTATATTAATATTATAAATTATTATAATTTGAACCAGCAAGTGTCGTTATTATTACAAATTAAAATATGTGTGTTCAAAATATGTCATTGTAAATATTATTATCTAATAGTTGTTCTATTTAATATAAATTATCTAAAAAAAATAACAATTTTTTTATTTATTCATTTATTTGAACCTTACTATAAAAATGTTAATTATTTAAGTATTACTACCACTGTATACAACATGACAATTGACCCTTACATCTTGTCCCCTCAAAATTCTTGTCACGCGACAAAAAGATAACCAATTTTTTTATTAACAATTCCAACTATCGTGAAGAAATGATAATCACATCAGTTAATTTCGTTCCCTAATATATACGAGACCTTTAAAATTGGTTCACGGAACTTACATAGGAATATTAAAAGTCCTGTGAGAATCTATTGACCGTGGGAAATAATGTGGCTACCTGATAAATTTACTTTTGTTTAGTTTCATATATGATAATTTTGTCTATAAATAAAATAAAAGAAATAAGGAGTTTTATGGCCTGTCTAAATTTTAAAAATATATTTAAGAAAACAGTAGACACTGCTGTGTCACATTTTATAGTTATCGGAAAATAGAAGACGTTTGCAGGTTCGAATATGCACACGGAAAAAAGAGGAAAGACAATAGAATTGAATCACTTTTAAAAAAATCTCCACGAGTCTTAATCTAAAATGCAAGAAAAACTTACTTGTGAGATTAATTTAAATACCCCTTACGTCAAGCCAAAGATGATATCGTTGACACAATCTATCTGCCCGATCTTTTCATTTTGTATATCTAACCATGTGAACTCAAAAATATTTGACGCATTCATTTAAGACTTTTGGATTTAAGGTGCAAAGGAAACTGGTGGATTGGAGCAATTATATATAATAAAGCGTGGATAGTAATGAGAAGTATACTATAAAATATTATTTTTCTGTATTTATGTATGTTTATCATTTGTCCCAAACCCACAGAATAATATGAGAAATAAAAAAAACAAAACAATCATTTGAATTATTCTTTTTTCAATTTAGAAGGCGTTGACATTTAAATAAGGAGCAATTTGAATATATTTTTTCCAGTATTTTTTTTATTTTTTCTATGACTATCTAAACCCCCCACGGAAAGTACCAAGTTCGTTACAGCCGTTAAAAATGCATGTGAGATTTTTTATTCATACGTGAGAAAAAACGGTCGTAAAGTCTCCGTGTTAACTTGGAGATATGAATAGTACGCTATTATATGAATTAGATAACAAAAGAATTAATACCCTGAGTATAACAACCCCTCAAAAGTTTTGACACGCGACAAAAAGTTAAACTTAAGCTACGGTTAAGAACTGATAAAGCCATCAGTTGACTTCCTCCCCTAATATTACGCACCCCTAGAAAATGGATAAAATATCCTGTGAGAATCTATTAACCATGGAATGGTGTTTTACAATATAAACAATAATATTATAAAATAAATGTCCCGTATTTATGTAATATTTAAAATGAGTTTGAAATGTTAAATGAGAAAAAATATTGATATGTAACATGGATTTTATTATGTTTAAAACCATTTGCATCGTATTTTTGTATAGCTTTTTCTAATTTTGGATAACTCATTGGGTTATTGATTTGGCCCATATTCATACTTTTAGCTTTATGTTTACCTCATAACCGGACAGTCACAGAAAATCTAGTGTCGAGACACTCAGTTCTCCGCTTTCTAGCCGAACTTGAGACATTGTGTATTGAGTCACCACTCGCAGTACAGCGCTTTTTCTTTTCAAAGTGGAGAAAGGAAAACATTTTGAATATAATAATGCCTCCAAGTTGATATCGAATTCATTGCCATTGCGTTTACAGGCAGACTTATTTAAATCCAAATATATAAGAGATTTTTGTTTGTCAAGTTTTTACACGTCGTTCTTTTTTTACAGCTAAATACAATTATTTAAAAGAAATATGAATGAAAATATGTTACATTTTATACTACTTTTGCACGAGGCTTTAGTATCCCTGACACAACTTCAGTATCTCTGTAACATCTGTTATAGCTTTGTATCATACTGCTATATTCTTAGATGGAAAGGATCTAATACAATAATGTAAATTTTCTTAAAATAATTCAGGAACTTGCCTCACTGTATATTTACTGGTCAAATCTTACCCGCGATAATATGATTATCATAATTTCATCACAAATATAAAATTTTAATATATAACGAGTTTAAGGGTTTAAATAACACGCCTCTGTTTAAATTGCCGTGGGAATGTATGACAATGCGTGAGAATTTTTAGACTTGAAACACAGTTAGGGGGAACGTACAATTGTTCACATCTTGTTTTATTTAAATGTTTTAATATAAACGGTAAAAGTTATAGGGTTAATTTTTTTTTAACACGCGTCTTGTACTTTGTAGATTAGGCAAAGAACAGTAAATTAAGTCACTGTGCTTTTGAGCTTCGTATTTTTTAAAGACTATATATATATATATATATATATATATCTTGCCAAAAATATATATTGTTAAAAAGAAAAACGTAATTTTTAATACTATTACAGTGTGTTAGTTTAATACATTAATATAAAACCATTAATAATATTATATAAAACTTATTCGAAGTAGTATCCCATTGGCTGCAATACAGTCCTATAAACGTTGAGGCCAGTTATCGATAGCAGCACGCACTCTTTCTATGGGAAAATTCTTCACTGCTAATCGTATGAATTATTTTGGGACTCCAAATTATCGCTGAGTTTAGAGCAAGCCATACTCTCTAAAACTGACCATAAATCATCAACCAGTGGATTAAGATCAGACTAGATGACGGCCAGATGCCAGATGGTACAGCTTTGATGAATCCCGGCTCTACGGATGTTCGTTTCTAACCAAGGTTGGATATCGAGCTTTATAACCCGGCGCCGAGTCTAGCTGTTGTTAAGGGCCTAACTACCTTCTCAATAGTGATATCTAGATACAGTTGCGCCAATGTTTTGACAAAAATATGGCTCCTTCATAGCTAACACCCCACCAAACCATCACTGAAGCCGGATAATACCAACGCTGTACTCTGTTCACTAATTAGGAAGCTTTTACAGCTTACAACAATAAAACTGTCATTTTATTTGTAAAAATATAGCTCAATTGTAAAAAAAAACTCATTCGTATATAACTTTTTTCTGTAACTTCCCTTTGGTTGGTAGTTGTTTTGATTTTACCACTCTATTATTTTTCAAATTATCAGTTTAAAAATGGCCAGTGTGTCTCTACAAGAAATAAGGGCTGCGAGTCCTAAGTCATCTTTTAAAATACGCTACATGGTTCTAGGTGCAATCTTCATCTCCTGAGATAAGATGTTTTGTTTGCGGACAGGATTTCTTGGATTTCTCTCCCTTACTGCTTTGATCACCTTTTTCGTACGATTACAATGTGAACAATCAGATTTTTTACTATCACAAAACAAAGAAGGTTTCATTGTACCTATCAATAGCCCGGTACACAAACATTTGACTAATACCAAGCGTATGGAGGATTTTAAAAATAGAATTTGTCACCATACCTACTTTACGTAATGCAATCACAGCGATTCTTTTCTCTTGATCACCCCACTCTAATTTAATATCACAAAATATTTAACAATATTTCAAAGTAATATTCACACACTTAGGATATAAAAAACCGTTTTTAGAAAACATATAAAAAATTGAACTTGTAACTGTCTTTTGAAACCTCCCAAGCCAAATGCCTTGGTAGCATGGGTTCTAAAAAAAACGGTGTTAAAACCCCCTTAACCCACACACCCAAATATAAAATATACTTAAGTATTACAACTAGATGTCATGAATAGAATATAAGAGGTATACTGAAATTCTAACAAAATTGCGTTCCCACAGCTCGTCTCGTGTCGCTGTTTACGTATTTAAGGACCCATATAAAATAGTCCTTAATCGTAACTGACACTTCTTTATTCTCCCTTATATTATTATAGTCCTACATACAGTTGTATTATTATTATTTTTTATTTACTTTTTAACTTAGCAGGGTAAGCCGTGTGAGTGTCAAGACACTCCGTTCTCCACTTTCCGCCCTTATCCAAGACATTGTGTGTTCAGCGGTGGAACTAAGCGTGGCCCTTTTCCTTGTTACCACAGCGGAGAAATGAAAATAATTTTAATATAAAAATTCCTCCAGATGGGAATCTAACCCACAGCTATCGCGTATACAGTTAGACACACTGCGCCATGGTTCCAGTTGTATTATAATTCTTGAAGAGTGGAGTGCTGAAGGTGGTTTCCTTTTTTATAAGTTAGATTTTCTTCAAGAAGATTTTCTGTAGTCAAAATTAAACATAATTTTTTTTAAATAGAAGAAAGACGAAATTATTCTTCATTTTTAGATGTGACGTATCTCACTTTCCTTTACCTACGCTTCCCATAGCATGAGGTTTCAAATGAAAAAAAAATTACTTACATTAAATCTATATTAATATGTAAAACACTTTCGACTCCTTTTTAAAAAAAACGTACAAAAAATTAAAAACAGCGTGATTCGAACCCGCACCTCTTGGAAGCCGTCCAAATTTTTATACATTTTCTAAAAATGTGTTTCGATTTCCTAAGTGACTCCTTACGAAAATTATACAAACGTGTATGTGTGAGATTTGGATGGATTGATCTGAAGTTTATATAGAAACGTACTGCATAGAACCATAATAGGTCTTAATAAATATAATCAATAATTTCATAAAAAATAATTCTAACTAAATAAAATTGTAACTATAATTTCACATTACCAAATGACAACATTTTCGGTCACACGTACCAATTAAATTAGTTCCCGTGGACTTTTCAACCTTTAAAAGATACCGTGGGATTGTAACACCCCACGGCGCTCGTCACGCTAAGTGCTTACAGAGGGGTCATAATCTTTTAATAATGGGCTCTTTCAAGAAGTGTTTAGCGTATAATTGTATGCATGTTTATTTTATTATTATACTATAAACGAATTTTATATGCTCTTTTGATCATTTAAAAACGATTAAATTTTTATTGCGATTAAAGAAATTCAAGTCATTATAATATATATTTCGAATTTTATTAACAATCTGTTTATTTTAATTTAATTTAAATATAAAGCAAATTTAAAGCTTTACCCCTTTTTCTGCAGGGTACGCAGAGAGACACTCCCGTTCTCCACTCTCCGTCGAAATCCGCGACATTGCGTATTAGCCGAGGGAATAAAAATCGTAATTCAGTGATTAAATTTACGATATTTTCACATTTAAATATCTATAATAAATAAATATAACATATAAAATATCTATAATAAATAAATATTACATTTAAAAGCATAGAGAAAACCTAGTGTTAATTCGCTTCGTTTTTCGTTACACTTTAACTAAATGTTGTGGCACTAGGCCAGAGAAAGCTCTGGCTTCATAACACCTTAAATGTAATGTAAACTCAAACTAAATTTATATTAAATTTTCATATTATTATTGATATGCGACATTTATAAACCAGAAAACAAGTTTAAAAAAAATTATAAATGTAATATTATTGTATACTCAGTATTAACAACTAAACTGCCGCTTCCCTCGCGTTCTCACAGGAACCAAATGCCATGGGAATGGGAATACGACGTCCTTGCATGACCTTTGGTAATGCAAAAACATTCACACTATTGGACCGGAATTTATATGAGTTCCGAATTTTAAGTTACTGCCATTTAAGGATTGCTTTTGGTGATCAGTTATATATTGGTGTATGCTGGGAAACATTTTTTTTGTCAGTTCGTTACTTGTTGTTTTTATGTTTAGTTTTATTAATTATATATGTAGGTAAATTAGCTTTGTTTATTTAGAAATTGGCACTTAAAAGTTAGCTTACTTTAGGGCCATCGTGGCGCAGTGGGACAGCGTGTGACTGTAAGCACATTTGGTTGCGAGTTCAGTCTCTCATTTAGGGGGACAATCCATACTACTATTATAATTTGTCTTTGTCTGTAACGTCATCACGGCCAAATCACTCAACCGATTGTGTAATGTTATATAAGCTAGTTATTCTCTCATTTTTTTTTCTGAAATTTAAATATTTTACGACAAAACCGCCAAAAATACGCAACAGCTACAGTTAAGGCGAGCGAAGCTGTGAGACACACTCACAGCTTCGCAGCAGCTAGTATTGTAATATAATAATAAAGATCCACCTAGTTTCCTTTAAAAATCATCACATTTTCATCATCATCGTTAGATATTACGTATCGAAATATTGTCCTACTAAATTGACCTCAAGAATTAAACTTAAAATTTCAGCTCAACATATACACTACATACATACAATGAAAACATAATCTAATAAGTCCTTTTAAAATAAAAATATAAACCGTGCGGAAAAATGAAACATGTCATAATAAAAAGATCCTAATCCCCCACCTATCCTAATTTAAACCGTACTTACGTCCCCTTTACCGTAGTAGGCACGTGTCAGCCAGTTTGCCGATGTGAAATTCCCACCTAAATTTTATTCCCACAAGAAATATTTCTCACGGATACTCCGCTAGTTATTTAACGGTTGACCACAAAAAGCAAATTTAACATAATGATTTATTTATACAATTTCAGACCTTATTTCTATACATACAAGACATATAACAACTGTTTAAAATAAAATTGTTCTGTATACATTTTTTGCACGTCAATTACAAGGCCGTGGGACCCATTGACGTTCAGTCAGTGTTGACAGACAATTAAAAAATCGTGTAAACGTGTAAACGAGTTTTTTTTTTAATGTTTGCTTTTTTTTGTCCGGTCCACAAAGTTCCGATAAGACTTGAACGCTTTATTTACTTCGTCGAAGTTGTTTAATTAAAATTTTTCATTTAATCTTCTTAGAGTCAAGCCTTTGGATAAATTCGTAAGATAATTTGGAAATTTTAAAGTTTTTGTTTTATTTTATCGGTATCGAAATACTGATGAAGGGAATGCGCTCAACAAAGTGTTTTAAACTGCCCGCTAAAGGAAGTTATTTAATTTATTACACTTAATTAAATAGTCCATTGCATTGTGGCGCAGTGATACAGCGTTTAACTATAAGCTCGGTGGAAGTGGTGTTCGAACTCGCTCGGGAGACATTTTTAAAGAACGAACAAATTTAAAGTTTCTTAACATTTTTTTTAAGTGTTATTCGCACGCTTAGGTAATTGACAAAGACATATTTAGAAAAAGTAATAAAAATTTGAACGCAGCGGGATTTGAACCCACGCTTCTTTTAAACGTTTTTTACACGTTTTTATACGCTTTTATAAATATGTCATTTTAAAATTTAAAGTTAATTTTTTAATACTTTTATTAGCTTGATATCTGTCTGTGTTAATTCCGTAGTGTCCTTTCCGCCCGAATGCTGACTTGAAAATTTACACACGTGTCTGATTCTGTAGACAATACAATTAATTTTTACCATGAACATAAAACTATTTCCACTATAACAAAAAAAAATTAGGCATAATTAAGTTTTTTCAAACGAATTTTGTTATTTCGTCTACAGGTAGTGCCAAACAGCTGTAAAATAAACTTTATTATAAGCCAATAGAGTTGTTAATTCAATAATTAATACAATAATTAATATTTTCTGGTATAGAGTTGCCGTCGTTGTTGTGAGGTCCCTATTTTATACATAAGTGACTTCAAGTGAAACACTCATTTGTTTGACGGAGGTCGGGTCGTGTAGACATGTGTACGGTATCTTCATAGATAACACTTTTATTTAATTAAAAATTAAATAAAAAGGTGTATTAGAGTGAAAATTAGTGTAGTAAATGAAAGAAAATGAAATTTAAAATAAAACGGTCGACTCGCATTGGTATTGTGAAATTTTGCATATAGCCACCGTCTTGTTCTATAATGTGATAGTTTATTAAATTGTTAATATTTTTGTATTCGTACATTTTCTATAGAATAAGCATATAAATCTAGTCTAGTAGACACATTAATCTAGTAAGCATATTACTTCGTTTGAAAAAGACATATTTAGAAAACGTATAAAAATTTGAACGCAGCGGGATTTGAACCCGCGCCTCTTGAACGGTTTTCAAGAGGCTCAAATCCCGCTGCGTTCAAATTTTTATACGTTTTCTAAATATGTTTTTTTCAATTTCAATTGCCTTAGTGTGGGAATAACACTTGTTAACAAAATGTTAACAAAATATTCTTCGTTTGAGTACTTACGTATCCTTTTTCAGTAAAGTGTAAGTGAAACCCTGAGTATGATTTTGCTTATATACTCGTATACCATGAGTTTTGAATCAAATTCTAATCCAATCTTAATTTTTCGTAAGTAATAATTCAGGTATCGAATGCGCAATGGTAACACTTTATTTTTAACTTCACGCTTTTTGCCGTAAAGCGGGACATTCAGAAAGCCTAGTGACAGCTTGTTGAGTTGCGGAACTCGACGTTGCGCTTTGTCTTTCAAGTGCGAAGGAATAAAAATAATTAAATATAAATATTCGAATTATAATTAAATATAAATAAAGAAATTACATGCTTAATTTTTTGCACGTCAAACAATTTACCACCGGTTTACTAAAGTGAATGCCTCAGACCTCAGACTGAGAAGAACCGGCGCAAGAAACTCAGCGGGATTCCTATCTCTTTTTTGTTTCCAATACAATAATTTACAGATTTATTAGTGACAATGATACCTTCGAAATAGACTGGACCGAGTATTTTATTCCCTATGCGTGTTATCATTTATAAAATTGTTAATTAGGTAAATATAATTTATACAATAGTAATGCCTGAGAATATTGTGGCAAAGTGGTAAGGTGTCTGACTGTAATCGCGATTCGCTGTAGGTTCGAATTCCACTCGGTGGAATGACTTAGACTTAATAATTTTCATTTCTCCGCTCTAGCAAATAAACTACTCAACAAGCAATACCTTGAATTCGGGCGAAAAATGAGTGTCTGGACGGTCTGGGATTGTCTGGACACTGGGTTCTCTAGGACAACCTTACCATGCGGGAAAAGGCGTGAAGCTAAAAAAATACAATCAATCGCGTTTACAGTCGTTTGCCCACTGCGATGTGTGATGACTGCGATATGTTTCTAAATATATAACAAATTTTCTAAATAAATTTAAACCACTAATTATAAAAGCACTGATAGAAAATAAATATTGTTTAAAAAATATTAAAGCTTCATATTTATTGGCATATTCGTTTTGAGTATTTTTATTTTAAAGCAACATCATTTATAATGGTGTAGACTGTAGTCTCATTAAAGCGCATCGATGCCTCAGCGGACATCTTAAGTACTTTGTAAAGAACACAAGAAGAAATTTCAAAGACATTTTTATAAAATTCTATTAAAGGTGAGCGTTTCAAGCTAAATAGAGTTTTAATAAAATAATAAATTTAAAATCCCTATGATTAGTTAAACGCCGCGCCATGGGATAAGTTTTTAAATTTTCTTTATGTAAGATTCATCTCTTTCGTTCGAGTATCTTTTTCTCTATAGGTATTTTTTTATACAATATAGGTAAAAGCTAATTAAAGGCAATATATAGGTAGGTATGGCCTGACTGTAAACAAATAGCAGTTTTAAATTCTGTCATATTACACGATTATATCTCAAATGAACGTAAAATTGCTTAACCTGCATGATCCGGAAGATGAAAAATAGATCCAATATCATTCATTACAATCAATACAGTTTCCTTTAAAAAATACTTTGAAACTTCACGCATCTCCAATATATACATGAATATATATATCTATAAATATAATAAAAAAGTAACTGATTGCTGTCTGTACATGGCAGATATATGAAAAAAAATATTATTCCGGGCATTTTTAAATATAATAGAACCCAAAAATATGATTTTTAATTTTCTTTTCTGTGTGTCTGTTCATTGTGCACGCTTATTTAAATTCAAATGGGTTATAAACAAGAAAAGTTACAACCATTTAAATTATAATGTTAAGCAAAGTTTGTGACTTAAGTAAGAACGCAGGGGGGGAGGGGCTAGAAGACGAAATAGCCCTGCAGTTTACGCAGTCGAAGCCGCGAGCGGTTCGCCAGTATATTAAGTATATTAAAGGCCATCATGGCGCTGTGTGACAGTGGCCAACTGAAATGATTATAAGTTATTGGGGAATGAGTATATTACAAGAATTTTCATTTCTCAACTCAGGTGACGAGGTAAAGCGCGGCGTTGAGTTCCGCCACTCAATACGCAATATTACGATCTCGATTTCGGGAGAACAGAGTGTGTTTACTTTAGACTTAGTATTTACTCGTCCTATCTCGCTATACGGCAAGCATCTGGTAATGAGCTGATCTTTTGATGATTTGGTAGACAGAAAACTTAGTGTGAAGTCACTCCATTGTACACTATCTAATTCATTCCAATAGTTGAGAGTTGAGTGGCGCGTCATAATATCGCACTTAATTAATCCTACGAGATCAAATAAAAATAATGTAAAAACTTTCCCCAAGTTGGGATCGAACCTGCAACCATCTCGTATAAAGGATATTTTCAATTTTCCATTGTGGGAAATTATTTTTCAACGTATTGCGTTGTTTAAATAAAAAGGATCTCATTATTGCGAACCAATACTTTCGTTTAACCGAGAGGACATTTAAAGCTTTAAGCGCTCTTCAAGTGTTTTTCCGCTCTCCAAAGCATTTGACAAAATTGTTTGTTTGTGCAGATTGTTTTCTTATTAATTTATTTGTATATAGCTATGTGTATCTTTATTTTATTTGTGTAAAAACACTTTTTAGTTTCAGCAGATAATAAAAATAGGCAGCTTATATAATAAAACCGTAAATGATTGTATAAAAAGAAAATATTTGATGTTTTTTTTTTTTTTTTCATATGATATAACCTTCATTTTTTACATTTCCGAACCCCTAAATGTTATGTAGTAATAGAGGAATTCGAACATTTTTTTAAGTTACAAAGGACATAAAATTGAAATTTTGTGTAATTTTTCGATATACCATACGGTTACTCTTTCTCTAGTAGAGAGAAGTTAATGATAAATCACACCTTTCTCCTAGTTTTGCCCTTTATATGCCCTCCATATTCTTCATAAAATACAAGAAATACGTGATGAAATTTACAATCCTCATGATCATATAAGGCAAGGCACCCACGGGTGAGTCTAGGCCCAGAATATCCTTCTAGTTTGCTCTATTCCTGGCTTTCTCTTGCCAATTTGTTACATCATTTTTCAGGTCTTGTCCAGCCATGTTGGTCTGACTACTTATCTTTATCAAAAAATAATTATTTATATAAACGTTAAAAAAACTTTAATTATCCCAAACGAGAGATAACATCTGAAATATTCATCCAACACCTTAATCATTGAGATGAAGTTGGAAATTGAGTTTTTTGAGAACACTCTCGCCTTAATTTATGGACCCCGGGTTATTGAAAAAGCTAGAGTGTGCTTCAAATCTGTAGGAGTGTCAATAACCCTTTAGCGACAATTGGAACCGATTTATTTGAAAATTGTCTAATTTTTTTTTGAGGGTCTATATTTATTTCACTTTATTTCACTGTTGTTATAAATATATACGAACGATCTGATTAGATATTGTATGACTAAGTATAAAATTTATAAATATTGATATATGTACATATTTTTAACATTTTTTTAAAGTTTAGAAATTAAAAAAGACATATTTAGAAAATGTATAAAAATTTGAACGCAGCGCGATTTGAACCCGTTCAACTTACTGCGTTCAAATTTTTATACGTTTTCTAAATATATGTACATATTTTAACACTCTTTGTCACAAGACAAAAAAATTCAACAAAATATGTAAAAAAAATGTCAATTCACACCTAAAATGTAACATCTCTTTGAGAAATTGTATCATAATTAATACTTCCATTAGCTCCCAATCCGAGGCAATTATACTTTTTTCTTATTCCCATTTAAAACCGATTGCGAATATAATGCCTTTGACTGAGAGTGCTCTTGGGATAAGCGTCGCTTAGGTTATTACTTGTATTGTCTCTTATTTTTAAGCTTTTGTTCTTCAAACGTTTCTTATGGTTTTTTTGCTAGTTCACTTTTGTTGATTTTTTCATTCACAGCTTCACACTAATTCCAGTGTAGGCGGGTATTCAGAGAGAACATAGTGCCAAGACACCATGTTCTCCGCTTTCCGCATGAATTCAAACATTGCGTTTTGAGAAGCGGAACTCAACGCCGCGCTTTATGTTTCGTTTTCCACTGTCTACTCATTTACGCGACACTGCTCTTAGCTTCCACCCTTTCTACCCTGGACCATGGCTAATGCTGTCCGGGCGATCAGCCCAGCCGGGTGACCACCCCACGATTCCTCGAGGGAGGCCCAGCTAGGCGATCAGCTTAGAAGTCTGGGGGGGGGGGGATGGAGATCCCTTCTACCCTGGGAAAAACTTCTACTATATTTAAACATTCTTATAAACTAGCCCGTTAACGTAAAAATATGCGTTACCTTAGCAACGTGTACGTCACTTTAAACAAATTTTATTAAGCAAAAGCTTCAGTTTAAACAAAAGTTAAAAACCAATTCATATCAAATACGTGATATCATACTAGGGTTCTTAATTTTTATATGTATTTCTAATACATTATTATGAAAAATATTGGTAAACTTTACTTATTCTACATAAATTTTAAGTATGCAAAATATTTACGCGGCGTTGAGCACGCAATGTCTCGAATTCGGGCGGAAACTGGAGAACGGAGTGTCTTGACACTAAGTTCTCTCTGACTACCCAGCTATGCGGGAGAAATCGTGAATCACTTTAAATATTAGGTTAAACGAACATTTGTAATAAAGTTAACAACAAGTTAAGAACATTTGTTATAAAGTTTTTAAAGTGTTATTCAGACACTTAGGAAATTGAAAAACATATTTTTAGAAAACGTATAAAAAATTTAACACATCGGGATTTGAAAGTCATGCGTTCTACATCCGACTACGTCGAAATTATTATGCGATTATTACAAAAAAAATGTTATAAATATAATCGTTCTCCCTAGCGGCAAACAAACCGGAAACCAATCGCGTTATAGTCAGACAACGTTCCACTGCGCCACGATGCATAATGGTCGCCTCAAATATCGCTGGCGTTTCCGTTACATAACAACACAGGTATATCTCAATTACTATAAATAAAAATTCACATTGCAATTTCCCACATACTACTTGTGTTATAAATGTTAATATTAGGTATCTATTGAAGATAAGGCGAGCGAAGATATTCTGTCTTGAAACAGTATTTATTCAAATCTTGAATCTGAATGCGAGAAAATGTTCAATAAAAATGCAAAGGACGGTACCTATTCTTTCTTCGGAGCTAACTAAATAGCTATGTTAAGGGTTTGGTGGGACTTAAGGTGGTTGTTTAAAATATATTTAAATATATATATATATATCTATATATTTATTAACTCGTAACGTCGTATGTATGTTTGTTCGGATGGATTGTTGCAACTTCATTTTATAGCATATACCTACAATATAATATAACCATATGCTATGCAAAATGTGAAGCTGCAAAAAGAAACAATATTACGAAAATTGATAATATATTTATAACTTTTACATAAACAAGACAAAGTCTTAATCTTTATAGAAAATTAAGAAAAAACCTTTTTTTAGAATCTGGACGATACGAGCGGGTTTATAAAGTATAAGGCGACAGTGCCCCTTGCCACAAATAATATCGCAGATTCATTCTCAATGCTGACAATAGTTAACTCCAATGCCAATATTTTTTTAAAGGCAATAATTAACAACAAGCGAACACAACACTTTGTTTGTATTTATATATGTATATATATTTATTTAGCTTCAAGCTCGTTCCCGCATAACAGGGACTTAGTGTCCAGATACTCCATTCTCTACTTTCCGCCCTAATCCGAGACGCAATATTTTGTCACCAGAGCAAAGAAATGAAAATAACTTTTAAATATAATCAATACACGGAGAGGGAATCGAATCTACAACTACCACTTAAACAGTCAGAAGCAGTCACAGCGCCTTAAGGCCTTGAAGTAACCTCATGAATTCATTAAATAATTCATCTTGAAACAAAAGTAATTTCTGCATTCACCTTTAGCTATTCTGTAATTTTTGAGCTAAACCTATATACAAAATTTTCGCTTAAGCGATAAGACATAAACGAAAATATTTTAAATCACAACGTCAAAACTCAAACGTTATCCTACTTTCAAGTGCTTACTGTTTTAAAATCTATTTTTCAATACGACTGCTGATCTGCAGAGTTTGCGTAATTACCTCCAATAGCATCTGGCGTTTGAAATATTGGATTTTCCTTGCAGCTTAGTACAAAAGTGCTAATATTTTATACATTATTTTACAGTTTCACACCTTTTCCCGCATAGCAGGTCTATCCTGCTAGAGAGAACCTAGTGTCAAGACACTCCGTTCTCCACTTTCAGCCCGAATGCGACATATTGCGTGTTGAGTGGTGGAACTTACCAGAGTAGAATTATTAAAATAGTTTAAATATAAATATTCTCCAAAGTGGAAATAAAATCCTTAACAATTGCATACTTATTATTTTCATATATATTATTACTCACCAACCGCTGTTTACCATAGCTGTTTCATATTTTCAGCGGCCTTCTCATCAAGTAAATCGATGATATTCCTGGGAAAACTTCAACGGATCGGACTCAAATTTATAAATAAATTCTTTATATTGGTAATTTTTTGTTAAGCAGTTTAGATTTTTCATACAAACTTTCATCCCCTATTTCAAGCATTTAGGGGTTGATTTTTGAAATAAAAATTTAGCCTAGGTTGGACCCCGGATCTTTCACTATTTTCATTCTAAATTTCATCCAAATCGGGCTGGTGGTTTAGTGGTGTAAGCGTCACAGACAGAAAAACTGGTTTTCGCATCTACTCGTATAATATTAGTATGGATTATTAATTTCACATATATCCCTTATTAACACAATAATTAATTTCTTTAAAAAACATATATTTTTTATTTATACAAAATAAATTGAGACCATCGTGGCCCAGGACAACGTTGGACTGTAAACGAGATTGATTGTGGGTTCTATTTCCACTTGGGGGAAGGATTTCTTCTCTGTACTACCTAAAACAAGAACAGCCACTCAACATGCAATGTCTAAACTTTCCGACAGGAAGTAACGAACGGAGTGTCTTGACATTAGGTTCTCTCGTTACCCCGTTATACGGGATAAATTGTGTAGCTAAAAATAAAAAGGTTCATTATAGTTTTAAAGACCTTTTCATTTTTTTATGATAACAAAATTTCATTTAAGCTAACGAAAAAGTTAACGACGATCTGGAGCAAGGTCCCACCGAGATTTGAACTCGGATCGTTGGATTCAGAGTCCAAAGTGCTAACCATTACACCATGGGACCTACAGATGTTTTTCTGAAATATCTGAACAAATTCTACTAAATATCTACTACGCATGTGCAATCGACTATCTCTTTCAATCGTATAACGTCGTCCCGTTTTAAAAGCTTATCAACATATACAACTATAAATTGATTATGTAAAATGTATTTTATTCAATGGACATAAAGTTAATTTTGCTTTGAAATTTATTATTATTATTTACTGAGCATCGAACCCACTACCATCGCGTGCACACTCAGACACAACGCCTCCTTGGTCACAGCATATTTTTAAAAAATACATATATTATAAAGTTTTTTTTTTTTCAAATATTACCCTTTATACATAAAGAACAAGTAAAGGAAGCTTTAAGCTACTTATTTGTTCCCATATGATAGGATATAGACGTTTAGCGCTTGAGAAAATTCAGATGCTCTCGAAGTTCAGGCAGCACTTCGTGCATACAAAATACAGTTAACATTATAGCACACAATATATAATTACTTTTTTTCAGCTTCACGCTGTTTCCCGCATACCAGCTAACTTCCCGTTAGAGAGAACCTAGTGTCATTCTTCACTTTACGCCCGAAATTGAAACATTGTGTGTTGAGTGGTGAAACTGAACACCGCTCTTTGTCGTATCACCAGAGCGGAGAAATGAAAATAATAATCATTCCACCGAGAAGAAATCGAACCCACAACAATCGCGTTTACAGTAAGACACTCAATATTTTATATAATTATATATATATATATATCTGTAGTATATATCACTCAATATTTTCTAGCAACGCTATATATATCAATGTGAATTCAAAAGACAGTTAGTTAAATATAAAATAATATATGAAAATGTTACCTTCAAACAACAAAACAGCTTAGTAAACCATCACTTTGTTCTCCATTTTATTTTATTTTCATATATTTGACATACCAATGTTGAATTGAATGTAACATTTTACAATATAGGCAAATTCGTGAATAGTATCAGTTTAAAAAACAAGCATTTATTACACATATATGAAACAAAATATTCACATATATGAAACAAAATATTCTCTACATCTATATAAAATGTTATATCTCATTTGAGCACGTCAAGACGGTGATATATGAAAGAATTTTAAGAAAGATATATTATGCAAAGGTTCAAGAGCACAGTGTCGATGATACTGGAGGAAGCTCACCAAACCTCAAAAAGCATGAGGACCTCTAGGAGAGCATCTACTAGGTTTTTTTTTGAGACACAAACTTTATTTCCAGAAACCTCGTTATTGGATACGGGCGACTAAAGTCGGTCCTGTGTACACTATGTAGCTATATTATTAAAATTACAATTTGATATTTTAAGACTTTTTTTATATGCCTACAATAAGAACTTCAATATTACTGATACTGCAACGCGTCCTAGCACCTTTGAAATACTTGATCAATAACTAACATGATTAAAGTAAAACTTCTAACGTTTGTCCAGACTAGTGTTATTTGAGACACATATTTTTTTAAATAAGTACATAGTTTTTGAGGTAATTAACATATAAAGTGATTATAAATAACAAATCTTACTATAATATTGCTTTTTTTACATTTTGTTATTGAGCCACTATAGGATTTCACAGGGACGCTGATGCACCGCCAGGGTCCACGGAAGATTGTAGACCCTGTGGCCCTGGCCAGTGGCGGTGGAGGAGGAGCACCGTGAGGTTTTAGTGGTTAAACGGACGGCCCACATCTGCCGGTCCGGAGTCCCAGATAACCGCGTCCTCACGTTAAAAAAACTGGACGCTGATGCACATCTCCTTTCTGCCTTTATTTAAGAGAATAAAGCCTTTTGCGATACCCACAGGGTGATATGGTGTTGTGCTATTCTTAGGTCGGCAACCACACGTCGCTATGTGAAGATATTGATGACAGTGGACACGTCGAAAGAAGAGTGCAAAGTATGTATCGTAGCATTTGGCGCTCCGTTCTCTTTTTAACTACTCCGCTAGAGATAAAACGGGAAGATAAAAAAAAAAGAATATTATAACAACAAACAATGAGAAAGAGATGTGACTATAATAACTAATTTACCATAAATAAGGTTACCACAATTTATTAACAATCTTATAGTTATATGTGTCTTATAGCAATTTCCATCATATCTTGCCTACACTCAACGTTACTTCACTTCAAATAGCTAAATCCGTTTAGGCGGTACGCTTCTTACATAGATAAAATATAATTAAGTCGCAAGAGTGTCCCCAAGCGGTTGCACTAAGGCGATTAGCACAGGTTCGATGTCGGGAGGTAATCTTATTAAAGTTCAGAATATTGGAATATTCTAGTTATTTTATTGGTCTTTCTGGTAAATTGTTAAAGTATTGTAAATTTATACATTTCCTATATATTATGGTATATAATGGCTCGCCAGAGACAGAAAAGACTGAAAAGAAATTAAAAGAGGCCTTTGTTAAAATTGGACAAACAGTTTCAGCTACTAAAACAACTTTTTAAAAAAATAAAGAATAAAAAATATTGTAAATTCTGAATCTGACATAAAGGCTTTATTATTATTATTATTAACGTACATAACAAATTATTATATTTATATATATATACATATATAAACTTGAAGGAATAGGCTTGAACATTCTCTCGTCATCCTGGTCATCCTGGTAAGGACACCAGGTTCCAATACATGAAAATAATTTACTATCAATGGATCCGGACATGTGTAATTTTTTTCCCCAATCAAGGCAGCAAGAAGTAAAAATGCTGTCGCAGCAAGAAGTCTAAATAGTGTCGCCAGATTGTCTTGAATATATACCGAGATGTTTAGAGGTTAAGCTAATGAAAGCGTTTTAATTAATGTAGTAAGTTTCATTTCCATTTATTTTTCTAGCTCTGACAGAGACCTAACTGTTTGAATTCTCATTTATATATTATAATTTTAATTTCTCTGGCAAACAAGACAACCCACGGCGTTGTCGTCGTCCACTCAACACGCAATGTCTCACATCACACACACAATATATTTTTTCGAGGTGATCAATCAAACCCACTATCTTCATTCGGGTTGTATTTGAAGCCACATACATAGCACCATAGGTGTCAAATAATAACATACACAATATTTTAATAACACTTCATCTCATTATGAAAACCAAAAAGGACGATTAAATTTGTAGGGAAATCAGCCAAAACTAAAAATTATTAATGAAATCTAAACATGGACAAACCATCGAGCAAAATACGATATAATTCCGATAGCGCTTAGCCCGCACCGTACAGTACATACCAGCCTAGTTGCTAACTTAGTGCTTGAACGAATATCTGGTAGCGCGAATTTGGGGCTGACTATCACACAGCTTACTTATAAATTAGCAATTATATATAGTTTTTTTGTTTTTAGAAGGGAAGAATGAAAATTACCTCTTTGTTCTCTGCTACACAAAATTTTAAAAAAATATTTAGTTAAGGCCACCGTGCTCAGTGAGACAACTTCTAACTGGCTGTGGGCGTGATTTCTATTCGGAAGAATGATTATATTTAAATTAAATAATTTAATCTTAATAAGTTCTTTGATTTACGCGATTATTACACATTTTGAAATGAAACTATTTTAACCGGATTAATCGCGTATAATTTTCGCTATGTCTACCTGTGACCACGGACTCGACTGTAAAATGTTCGAAACGTCGGGTTCTAAAAATGTATTTTTTGGAATACTAATTTAAATCATTTCAAAATTAAATCTTTTCATTTCTCCGCTCTCTTACCAAAGACAATGCGCGGCGTTGAGTTCCGTCACTACACACGCAATGTCTCGTATTCGTGCGGAAAGTGCAGAACTGAGTGTTTTGACACTACATTCTCTATATACCCTACTATGCGGGAAAAGCGTGACGCTGTAAATAAAAGAAAGTAAAAAAAAAATATCTCAACCAGTTAGGCTATTTATTTTTATTTATTATGTAATTTTATTTTTTGTTTTGGCTACTTAATTATAAGCAGCCAAAACAGATAAAGATATTCGCTATTGTACGGTTCACTGTTACATCATAAATTTCTTTATATGTTATTCCATCACTCATCCTTCTACGTGATCGAACTGTTTTAGTAGGTTTCCTCTTTTCCATATATATATTTTTTATTCAAATATACGTGCGTTTATTTTCATAAGAACAAATGTAAGCTCAAGCTATTGAATAAGTTTGATTTGCATTGTGAATTATATAGATTCTAGATAAAAAACGGTTTATTTGGTAATCTGTCAAATAAACTAAGAACAAAGATCGATCTTCTAAAAAAAAAATGTTATAGTTTAAAACCTTAATATTGACCATTACGTATATGTATATACTTCGGTTTTCCTTTTGAAATGAAACAATTTTAACCGGATTAATTGTCTGTTTTGGAATTGGAAAATACATTTTAGAAAACCCAACGTTTCGGACACTTCACATGAGTCTGTGGTCTGTCTTGTCATGCTTTTTTTTATATTATGGCATTTAGGCGTGCCAATAGAGCACAATTTACTTTGCCACTTTGAATGGAAGAGACACGATGGTCATACTGGTCATTTAAATATAGAGAAAATATTACTATCCCATAGTAGTAGTCCGTGGTCACAGGTGGACTAAGTTTGCATTCGTCTGTCAGTTGATACAGTTATTATATCAAACTACCGCCAACAATCTTTTAGGTGCCTCACGTAGCTGAGTGTGATGGGGTTGAGACTTCAAAGTTTTTAGGATTGGGTCCCAGGTGATAGAATCATTTCCAGCCAATGATATTAGGATGATCTAATACTTCAATTGCCTCACAAATCATTCTAGGAATATATTTATTTTCCTTAGCGAGAATATGAGGTTTATCTATGATGTAGTTGACTTCAATATACGTGTTCCGCCACCCTACACCGTTGCTTATCTTTGTTTGATCAACGTAAGAAAAACCTTACTTACAATATAGTTTGTACGCCAGCACACTGCAAAGGAATATTACTTATCACTGGGCTCAAGATTTCATTATCACGCTATAGTTTTATATATGATAAAGGTGTGTCCACAAATCACAGCGTAATGTTCCATAACACTGCTGTTTACTGTATATTTTTCTTAAACTTAGCAATGCCAGCGCTAAGTTTAAGAAAAATAAACAGTAAAGCAATTACTTTAATTAAAATAAATTGTACTACATACTAAATAAATAAATGTAAATATAACGGCAATTCTGTGCCTAAGTGTAACACATAATAAATATAACTTAGTTGTGAAATTGCAAACACACTAGCATTCTCACAAAAAGGTGACTTATTGAAAATAAAATTCCTTTTAAAGTACTGCAGTATTTGGATGGTTTCCAAACTGCTACGACTGATCACTCGCAAATAAAACCCCTAAACGTCTTACCGTTGTGTAATTTTAATAACTCAAATATAACTCAAATATATGGTTAATTTAGTGTATTAAAGTGATTAAGAAGTGAATAGTGAGTGTTTTCGTTTTAAGTAATTTGTGTAAGACTTTAGGCCCTAGATTATGTCTAGACTTAAGGTCTACAGAGCGTTGAAAATGTGTTCATTATAAGTACCTAGGCAACAACAGAAGTTGTCTCAAATTACATAAGACAAATTTAAATAATTAACAAAAATCATTAAAATTCACACATTTTGTAAAAGAAAATATTTAAAAACGTATAAAAAATTTGAACCCGCTATGGTTTTTTTTACATTATTAACCGAAACAACTACACGTATTTTCCAAATAGCAGGGTGGTCAAAGAGCATGTAGAATCAAGACATTCCGTTCTCCACTTTCCACTGGAATCCCAGATATGGCGTTTTGAGTGGCGGAACTCAACACCGCGCTTTGTCTTGTCTATAGAGCGAAGTCTTGACACTATGTTCTCTCTCACAAAAGCATGAAGCTGTTTAAAAATCAATTACAGGTATTCGCACATGATTGTTTTCATCTTCACGCATTCAGCGAGGTAGGTACAGCTAAAGTGTAAAGACACTTCATTCTATACCTTTCGTTGATTTAGATACATTACATATAAGTTACCAAGCCCTACCGCATTTAACCTTACCAGATCGCGGAAACGATAGCATTTTCAAATATGGACATTACCTCAAGTGGCAATCAAACCCAGAACCATATACGATGTCAAAATAAATAAAACAAATATATGAATTGGATAATTTAAATTTAATTATTATAAGTACGGTGTGATATACATCCGCGTTAACTGTTTGAATTAATAGGAAGCGATTCAATTGCAATACTCGTAGCAATCAATTTGTGGCGGGATTCGACAAAGCGACCATTTCGCGCTTAATTAGTTTTGTGTTTTGTGTTTTGTAGAGTATTCATCGCAGCATACTGTCTATACATAGTCTTCTTGTTGTTTCTAATTAAATTTCATGTTTTTACCTTGAAAGCCTTTGATATGCATAACTGACAATTTACTTATAAGGTAATTTATAAATATATACTCGTTTTTGCCCACTGCTTTACACGTGTAAATGTCACTTAGTTAATAAGTTGTGTACAAACTTCTAAGAAAAAGATATATTTTTTTTTTTTTTTTTTTTTTTTTTTTTTTTTTTTTTTTTTTTTTTTTTTTTTTTTTTTTTTTTTTTTTTTTTTTTTTTTTTTTTTTTTTTTTTTTACAGCAGTTTGGCCGTGATGACGTCGCAGACAGACAGACACGAGTTACTTTCGCATTAATAATATTAGTATAGATAGATATAGCATGAATTTTAATATATATTTTCAATTTTTTTACGAGGACGTCTTGCTACTTACCCATTTTGTTCTGAATAATGCATAATGCCAGTGTTCCTAATAATGTGTTCTGCTTTTGATACCGTTCCCAGCACTTCGTTAGTGGAATCACACTCTAAAGTATTATCACAATATATATGGTAATTTTAAAAATCTGCTTGAGGTAAAAAGATTCACTTTGAATTTTCATTTATATTTATGCTACCGCTATAGTACATTTAATTTAACCTGATATTTTGCAGTCGTATACACGAACAATACATGAGTATATACTAACAGCGCTATCGTAGTGCAGCTGACGTAGGTGATCCTTATGGGTTCGATTCCCACTCGTGGCATTTTTTATATATAAAATTTTGCGGGCCTTCGAGGTACATTGGGAAAGCGTTTGGCTCGGCTTTGGCTTTTGAAAGTGGAGAACGGAGTGTCTTGGCACTAGGTTCTCTCTGACAACACTGCTACGGAAAAAAACGTGAAGCTGCAATAAAAAAAGTATGTAAAAGAAACACATAAATGAAAACAAATACCACGATTATAAAAGATCAGTGTTCTACGACACAATATTCGACTGCCAAAATGAAAAGTTACATCCGCAATTTGAACAAATCCAAAGCTGCTACATTAGTCTGCATTCAGTTTAAGGCCTACGATTAGTCTCGTTGAAAAAATTAGATCTCTCAGTACTTTAAGAAGATTTGAGAGCGATGCTCGAATAAATTATTTTCTTTGCCAACTTGCATTAGCTTCGTTTACATTTTGAATTTCTTTTTTGGTTTTGGGGTTCTCTGTATAAAATGAATTGATGGTCATACTATTAGACATCTTAAAATGAGAGATATATAATCTAGATAAAATAATAGTGTGTATTAGTGTAGTGTATTTAGAATTACTTTAAAGAGAGAATTGAAAAAAATACGTGAAATATGCCTATTATATAAATAATATCACGTTAATTGCTATTTGAGGCCATCGTCGCGCAGTACAGTGAGAGTGAGTCTAACTACAAACGCGATTGGTTATGGGTTCGATCCGTACTCGGAGGAATGATTATATAAAAAAATATTTTCATTTATTTGCTTTGGTAGAAGAGAAATCGCGACGTTGATTGGATGGTAAGTGTTAAAAGTAAAGTGTCTTGACACTTTGTTCTCTCTGACTACGACGCTATGCGGGAAAAACGTCAAGCTGACCAAATAAAATATATTTTATATTAATATTTACATTTGCGTGATTGATAAATCTAAATGTAAACAAGGATAACGGGTTTAAATTCTACTCGGGGGAAGGTTTATTTAAAGTGTGTTTATTAGGCGAAGCTGATAAACAAATTAAAAACTCCTTGTAATAATTATTCTCTTATTACATTTCTATATTTTCTATTTGTAAGCTCGCATAGTAGCGTTTTCAAATAGACTTGCAAAATCTAAGAATCCTTTACAAACCCGAGGAGATGGAAGATAAAAATCACCTTGAACGTAAATTACTTTACACGGCGTCTTTTCAGAGGACGATGAAATTCACTTCGTTATATTTTATTCAGAGCTGAGCAACTGTAATCCGTCCCGTCGAGATTTGGTAGCCGGTTTACATTCATTAGATACGATATATAAATTATGCACTGTTGTTAATTGAAACGACCGTCTTAAGGAATAGGTGTGCGTCGTAATAGTATAGGTTTTGTTTTCATTAAACTAAAACTAAAAGTGTTTACAAGCTATTTAACATGAGCAAGCCCGAAAGGCGCAAAAAACACGTTTTTATTTAAAAATTATTTATTAATACAAGATATAACAAAAACTGATTACTAATTGGACTAGTGACTCCTCTCGAGGCATGAGCCATAAGTGTCCCATCCAATCGTTGCGGTACCGATCGATGAGGGCGATCGACACGGTGGTCTTGATGTCGCAACCCGTACAGTTCCCAGGAAATATGTTACGGAGAATTAATGTCGATGGGAAAGGTATTACGAAAAAGTAAATATCGCTAAATTGGCACTATCCCTGGCTAGCGCATTTATAACAAGTTCAATACCATATCATTGTAAAACAATAATTCAATAAATATATATACAGACATTATATATCTATCAAGGATAAAACGATATAGTAACATATTAGGGACTTGTAGACCCGGCGACCTCGACAGAGTTAAATAATGTGTCAAAATTCAAGAAATATTAACAGAAAACCAAAAATTCATTCAGAAAACCTTGTCATTATATATTTATATATATAAATGTAAATGGATGTAACTTTTTATTTATGAACCGATTGAAATAAAATAAGCACTAAATGTGAGAGCTTGACCAGAATACAATAGACAAAATTGCATTAAAATCGGTTAAACCGTTTCTGAGATCAGCGTGCACAAACAAACAGACAAAGAGATATATTTTTATTCGTTTTCTACACGTTACACGCCACTTGTAATATATATTTTTTCAAATATCTTACATATACAGACAACGATCAGTTACGTTTTTATTATATGTCTACATTAAAAAACAAAGAGTCTTCACAGAGAGTGTTAAATTATTTTTCTTTTAGTATCACGCTTTGTTCCGCATACCAAAGTAGCCAAAAAATAGTGTCAACAGACTCCGTTCTACACTTTAAACGTCTTACTAGAGCGAAAAAGTGATCTAAACACGCGTTGGAATCGAATGCGAATCCAATCGCTATTACACTCAGATGCCGTCCCACTGCACTATCTTGCTTAAAACAATCCCACTCACAAAACAAATAAACGTTTTCATATTAAATAAATATTGAAATTACCATATAACATCTGACATAATGTAAACTAGCTCCAAAGTATATTAATACGGGTTAATCTTTATTAATGCTCTTGAGATGTATAAGCCGGGAGAAGCGACGCTTTATAATGCAAGGATCGAGCCAGGACGTGTGTAACTGGCACTTAAACAGATGAACTTGTTGACAAGTACACTTTAGATAAATTTGCGAAAGTCTTGTGATAATCGATAATCAGTAGGGGTAGATTAAAAATTACAATATCTCGAGTATATATATATATGTTAAAATCTCACTTTAGCTAAAGTATTTATAATAATATATGGCTTTTTAGGCTCCAATCTTACAAAATGCTATACATTTCGCTTTCTAGGCACCAAGTCAATACCATCAATAATTACCTAAAACAGACTATTTTAAAGATATCATTGTCACTAATAAGTCTGTAAACTATTGTATTGGAAAAAAAAGAAATAGAAGTCTTCGTACTAAGTAGTAGAGTTCTTTTCAGGTCTGAGGCATTAACTTTAGTGAACCGGTGGTAAATTGTTTGAGGTTCAAAAATATAAGCTTGTAACTTCTTATTTTGAATAAAAATATTTGACTTTGACTTAGACTAACTCGAGAACGTAGACAATGTTATATGAAATTGAATTCAATTATTGAATAGACTTGACATTTGTTTCTCTGCTTATATTAGATTCTTTTTATTCTTGTAGAATAATATTTTAAGTATATACTTGAGTGACTTATACGTAGAACGGAGTGCCTTTTCATTAAGCTCTCTTTGCCTATTTTGCGATGTAAGAAAAAAAGGCGGTGTAGTGAAGTGACTAATCTTTCAAAATTATAAATATTTTAAAAACATAAATAAAAATCGGCCAGTTTTTATGTTTTTCTTCTTGCGTTTAAACCAACAAAAACATACAGTTCAAATCTCAGTCTGGAAGTAGATACTTATAGTATAAACTATATATTTGTAAGCTTCATGATTATTCTGACATAGCAGGATAGTCAGAAAGAACCTAGTGTCAAAACACTCCGTTCCCCACTTTCCGCTTGAATTATAAATATTGCGTGCTGAAAACCCCGAAAAACGAGACATTGGGTGTTCAGTAGTGAAACTAAACGCCTTGCTTTGTCTCAGGTATCATAGCGGAGAAATCACAATGATTAAATTATCATTTCCTGGAACCGAAATCAAACCCACAACCATCGCAATTACAGGTAGACGCTGTCCACCTGCACCACGATGGGCTCAACATAATACTCTAAGAATAATTAAAGTGTATCTTATTGTTTTATAAAAAATCTTGAAGATTGCCTTAATAAGGCTATTATAATATTATCATATTTGATCTTGAAATTTTACCCAAAGTTTCAAGACAATCTACAATCTAAGTTTTATGGAAATTGCTATCCAACAGTTTTAAAGACTACTCAACTATTTAATTATTGTATGTATAATAGAACAACGCTATATTGTGCATCAAAATATAAAATACATATTGTTAGGCTTATTTAATTTCGAAAATGATCACATTTTTAGTTTCACATATAAAAATCAAAGATAAAAAACATGTGATGTGAAACTCTAAGAGATTGAACTATAAAAAATAAGAAAAATGTCTATGGCTAGGCCAAAGACTTGAAGGCGGCGTGATGACTGACATTTTTTTGGAACGGTGTGCTGACCAACTCTAGTTACTGGCTGCTGACCAGTCGTGCGTGTCGTTGGTGACCGCTAGCCACGCGCAACATCCGGCATCGCCATCAATGTTCAAAGTTACACCAACTAATACTATTCGTATTTGACGCTTGTACTATCACAAACAATAATATGTTTTTCTAAATAATTTTCAATAACAGTAAATAGTAACACCAAGACAAATAATGAGCTGGTAACAAATAAAAACTAGAAATTCATCACCTATATCTGATTTCTTGTTTGAGATGGAAGGTGCCTCATATATGCTAGAAAGTCAATATATACAACCCATACACGCTCATTCATATGCTTAGTATGTCCATATATTATATGTCATGTCCATATGTTTAATAACTAGATACTTGTCTCGTTATTTTAGTATCGGATCTTTTTGGAATTAAGCTCACAGAACTTTACTCACTTTTTAGAATAACAGAGAATTTGTATGTGATATGTTTCGCTATACGAGATTATTATTACTTTGAATCTGATCTTGAAAGTAAAATTCTTCAATTAACGCATATTGAATCGAAAATATAATACAGAGTGTATATATTCTTTATTGCACTTAAAAGAAAAAACAATACAATTCACATTTCAGTACAGAAATTAAGTTAGCAATGCTGCATTTATTTCTAAAAGAGATTTCTTCCAGACAACCTGTGGAAGTGGGTGAAGGCAGCAGGATAGCAGTACTGAACAATAGATAAACACAATTTTATTATTTTTTTTTTACTATTTTTTTTAAAGTGTTATTCGCACACTTAGGAAATTTAAAAAGACGTATTGAGCTAACAACAAATATAAGTTGTAATAGGTATATAAGAATTTCGACTTAGCTGAACGTAGAACGCATGGATTAGCGGTCAGAGCACTTGAATGGTTTTCAAGAGCCGCGGGTTCAAATCCCGCTGCGTTCAAATTTTTATACATTTTCTAAATATAGACATATTTAGAAAATGTATAAAAATTTGTTTTAAAAAGTAAAGTTAAAATAGTAGTGACGTGTCTTTCTTTTTTTGTTATTAATATAATTTTAGTAGAGAGAGCCCTAGTGTCAAGGCACTCTGTTCTCTGCTTTACGTGAAAATAATAAGGCGTGAAAATAAAAGAAGCCGACAGCTACACCATCGTGTGGTCATCAAAAACCGCGCCTATCTCGATTATTACGTTATTTTCAAGTAAAAACATTAACGAGGCTTTCCCAGTAACCGATAATACTACTTAATCCCCATTCATTTAAAATTAATTTCATCGTAGAGGTAATGGAAGATGGAAATTTCATTTACTTTATTTGGGATTATATATTATAATTTCTGCCTTTTTTCAATGCAGTCAATGTTTTTGCCAGCTAAAAGGTGTAAATTAAATTGGTCGCCATTGCTCTATGGCTAAGGATATATAATATTTTAATTCTATACATGTTTTTGTATATTTGTATATATACTAGAAATCTTGGGACGGCGTGAAACTGTAAGAACCATTGGTTGTGGGTTCGATTCTCATTTCGTATTTAAATTATTTTCATTACTCAACCCTGGTAAGAAGCCAAATCACAGCGTTGAGTTCTGCCACTCAACACGCAACGTCTCGATTTCGGGTGGAAAGTGGAGAATACAGTGTCTTGACACTAGGTTCTCTCTGACTATCCTGCTATGAAGGAAAAAAGCTTAAAGCTGGGTACTTTACTAGCCAACCATCTCGCTTTCCCCAGATGTTTATTTTTAACTGTTTAACCTAGAATCTAGTACTTATCACTTCGCCAATGTTCAGTATGGAGAACACACGAGGGAGATTGATCAATGAAACAGACTAATTATCAATAGTATTCCCAACTCAGTATATTTCGCTGTAATCCTTTACCGTATGGACTTCATTCGTACACGGGATATGAACTTAAAACTATCAAATGTAAATTTTTTTAACATTTTTGAAAGTGTTATTCGCACACTAAGGAAATTGAAAAAGACAAGAACTTGACAAGAACTTGAACGGTTTTCAAGAGGCGCGGGTTCAAATCCCGCTGCGTTCAAATTTTTATACGTTTTCTAAATATGTCTTTATCAAATGCACGTTACTAAACGTAATAATTTCGCATTAGTAATGTTAATGCAGCACAATAGTGTTTTAAAATAGCGAAAACGAGCGAAAAAGTACACGCTTCAGTAGCTTGCGAAATAATGGACAGTTTATTTATGTTAATTTTAATTGTGACAGATTTCAGCTTTGCATTCATTTGACCTGCAACAACTGTAATTGAAAAACTTTACATTACGAAACAAAGTAAATATCTTAGGGCAATTTAATTTTGTTTGAACAACTTTGTTTTATTCAGAAATTTTCTTCATTTTTTTTCCGTTTGATTCTTGTTTTGTCTGAATAAAGACTGGCTTTAATGATTCGAAAATGTATTTTAGAAAACCCGACGTTTCGTACACTTTAAAGTAGTCCATGGTCACGGGTAGTCTGATATGGCATTCGTCTGTCAGTTCATACAATTATTATATTAAACTACCGCCAACGATTTCTTAGTTGCCTCGCGAGCCAATATACGTGAATAATCCAGTTAAAAATAGTTTCATTTCAAAATATGTAAAAACTGCGAATACCTTATGATGGTTTTCGTAATGCCGCCATACAAATGTATATTGAAAAGTACTTTTCTAATAAGATTTGTACATTTATCTATACTAGATGTCCAGTTTACACGTAAACACGCGTTGCTATAGCAACGTGTATGTCATTTTCTAAATACGTTTATGTCAAACATATGGTAGTGTGTGTTTCATTTACTTTATTGTTTTAATGTATTTTTATGTATTATTTAAAAAAATATTAGCATTCTCCCATTCCTTGTGTATGTAATCAACAACTGTGCCTAATTTAATTCACCTCCCTCGGCGTTATTTCGTAAAAACACAAAAAAAAAACACATAAGGTACGAGATACAAAATTTTTGCTTCACATATTTATATATTATTATTACTAAGACACAATTACAATGAAAAAAAACACAGAACACTATTTCTATCTATATGCCAATTTTCAATATTCTACGTCCATTCGTTTTGGCCGTTTCTATTAGCAGTACTCACTCGATGTGTTACGAAAGAGTTTTATATACATATCAACCAAACATATATAACTAGTAAATATGTGTACAAACGATAAAATAAGGTCCTCAAACACAAACAAAAGGCCAAACAAAGCTTTACCTAAGCTGTTTACAATATTCTTTTATATTTCTAAAAACTCAAAGAACTTTCTTGTAAGTACAACGTTAAACGAAAATATTATTTGATATTATGATACGATTACTTTTTCTTTACTTTGCTTTAAGAATATCTTATTCATAACAATTTTATGGAAAAAATATAATAATTTAAATTAACATAAGCAAACCTTGTTTAGACGTTTTCAAGACGGATTGGTGATACTGATATTGAATTAGAAAAGGCTGCTTAAGCAGTACTACTATTATTTTTAAAAACTAAATTTCCAACGCGAGTTGAAACTTTAATGATATATCGGTTGTTACTCATAATATGAGGAGGATACGTCTTCTTCTATTTGTAACTAATTCCGGCCTATCCAGGGTCTTCTGTCTGAGAAAGCTGCGTGAAGATGTAAAAATAAGAACGCGGCTCAGGCACTTGAGTTAAACTTTCTACATTTATCACATATAGCAGGATAATCGAATCCCGCTGTGTTCTATTTTTTAAACGTTTTTTAACAAAATATTCAGAGATAACTTAGAGCCTAATCACTCTGTACTCTACTATTCACTTAGTTTTGAGACATTGCGTGTTACGGGGCAATTGATAAGACCATATGCTTCTTTATTAATGTCTACTAGAGGACTAGTGCGTATATACGCGTTTCCTTAGTAACGTGTGTGTATATTTGTATTTTATACAAAAGTGTATGTACAAAACATGTAATAGTTGTAATTAAAAAATATATATATATATTTTATTACAATAATTTTTAGTTTTACTAAATAACTTGGCTTTCCGCACTTCTCCATATTTTTCCTAAGAAAGGGAAAACTTTTTGTTTCAGATATTAATATAACGGCGATAGCAGTGTGCAATTAGCAACATCTAAACGTCACAATGACAGCCATTTGTATACAGATTAAATAAATAAAATAAGACCGTACATAATTTATTGTGTATCTATATATAGCAAATTCCAACCCACAAGAGTGCAATCTATCAATATGCCGCATGCTCTATTTGTGTTTTCGTAGTAGTGCCTTGTGTAGAATAGAACTTGAGGAAACGGCGGTCGAACGACGAGTAATAGCGTTATAAAATATTTCTTGAATGCTTCTCTCTTCATTGAAAGCTAAGTATGGATACGACGAAAGGATATTTTGTAGTCCACATGTATTTATTGTTTATTGTACAGGCGCCTCGAGACACCGTCTGACTGTTAACGGTATTGGTTGTGGGTTCGATTCGTAGTCGGGGGAATCATTATAATTAAATTATTTGCATTTCTCCGCTAGTATAACTTACTCTCACTCTCTGACTACCCAATTACGTGGGAAAACCGTGAAGATGTTTTTTTTTAAATACAGGATATGGCCACATATTTCTTTCCTGAACAGATGTAAAGCAGCTGGCCGCGCGGCACGGTGTCTAAATGTTTCAGCGGCCGGCTTGAATATTCACTTATTTACAACTCGACTGCAGGAGTTCTTCACATCTTGTTGTAAAATTTTATCACATGACTTTCCATGCATATACGTCATTCTATTCTATAGTCAAAAAGTGTGCAATCAATAAAAAATAAGTTCACTAAGTTTCATTAGTTAGCACTCATTTAAACCAAAAATCAAAAACAAATTTAAATATGCTAAATTTGTTAATATCAGGGTCTGTTCACTGTGCATTGTGTATGTTATTAGGTTCAGGAAACATAAATAATATATTCGTTTTATATAACTGACATATTTATTCCAAATATAGTTTAATTTTCGGTTCTTAAAGCAAATCAAATTAGGCAATGTATAGGACATGTTATACTAGATTCTACTACCATCAATTCAGTTTTCATGAGTAAATAAAAAAAAATTACTATTATCATTATTTTTTATCCATAAAATTGTAACACCTAGCAACACTACGCCACCTGTCATTCGCATTCCCGCGTCAAAGTGTAAAAAGGTTGTCCGATTTTTTATTCAGAAACAATTTTGTTTGCAATTTTTACGGTTTACAAGTTCGTCACATCTGCAGCAGCTTGTTAAATTACATTGTCAAAACATAAATATTGTAAAAGTTTGGATGTCAGTTAGAGGTAACAAATGCAACAAGTTTAACCTTGAAAAAAAGAAAATATCGCTACTAAACTCAAAATTTGTCAATTCTGTTATCATCACGCCTGTGATCGGTTGAGATCGGACAAGATCGTCATAGACTATATCGAAATACAACAATATTACTAATGACTTATTATATATATTGTGGGATTATTGTAATATTATCGCATTTGATTCAGTTAATTTGTTTACAGCCTAATTAGATGCTGCAAGCAATTTACTATTTATTCATAACCATTGTCGCTTTAGATACATCACAACCGCATTCACAACCCAAAACAGAAATTAAAAAAAATATAGACTTTGAAAAACATGGAAAACGCAAAGAGCAAGCCAAATTAGGTCATGAGACGTAATTTTTAGAAGAACAATTAGAAGAAAGAAGACAAAAAGACCGAGATGGTTCTCAGCATCGTTACCGACGAAAAAAGGAGCAGGGTCAGATAAAAATTCAATGAAATGACACCTCGAACGCATAGAAATATTAGGAAGTAATGGATAGAAAGATCGCAAAAATATATAAAAACAGGCAAATAAAAAAGCTAAAGAACAAATTCACTAGCAGATAATAAATATTGAAAATGAAATTCCTCCTGGCGGTCCCATATATTCCAGTTCTTAGTTAACTGCAGAGTCTGGTAAAAGAAAAAAACCTAAAACGTTTAAAACTTTAGAATATCTTACTGAGAGAAAGACTTCGCCTTATGGAAAACCGAGTAAAAAAATACAAAATGCGTTACAATAGAGCTATTAATAAAATATACACACACATTTCTATGTAATAAAAATTTAAAAAGTGAGTTTTTGGAGAAAGGTGAATGTAGTAGATTAAGAGCTGGAACTAAACAAAGTATCACAAGAAAAAAAGTAAAAAAAAAATACGTCTACTAAACGAATTACTGCTTAATCTGTATGCAAATACCAAGAGGATGAACAATAAAATTTCATATTCACTTTTTCGTCGCTATCGGCCTTTTTGGATAATTTTATCAAATCCAAAACAAAGCAACACTTGCCTTTGTACCCATCGCTCAAATATGGAACCTATGGTAACGGCTTTAAAAATGGCCAAAGTAATTAACGAAGTAATGTATGTAAAGACAACTTGTTGTGAGGGGAAGCTATAAGAAGAGTGTCTGTTAAGAAAATGCTTGCGGTATCAAGAAAGTGCAGACCAATGACTTTCATGCCAATAACCATATATCATAGTTCAGGTAGATTACTAAGAAATTTCCAGTTACTTTTAAAGGAACCCAAAAACGATGTCCAAAGACTATTAAAGAGAAGATTTTAATTTCTAGAAAAGATTTAATCGACCATTTAGTTTCGAAATTAATAGATTTTATAAAACATAAATAATATTTATTACCAGTACCAGGGTACCACTTAATTCCAATCATTAAAATAATCAAAGACTTGCATCCGTTTCAACATTTCTTCATCAGTTTAAAAACTATGCATTTTGTAAATGATTAACCTTTGTCCCAGTATAGATGGCAAATTTTATCTTTTACATATTGGTGAGCAGAATGTAAGGAACATTGAAAATTTACTATTTTGAAATATAACTTTCAAAGGCACACTCAATATATATCAAGTGACATAAAATAAAACAACCCTGAGTCTCTTATATGTTCGAAAACTATTAAAAATGTGATCAATGACATCATCTCTTGAAAACCGTTCAAGCGCTCTGACCGCTAAGCCATGCGTCCCACCTCCAGCTACGTTGAAATTCTTATACGCTTATTACAACTTATATTTGTTGTTAGCATCTCTGTAGAGAGATTTTTACAAATTTCTGCTACCCAAAGATTATTCTACGAACAATCGTCTGGCAAGAGAGAATGCTATTTATTAAATATATATTTTGTTAACATTTTTTAAAGTGTTATTCCCACACTTAGGAAATTAAAAAAGAAGAGGCGCGGGTTCAAATCCCGCTGCGTTCAATTTTTTATACGTTTTCTAAATATGTCTTTGATCAATGTCTAATTTGTCCATGTTATTAAAATGGGGGTCATAAATACGGAACCTGCGAAAATGAATCCTTGCGGAAACCAAGTCCTATCCCAGCCGCGTAATTTTTCAGCATCAAAAGAAAATATATTTGAAAATACATTTGACGAATTCGCTGATATCTGAGATCAGGTCTGTATCTGAATGTCCATTGCGAATCTCTATATCCTTATCTCTTCCCTATATCCCTATCCCTAACCCATAGGAGGATTTGTATCCCTATAATATAAATCCTCCTATGGGTGTACATCAGAAATAAAAAAAACTAAAAAAAAACTTGAGAAAAACAAGTTATTAGTTTCAGCATTTACTAAAAATATATATGGATTCGTAAACGAATCCAGCTCATCTGAAGAACACATATTTTAAAATTTGAGAAACTGAGTGTATGATTATTTTGATAATAGTAACTTATTATGTAGTAGATTAAGATTGATCTCAATTTTCTGTGATATACAACAACGTTTCTGGTATTACCATTTTATTATACATATATTCTTTGCGCTAGTAAACTCAATAAATGGAAAACTAAACTAAAATTCAATATTTTTATTTTAAATCCTTTTTTTAGTCTTTAAGTATAATGCCCAATATACTAGAATTCTAATTATTACAGTGTATAGAATAGATTTGTCTGTGGTATTTAGTTGTGGATTTAAATCGTGTATGATTTTTTCAAAACTCGACTCTTCGAACCTTTTACAGTGGTAGCTAGATCGATAGTAGTATAAAAATTTAAAACCCTTCCACCTTTAATAAAATCATCTTGTAAAAGGCTTTTAACCAAATATATTATTAGTATTGCAAGATTTTCGTACGTTGATAAATATGAATATAATAAAAGCGTGTTAAAAAATATACAATAAAGAAATATTAAGCAAACACTTTGCTTTCACCGAACGCGCCTCTTATTATGATAAGGTATTCTCATAAAAAAATGTGAGGTAGCGACAAAAAACAACTTGCATACGCTATAGCTACTCTCTTTTAGTATTATATATGAATAATACTGAGTAAATGGGCGATTTATATATATATATATATATATATATATATATATATATATTTTAAGAGGGAGGCGTATTGTCGAATCCTATTGTTTTCTAGATTGAATCCGCAAGAGACACACGGAATGGCAGGCGTAAGCGAGAATGCTGTTGCAAGAGTTAAAAAGAACGTGCTCAGGGACAGTAAGTGAAGAAGGGATAATAATACGACGCAATGGTGGCTGTAAGAGAGGTAAGGGCGACCAAAATTGACTTTCTAGAACACAGTATCGGTGATGCTGGAGGAAGATCATCTAAAAAGTATGAAGAGATTGATGAGGGATGATTCAGGGACCGTAGCGTTTGGCGCCCCTTTCTCTGTAACTACCCCGCCAAGAATACAGCGTGAAGTAAAATATGAAATACAAGAATGAGCTGCGTAAGTGAATACAAAAATATTCGAAAGTAATTTCTTATAATATAAGATACTAATATTCTTTAAACGTAGAATCTGTCATAGATATGTATGTAAAATTTAATAAAGGAAACATCGGAAAAAGTTGTTAAATTTATCTTCTCGTATCCCCAGTATATCGTAGGATATGTAAAATATCCTATCCTATCCAGTTACTAGTATTTTTTGAAAACAATACAAATTTTATCCACTAAGAAATGTAAAGAAAATTATTAAAAATATATATTATACACTAACTATCACGTTTACAATCAGACTCTGTTACACTGCGCCACAATGGTGTCACTTATTTACCTATAATTATAAAGCAACAATATTATACATAGAAGCATATCACAAATAAACTAATTGAGTTTGGAAAAACATTACGAATTTCATGCTGAAATTTGAAATAGAGTAGTTTAAATTTTAAATTACCTTCGGAGACAACGGAAATGCATATTTAAAGCAAACAAGTACGTTAGTTATTCTTTATTTTTCAGAGTTTTAAAGCTCGCGAGCTTTTACGTGCGCTCAGTGATTCAATTTTCCCAGTGTCATTTGTATGGACAGGAAAGTTTTCTAACATAAAATTCGCTGTTGTTAAGCGTAAAGTGTTTTATAGTTTATTATGACACCATACATTTTAAGCTATAATATTAATAATAGTGCAAATGATAATAAAAAAAAACAAACTATATAATTGATAATTATTAACAAAAAGAGTAAATTTTACACAATTAGGCAATCTATACGAAAACAGACAGAATGTCTTCTTATGTTGTGATTTTTTTGAGGATTATATCCCAAATGATGGATTGAAGCGGCTTTAACAGGTTTTAAGCAATAGCTCCTTCCACTTTTCACTCTCTCTCCGCGCACTTAACATTTTGCTATCCACATAAGGCTTTGTGTACACAGGTGTTGTAAGTGACGTTTAGTAATGCAAATTATTTGAACCTACGACCTTTTATCAACGGCTTGTTGCACAATTTTTATTTAATACCGTATTTCAATTTCACTATCTACTTAAGTGATACTCCGCTACGCTACCAGAGCTACGTTGTAACGAAGAGTAGCAAAAATAATGAAATTAGCTTGCCTCGAGATAGCTTTTAAATCCATTTTACTCGTAAATCTTTTAAGTTTGTTGCTAGTACAAGCCTTTGACAATAGAAAGAGACTTTTAACTAAGATGTCTCAAAGATTATCTATATATCTATGGATATAATAAAAATATAACTGATCGCTGCCTGTACATGGCAGGTATATGAAAAAAATATTATTCTAGCATTTTTCTGTGTTACTTTTTGTTTATTTTTTCTGTTCGTCTGTGCGCTTGAGCACGCTTATCTCAGAAACGGCTTAACCAATTATAATGCAGTTTTGAGTATTGTATTTGAATAATTTTTTTTTAACATTTAGTCTTTATTTCATCTCAATCAATTCATAAATAAAAATGTAAGACAATATAATCTAAGTAAGTGACTTAAGTGAAACGCGGGCCGGCGAAATAACAAAATAGTTAACTCGTGTGGTTTGCGCAGGTGAATCCGCGAGCGGGTCGCTAGTAATATATATATATATATATATTTACCTTCATGTTTAATCTCTGATATCAGGGTAAACAAAGAGAACCTAATGTCTCCGCCTTCCACCCGAATTGGAAAACTTGTGTATTGACTGGCGGAATTCAGCGCCTTACCACAGCAGGCAAATTAAAAAAATAATATAATCTATGAGTCGAATCTATGACTATAGCGCTTACAATCGAAAGTTTCTGCTCGCTTGCTTGCTGAAGCTATTTTACTAGAACAAATCCCGCTGCGTTCAAATTTTTATACGTTTTCTAAATATATATTTTACCTTTTCCTTAGTGTTGGAATAACACTTTAAAAAATGTTAAAAAAAAAGACCAATATATTTGCTTGTATACACAAATTACTAATTGTTAACAGTTACTTTTGAAAAAACAAACATGATGACGCTGAGTATTTTGGATTGGTTCTTTTTAAATCCGATACAATATGTGAACCGATGACGGCTATTGGCCGTTTAAAAAACTAAGCATGTTACTTCTTATGATCATCATAAATATAAAACACTTACGTTGTTACCTCACTGACTGACTAGACTGACTGACTAGACCGACTGACTAGACTGACTGACTAGACTGACTGACTAGACTGACTGACAAGACTGAGTGACTAGACTGACTGACTAGACTGACTGACTAGACTGAATGACTAGACTGACTGACTAGACTGACTGACTGGCTCAGTGGCAACGTACAACAACAGTAAACTACTGCGACTAGAATTCATAAATTTGACATGTGTATAACGAAGATTTCTTGAAATTTTTATAGGAACAGAAAAAGACGAGATTTTAATTTTACAGTCAAAAATAAGAATGAAACAGTAAAAGTAATGAAGCGGAGGTAAATTGTTTGACGTTCAAAAATGATATATGTAACTTCTTATTTTGAATTAGACTTTGACACTAGGTTCTCTCTAACTACCGGTAAAGCGTAAAGCTGAAAAAAAAATATAAGAAAAGAACACTTCAATACAAATGGCGCAAAAACTTATTACAACTGGTCTGAATAATATTTATTGATTCATTAATCACTTAGATACGTTTGATATATACTTTTTAATAAATTTGAAAAAATCCAACTCTAACATAGAGTTCACGCCAACAAAAATATGGGCAACTATATTCTAATAAACTATATAAATTTATGCAAAACTTTTATATATATATATATATGCAAGTAAAGCCACATAACAAACTAGTTTCATAAAAAGCTTCCACGGTATTAATTTGAGAGGTTAACTTTGCAAAGTATACTTGGTTACAGTTAATAGCACTTCGCGGTTTATCGCTCTCGCCGGCTGAAAGATACATGCTCTGGGTTAAACATGAGGGTGTATTACATAATCTTATAATGCCAGTGGGTATATAATATAAAACTTAGATAGATTAACCAAAATTATATTTTTAATGGAGTGTAAAGAATCAGAATTACAAGTTTATTTAGGTACTTGTTATTCTGGATGTATTAGCTGCTCTGCATCATAATCGTCTGCCTGCGTAAACTAAATTAGGCTATTTCGTTTTTTCATCCGCCCGCGTTCTCACTTAAATCACAAACTTTGTTTAGATTTATAATTATCAGTAATCAGTTGTATCTTTTTTATTCATGAATTGATTGAAATTAAATTTAAATTAAATGGTAATGGAAGTTTAACAAAATACAATAGTCAAAACTGCATTTAAATCGGTTAATCCGTTTCTGAGATTAGCGTGCACGAACGCTCAGACAAACAGAAAAGAAAATTAAAAATCATTGTTTTGGGTACATTGATAAATGCCCCCAATAATATCAGATCATTCATGTTATAAAAATGTAAAAAAAAAAAAACCGCTCGCGTTTTCACCTGTGTAAACTAGACGGATAATTGGTATTTCGTATTTACGCCCGCTTCCGTTCCCACGTTTAAATCACACACTTTGCTCAAATTTAGAAATTTATCTAATTATTGAATTAATAATGTGTCAATTGATATGGAATATGGGGCTTTTTATAAATACGTGCTAAAAATGTTGAAATGTTAAAAAAACTTAAGAAAAGTTATTCAGCGTACTACTCCTAACTCCTTTGGGATATAAATACTAAAGATATGGATTAAAAATTGTCGCCTTACAAAAATATATTCAACATGCTGGACATTTTAGATTGACATAATATAACAATTAAATATCTGGAAAATCTGATGAAGCGAATTGTTAAATTATAAGAAATAAGTAAAGGCCTCATCAGTAAAAGTTGCTGAGTATGTTAGGCAGTTTTCGCTCACATATAAAAACCACCCAACATACAGGCTATCGTGGCGCAGTGGGACAGTGTCAGACTGTAAAAGTGATTGTGTGGATTCGATTGCCATTCCACAGAGTGGTAATATTTGAGTTATTTTCTATAGGAAAAAAAAATAAAAAAGCCGGGCGTCAGTTTTGCTTTTAACTGCTGAGAGAGAAATGTGCGAATATGAAAAAAAAATATTTTTATCTGGAACATCAGATGTGAAAATCTAAAATAAAGTTGCCACCTTCATAAAAAAAATATACATAATAGGGTTCAAGATAAAGATAAACAAGTGGTATATGGAAAAAGTATTTTATAAAAGTCATGAAGTATCATTTGTATCAAAACAATACTTATGTAATAAAAATTATAATGAACAATGTAACCGTATAAAAGATCACAATTCGTTTAAATGTTTAAAACTATTTTAATCCATACATTTTACAAACTTGCGCACAGTAAAAATAAATGTGCCAGAACAAAACTTTGCATTTTTATATTTTTAAACTGGACACAATAGATGGTTCACACGCTCTAAAGAACTCAGTCCGCCTCGACAGACAAACAAACAGAATAAAGCTGGCCAAGATCGTTACGCTCGACATCGATATGGTTCCGTAGATTTTTTTTAATTTTATATATCGGTCCAGTACGGGCTTGGCCTTGAGAATTTGACAAAATGTTGGTAATACTGATGACTGGACTATACGGACTGAATTATGAGAGGTCTGTTCCGTGATAATAATCAACTAACTGTACATCAAAGTAAATGCTACTCCACCGATACTTCGGTTCTACTGAACTAAGATGACGCCAAGTTCATTGTTGACTCAAAAATAGTCGTTAACGCTCTATATCTTTTTCTAGTCAATTGACCATCTGTGTCATATAAATTCTGTTAATTGATGCTGAACTGACTTTAGTCCTTTTTTATATCTACAGTGGCAATAAATACATTCCTGTAAACTAGAACGTTCGTTCATATTAGCGTAACGCGAGATTGGGGTTTGAAATTTTATTTTCGATTTTATATATTTTTATTATTAAAAAATGCATATAATATTTCTTCCATTGATTGGTTGATTAATAATCTATATAAATTGATTGATTATGGTTATGTGATATGATTAATAATTATTGCTTCCACAATTATAAGAAAATCTGCCGTTTGCGTTCCTTCTTTTAATATGTGTATAGTACACGGGAGAATGTAAACGGTATAGTTTTGTTTACTATCCCTATATATTTTATTACATTTTTTTTATTTGGTTAATCTAGGGCTCTCATACATTATAGATACAGTTATCTGATTTATCGAGATGGTTTTGGGTGTATTACAATACTATTTTAAAGAAATATTTATAGTAAAAGTGTTTCATAGTATAGATAGACACTATAAAGTGTGTAATTAATAGATGAAGAATAAACTTTAGAACTGTAAAAAGAACCCTTTTTAAGAAAATTTATATTGATAAAGTTTGTTGGGAGAAGATGTATAGAAAAATATATAAAAGTAGGCAGGTTGAACCGACAACCATCGCGTATACAATCAATACAATCAACAGACCATAGTCATAAGCCATAGCTACAAATTATTATAATATTAAATATATCAAAAGTAATATACCATAACCACTGTATTAAATGATAAAATTGTAGCTTTTGTATTTGAAAAGAGCAATTGTTGAGATTCTCGCCTAAGCTCTTCCCAGCAGAACTGCATTCCGAGAAGGTATGCTTTATGTTCTTCTTTCTATTTAAATAAAGGATTTTTAAATTTGAATTTAATAAATACCTATATTTGTAGGAGTATATATTTCCAAATTTTTAATGTAAATTGATTACGGCTCTCTAAAAACGTAAGCACGGCGCAAATTTCTTAGTATAAATTTCCATTCTATTGTACTTTATTTAGAATGCAATATATGTACAATGCCTCCATACATACTAGCGTTTGTTCGTGCACTGTAGACACATGTACTTGCAGTTTGTTCAAAATTAAACATTCATTTTATTGTGTTTCTGCGGAAACGGGCCAAGTTATTCATTTTTTTTTATAGACCAGCTTGTTTTACACAATTTGTGTGCAAATTTTCACGCAAACGTCATTGTCTGGAGAAGGCAAGGATCTGATATATGGTTACGTTTATTGCACTTTTTAGAAATTTCTTGTATGCTGTTTTAATTAGATTTAAGAAACAAAAATAATTTCAATGCAGACAATGTTTGTAGGTAAATGGTAAATATACGCATCTCACCAGCATACTCGTAGATAGAAACTGTGACATACGCATGGGATATGCGTACCATGCGGGATAGAAAGGTGGTCGGATATAGGACAGACAGGCAGTCAGGTGGTATCGCTCTTTTCTTTAGGCTTTTGTAGCTTGCTCTACTCGCACCGTAAGTCCATGGAATGCTATAGAGGTTAAACTATTAGACGAGATCGAGCTTTACGTCATTCAAGAGAGCCTTTAGCGAAGAAATGTTTTGTTTTCATAATAATTAATTAGTTTTTAAATGCCAAAAAAGAATATCACCATTCTTTTAAATAGTGATATTTTACCATTTCTTTATTTTAACAAACAAATATATTATATATATATATATATAGCACAATCTATTAGAACAGTATCAAGTTTAATTATTCCGTCAATATAATACCGGTTCCCGTATAATAAACATTCAAAATTCACGCTTCTTGAGCATCTTACTAATTAGATAGCTTAGGAGATTAAAATGCGACAAAGCGAATAACTTCTACCACACATTTGAATCGATTGTTAGTTTAGTTGAGTGTTTTATACTTTGATTCTGAACACATCAAAGGGTTTAAATAATCCTGGTATACAAATGATATAGTTTGTTCGTATTATTTCACTTATTTGTTTATTAATATATACTTTTTTTAAGCTTCACGTATAGCGGGGTAATCAAAGAAAAAATACTGTCAAGACACTCTGTTCTCCACTTTCCGTTCAAGGTACCAGAGCGGACTAATGAATACATCAAAATATTAATATAATCATTTCTCCCATTGGGAATTGAACCCACAACCGATCACGTTTACAGCGTCTGGCGCTGGCGCTGTCCCACTTCGCCACAATGACCTCACTATCATCATATGTATATACTTGAATCAATGTATTAAAACTACAATAGCGCAGATGCAATGATCCTTAGTAAGCGCCCTTTTTACTACCATAAATAATAAATTGTAACAAGCGTATAAGAATATCGACGTAGCTCGATAAGAACATACAGCTTAATAGCCGCTTGGAAGGTTTTCAAGAAGCGTGCGTGGGATCGAATCCTGCTATTTTATTTTATATATTTTCTAAACATATCTTTCTCATCCTAAGGGTGTAAAGTGTAGTTTAGGAATATTATAATTTAGCCTTTAATATATTAGAAAGGTATTGGCCTCTCTCTAACTACCCCGTAAGAGATAAAGAGTGAAGCTATAAAAAAAATTGCTTTAATGCAATTCTTAGGGTTAGAATTGCTTTAATGCAATTAGAATAATTATCACTATGGCTGAAATAGATATTTACTAATTTTCAATAAATAGCCTAGAAATAAAACTTCATGTTAGTAACTTTAAAATTGACGGACTTTCATACAAACTTGCAACCCTTACTTCACACCCTTAGGGGTTGAATTTCCGGAAAGCTTTCTTTCCCTTCTTTGTTCTCAATAATTTACGCCCGGCGATGATAAATTACTCAGTAAATGAATTAGGATAAGGTATAAATTGTCTATAGATCAAATAGAATGAAAAATAAATTTTTTAAAATAAAATACATATTTTTATATATATATATATATATATATATATATATATATTATATAGCTTAAGATAGCTATGACCATTGTGTTCTAATACCAATGAAGTTTCAAAAACATACTCGGTCTATTTACATGAATTTCAAATAATAATTCTAAAGGCTTAATTTTATAACTCGTTCAGTTTTTGTTTCAGCCTTCATCAAGCCTCTAAATTAAAATATGGAACATTTGGTCTCGTTGAAAAAATGATAATGTAACCTTTTGTTCAATTTGCATAATACTAAAACAAATTTCGTTTTTAAATAAAAGTACGCCTTGAATTATGTAAATGATTTCAAGTTTGCTGTAGACGGCTTTCGACGCATATAATTAATAAATATAACAATTAGTAGATATAAATATATAATATATATCTTATTTTATTATTGAGTTATGGCATATCTGATGCAAAAAGCTGTATTTTCTACAAAATATTTCGTTTGTGTTAAATGGCCTCACAACCTAGCTCCCCTAATAACTGAACTGTAACAGTTAAATCCTATTAATGTAGAATAAAACTAAGTTACTAAGTTTAGGAGCTATCGTGGCGCAGTGGGACAACGTTTGACTGTGAAAATTGGTTAGTTGGTTGTGGGTTCGATTTCCACTGGGACTTCCAATTCAAACATTTTCATTTTTCGACTCTGATACCTAAGTCAAAACACGGCGCTGAATTCCGCCACTTAAACGAAAATTACGAAATTCTACAGCGTTCAATTTTTATACCTTTTCTATATATGTATTTTTCAATTTCCTAAGTGTGCGAATAACACTTTAAGAAAATGTTAAAATTACCAATAAATATATAATATTTAAATATCTATGTTACTGAATATATTTTTTATAGAAAAAGCCATATAAACGTTGAATAATGAAGTAAAAACTGCATTTCATACCTGATTTATTAGTAAAGCATCTCTCATCTCGCCCGAGCTCAGGTTGCATGGCTAATGGGAATTTTAAGTAATTTGCGTCCAGTTTTCTATAAAATTTTCACTCAGAATTTTATATCGAGTACTCAAACAGTACAAGGCTGTAGTTAAGTGCAAGAATGTTGGCACCCTTTATTTTTCAATTGCAATTTTAAAACTTCGTCACGGCCTTTTGCGTGCTCTCTTTGATTTAAATTTCCTCGTATAGTCGCAGCGAGAGCTATTTGTATGAAGTTCGACTTTTACAATTTGTAGCTTTTGAAACTTTAATGTACTTTTTTCAGATAGCTTATAATAAAAGCTCGTGATGTGATAATACTGTGTAGTGTGTTATAATGAAAAGGTTTATTTTTTTATTTCTATTAAATTACTTTTGTATACATTTATTTAGTACGTTATTTTTCACATTATGCCGTTAAGCTGCTGACATTATACCGCAGTGTGAAAGTGTCTAACTGTATAGGCGATGGTTGGTGGTTGCGGGTTCGATCCCCACTAGAAGAAATGATTATACTTTTCCTTTCTCCGCTTTGGTGACAAGACAAAGCGGGGTGTTGAGGCCCATACTCAACATACAATGTCTCGAATTACTGGAGAACGGATAGTTATGACACTAGGTTCTTCCTGCCTCACCAGCTTTGTGGGAGAATATAATAAAGACCGCTTAAATTTGAGAAAATATAACAAAGACAAACGGCGTTAAGGTACGCCACACGAGTTGCAAGTAAAACAAAGTAGGGCGGCAAGCTATGCTATGCGGGAATAGCGTAAAGCATTTTTTGTAAAATAACGATAACGTTTTGACATTTATCATTCGTATACGTTTATTACAATTTATATTTATTGTTGTTAGCATCTCTTGTTGTAATAAGCGTATAAGAATTTCGACGTAGCCGGATGTAGAACGCATGGCTTAGCGGTCAGAGCGCTTCAACGGTGTGTAAGAGGCGCGGGCACAAATCTCGCTGCGTTCAAATTTTTATACGTTTTTTTAAATATATATTTAACAATAACATTATCAAGAACCGTAAAGTTAATTGGAACTATGACTTTTCGTGTAAAAAATATATGAATATTACTCTCGTATTATAAGTATTTGTAACATTACCTAAAAAATAAACGTTTAAATAACTTTTAACAAGCTCCTTTATAAATTACTGTACAAAGCTCCTTTATATATTACTGTAGAAACTAATAACGGTTGTGCTTTTCAAAAGTAACAGAATGCAACGAGATTAACCGTACAGAAGCTACTTGGCGCAAGAAGTTCATAGTTGGAGGCGATTTATTGCCCGCACTCGACTGTTGAAATACTCCTTGGGTTCAACTGGAACACATATATCTCGTACGAAGGGAAATCTATTGTTTTGTAAGATACAATCTTTTTCTATCTTTAATTAATTAAAGCTTGCCATTAGGGTTAGGTGGTCAAGGGTTCGAATTTAATTCCGCAAATCATTTATAAGTACAAAAATAAAAATAGTTCTCGGTCATCTATACTGTAAAAAACAGTTACAAAGTTGCGGCTATACATTCAATGAATTTACGAAAAAGCAATTTAGGGGAATGTAAAAACAGTTATAGAATACGAATCTGTGATTTAAAAAAAAAATTGTCTGTTTGTCTGTTTGTACGCGCGCATCTTTGTAGTTACTAGACCGATTTAAATGAAGTTTTCATTAACGAATAAAAATCATTATACTTTGCGGACATCGTGCCTCAGTGGGGCATCGCATCATCTGACTGTAAACGCGATGGTTATGGGTTCGGTCCCCACTTGATGGAATGGTTATATTTATATTATTTTATTTTTACTCTCGTGTACGGAAATACAAAGAAACGAGTACAAACCGCGAGAAGTTCGCTAGTCATGAAGATTTACACAGCTTCAAGGTTTTGACTGGAACTTATCGTCAAGACAATGAGTTATCCGTTTTCTACTTGAAGTTGAAACATTGCGTATTGAAATTGAATGGAGGAACTCGACGCCCTGCTTTGTCTTACAGAAGCTAAAAAAGCTAAATAAAAAAACGTTCGATTGAGTGGGAATCGAACCCACAATAATTGTCAGATACTGTTCCGCTTTATAGTCAGATACTATTCCACTGCGTCACCTGAATTTGTAATTCGTCTAATTTGTGTATTGTGTGGCGGAACTGAACGCCGCCAAATTATAAATATTAATTTTCGAAACCATCGCGCTTTGATATATCAAATAGGTTACTATACCGTCGTTTATTATTAAAATTACAACCAATAAAAAAAATCATACAATAATACGAAAATATGTCTTAAAAGCACTTGAGCAATACCAACCTCGTTATAAGCTAATTACAAGAAAAAATAACGGAAAGTGGAGCATTTCTATACGGAAACTCTAAACGTACAATAAAATTGCTAAGTTTTCTACCGCACTCGACATGCACAGCCATTTTCCATCGTTTTGTTATTTGTAAATGAAAAATAATATTAAACAAAGGTCGTTTTTAGAGCCCATTGTGGCGCAGTGGGGCGGCGTCTGACTGTAACGGTGACGGTTTTGGATTCGATTCCTACTTGGAGAAATGATTACAGTAAATTATTTTAATTATTCCGCTCTGGCAAAACAAAGCGCGACGATAAGTTTCGCCACATAAAACACAATGTTGTGAATTTGGGCGCAAAGTGAAAAAGGGAGTGTCTTGACACTAGGATCTCTCTGATAAGCGTGGACCTGAAATATAATGAAAAATATTTAAAAAATACGGCATTAGAATCTCGTGTTCCTTAAATTTGCATCTATACCTAACGCTGTAGCGTTTGCGAATATTTTGTGTGCATGTGTCATTCAGTTTTTATTTTGTCTACAATTCTAGTGAAGTTTGAAACAATTGTAAAGCCTGTATCGTAGGTATGGGACTTAATACCTACATGGCTCCTGGTTTCTTAGCTATCGCCAATTATTTATTCTGTAATATTCAAAAGTGTTATTGATTCATTTAGTTACCTTTTATGAGTAAACCCGTTGATGAGTAAAATGTCCAACACATGGCAGTGTGTGTAATATTTATTCCATAAAGACTAAGTATGCAAAAGTAGAATTTTCTGAGGAAGGGGCCTATAGCGTTTCCTTCACGTTTATACAAAGTGGGCCAGAAGAAATCACCCTATTGTAAGATACTCTTATTTTTGCAAATAGGGGCCAATGTCAAATCTGTTTTGATATTTATGAATTAGACAGATGTAGAATACAAGTGAACAACCATGGAGTGGATCGTCCGGCACCGACCACCAACCTTGAAGATTATGGGATGACACGAGACGCTTCCAAGAGTGACCGGCCCCGGAGCGCTCGTTCTGACGAGAATATAGCCGCTGTTGCTGAGTATGTCGAGCTGTCACCAGAAACGTCGACCAGACTCCGTGCCGCGCAATTAGCCATCAGCCGGTCGTCCCTAAGGCGAATTTTGGTCAAAGACCTGCGCATGTTCCCGTACAAAGTCCAGTCCGTGCATCAGCTGCTGGCCGTCGACCGCCAAACGCGTGTAACCTACGCCCAAGCCACCATTGGATGACTTCTTTTGGGCCACCTTGTATATTAAAGACGATGATAATTATAATCATATCATAATTCCACGTAAAAAAATTACGATTTACAAACCTGCCTGTTTTTGCTTTTTCACTTTTTATAGTATCTTAGGATAGCTGTTGTAAAAGTAAAATGTTAGTAATCGTCTATTTCCATATATATTCTATGATCAAAAAAGATTCAATTAATTTGTCACTCATCTATTTACATACAAGTTGGTGTCCGCAACTTCACTTGAGTGGACTTTATGACTATATAACATATTACTTCGATTAAGTACATGTTGATATTGAAACTAGCATTTAAAAATGATCTCCAAGACTAATGTATTCTGTTTTTAGATTTCACTCTCGGTGGACAAAAAGAAAAGGAAAGTGGAGAACGCTCTCCGTTCTCCGGAGCCATACATCTATCCAGCTACGTCCAAATTCTTATACGCTTATTACAACTTATTTTTGTTGGTAGCATTTCTATAGATAGATTTAGACTAGTACATTTGCACAAAGTGTGGGTTCGAATCCTCATACGTAACAAAATTTATACGTTTTCGAAAAATTATTTTCATGTCCTAAGTGTGTGAATAACACTTTAACCAGAAGTTCAAAGACAACTTAGAAATACTTATAAATATATAACATTGAATTTAGAAATACAGATCGTATTTAATTTAGAAATAAAACGACATTCAAGGATACTGGATACATATTTATTAAATACACAAATCGTGATCCCAAAATAAAAGCCAAGGTGTGTTGTTATTTAAAATCTTATATTTATATAAATATATAACCTTTCTATTAGATACTACGTTTTTGTGTGTAATAATGGATATAAGTAAATAAATATATATTAAGAAAAAAAAATTGTTATGTTCTTTTTATGTAAAATATTAGATTTTATATTGTAATATTGTTTTTACGTTTGTTTGTTCAGTATTGGACTTTGGATAGGGATTGCAATAGAGCGTTCTTGGCGACGGCTCCCGCTTGAGATGGGTTCTTTCCGCTGACGACTACTCTCAGGAACTGTGAAGAGAAAAATATTATATATGTAATATAACATGTAATATATATATATATATATATATATAGATATATAAAACTTGCGGTCGGCCTGACCGACTGGCGACAATTAACAGCCGAAACTGACGGACAAATGTAGATTCTTTGGGGAGTTTAGAGGGGCTAAGGATTTTTCAAAATTCCAAACAAACAAAACAAAACAAAAAGTTCTTGTCAATTTAAAGTCACGATCATGAATTTTGTCACAATGGCAAAACTGATGGCAAATAATTTTGTCATTTGGCTGTATACTAATTAATTTACTCCAGATTTAGACCCACTTCCGATACTATGCCCGTTCTGTTTTTCATAATTTTAGCCCTAGATATAACTGGAAAAGGTTAATTATTTTTCCCCGTTTCATATAAATTTCAATCAAAGCCAAATTTCAGTAGTTCCGTTCCGTTCGCGCAGTAGTTCCGTCTGTACGTTGTGTGTCAGTCAGTCAACGATTAAGTGAGATTTAGATATAATGATTATTTGTAGACAGGTAACATACGGATGTAAATTTAAATCAAAGTGGAAATCGAACCCACAACCAATCGCGTTAACAAATCAGACGCTGTGTTTTTTTTAACTCACTCCATCATTTAATGCAATGAACGCTAACGTCAAAAGTATTTAGCTTTGGTAAAGTAATGAATAAAGACTTCACATTTCATGCTTCATTGAAGTTTAAATAAGATTCTTTGGCAGATTGAAGCTCAGCGAGGCGTGCTAGTTTTAACATTATCGCTGCTCTACAGTTACGTGGGACGGTTAATTCAGTTTGATTAAAAACAAAGTTTCTTATATAGTACGAGCGATTTATATATTGCACTCCTTTTTACCCGACAAAAAAAAATGGCAATCAATCAAATCAATTCGATATGTATATGTGACTTTGTCGACTAAGGGATTCTAATATAAAAGTAGCCTAAGTTACTCATTATCATATTAGCAATCTGCCCTCAAAATCAAGCCAGCCGTTCCAGAGATTGACCAGAACAAAGAGACAGACAGACATACAAAAGGTGTAAAAAAATTGTTATTTTGGTATATGTATCGTGTACATACATTCATATGCATTTAGTAAAAAGCGTTTATTTCCTAGTTATTCCAAGACACTTCAGTTTTGTGTATTTGTATAGATTTTTCTATAAGTTCACGCATAACGTTTTACAGAGCAGACTGATTTCGGCAATTCTTTTTTTTAAATGAATAGAGTATATTCTCCGAAGTTGATTGCATAAAAAAATTGATCAAAAATTCTAACCCCAAGCTAATTTCACTTCACTTAATTTTAATTTCACTTGCTAATTTCACTGAGTTTTCGTCGCGTCGTTTTAATTATTTTTGTTGAAAAGTTATATACATATTTATTTGTTTTATTTAGTGGCCATCGTATCACGACTGTATACGCGACGGTTGTGAAATCGATTTCCACTCGGGGAATTGATTATTATATTTGAATTATTTTAATTTCTCCACTTTACGCACAATACGTCCGATTCTGGCCACTGGAGAACAGAGTGTCTTGACACTAGGTTCTCTCTACCTAACCTGCTATACGGGGAAAAGCATATAAAAAATATTTGCTTTAAGAACTTCTTCACAATCTACTAAATTTATTGCTTAAACTACGATAAGCCTTGATACAAAGAATGTAGTGTTAGAACACTCCGTTCTCGACTTTACGCCTAAATTTTGAATTTATTTTTATTATACTGTGTGATGAAAACCAATCAGCAACCGACGCTCAGTTTTGATAGTGTGAAAATATAATTAATATACTTGTATGTAGATAATCGTCGCGTATCGCATTTGATAGTCACAATTCTATGCAGAAGTGAAGACTATTTTAACCAATTATATATTTTTACCATTTCGTTAGGAATTCTTTTTATTAAAACTGTCTCTTATTTTTAAGTAATAACCTTTTAAACTAAAAATACATAATTGAAATGTAATTCTGGTCTTGTTATGATAAATTTTAAACAGTACCATATATCATTTCAACTCTATTTACTACTACTACTACACATATAATAAATTGACGACACAACACATTAACTGACATTGCAATACTTGTACACATACAAATCCAAAAGTCTTTAGATTTTTTTAATAAACGCTTCACGTTCAATAAATGCTTCACAGCACAATAAGCATATTCGACTTCTGCAAATAAAAAAAAATATTTGAACCCGCGACCACCAGGTGACTCACCTGAGCTAGAGGGCCCAGCGCGTTCTGTGCCAGTTGGGAAGCGGGCGCTCCCGCGGCGGCGGTGATGGCCGCTGCTAAGTTGTTACTGCGGATGTTCCACGCATTGTATAGGCGCTTTGCCGCACAGTACTCTTCGTTTAGAAGGCTTTTGAACAGAAAATATATATATATATTATTATTATTATTATATATTGATTGTGACAGCATTTGACTGCAAATGTGATTAGTTGTGGGTTCGATCCCCACTTAGAGCAATTTATATTTTATAAGAGAAAGAGCAGCGTTGAGTTCAACCACTAAATTCGCAATGTCTGGAATTCAAGCGGAAAGTAGAAAACAAATACAAATGAAAGATATTATATGGATGTGGCAAGGTGTCTTGATGCATTGATGCAGCGGCCGAAAGTCAGCGTAGCTTCACGTATGCACAATACAGCGCTTCTACAGACTCTGTTGTACGGCAGTGAAACGTATCCACGTTTCACATATCCATGTGAGATGAAGAAACATGAATAATGTAGAGGTGTGATATCATCGTAGGATTTGTGGATCTTGGATCTTAGATGATCGAATCCGCAATGAAGAAATACACAGAATAGAGGCGTAAGTGAGGAGTGCGAATGAAGAAGAAACTGATAAGGTGTTTAAGGGCACATCGAGAGGATGCTTGGTTAGAAGTTTTGATAGAATCGTAAGAAATATATATGATACAAAGGTGAGCTGTAATATAGATAGGAGGAGACCTCAGTTGACCTTCGAGAACATATTTTTAATAATATTACCATACCTATTTTCGATAATATTACCTTACCTTAGAGACCTAGATGTTTCTGGATGTTGTAATTTGAAACCACGTTTTGTTTTACCAGAGCGGGGAAATGAAAATGATTTGAATATAACCAATCATCCGGACGGGAATCAAACCCACATCTATCACGATTACAATCATACTTTGTACCCCTGCACCACAACAGCTTCGACGTCCAATGAAGATGGAGAAAACTCTTATATTATAAACACATAGATACACCTAAATTCTTTTGGAGCCCAAAAATACGATATCTGTCTTTTTGGACTGAGTTGAAAGCATTTTATTGTAATATAATTATTATACATTTATAGAAAAAGCCTCACCCAATTTGGTATGCATTAGCCTTAGCGAGTATGACATCCCAGGCCTCTTCGAAACGGTAGCTTCTGCCACCACCGAGACAGTTGCCTCTTGGGCCAGCCTGTGTCAAAAAAATAATTAAACATAAAACATTATACATTTACCACACATTTCTTTAATGAATAAATCCACAGACACTGCTCTGAGAGGGTTAACGCCAAAGAGTTACTTCATTTATTATATTTATAGCATTATTACTAGTAAAAGAAATGCATGCAATGTCCTATTTAAAAAAAAACTTCTTCGGGGTTTTTCCCGCATAGCAGGGTAGTCAGAGAGAACCTAGTGTCAAGACACTCCATTCTCCACTTTCCGCCACAATTCGAGATATTGCGTGATAAGTGGCGGAACTTAACACCGCGCTTGGCCTTCGGTACCAGAGCGGAGAAAAGAAAATAAAACATAATCATTCCCCAGAGTGGGACTCGAACCCGCAACCATCGCGTTTACAGTCATCGGCTATCCAACTGCACCACGACGGCCTCTGTCGGTCCCTATTCATAGATATATATTACATACGAAACGAAAAATCATGATAATTTCGATTACAATAGTTCCATTCTATCAATTTCACGTGCGAAAGTCCATCAATATTAATAACAGACCAATTTCAGTTGAAGTTAGACAATGAGACAATGAAGTGATTAATGTGGGAAGCGATGGACGCGGATGCAAGTCATGTTAGTATCGGAATATGAGTATGTGTGGGGAGATTGGAACTGAATCGTTTGGGATATATGGTAGCGGGTTTGAATTTAACTGACATAATTAGATATTTTGGCTGTTATAAGTAAAACTTGATACTTTTTAGCTATTTTTATAGTAAAACAAGTGTCATATTAAATGAAAGTTAGAACAAATGAAAATTATTGTCTTCTTTGCAATAATTTTTCAGTGTTATACTGAATATTTTAATGTAACTTAATAAAAAACTAAGTTACCTAATAAAAAGAAAAATATGAAAACCAATACATACGCTGTAACGAACGCTGTTAGGATTGACCACCAGTTGTGAAATAATGTCGATGTAACTAGCGACGCGGTTAGCGAAACTAGCGAGGGCGGAACGAAGCTGGCCACTGTTGCCCGATGCTGAGGCGTTGATGAGCTAAGAAAGTGGTATTAAAAAAGAATTTAAAGCGACATTTGAACCTGTACTACCTTCGCAGAAGAAGGAACAGTAAATTTATGTGCATATGATTTTTTTGAAATTACTTTAATTTGCTGCGTGAAGTAAAATTATGCTAAAATAAAATTATGATGGAATTTAGTTGTGTAGAAGGTATAATATATCCATATCAAATATCATAGACATTAATACCATATCTTAGAAATTGCGTATTTTGATAAAAGATTGAATTAGTAATTCATAAGAATATATATATAAACTCAACAATTTCATTTCTTAGAAATCATTGCGAAAATCTTAATAAGAATGATTTAAATATAATGAGACAAACAAAATAACAATTTACTAAATATTTTAGCTTAACGTAACACACGCAAACAAGTAAACAGGTGGATAGTGAAGTGTTAAAACACTCCGTTCTTCGCTTGTCGCCCATTTTAAATTTAATTTTACACAGAAATTGACCCCAACTTAACAACAAACTTAATACTTACAGCAGCTGATTCACAAGCGTCACCGGGAGACCCATTGGCGAGTTCACCGATGGAGACGATTGCTTGTAGGAGAGCGGAAGCTTGGGAGGCGGGATCACCGGAGTTGGCCATGTCGTTGATAGATTGAATAACCATTTGTGCGTACAGTGGTATGTCACCACCGTCTATGTATTCGAAAGCGCCATCTGTTACATAGCTATTGGGAAAAGAGAGAAGAAGAAAAGAGTGTGTAGAAAATACTAAGTCAAGCGAATAAATGTAGTGACTAAATTTTATGACTCAATCTGCTAAAAAATTAGTGACTAAATATAAAGTCTTGTCTTGTTAAGTCTTTGAAAATCTGGAGAAAACACTAAATTAATTAAGTCTAGTGACACAAGCTACTGAAAAAATTAGCGATTAAATCTTAGAGTGACTGTTTATAGCGACTTAACTTAGTGGTCAGTTGCTTTTATACTGATCACAGAACAATTCTTGTTAATGTTCATGTTAAGTTCACAAATATCGTAGCATTTTTAAAATTTTCCGAGTGTAGTATTTCATTATAATTAACTTATTATTTGCCCCTGTTTTTGTTGTGGATTCGATTCTCATTTGAAAAGCTGTTTCTATTTATCCGACTAGTATAACATTGATTTTCCCTCACACATTTTATTTATTTTATCTGTGCGCAATTTAGAGAAACCATGGATATTTACTTATATTTAATATTATAAAATAGTTAGAACAAAATGTTTGTACGCGTACATCTTCGGCACTACTGGATGGATTGGAATGAAACGTTTTTTGTTGTATAGCTTGGATTGGTATGTTTGTGGGAAGAGTCCTTTTATTTTTGTAGCAAGGGCAATTGGCATGAGGCATTTAGGTAGACTTAATGTCAACCCGTATGAAGCCGCTGGCAGCTACTTGTTTTTAAATATCCTTCAAAATTAAACCTATAAACTAATACGAAAAATAGCTAATTGAAAAACACAAGACAGGCACTGCACAGTTCAAAGTTAAATTATTATTATAATAATAAATTACAAATCATTTAGGAACATAAATAAAAGTAATAAAAGTGTACCGCCGAGAAATTATTATATTTCTTTTGAATAAATATGTAATTAGATTTTACTAACTAATAAATCAATAATCTAGTCCTAGTAAGTCTCAAGGTATTTTTTATAGGCATTGAAGATGTCTGCCTACCAGTGGACCCGCTGACGCCTAAAATACACGTTATCTTAGCAACGTATATGGCGAATAGGTTGTGTGTGTTATATTTATTTTATTAATTAAGCATGTTTCTATTGTATTATTATGATAAATATTGTCATATTTCTATTTCTGCCTGCCTTTTGCATTTAAACTGTAACTATGAAAAATTTCATATTCCCCCGCCCGCTTTACTTTTGAAAAATAAGGACTTAAGTTTTTACTAAAGTAAAGGCTATAATTAAAAATAAACAAAATATTACTATTGAATTTGGAATCTGTCATTTTTATATGGTTATTCATTGAATTTACTTATTTTCGCGCCAATATAATGTAAAATAAAATTAGCTATGTAAGCGTTACGCAAAGGTCACAGAATTTTTTTATTTGCGAATGAGAAAATTATTATCGAAAATCACCGTATTTATACAGCAAATTCTGAAAAAGCTTCCCAATTAGTCAACAGTCTACAGTACAACGTGGACACTATGTAACTTCGGTGATGGTTTGATGGGTGTTAGCTATGAAGTAGTGACTGAGCCATATTTATTTGAAAAAGATATCAAAGCATCGACACAAGTGTATCAAGATACCATTCTTGAGAAGTTAGTTAAGCCCTTCAACATCGCCATGTTCAATAACCAAGAACAGTCCTTCCATCAAGTCCAGATCTTAATCCACTGGATTATGATTTATGGTCAGTTTCAAAGAGTAAAGCTTGCTTTAAACGCCAAGATAGTTTGGAGTCCCTAAAACAATCCATACGATTAGCAGTGAAGAATTTCCCTATAGAAAGAGTGCGTGCTATTGATAACTAGCCTGTACGTTTATAGGACTGTATTGCAGCCAATGGAGACCACTTCGAATAAGCTTTATATATTTTTAATGTTTTTTTTATTAATGTATTAAACTAACTGACTGTAATAATAATAAATGTTACGTACAATAAAAAATAATTATTTTTCTTTGTAACCACCACTTAAGCCCACAGTGTCTGATTTATCTCAATAATGTCAAATAAGAAATATGTTATAGTTAGCTCTATCTTCGTATTATAAAGCATTTTATCTTCACAAATTACTTGCAGATCGCGGGACATTCAGACATCTTCCATGTACAGACAGCAATCAGTTTCATTTTCTATATATGTATAGATTTTATAATTGTTATTTGACGCTACAAGCATTATATATGAAGTCGAAATTCGATTCCCAAATTCATCGACACAGTACCGTCGGCGCATGATTATGGAATATAAAACTAAACAAGTTTCCTTTTTACAAATCAAATCATATTTACAAAATTAACCTTATATCACACTTTCTCCTGCATAGTAGGGTCAGTCAGTCAGAGAGAACCTATGGTGAAGTTACTCCGCTCTATACATTCCCCCCTAAACCGTAACATTGCATAGTGAGTGGCGGAACTTAACTGCACTTTGGGTTACCAGAGTGAATAAATATATATTTTATTAAATATAATTATTTTGATTAGGGATCACGAACACACAGTCAATCGCATTCACATTCAGATGGGGTCTAACTGCGGCATGATGGTGTAACCAAATTATTCATAATTAATAAATTAAAATTTTATCACTGTAAGAATAAATCATTTAAGGTATTAAAAGATTTTAGGCTGTAAATTAAAGTTTCAAACCGTACCTCGAGACGAGTTGACCATTATCCCTAGCTGATTCGACGGAGTTGATGCTGTAGAAGTTGACGCCTACCGACGGTGCGGCAAAAGCGCTCTGTATGGAGGAAATATATATTAATAAGTATATTTGTATATATGTATAGAATACAACTTGTATTATTCTTTACTGTATCATATATCTGATACAGCTCGTATTGTAACCATACATACGTAAATAGATTACCAATGTAGGGTGGCAGCATTCAGTACTCTTGTACTGCATAATAGAGCAAAACGACTAAAAGATAATTTTTCCTTTTATTAAAGGAATTTCAAAAGATATATTAAGTGAATCGAACTCACAACCATTGCGTGTACAATCAAGTACGTTTCAACTATAGCGCGATGGCGTCTGTAAATGTAACGTTTTAATTCACTGATATTATAGAAAACCCACTTAAATTACGATACTTTCAAATTTTATACCTTTTTCTAAAATAATTTTCTTATTCTAAATGTGAATAAGACTTTAAAAACATTAAAAATCACTTAAGTCGAAAACGACAACTTTTCAGGAAGCCCGTTTATTTATTTATGATTTATTGGGACTTAAACAGTTTTCGGCTAATGAATAATTTATCTGAATTACCAATTTTAAAAGTAATTTATCATAAATACATGTATATTTTTTCTCGTATATCGCCTGACTGTAAACGCGATTAGTTGTGGGTTCGATGCCCAATCGGGAGAATAATTATAATTATAATATTTTCATTTCTCCGCTCTGGTATCTAAGATAAAGCTGTCCGTTCAGTTGCGCCACTCAACACGGAATGTTTCGATTTTGGGCGGAAAGTGGAGAATGGAGTGTCTTGATACTAAGTCTATGAATACCTGCGATATAAAACCTAACAGTATATTTTTGATGATATTACTTAACTTGTGTTTTGACGTACAAAGCTGAAATTTAGCACACAAGTTCCTTGGTAACCGAATAGCGCTAAGAGAGGATTTTTGGAAATTCCTACATGAATTGAAAAAACATTTTACGTTTTTTAAACCACGCAAACTAAGTTGCAAGTTAGCAGCAGAACAAAATTACGTTTTGGAAGGTCAACGCTACATTTTTCGATATCATATAATGTTTTTAATTGGCCGAAATAAAAAAAGTACCTTCTCTGGAAGTGAATATGCAAGAAATAACATAAAAAAAACTATGAATATCAATGTTTAAGCTTAAGTAAGTCACAAAGCGTTACATATATACAGAAGCAAGAAGCTTTTTGACATTTCGTTTTATATTCAGTCAACTTTTATTTCTATTTGTTTAGTTCTCTTATGTGAGATCTACGCTTCTTTTTGGGATTGATTATTAAACTTGTATACCTTTGTATGGATTTGAGAATGCAAGTCTTGCGAGTTAAAAGTCTTTGAAAACAATAACACGCAAAACTCTCGACTAAGAGTCTCTTCAAAAGCTTTTATGTTAACTGAGAAGAAATAAGTTGAAAGGAAAAATAAACTGTTGTCATTTTTTTGAAGGGAAATGTTTATTGTATACATTATTATGAGTATTTGATTTTCCTTAGTTAAGCTTATATATTTTTTATATGTTATAATAAGTCTACAAAAACGAACTGGGTACCAAACTATGAAAATATTTTAAAGTAGTGACTCGCTCGCGGCTTCGCCTGCATAAACTACATGGCTTAACAATTTATTTATTTTCGACCACCCGCGTTCTCACTTAAATCACAATTTTTGCTTAAATTTATAATTTAAATGGTTGTAATGTTTTGTTTATGAACCAATTTATTGAATTAAACACTTAACCACCGGTAGAAACGACTTAACCGACTTAAATACACTTTCAATTTCTGTATCTTACTACAATACAATAATAAAAAAAAATATTTTTAAATTTGTTTTAAAGTGTTATTCACACACTTAGGAAATTGAAAAACATATATTTAGAAAACGTATAATTTTTTTAATGCAGCGGGATTTAAACCCGCTCCTCTTAAAAATCGTTAAATATAAATCGTGGTCTGACCGCTAAGCTATGCGTTCTATATCCACCCAAAAAGACCATAATAATTTTATATATATATCGTCCATGTACAGACAGCGATCAGTTAGATTTTTAATAATAATTCTATACATATAAATGTATATACTCCTTTCAACACTACAATTATATCCTAAATGATCTAAATACTTCAAAAATAATACAGAAAATCACAAAATTGAAAATCGATACCATAATAGCTCATTAATCTGACAACGAAGCGCGGTCAAATCAAAATTCGCATAAACAAGATGGCGGCTAACCACAGATAACCAATCGGAACAACTAACAAGGGCTCTTGACAGACGAATTCCCGCGCGAATTGTATCTGTTTGGAAACATTTCGTGCTTCGGATTTGGATTTTGTACGACAAATTTAAGGTAACCTTGTTATCATGTTGTCAAGTAATAAAGGAAGTTAGTGTGATAATATTTTTTTTGTTTCTTTTGATTTTATTGTGAAGCTTATTGAGTGTGAAATAAGAATATATAAAAATAGTTCATTATTGTAATAAAGGCTACGTTTGTAATATACATAAGCGATTAATGAAAAACAGATCTAATTATTTAAAAAAATGTCAAACCAAACAAATAAATCGTTCTGAGCCATTTGCTCACAAATCCAATAACATTTATTTGAATAAGTAAAATCTGGTTTTTAAAATTCAATTTATACGCGATTGCAATGTAATTTTATTTTAATCTAGATTATAAATATTTGAGCTTCAGAAATCGGGGACAATATTTTGTATGTAGTGTTGGTAGTCATAGTGTATAAATTTACCATTTTTTTAAAAATTCTATGGATAATCTATGGAAAAGAAATTATAATACTGTGAAATATAATTGTGTAATACAGTTATTAGAGTTCATTATTTTATTTTCTGTATTTCATTTTTGATCAACAATAACGTTTAACTAATAAAATATTAATATATTCAACAATTTTTACTATTGTTACTATTATTATTATTTATATAAAGAATTGTTTTTATCTTTTATTTTTTAATCGTTAAAATAATATTTCTGTCTCACAGAAAACACTTGTTGCTTAAAACAAAACTTTAAAAATATATATTAAAAAGATAGAAGAGTTATTGATCAAATCCCTACGTTATTAATGTCACCCTATCCCCTGAAGCGGCCGTCAGTTCCACAACGCGTTTCAATATACACGGAGATTCGTACGAAGTTGTCATCCCGAACATATTCTCATGTAAATCTGATCGTAAATGCGTATCGAGTGCTATCGTTGTAGATAAGCACATAAATCTCGCTAATGGAATCCTAAGAGATGATTATAGCATAGATTTGGGAATTGAGGTTCTATGTATTTATATTTTGGTTCTATTTTATCTGTGGTTTCACATTTCTTTTTAATTGAATGACAATTTATATCTAAGTAATATAGACTTTTAATATATATTTTCGGTTAACGTGTTATAAAGGAGCTTTTCAGCTTTCAAATATAAGAGTATTTATTATAATTATATATACCTATATAATATATTACATAGGCATCTCTGACTATTAAGCTATTTAACCTAATAATACCCAGATTAAAATTCCGTTCTCTATTTGAAACATATTTTGAAGACATTGCACGTTGGGCACATTGATTTTCCTTTTTTTTTATTTTTTTGATTGGGAGGCGATACCTAACTTGTTTGCCATACCAGAAACATGAATGCGTCATATAAATTTTTTTCCCGAATAAAGATTTTCCCGATTAAATGCTGACACTTCATAACTTCGCCGCGATTATATTTTAGAAAATAAAAATGGTATATGGATTAAATATTTTTTACATCTTTTTTAAATTCTTATTCACACAATTAGGAAATTGAAAAATACTTATAGAGAACGTATAAAAATTTGAAAGCGGCGGGATTCAAATTCGCGCCTCTTGGAAACCGTCTAAGCGCTCTGACCACTACCATGCGTTCTACATCCTGCTACGTAGAAATTCTTAAACACTTATTACAACCTGTTTTTATACGTTTTCTATAAATGTTTTTCAATATGCATTAAAGTAGAAAAACAAAATCTCACCTGTGCAACGAGAAATACCAATGCGATAGACAACATTGTGCTGGTCATATAAACGACCAAACGGTATATACTATACACATAATGTCATTAAAAAAAACAGTATTTATACCTATGAAGTGACAATGAAAAAAAAATTACATCTGTTCAAATCAAACTAACTTCTCAAATACAACAAACTTTGCTCTACCATTGAAAATACGGTAATAAAGTCTTATTTTAATAGATCTTAGAGTGAAATTGGAATGAAAATTTGGAATTTTTGTGGTAATTGAAATTTGTAAATGTTATTTTATTCAATGGATTTCAAACAAAAGCTGTAATTAAATTGTTCCCTATATTTGCTTAGCGGCGAGCATCAGCGCGAATTGTTTATGAACAATAATGCCAAATTAATTTGTTTTCCTTTTGTCTAACGTCATAATCTGTAAATATACTGAAGGTGATGCTTAAGTGAGTCTCTATAGAAAGTAATATAATATTATTGACAAATGTTACTTTAAAGTACGTCGCATTATTTGTTTTTTTCTTTTTTGTAAGATTACTAACTGTGCACCCGAATTCGTCCGCGTGGATTTGTTAAGTGTCTTGTGTAACACAAGCTACATCAGCATCATCTTTACATCAGCTACTGTTACTGCTAATAAAAATAATCCCGTCAATTTCGGTCCAGCCGAACAGACAGACAAAAATTAGAAAAAAAAGTATTTGGTATATGTGCCGTGTTTACATACATATGCATTTAGTTAAAACCGTTCAATATTACCGTTCAATATTACAAACAGACTCTCCAATTTTATTCATTTTTATAGTTATATTTGTTATATCAATTATGGATACATATATATATAGGGTTTTATGAGTTAAGAAGTACCATAACAAACATATTTAGCGCAGTACATAGATACAAGTCGCTCCATTCTCCACTTTCCGTACAAAGAAAAGAATCCTTCTTTGATGTAATGTGTCAAATAGCGAAACTCTACGCCGCAGTTGATCGGATATCACCAGAAAAACCTTTGTGTAACATTTTTAAAAAACATAAAAAAATCATGGATATAATTAAGTCGTAAATATAATTCTCTCTTTCTCAGCTATTGTTCTTTAGATAGCAGAAATTTGTAAAACTCTCTATAGAGATCTTAACAACATTGATAGAACATATGGCTTATTGATCAGAGCGCTTGGACGGTTTCCAAGAGGTGCGGGTTCGAGTCCTGCTACATTAAAATTTTCACACGTTTTGTACTAAACATGTTCATCGTATACTAAGTGCTTGAATAACACTAGAAAATGTTAAAAACTGATGTATATTAATAATTTTCATACAAATTACAAAAATAACACAATTACAATAATATTTTTATTAGTTACAACGTAAATAACTGTTTATGTTCAATTTTAACAGCTTAGCGCTTGTTCCCGCACAGCAGCGTGGCCAGTCAGAGAGAACCCACTGTTAAGGCACTCCGCTCTTCAATTCAATCATATCCTAAATGGACATCGAATTCACTACCATCGCATTTGCAATCAGACGAAAACTGCGCCACAAACCACGGTGGCTTCAAATGATTATATATTTCTTACTTTTTATACATTATTATTACATTACAGTGTTTTATAACTATTTTTATCCAATCCGATCCAATTTCAGTGATATAATTGGGGCGTTCTCACAAATTGATGTGTCAACATTGTTACAGCTCTACCATATTGAATTTTAACGATTGATAATAAACTTTATGTCCCAAGCCAGATGTATCTTGATAGGATATGTTAGGTTTATCGATGAATTTTACGACTTATAAGCTCAGTTGTTACATGGTTGACGTTGTATAGAACTTCGCAGGCCGGTAGTTCTATCTTGTCGATTAAGTTCCAAATTGAAAAGAAGCTTCAGGCAGCTGCATAATAGTGTAGTCAGAAAGAACTCAGTGTCAAGACATTGCGTGTTGAGAGTCTTGTACTAGAGCGAAGAAATAAAAATAATTTTAATATAATAATTTATCCAAGTGAGGATTGAACCCACAACATATCGCGTTTCCAGCCAGTCGCTGTCCCACTGCGCCACGATGGCTAAGACGGTTAGGATATGCTATGCGGGAAAAAGTGAGAAGCTGCTTTTTTATTTCATCTTGGCAACAACACCAGGTTCATACGACACGCATGCAATGTTTCAAACAAATCCGACTTCATAATAAGATAATTTCTAAGTTCATCTCTTGTTTTAATATAGAATTTCCTAGTATTATTATTTATGCTGAATTTAGACTAAGCTCATAGACAAGAAACTCCTTAGTATTCTATAGCTTTACTAGGACTTACATGGAGAGGAGCTCGGATATCTGGGATTTGCAACCCAAGGTTACCCTTTAAATGCGCTTTAAGAAAAGACATTCGTAATAAAATGTTGTAATATCTAGTTGAATTTAGTTGATATATATACAAAGCACTTGTAATTGCAGCGGAGCTTGACTTAACTAAGGCACAGTGCGGTTTCTTCTAACTTTACTTTTGCCTTAGACTAAACGAATAGTGCCGACGACGCCGGTAAACAATTGTAGTTGCTCAGAAGTTTATTTCACATTGATAGGGTTGCCACTTTATTATAAAGTGTAGTTTTTTTAATTTAAATGTTATAATTGAATTTTTAGTTTTCCACCGTATTTCCTATATTAAGAGAAATGTTAAGAACTTCTGATAAAATTTATATTATCCGTTTGATTCGATCCAATTGGATGTCGTATAACATATATATTACCAGTTCAAATAATATTAAGAAATTCTTAACTCATTTTGTCATCATACCAAAGTTATTAATAACTATTAACTTAATAACCTATAAGTAAAAAAAATGTGAAGGATTTTTTTCTCTTAGGTCTTAGTTAGACAGAGAGAACCTAGTGTCAAAACACTTCGTTCTCCACTTTTTTAAATGCTTTTTTTATTATGATAATTTCACCGAGTTGGATTTGAACCCACAACCAATCGCGACACGGGCAGTGGTGTCCCATCCCATCACAAATATTTATCATTCATATATCATTATTATTAAATTATGTAATCTTTATTATCAAATATTATACAACAAAACTATTGTAACAGTATTACATATTCTTATTTTCACAAAACCTATCTAGCAACCCTAATAAGGCTTCAGGTAAAAGTGAGTCGGCTGGTGTAACGCCGGCGGCCATTCCTTTGCGCTGTAATGAGCTTCACTAAAAATGTACCTTGGGCTAGATTTTATAAGAACATATGGCTGCTGTGTAAGTCTTTTTAAAGACAAAAGTATGTTTACTCCTTTAAAACTGTGTAACATATAATGTAAGTCAATTAAACGTGCATTTATTTTTTTTATTTCAATATCACGGTATTTACGCATAGCAGGGTAGTTATAGAAAACCAAGTGTCCAGATACTCCGTTCTCCACTTTCCGCCCAAACATTCCTTACTCCATGTTACTTTTGCACCAGAGTAAAGAAATAAAAATAATAATAATTATTATTCATTGATTGTTGAAAAACATGTATTTAGAAAACGTATAAAAATGTTGTCGTTAGCATTGTTTTTCGAATTTTTCCAAATTTCTGCTACCCAAAGACTACTTTACCAACAATCGTTTGGCAAGATTTTGGCTGTTTATTAAATATTTTTAACATTTTATAAAATATTAATCACACACTTACGAAATCGAAAACCATATATTTAGAACATAGAACATCTCTTTACAGAGACGCTAACACCAAATAAGTTGTAAGGAGCGTATAAGAATTTCGACGTAGCTGGATGTAGAACGCATGGCTTATCGGTCAGAGCGCTTGAACTGTTTTCGAGAGAGGCGGGTTCAAATCCTGCTGCGTTAAAATTTTTATACGTGCTCTTAATATATGTTTTTCAATTTCCTAAGTGTGTGAATAACACTTGTTAAAATGTTAAAAATAATTTATTATTGATTGGGAATCGAACCCACAACTATTTGCGATTACAGACACATTTGTACACAAATAATAAAAAATTGCATTAAGCTTTTTTCTATTACATAATCAAAATATTACATAAATATAAACCTTTACGCAACATTTAATTTAGTTATTTATATTGTTCCATATAACTGCCGAGGACGCCCCACGTGACAACGCTCCTAATGTTCTGGTTTTGACACCCATTACGCGTTATCTCTCCGAAATATGGATGAAATTCATTAGCTCAGCTTTTATGTAAATTGACTTATAAATCTTTACAAGATACCTAAATGTGTATATTGTCGTACAGACACTTGGGATTTTCTAAATTTAATTATATTTTGCTATTTTCGTTATGTGGTGTTAAAGTCATTGCTTTAGATTAAATCATGTAATATCTATGTAATTTTTGTAATTTGAAAACTTTGTAATGTGTGTATTTTTTTTATATGTGCTAAAAATATGTTTTTGAACCAAAATTTTGATGATTTCATTTTATATGATAGATAGTGCTTGTCATGTGGTCCCGTTCAAATTTAGTTGTGATCTGTTAAGTAGTTTTTGAGTTATTCGCAGTAATACCCGCCTATGGTAATGGTTGCATGGTAAACGCATTGTATTTAATTAAAAATAAGTTAATTGAAAATTGGTTTTATTTTTTGGTAAAGTTTCCGTTATTATTTTTATTAGTTAACTCAATACCGCCTAGGAAATTCGACACCTTCGTGTTACAAAGAGCAGAGAAAATTAAAAAAAACTTAATCTATTAAACTTTAATTTACACCAGAATGTCACAAATTTAAAAAATTACAACAATTAAAAAGAATAAAAGTTCTAACTAAAAAATATGAATATTCTAACTGCCGAAATTGAGACAAGCCAGACAGATGTAAATTATAATATCAGTTACTCCTTAAGTAAAACAATAGAGCTGTTTTGAGGGAAAACAATTCCACGGAGATTCTTGATCCCGGATTTATGAAACATTTGTACGCGGGTTTCATTCTGAGTAAAGTCAAATAAGGAGTTAGGATGCGACTACAGTACTAGCTGAGCGTGTTTAACGAACAATATATTATGTAGTAACTGTGCCCACGACTTTGTCCGCGTGGAATTTTAAATTAAAAGTAGCCTAGGTTAAACATTATTACATCAGATATCTACCAGTGAAAGTGCGTCAAAATTGATCTAAAGATTAGCTGGAACAAACAGACGTACCGACCGTGTATATATACATATGTATTTATTAAAAAGCGGTTATTTTAATATTACAAACAGACACTTCAATTTTATTTATTCATATAGTTATATGTATGCATGTTAGCTTAGCGCCATCTATTATAGTTCAGTAGATTGTCTATGGCGGTGTCTATGTTGTAATGCCAGTCTTGTCCTTAGTAGAGCCAATGAGTGGTAAAGAGAGGATTTAAGAACGCTTGTTGAATTCCCGGTTGAACTGATAACGTCGATCGGCGGTAGTGCTTGTTATTGGGCGGGAAGCCCCGTTTCTATGTCACTTCTGACGTAACAATTTTAAGTGTAAGTAGAGACGAAAGCTCAGGCAGTAACGGCGAATATTTATGCATTCTAAAGAGCTCTCTTAAACCTACACTTGGGTCACAAGTCCCAAGCGCTGCCTCAGAGTTCCTTCCTCTGTAATTGCGACGGGTTCGCTGCCCCCCGTGTGGAGTGCCACTCGCGTAGTGACAAATGTGTGTCTGTAATAAACGTATCGCTTAGTCATTAAGAGAGGCTTTTTCAAATTATCTAAAGGAACGTTTTCTAATCCACGAAAACGATGTTATACAATAAATAAAACAAACAATCATAGTGTATTTTTAAACAATCTTATATTCACATTTATGTAGTCACTAATATTTTTTATTTTTATTTACAATCCGCTCTTATAAAACGCCGCTACCTAAAGTCCAATCCGCGAGTAGAATGTAATCCGGTGTATCTTGCGGATAGTCCTCACGACTGAACAGAGCGCTTGCAAACAAAACCAGCATAATACAGTACTCAAAATATACAAAACTACCAAAGTAAATATTATATTTTTATGTACTAGCCTTACACATAATTTTTTTATATGAACGCCATCTATATGGAACTATTGGCTGATATCATAGTTTTAAATACATGCTTGCTCCTCCAGTCCTCCCCCTGTCACTCAAGCAAATGAACCAACGCACTCTTCAAGTCCCTTTAAACATAAAGATCTAGACTTCTAAGAAGGCTTCTTCTAGGCCTCTAAAGAGCCATTGCAATATATAACTTTTCTTTGATCTTGGTCTAACATATGTGACTCATTTTTAAATTGACATATGCAAATCTCAAGAAACAAACCAAAAAAAGAACAGAAAAGAACACGTGAAAAGCCAAAACTTTGTGGTGTTTTCAATACTATTAATAAAATACATTCTTACTGTATTCTTAATCTCAATCGATTTAAAGATCTAAAACAAGGTTTAAAATGCAGATTTCTTTTTAAATTCTGTTACCAATACAAACAATATGACAATCTATATAATTAAATCTTGCAACGCTATTATAACTCACTTTTTGCTTTAATTTGATTGAAAATTTCCACATTTGTCGAGATTCTTGAACTTGATGTCCTTCTTTATTTTTTTTACTTTTCATTTTTAAACTAATTTACTATTGTTATAAATGATAATTCTCATATCTTGAATTTTACTCGTTGTTGACTGTTTCCTTTTAACACGGTAGTCTCAACATTTGTAATTAAAGACATTAGAATACTAGAGGCTCACTCGGGAAAACTAATATATTAAAATTATTTTCATTTCTTCGCTCTGGCACCAGACAAAAGCTGCGGCTTGAGTTCCACTGCTTAACACGCAATGTTTTGAATTCAGACGAGGCGTGGAGAACGGAGTGACTGACAGCTGACTACCCTGCTTTGTGGGAAGAAATAAATACTATAAAAACACAGCAAACTTGGAATTTGTGAGAGAAAATCCTCAACACATGCTATGACCTTAAAAAAAAATCAATAATCAAAAAGTATTACAATTTACAATATACTCGATTTGGTAGAAATAGATAAATTGGTATAGAAACTCGTAAAGTTCGTAATAAAGACCAGCGACCGTTCCTCCACAATCACAACGCTCAACTTCAAAAACTAATTTATAGCGTTTAAATAAATAATTTGCCTTCTAAGCTGAGAAAAGAATCACCCTGCGGGAGAAGATAAGCGGGATCTCCTTATAAATTATTTATTAACTGCTCCCCGACACTCCTTTGTTCGGGAATTTTATTCGTAAAAACGAACGGCGACGAAATGAAAAATATTTCTGGCTAGGGTGACTGCCACTGTACACGTCTTAATATATTAAAAACTAGCTACCCGCTTGCGGCTTCGCCTGCGTAAACAACACGACTATACTTTTTCGTTAATACGCCCGCCCGCTTTTTCTTACTTAAATCATAAATTTGCTTAAATTTATAATTGTAATGGTTGTAACTTTTTTTATTTATGAGCCGAATACAATGAAATAAATACTAAATATCAAGAGAAGTTTACCAAAATACAATTTTCGTAAAGCCGTTTCTGAGGTTAGCATGAACAAACGCACAGACAAACAGATAAATTAAAAATTAAAAATAATTGTTTTGGGTTATATCGATAAATGCCCCAAATAATATTTTTTCTGTTATATCTTACATGTACAGATAGCGATCAGTTATATTTTTATTATATGTAGGCATAGATGACGAGAGAGCATCTGAGTAATTTAATTATTTTCATTCAGTAATTCCTGCTCTGATAAAACAAAGCGTGGCGTTGAGTTCCGCCACTCAACACCGCAATATCTCAAGTTTTAACGGAAAGTTAAGAACGAGGTGTCATAATACTAGGCTATATCTGCCTGTTATGCGGGATAAGTGAAAAGTTGAAAAACAAACAATGGGATTCATATAAAGTTAGTAAAAATATAAAGTTAGCTAGCTATATAAAGTTAATTAGCTAGCTAGTAAATCCAATACTATGCAAGAAAATGCACAGTAATCTCAGTTATTGTTTATTACATCAGCTATCTGCCAGTCCTGTCAAAATCGGTACAGTCGTTCCACAGATAACAAAGATTAGTAAAAGACACAGACACTCCAATTTTATTATATTTTATTTGTATACATACCTCTTGGCCTTGGGCTAGCCCAAAGCTAAAAATAACAGCTGAACACGAGGTTATGGATTCGATTTTCACCCAGAAAAAAAGTGCGACAAGTATTAATTAATAATTCATTATTGACATTAATAACTACTTATTAATATGTTTTGAAGTGTATTTCCACGCTTTTTTACGAATATCAAAATAATAAGCAGATAGAAACTAATTTTACAACCACTCCACTTTCCAAGTAATATATAAATTTTCAATAGTATTATTTCTTAGCTTGTCTAAATATATTTATTTTATTCTCCTTGTGAACTGGGACATGTCCGTAATATAATTAAAGCGCAGACCACCCAATCCTAAGGCGTTTTGTATGACGTTCATAACAGATGTTTGTAGCTCCACGAATAGGTTGAGCGTTCGCTAATAAAAGGAACATTAAATTTCCTTGAAACTCACTTTTGTGGGGACTCATTCGGTTTTTTGGAACGTAGCAAATTTTGTGTTATTTTTTTTTACATTTCACTTAATTGAACATTTTATATTACTTCTTTAAGGGTTTATTTTAGGCGTTATTTCCCATTGGGCTGCGAAAGAAGATAGGGGAAGATCATTGGCAAAGGCTGAAAAAGATATGAAAAGGTTTGGTCTTAAATTTCAGCATAGGACCAACTAACAACATGGCGTCGCGTGATAAGTGAAGCGAGCACATATTTGCGTCCAAACACGCGTCTTTACTGAGTCACAATAGGTTTTTTATTTTTTTAAAATATAAAATGTCGGATATAACCAATTTTCACTTTTAGCACATTATATTTACAAATTATTAGCGCGTAGACTATATCTGTTTTGTATTTTGGCGGCCATTTCGTAAAACAATGAAATTCCTGGAAACACTAAAACGATGAGAGGAAAAGTACGTTCATCCCAAGACCCCTCAAGTATTTCTGTATAAAGTTTCATCACAATCGGTTCAGCGGTTTAGACGTGATGACGTCACAGACAGACAGACAGTTAATTAATACACGAAGCTATTCGTTAACGTAACGTTTTACGTGTTATTATTGAATATTTCTTGTTAAAAATAATATCAATTCAATGCGTGTAATTTGCTTATATTTATTCATACAAATAGTAAATGAAATTGGATTTGGATAATACACAAACAAAAATAATGTACCAATAATGTTTTAATTACACGGCGTTTGAATAAAATGCATAAGTTACAAATATTTATTTTAGTTTTAATAATTAAAACTCATCTTAATTGCCATAAATAACGTAGCATATGTATTTAATTAGCTTCATCTATTCCTTTTTTTTTTATTACATAGGCATAGGCATTGTTGAGTGGCGCTTTGTCTTTTTCATCACAGCGGCGAAATAAAAATAATTAAATTACGATCATTCCTCCGAGTGGGAATCAAACCCAAAACTAACCACGATTACATTCAGACGCTGTCCAAATGCGCCACAATGGCATTTGAAACTTAAAACTTACATACGAGTTCGGTATAATAAATTTTAGAAGACTAATTAAAAAAAACTATTTTCATTAGATTTATAAGCTCGACTCTACTTGTGACCATAGAGTATTGTAAAATGTTTCAACAGTGCATTTCAACAAGATATACGTCATTGATCCACTTAATTTAATTTGATTTAAAATGTGTAAAAGTCACGAAAGCTTGAACTTTAAGTAAAAGTCTTGAACTTTAAGGTTTTTTTTTCAATGTCTCCACATCGTTCTTGCAAATGACCGTACAACAGACAATACCTGGGAGCTTTCCAACATAATGAAGGGCAATACATTTGCCAAGATATTCTCGTTGCAGCTACGTTCTTACTTAGTAAGTTGTCAATAAGCTGTGATAAATTGGTGGATCTTTTTCCATAAACAAATAATTTCAATACAATTTTCAGAAGAAGCAATAACCTAGGTCAATACTAAGTTTGTTATCCCCAAATGAGGTTCGAACCCACTACCGTCACGTATTCTATCAGATATATCAGATACTCTATAAGAGACTGTTTTACGTCTTATGGACAACCATTACCACAGTGGAGAAATAAATAAAAATCCATTATAATCTAAAAACATTCAAATCTAAACTATATATTATAAAAGTGATAAATCAGAAATCGATTCTAATTCTAATTTAATTTTTTGAGATACAAAACACAGAAAAATATTTGCAATAATAACCAAACACTAAAATATAACGGTCCAATTTACGTCAATGAGTTACTAAATTTGTAAGTGAATTGTCGCAACTCGTGACATGTCGGCTAATACTGTCTCGGAAGGCATACTAGGGGAATTGTTAGAGCAGTTCTAATTATGTTACTGTACAGTTGCCGTATGTAAGACTTTGAGCAGACCATGTAGTAATCATATTATTATTTTCGGGCAATTTCTTAAATTTGACGCTTGACTAAATTTTCTAATTTAGTTTGGAACTTAGATGCATTTTAACCAAATAATATGATTAAATGTTGGAAATGTTTTTAAATGTGCTGGGTTTGATTTTATTGAATTAAAAATATACATATTAAATGAATATATTATGTTGATGCACATTTTTCACAAATATTGCAATTTATTTATTTAATTTTCAATAGAATTTTTTGACATTTATTTTATTTTGTATTGCTGTCCTGTCAGTGTTTTGTTACCTTAATGTAATTTTATCAATTAGATATAAATTTATTCACACACTTAGGAAACTGAGTATATTTTTTAGAAACTGTATAAAATTTTAACGCAACAGGATTCGAACCCGCGCTTTTTGGAAACCGTCTAAGTCCCTTCTTGGACAGCTTCCAATACTGCGTTCAAATTTTCATACGTTTTCTAAAAATGTTTTCCATGATTTTTAACTGAGCAGTTCAAAACTCATCAGCCTTATAATCAAGACTTTTTAAATTTTGCCCATCTCCTGAACTTTGCAGTTAATAAAATGTTGTTTCTTTATGCATTTTCTATGCACTTCATATATTAAATTCTAAGTGACACTTTACGCTCGGGGTTGTCAGTACCGGAAAAGGACCTAGATACGTATTGATTTGGACCCAATATCATAGATATGAAACATTCATATAGAGAGTACCTAGTAGTGTCTAGACCTCTATTCTCCACTTTCCGCCCAAACCTGAGATATTGCGTGTTGAGTCGTGACTCAAGTTCCGTCGAACTCAACTAGGAAAGAAAAATGATACAAATAAAATCATTTTCTGAGTGGAATTTGAACCCACAATCATCGCGTATACAGGCAGACGCTGTGACACTGCACCACGGATTCTTCAGTCAATATTGAAACAAACTACATTATATTTTACGTTTTCATATACATTTCCTTTGAACACTTTGTAGAAAATCTTGTCAAGGAAGGACATTTAACGTCTTTAACGATGCAATCAAACATTAATTTACGACGTGAAATAAAGACGCAAGTAATGCTCATAGTAGTTTTATTGTCACAGGTGTTCAAACTGGTACAGACCAAGCGTTGCGGCTACAACTGCGGCTGCCTTTATTACAAGCCTTTTTATTACTCGAGGCGTTATGTATTTAAAAACCTATGTAATAATAATAGCATAATATGAAAGTTCAATATTTTTAGAAAATCCTCGTAAATTAGTTCATTTAGAGGTGGATTTTTGAAAATTTTTTTTTTTATATTGACCAAGATATGAAAAGTTAGGATCCGTTTAAGACCAATATAGTAGAATACTTGTATAAATATAGAATTAGAATGATATCCAAAACCAACAGCCAATTATTCTACCCGTTCTCTGAAACGCAAAAGAAATCACACCCATCCATGTGTAACAGGCCGTGCCTCGTTTAATCAATCTGTATGACAAAGATCTGAAAGCTTTTTTGGTCATTTTCTAGGTATTAGCATTTAATAACTAAAAAGCAAATTTTAACGCTATTATGGCGTATTTAAAACGTGGGCAATAGAAGCAGAAGAAGAAAAAATGGATTTATAATGTAGATACAGTGCGGCGTTAAGTTCCACCACCGAGACCACGTTAGAATATAGAATGGTCAAAAAAGAAAAAGCAAATCATTTCAAACTAAATTTTGTCTGTGTATTGTATCTGTAATAAATTTGTGAAAATAGCATAAAGTATAAATATAACTTAAAATTATGTTTTACATAATATATAATTGTACGCCATTTGCAAATAGCCTACTGTATCATTTTACTCTGTGAATATAAAGTAATAAAGGCATTTCATCCGCCGCTCGAAGTGTCCGCTACGAGTCGCACTCGCATCCGTCATAGCACCTGCGGCTCTTTATTAAACCAGTAAAATTGCCGACTGCTGATTTAAACATTTTCAATTCATTCAAAATCTGTTTTTATTGCATGTTCTTTTATTATTTTAAAAGTTTAATTTATTTTGTATATAACATATACAAAATTTTTGAACTGAACCATGATTGTTCGATCACTATAGTCTCTTTGAATTTTGTATATGTAATTAAAAAGAAAAAAACATGCTATTATATTTTAACGTCCTGCATCTGTTAGGAGGTGGGTGTGGAAAGAAGGTGGAGTTCTTGCATTGCGTGTTGAATTATGAAACTTAAAGCTACTCTTTATCTTACCAGAGAGAAGAAATGAAAATTATTTAAACACAATCAATCCCCCTATTCGAACCCAGGACCATTGCCTATTCAGTCATATACATGTCAAAATACGCCACTTGGAACGGATTCGAACCTTAGTAAAAACATCCGGTGCGGGATTTGAATGATTTTATATTATCAAGATAACACTTCGCTGTATTAATCTAATGATTCCTTTTTTTTGCAGTTTTCCGATTTTCCCGCAAAGACCCTGCTATGCAGGTCAGAGAAAACATAGTGTCAAGACACTCCGTTTCCCATTCTTTTCAAATCGAGACATAGTGTGTTCAGTGGCAAAACTCAACGCCCCGCTTTTAAATATATTAATAATGCAATAAGTTTACCTTTAAAAGGTTTGTAAAATCTGTAAGATAAACAATCTTACAAAAGTTTTAAAGGAAACAGCACGTGTCAAGTACAGAGATAGCTTCCTTTACGTGGTTTTGGTAACTTATATAATACAACATTTTATTAAAACGCTAGTTTGTTTATTTTTATTTAATTACAATAATTACTTAAATGAAGCTTTAGCTTCATGCGGATAAATTAATTTACCTGGATAAAATATTTAAAAAAAAAAGGACACCAACTAGGCTATGTTGGTAATAGTCGAAAATCGATATCCATTCGAAGGAATATTTATTTAAGAAGGATAGAAGAAACTTAGTGCCAAGACTCTCCTTTCTCCGCTTTTATCCGAATTTAAGATATTGTATGCTGAAGGGCGGATTTTAATGCCGCGCTTTGTCTTATATGAACATTTAAATTGTATAAAATATTTTCAATTTTCAAGAGTGGTTTCATTAAACCTCATATCACGCAACTTATTGTTACGTTCTGTGTATTAAAAAATTACGAAAAAACTTTGTGCCATTTTCTAAAACTATGCGGACGGAAGTGATTAATTTGGCATAGTTGAAATTTATATGGAAAACAAATACCGAAATCTAATATTTTTAGTAATAATTCAATTTAAATTTAATTGACATAAACGTTGCTAAGGCAACGCGTATTTAACACATCAAAGTAAAAAAGGCCTTTAGTAACATTTTAAGCGAACAAACAAACTGATTAGACTATTTATTATTCGGACTTAAATAGACAAATATTTTTAAAGAAAATCATTATTAGCTTGCTTACTAAAGAATATTATATCACCAAAAGCCTTAAAAACCTCTAAAATATACTATACCCATTTGTACCTACAACCAGCCGACGGCAAATGCGCCGTCTGCCAATGTACGTGAGGGGCGATGTAGCGTGCAACACGGCAGCGTCTAATGCATAGTGCACATGCTATTCGATACTTTCCTTTAAACATTTTATTTAGGACTGTATTTACTGGAATACGGAGGAAATACCAAGTAATGGTAGCGGGTTCTGTCGCTCGCTGTACATGGGAGATGTACGAAAAAAATGTTTATTACTGGGGGCATTTACCAATTTAAAAGAACCCACATCTGTCTAAGTCTGTCTGTGTTTTAGTGCACACTCTCAGAAACGGCTTAACTGATTTAAATGCAATAACTACTGTATTTTGTATTATTGTATTTTGGTAAAGTTCTCGTAACATTTAGTGTTTATTTTATTTCAATAGGTAAATAAATAAAAAAGTTACAACAAATTAAATTATCAATTTGGGCAACACTTGTGATTTAAGTGAGAACATATATGGGCAGGCGGGATAACGAAATAGTGTAATAGTTACCTATGGGGCGGAGAAAGCTGAAATTTTAGCGAAGGCCGAAGAAGAAGTGTAAGGATAGATAAAGTATGGTAATGTTCATAAAACCCACGCAAGTGAGGTAACAATCGACTATTGCCTCAGAATAAAAGGAATTAGGCGCAAAAAACACAATTTATAATATTTCGCCATACAATCATTTATCTTTTTATCAGTTCTTCGCAAAATAATAAGTGTTAAAGATTACGATATGTTATTCAACATAAACTGAATTCTTGTTAATTAAATATTTCCTTAATCTTTGTGTAGTACGCTGCATATCGACAGCAATATACGAGTATAGTGGTATAGAATATATAGTGTTTAGTACCAGCTGGCATATAAGATGTAGTAGACGGCTTGTAATACATAAGAAACAGTACTTAGAAACGATATTTCAAGCTATAACATGACTTCAAAGCTATGAAACATTTCTAAAGCATCAAATAAAACTATTATTACATTAGAAATAAGAAAAAAAAGGATTTATTAAATTAAATTCGGTGATATCATTATCTCATGGTTTAATTAAGTATAGCAACATTCACTACAGTCAAAAGATGATGGGCGTATAGATGATTTCCCCAGTGCTTTGTGGGCCATATAAGCTAATGTTCCGGTTATCGATCTAACGTCACACACAGTGGTTACGGACAGTCTGAAATGTACAATTCTGATAACTGGTCTAAGCACAATGTTAGTCTCTCGTGATCGTTCTCTGAGATCTGTTATATAGTCTTTATACTCTTACTAGCTACCAGCTCGCGGCTTCGTCTGAACTATACTATATAGATGTTTAGTACTATAGGTGGCATTTTCGTAAAATAATGAAGTACTTAGAAAAACTATAGATGGAAGAAAAAGTTAGCCTATGTTCATCCCAAGAACCTCAACAATATCTCTATTTAAAATTTCATCACAGTCGGTTTGCAGTTTGGCTGAGATGACGTCACAAACAGACAAAATAAAAGAAAGAAAAAGAGTCTGTCGCATTTATAAAAAGATAAACACATGCAGCTTTTAGTAAATTGAAAATTGAGTCAAAAATATAGAGATTTTTTTAACATTTCAAAGTGTTATTTACACACTTAGGAAATTGAAAAAGATATTTTGACAAAACGTATAAAAATTTTGAACGCAGCGGGATTGCAACCCGCGCGTCTTGGAAACCGTTCAACCGTAGAACCGAGGAACCGTCGTTATTACAACTTACACACGCTTACAGAGATGCTAACTACAAAAATAAGTGGTAATAAGCGGCAAAAAATAGTAATAAGAATTTCGCCGTAGCCAGATGTAGAATGCATGGCATAGCGATCAGAGCGTTTGGACGGTTACCAAGAGGGGCAGGTTCGAATACCGCCGTGGTTAATATTTTTATACGTTTTAGTTAAATAGATATAAAGAGATATCTATAATAAAGGTGATCAACAGTTTACCAATGTATTTGGGAGTCCTACCTAATTGGGAAGTCAGCCTGTTTAGACACAAACCTCGTTTACTAAATAACTTTAGACACTTAAGCATATTTGTTTATATTTATAGAAACTAAAGTGGAATTCCCAAAAAACAATATCATCTGAAAGCATTCCAAGTAGGCTGAATCTAACCTAATCTAATGCCGACTTGTTGTAAATTCAATCCCCACTTGGAAGATTATATTTAAACTTTTCTCATTTCTCCACTCTGGTAAGAAGACGCGCGGCGCTGAGTACCGCCACGCAATGACAAGTCATTTTAGCGAAGACCGAATGTTTTCTAATTAGAAAACAGAGTGTCGTAACACTAAAGAGAGAGAGTAGAGAGAACTTCCCTGCCTAAGTACCCTTTTTTTCTTTTTCTTGTTTACTTGAGGTAATCCTTTTTACGGATGTACACTTTGTACGATTGGAAACTCGGACGCGTTTATGTGGGACTCCAGACTAGCAGATGTAGGCCGCCCGTATACCCACTAGAACCTCAAAGTGCTCCATCTCGGCTGCCATTGGTCAGGGCCACAGGGTCTACAATCATCCGTGAACCCCGGCTGCCTGACCCTGCTATGCCGAAAAAAAAGTGAAGCTGTTAAAAACCTAGTTTAAAATTCTAAGCTATATATTTCGAAAAAACACGCTCAAATATATTTTAGTTGTAACAAAATACTATCCGAACAAAAATTTCAATTATGAACGCAATGTAACGACTCACAAACATTTCACACCGGGCGTTGCGGTTATTACAAAAAACCGTTAAATGTACGGCCGCAGATTAGTTTTTAGTTCTACGCTGCGCTAGGTTTTAATGAATATTGCGCGCCACCGACATGTGAACGAATGGCCTGCAGATGGGCCAGTTCATAGTTACGTGAAAGCGATGAGAAATTTTAATGGAAAGATGAATCGTTCATATTTTAGCGTTATTTTATATTTTGGGCATCGTGGCGCAGTGTGACAGTTATGGGTTCGATTGCCGCTCGGGAAAATGATTACTTTTCATTTTTTCGCTCTGGTGACAAGACAAATTGCGGCGTTGAATTACGCCCACTCAATTTCAATCAATGTATTGGTACTAGCTTCTCTCTGCCACCCCTGCTATGCGAGAAAAAGCGTGTTTTTTTTAAATTAATAAGGTAATTGAGTTTAAAATTTGTCGTAGAAATTACTTAAACTGTTAAAAATTATTTATTGTTGTAATATGATGAAAACTATCTAGTTTAATAATCTTATTATAATATGATCTGACTTATGACAATAATACTGTACCTATAGAAAGTGAAAAAATTAAAAACACAGATTATTTAACCAAAATTTTTAATAAGCTCTTTGAAGTAAATATCCTTCTTATCGTGAACCTCTTCATCGTTTATCTCTGGAATATCACTTGGACGCATTCTAGACACAGAGTAAGGCCCAGGTAGGTCCCAAACGAATTTTTTTATCTGTAACACACAAATGCATATTAAAACATATCATTCATTTACTTAAAAGGATAATAAAACCGTAATTGACACGTTGGTGGCGCAGCGTCTGACTCCAAATGAAATTGGTTGTGGGTTTAAAATAACCATTCGGGGGAAATTATCATATTTATTTTCATTTTCACAAGTTGAATAGTGAACTAATAATTTCACCAGAATCACCAGAAACTTATTTAAGACCACGAGGTTCAGTTTCTAGCACTTGTCTAAACAAATATTCGGGTAAAAGGTGAAAACGTTTCTACCTTATGGTTTACTGCCCTGAAGTTTTGCAATAGCTTGAGTGCCGAACGCTTTTCCGTGGGATGTGATACCTGATACAAACGCAGCGCACGGTGGAACTAAAATATAAAACTTTTCAATATCTTTGGTTTTCACGATCAGTACATTTTTTATTTTTAGCTTCACACTTTATCTTAAATAAACGTAACTACGTTACCTGTTATTACATCAGCTATCTGCCAATGAAACTCCCGTAAATACCGGTCCAGCCGTTCCAGAGATTAGCCAGAACAAACAGACAGACAGACCGAGAAACAGACAGACAAAAATTGTAAAAAATGTTATTTTGGTACATGTACCGTGTATATACATATGATTTTTGTAAAACTCTATTATTTTAATATTACAAACAGACGCTCCAATTTTATTTATTTGTATAGATGTTTTACGATTATACAAATATAAATTCAAGATAACTAAAGCAAATACCTTCACTGTAATCTTGCTATGTGCATATCAAAGGGTACTCACCCGCTCCAAGAGACACCAAGTGTCACGATAGTTCTGTAAAAATATCAAAGGCGTGAGCAGCGCTGCATAGAAAGCAGCTTCTTTGTCCAATAAGTCGTCGCCGTCCGACATCCCGTAAACTGTCCCGCGAAATTTACGCAAGAACGCTGAATTTGAGTGCTCTTTGTCAAAACTAGAATGGTAAATTTAAATTCAATTTCTAACATTTAAACTTCATTTCTATGAAATATAAGTATATATATATTTTGTTAACACTTTATAAAGTGTTATTCCCACACTCAGGAAATTGAAAAAGACACTTAGAAAACGTATATATTTTTTTATTTTTATATAATAAATAGCATTCTCTCTTGCCAGACGATTGTTCGTAGAATAATCTTTGGGTAGCAGAAATTTGTAAAAATCTCTCTACAGAGATGCTAACAACAAATATAAGTTGTAATAAGCGTATAAGAATTTCAACGTAGCTGGATTTAGAACGCGTGGCTTAGTGGTCAAAGCGCTTGAACGGTTTTTAAGAGACGCGGGTTCAAATCCCGCTGCGTTCAAATTTTTATACGTTTTCTAAATATGTATTTTTATATATATATACCTATTAGCCCAGCAACTAACAAACATGTCATAGTTAAGTAACTAATAGAGGCCATTGTAGCGGAGGTGGATTCGATCACCACTCGGAGTCTCAATGTTGACATTTGAAAATTACTTTCATTAGGCCGCTCTGGTGAGAAATTTTGGTGAGAAGTTTTTTAATATTTCTTAAAGTGTTATTCGCACACTTAGGCAATTGAAAAAGACATATTTAGAAAACGTATAAAAATTTCAACGCAGCGGAATTTGTACCCGCGCCTCATGAAAACCGTTCAACGTCTTGAACGCATTGCTTAGCGGTCAGAGCGCTTGAACGGTTTTTATTAGTGGCTTGAGAAATTATTATATTTATTATCATATCGTGAAGAATAAAGTGACACTACGCTAGACTTCTGCCTATCACGCTGCATGTAAAGCAACAAGCGCAAAATGTGTTTCAAGTAATTCATTAAAATTATAATATTTTTGTTTTATAATCGCTTATTAACATGTCATTTAATTAGTTCTTAAAAACCATTCTAAACAACTCAAAAATGGCATCTTATTACATTAAAAAATTCCTGGTGAGTAAATTGTAGAAACCGAAACGATGTTTCGTTCATTTATTATGCAAATCATTTATCATTAACTGGTTGTATATATCCTCAATTACATTTGTTAATATTTAAATTTATTCTTAGATAAAATCTACTGTGTAATTACGAAAATTAAACGTTACTCTCTAAGGGCTGTTAGCCTTTTACAAGCATTTAGATTTCTAACCTCGATAAGTATCCCTGGAGACTTATAATATTTTAATATATATTTTACAAATAATACTATCGCTTATATTATTTCTACTATAGTATTTTTTTAACTCGGCTTTATAGAAATGTGGCTTTTTGATTTACATAATTGCACGTGGGGTCAAAATTCGAATCATATTCGCTTCGAATTCGTTGACTTTTTTTTTTAACTTCACAACTTTTACCGTATAACAGGGTAGTCAGAGAAAACCTACTGAAGTAATTTCGTACTCTATTTTCAGCCCAAAATCGAGACATTGCATTGTTAAGTAGCGTAACTTAACGCCGCACTTTGTTTAGGTACCCGAGCGGAGAAGGGAAAATATTTTACAACCAATCGCCTTTACAGTCATACTCTGACTCACTGGGCCACGAAATGGTTGTTTTTCTTAAGGCCACTAAAGAAGAAAAAACCATTCAAAAAGATAGTCTATGTGTAACCGAATGAATTTGTAGTATTAAAAACCTATATAGTATTATAGTACATTCATTATTTTCCTTAGCTTAGTAAAAAAAGAATAAACTATGGATTCCATACGAAACATTCAACAACGAGGTGCATTAAAACAAAATAATACGAGTAGTATATATTAGTATATTTATAATAGGATCGATGAGAACGTTCTATATCACAATTTTAAAAAGTTTTGAAAAGACGTTCGTGTGTTAAAGGTTATTACCTCATTAACGATTTTATAAATAATAAACGCCTTGGGAATGAAATACTCGCTCCAGCCCATTTCAAGGGTATCATTGTCACTAATATAAATGTAAAATATTGTTAGAAAAAAAATAGGAGTCCTAGTGAGTTTGTCGCGCCGGTTCTTCTCAGGTCTGAGGCTCATTCACTTAAGTGAACCAGTGGTAAATTGTTTGACGTTCGAAAAATGAAAGCTTGCAACATCTTATTTTCGGCGTTGGGTTCCGCCACTCAACACGCAATCTATCGATTTCGGGCGGACAGCGGAGAACAGAGTGTCTTGACACTAGGTTCTGTGTATGTTATATGGGAAAAAGTGAAGATGCAAATAAAAAAATTAAATTGCCCCTTTTTTCATGAAACCCTAATAAATAGAAGTCCATACTAACATTATAAATGCGTAAGACATACAGATATACATAAGTGTCTCAGTCAGACAGACATACAACCAAACCTGGGTATCAACTATGTGTATACCAAAATTTATTACAATCGGTTAAGCGATTAAAATTTTCATATAAATTTTCATCCCCTATTTCAGCCACTAAGGGGTTGGTTTATGAAAAAATCAATTGCTGACGTTTTGTCATCAGCAATCTTCCTGTGAAATTCATCGATATCGGTCAAGTGGTTTAGATTTGTCAAACAAACTTTCATCCCTTATTGAATAATTTGGCGGTTGATTTTTGAAAAAAAAAGTAGCCTGTGTGTCTTCAACTTTTTGCATTTTAAATTCCATCCAAATAGGGCCAGTGGTTTAGAACTGAAAGTGTCTCAGTCAGACATACGAGTTCACATAGTTGATACCCAGGTTTGGTTAAACTGTAGGATACTATTTAATTATTCAACGTTGAAATATTTAATTAATGAAATATTTAATTAATGTAATATTAAATTTACATACAAAAAAAATACATCGAAATTATCCTTATAACGATAAACGATGAATCTCAGTACTTTAATTCCGTTACGTATGTTTATGATTGGATAGTGGAAAGGTGGCATGAGGTGGTAGTATGGAGTTCTTGTCTCAAGCTAGGCTTACCCGAGCGACCAGTTATTGTCACACATACAAAAAATATAAAAACTTACGATGCGTTCAGTTCATTACATTTTTCTGTAATTTGGTAATTGTACCTTCTAATGTTTTTTTAATATTTATTGGAAACTTTAATTTCAGTCTTTTTATTATTCTATTAGTATATTTTAGTACATCGACTATCTTCAAAATTAATTATAAGTAAAATTAGTTCAGGTTCTAAAGTAAGTAGGTTAATAAGTATTTTTTTTTTGTGTTAAAACATACACTAATAAAACAGTAAAAAAAGTTGTGTCTGTACACTGAAAGTAATTGTGAAAAAGCAATTAAGGGCTGATGAAAAAACCATGATAGAACATACACCAAAATTTTAAAATTTTTGTCAGTCTGTTTGTACGTGCACATCTTTTTTTGATGTATTCCTTTTAAGCCTGTTTAGACTTAAGGGTTTGATGTCGAAGAGTGGAAAACCTGGTGTAGAACTATTATGGACCAGCTAATATATAAGAAATTAGGTAATGGCACATTAATACAAGTTGTTCAGCGTGATTAACATTATCCGTAGACACAAAAAATACAAAATCTAGATCATCTGATGTAAAACCATATAAACTAAAAGCCCAGCTAAACTATAACAAAAAACAGCATTTGTCATGGATATATAAAAATTTAAGATATATTCAACGTGATAGGCATTTTCCAAAGTCATATAACAGTTAAGGTGAAGCGGTAGTAGAAGTGGAAGCCAAACGTTAGCGGAAGAGGCAGCGGGGTGATAGCCAGAGTGGGAGTGGGAGTGGGAGAGGGAGTGGGAGCGGGAATGGAATCGAATGGGCTGAAGCGTTAGCGAGAGCGTAGGCGGGAGAGGGAGGCAGTGATAACGGATAACAAATAAAATTACTGAACTTTGTGGCCTGTGTGGCACTGTGGGATACGTCTGGCAGTAAACGTGATGGTTGTGAGTTCGATTCCCACTTCAGAGAATGCTTATTTTATTTTTGTATTGTTTTCAATTCTACCCCTAAGCTGGTGAAATAGTGGTTGAAAGTGTGTATGGAAGCCCCATCTTGACACTTCGTTATCTCTAAACTCTCCGTTTTGTCTGCATTCTCCATTTTCTCGGTTCTCTACGTTTTCTCAGTACTATGCATTTTCTTTTAGCAACAGTTAGGCGGAGTGTACGCAGAAGTCGTATTCACCTTCGCCGCCTTCTCCGTATCTCCGTTAGACAACGGATCTTTTCTCAGTTTTTTCTTAAACTCTCCATTCATTTTCTCTGAACTGTTCGTATTACTCCGAACTCTTCGCTTTTCACCTCTTACATATTCGAAAGACCTTACAGATATCATTTTCAATTTACACAGAAGTTTATAATATATTGTTTATTAAAATTAAAAATAATTTGCTGTTGCAGCGTTTTTGTAGTTTACGCGGGCGAAGCCGCAAGTGGGCCGCTAGTATTATATAAATAGCTTGGCTTCAAGTAATTCCTTCAGTTAGGGAACGTTTATTAGCTCCAGAACTCTTTTTCGACGGTTGGCTTTGTACCCAAGGATAAATACGATATTCCCAAGGGAGCCAGACGAGGCTGCGGTCTAGACGACATTTAAGCCCAAGTACGTTTCAAAAATATTTTTATAATAAATTTTTGTACAAACCTATATCTCAGTTAGAAATTGTAATAAATAATCGATTTTTGATACTTGTTTTTCTTTTGTTGTTTTGTTCATCATCATAATTAATAGTGTATACTCGAAGGTATATTTATTTATATTTTTACACAGTAGTATTTATATTTTTACACATTTTCCCGTTTTGCAGAATAGAACTTATGTCAAGACACTCAATTCTTCTCTTTCAGCCCAAATTCGAGAAAACACCGGGCGCACCGTGTTTTGTCTTACTAAAGTGGGAAAATTAAATATATTTATATTCATATCTATATAAATCATACCACCGAATGAGAATCGAATTCACAACCATCAAATTCTAAGTCACATGATCCGCTGTGATAACCTCAAAGATATCACGATAACATGTTATCAAAACCCAAATATATAATATCTCACGACACCTTCACGTTGAGGCTTAAAGTTTTAGAACTAGGCACTATTTTAACAATTTTCGTAAAAAAAAACAAAGATACGACTTTAATGATGATAAATTAATAATTATTTTGTATATTAAACGAATATATATATATATATATATATAATCTATAATCTCGAGAGGGCTTTAAATTTCTGCTTTATGACATAAAGACATTCCAGACGATTTCATCCGATAGGGGGAGTCTGGACGGATATGACCATTCATAGTATGTGTATTTTATAACTAGAGCCGTATTAAATTTTATATCAATGAAACGTTACATATGTCGTACGTAGGTAAATAAAATATATATTTTTTGTTTTGGTTGTTTTTTCTTAAATCATGATTGTCAAAAATTGTCCTTTGCATGTATGTATGCAAATTCGTTAGATTATCTTTAGAGGTCTAATAGTCCAAAGCAAAGAAATACATACAATGTGTTATTTTTTTTTAAATTATATATTTAACTCGGTTATTTTGTTTGTAGCTAGTTCCGGCATTAGCAAAACCGCCACATTTAAACGCTTTATCCTGTATATCTGGATAGACATAAAGTATACATATATCCTAAATATATCTATATCAGTATCTCGTAAATTCTCAACAAAGTCTGGGAATTCGGTGACAAATCGAGAACTAAGCATCTTAACAGTGAATTCTCACTCTCTCTCTCTATCTCTCTGCCAATTACAAAGAATAGGTAAAGCTGAAACCAGCGTGTAATGTCTCACTGAAAAAAACCTAAAACATTTTCTCATCACTTATAAGTAACATCCAGACGAAGAACACAATCTATAAATAACCTTATACATATGTTATTTCATATTAAAAATGTATGTTTTCTTGGAAATTCGGGTCACGTCAAAACGTCAGTGTTTAGGCAGCGGTTTCGAGTGGCGTCCCAGTAGTATTGTCTCTGGTACAAACAAAGGCTAGTTTCATACGAAAGCATTAACACTCGACCCCTTTTTTATTTAAAGTAGAACGTTTTAACGGTAATGAAACATAAACAAAGTTTTAGAGGTTGGACGAGCTGGATCTTACGCTGGAACGACGACTGAGTCCCAATATAGTCATACAGTATGTTATAATTCCATTGTTATATGGAAATATACTTAGCCCCCGCGCCAAAATAGAGATTTCTATGCAATTTCTTACTATTTCCCGCATAGCAGCGTAGCTAGAGAGAACTCAGTGTCAAGATACTCATAATTATTTTGAAAAGTATAAAAAATTGTACCCGTTTTTACCAAATATTGGTGTACGAACCTTGGCATACTTCAAGTGATTATGCAAAAGAAGGGCACTAACTAATATTTTACATTATAATGCATTAAAAACACATTAAATTAATAAAATAAATATTACGCACAAAACCATGTGTTTGACATACATTTAAAAAAATACACGTCTACAGTGTTTTTGGGTTATTTAAAAATATAAAGTTTGTGATGTAAGTAGAAACGCGGGGGAGTGAAAGAACGAAATAGTTAGAGGCGTGTAGTTAACGCGGGCGAAGCCGCATGCGTGTCGCTAGTAATATATAAAACTCTTGCGTTACTGAGTGTATGGCTGACAGACAACGCATAGCTGAATCTACTGGACGTAAGAAGTTGGCATTTAGCTTGTGCGACTGCCTTGAGGAGTGCAGCGGAGAACAAATAGAGTTATCAAAGTTATCAAAGTTATAAACGAAGTTTTTAGTTTTATAATGCACACATGCAAAGTTGCTGGATAAAACTCATTCTTTTATAGAATATTTTTTTTAGCCTTTTACCTTCTTTACACTCTATCCCTAGCTGGGTAGCCAATACCTACGGTACTGGCGTCCTTTTTCCGCAGCGTCCACTGGCATTAACCTCTTCCATACACGCCCTCCGTGTGGTCCTCGTCCCTTTTCACGTGACCTTCCTCTGGTATTAACACTGTGTTGTCGAAGGTCAACCAAGGTCCCTCTACGCCTCTTACTGCTTTTGCGTAATATAATTTTTTTACCATTCTTTCATCACTCTCAAATTGCCATATACATATTTAATAGAACTGACATTACATTTCAAAACTAGAACTAATCGTATGGATATTATTTATAGATATATGATGTCACCTAAATATTTTTGTTTGAAATAGAGAAATTTGCCAGTAACATAAAATCATTAAGAAGAATTCCGGTCCAAAATCGAACCCACGTCCATCAACGTACGATCTTAAAACATATTGCTACAGCGTCGACGCGACGATCGTCTTCAGTGAGTAATTTAAATCATGAAAGCTTTTATGCGGAGACAAAAGTTTACTTTTGCAATTTTCAACCGTTTTGGAATAGCGACTTAACTGCATAAGTTGCGAAACTAACTTCGGAGCAATTTTAAGTTATATCGGCAGTGTATTATGGCGGAGATTTTATACTAGGTATTAAGTACAGATTTCAAATAAAACATCATTAATTCCGAGCCTTTCTCTTTTAAATATAAAATTTAAATAAAATGTCTCACTGTGAAATCCTGGTAATATTTACTGTATTAATTTAATATTTTTCTCTTTTATTCACAAACGGCTTCACGCTTTTCCCCGCATAGCAGGCTGAACTGAGAGAACCTAGTGTCAAGACACTCCGTTCTCCATTCAGCGCCCGAACCCAAAAAAATGCAATTTAATTAGTAGAACTCAACGCAACTACTTCTAATGTATTGTTAAAAAAATATTCGCTTTCTCTACTTCTTCTCTATGTTAAATTTCATAATCCTTTATTCGCATAATTTCTGCGAAAGTTGTCCAAAGTTTTGCGTTTAGATATTAATATACTGATGCATAAAACTTGTATGAGATAACAAATATTTATGACCATATTATTTTTGGCTGAAAGCGGATCGTTAGTTTTAACGTTCAGTATACATTTTAGGATATCAAATACGAGAATAATAAAATTTACTACAAATTTAACATCACAAAGTGTTTGCTCAGTTTAACATAATATGCTTGTAAAGCGTTATATAATGAAGAGTAGTTTTATATAGAATGTTATATTGAAATATATTTTAAACAAGTTTAACCTAATAAAATCTTCGGATTTCGCTATTTATATATTTAAATTGTTGTAACTTTTTTTTATTTATGAACCGATTGAAATAAAATATACACACCAAATGTTTTCAGAAGCTTACTTTGCAATAGTCAAAATTGCATTTAAACCGGTTTAGCCATTTCTGAGATGCCTGCAGCGTGCACGACCGCACAGACATACAGACATACATATTTTCAACATTTTACACAACACTAAGGAAATTGAAAAACATATTTGGAAAACGTACAAAAAAATTAACGCAGCGAGATTCGAACCTGCGCCTCTTGGAAACCGTCTAAGCGAACTTCTACGCTTATTCAAAAATAAGTTCTTATAAAACTACAATAAAAAGTTCAAGATGTTGGAAACGACCAAACTAAATATTTATGGAACTATTTAAATGAGTGAAATCCCTCTCATAGCTCAATATATTGTTTAGAAAATCAGTCGAGAGACAAGTTACTAAAAAAATTAGTCAAATAAAATTTGCGACTATGAGATGAAAAATGCCGCCTTTTATGTCGCTTGGCACATTGAATTTGAGAATGAAAGCAAAGTAACTGTGGAGTTCCAGCGACAAAAAAGTCCACAGAAAATTATAAAACTGAGCTCAAAAGAAGCGGAAAAATCTCTGGATTCCGAATATGTGTACAACTCAATATGGCGAATAATGGCATTTAGACCAATTAGTCTTTCGACCGTCAATATAGGTAGGTATAGATAATAAATATATATATAAACTAAAATCACTCACTAAGGTAGTATGGCGCGAAATCGTTTGATAATATCGCTATTCGTGGGTCGAGTTCGTTGACACAGGTCTTCCTCGTTAGATCTTCGAGAACTCAACGCCCACCTATCATCGGATATGTCTGAATCTATGTCATCTAAAACCGTCGTACTTGTGGGCAACTAAAAATGTATTACTTAATATTATTTCAGTTGACATACAAAAATAAAGTGAGGCCATCGGGGCTCAGTGGGATAGCGTCTGATGATATATATACGAGATGGTTGTCTGTTCAATCCCACTCGGAGGAATTATTAAATAAAAAAAACACACACTAGGTTCTATCTGACTACTCTGCTATGCGGGAAAAAACGAGTAGCTGCAAATAATATTTCTTACTAGAAATAACATTAATTTTGCGATTCAAATACAGATACAGGCATAGAGCCTATTATTACACAGTCAAAATTGAGTAGGTGTAATGGAAGTCTGCAATTGAACCAACCCTAGCACATTACACCCTGTGGGTTTTTAGTGAGTTGTCCTTACGATATTTTATAAGATATAAGCTGTAATGTTATTGATGATAATTATATTTTATATATAAATAGAAATAAGTATTTTCTATTGTATAATGGACAAGTGAAGGCGAGCGCTAATGTCCATTTTAAAAGGGCCCATTAAACCTACACTTGAATTGGATCGTAAGTCTCAGGTACTGCCCTGAGTTAATCTCTCTGCAACGCGATGGTCCAAGGAGTTTATTCTTTTACATACACAATAGTTTAATAAGGAAGAGTATAGACTCAATTTTATTAGCCGCCGCACTCTCAGACGTTAATTAGCTCAGCTTCACGATTTTTCTTACCTAACCTAACCTAGTCAAAACAATTCGCGACATTGGGTGTGGAATGGCGGATATCAAGGACGCGTTTTATCCTTTTCAATAGAGTGGAGAAAGGATACTAATTAAATTATGATTATTCCACCGAGTATGAATTGAAGCTACAATTGAATTTTGAATTTGAATTAACTGGTACCAATGTATAAATTACATGGAATACTTACTAAGAAGAAAAAATAAAACACAACGTAAAGCAGTCGCGACCCCATATCATCTGTTTTAGTCCATTCATTGTAATTTGTTACTCAAAGGTCGAAGTTAATTATCCACAAAAACCATTACTGAGTCCGTTAATTCTTACAAAACGGTGACGACAGCATTTTTCCATTTAGTCCGAAATTTTTTTCACAAATTTCATCCGAAAATGACGTTTATAAAACAGATTATTAATTTATAAATATATGTTAATATTTAAAGAAGAATATTATATTAATATTATTTATAATTTTAACAAAACAGAAAATATAAAAAAATAATTAAAGCCAATGCGTAAGACGTCTTGTTATATAGTTGTATAGTGTTTAATCACTTATATTCTTTTTAAGACCTGACACACTCTAAACAGTAAAAAAAATCATATTTAAAAGAATATATCGAGAATTTTCTTTAAAGACTTACTTGAAAAAGAGCCTGAGGCTATCGTAGCGCAATGGGTCGTCTGGCTGTAAACTCGTTTGGTTGTGGGTTCGATTCCCATAATTAAATTATTTTAATTTCTCTGCTCTGGTACCTAAGAAGTTTTTCTACTGCTATACTATTTCGACAACCCTACTATGCGGGAAAGTGTGAAGATAAAAAAAACACGGTGGGCATTTTAAATATATTTGCTTTATCTATATGGTTAGGTTAATGCGGTGTTAGATTGCGCCACTCAACAGTCAATGTATCTAAAATGAGCATGGGAAGTGGATAATGGAGTCGATTATGGTCGATGGAGTCGAGTGGAGATGAAATCAATTTAAAAAATATATTAAAAAAGCAGATTTAAAGAAGAGATTAGATGTTTTAGATTATATATTGCTAGGGTAATAAATATATAATAAGAACCTATTCTTACCCCCTTTATTGCGTGATGCGAAAGATATCATGAATTTACAAACAGAACTACGTTCCGTGAAGTCCTCGCAAAACAAAGTCGCCAGAAACAACTAGTATATTAATATAACAAAAAAAATAATCCAGCTTCATTTTGTATATCCATCACAGAAAACAATTAACAGCTATAATTGAAACCATATTAATTACAGATCATAAGGCACAGTTTGCATAATAAATTATTTATAAGAATTTCAATTTTCCATTAAATGTCATACAATGAGCGGGAGAAATTAATCGGCAATTGGTCCGATTGGCCAGTGACCTGTGTGTTTTATTTGTATTCGTAAACACTAAAATAGTTTATACATTATTACAATTGATTGATATTTCAATCATAACTACTGTAGTCGTTTAAATTGTAAATTGAACGCAAAGCGCCACATGTCCCGTTTTATATGCGGCTTCATCTTTGTTCCCATATAACAGGGTATTCAGGGAGAATCTAGTGTCGAGACAATCCGTTCGATACATTCCGCCTGAATTTAAGACATTGAGTATTGATTGGTTCGTCGTGCACTGGAGCGAAAGAATGAAAATAATTTATATATCTAAAGTCATTCTTACGAGTGGGGATCGAACCCACTCACTGCCCCATATCGACTCGATGGCCTAGATAGGATAGAATTTATTGACAAGTCACCTGTCCTGAGAAACATATAGAGAAATATACAAGTATATTATAATTATATTAATATATGAAGGAAATGCTTTAGATCCCTTTTTACGAAAATTATGGGGACATGTGAGTATGAAGCTGGACATATTTAAAATTTATATGTAGAAGAAGAGCTGGAGACCATTATTTTTTATAATAGTATGACAGCGTCGATCTGTATACGCTACGGCTGCCGGTTCGATTCCCACTTGGAGGAATGATTATATTTATATTGCTTTAATATCTCCTTTCTGGTCACAGAACAAAGCGCGGCGTTGAGCACGTCACTCAACACGCGATATCTCGAATTCGGGTGGAAAGTGGAGGACCGTGTGTCTTGACACTAGATTCTAGATCTGTTATCCAAAATTCGTCTACTGAAATGGTAAAAAAAAAAAATTATACCAATTATTACAAAAATCATACACTTCTGTATAAAGTGACATACACGTTACTACGCAAAGTGTATTTTACGCGTCGACATCCGGAACCCACAACAGAGAGCAGCGCCATTTTACTTTAGGCCTATGTAGATAAAGGTATATATAAAAAATACTTTATTAAAGTAATAAACTATATACTTTATATATAAAATTTAATGAACTAACAACACAAAAGGTAATGACAACAATAATTTCATATGAAAATTGACACCATCGTTCGACACAACTATTGTTTCTTCTAAATCATTCAAAAATTTGGGCAAAACTGACGAACTTGTTATTTGAGGCAATGCTACCTGAAAAGTTAAGATAAAAATTATCTTGCCCATAGTGGCGCAGTGGGCAGCGTCTGAATGTAAACGTGATTGGTTATGTATTCGACCCCCACTCGGCAGAATATTTATGTATAAATCATTTTTATTTATAAACATATTTTTAGAATGCGTATAAAAATTTACGCGCAGCGGTATTCGAATCCGTGCTTCTTGGAAACCGTCCAAGAGAGAGATGGCAGAGCGGTCAGAGTACCACTAAGTCATGCGTCCTACATACAGCTGCATCGAAATTCTTATACGCTTATTACAACTTATTTGTGTTGGTAGTATCTCTGTAGAGAGATTTTTACAAATTTCTGTTACCGAAAGATTATTCTACGAACAATCGTTTGACAAGAGAGAATGCTATTTATTAAATATTTTCGCTCTAGTAACTAAGATAACAACACTTAATGTCACGTTTTCGGGTAGGAAGTGTCTTTACACTAGGTTTTCTCTGAATACCTAATAATCTAGCTATGTGGGAAAAAGCGTGAAACACAATGTTATTAAAAAAACGACAGTCATATTCACGCAAACTAGGCTCACCATACCACGATGGTGATACAGCTTCACGCTTTTAGATCAGTAGTAGTCAGGGAGTACCTAGTGTCACGACGCTTCGCCCGAATCCGTCACTTTGCTTATTGAGTGGCGGAACTCAACACCGCGCTTTGCATTAGGTACCAGAACGGAAAAACGAAAACAATTTAAATATAATCTTACCCCAAGTGAGAATCCAACCCACAAACAATCGTGTTCACAGTCAGTCAGTGTGTTTAAAAATTTAAATCTAACAAATGTACCTGAAATAAATTAAAAGTAATATTATAGGTTTTTTTATACCTTTTCATGAGCTCGAGGTCGCATCGCATGTAACAAGGCAGCGCCACTGACTGCGTCTCGTGACTGAAACCAATACATATTGTATGCAAACGTCTTTATGACAGATCTCGTGTGAATTATTAAGAAACCTGTACTGTAAATAGAGCCTTGGGGTAAAATTTTAAAACTTGTCATATGATAGATATCTTGAGTTAAAATTTGTGTATTAATTTCAGATACGGTACGGTACGATATACGATACAGTCAATAATAAATAGGCATTGAACCCGCAACCAATGGCGATTGCATACAGACGCTGTCCAACTGCACTATGATGGCGTCATTTAATATTTGATATCTATAATAAACTATGATATATTCTTTACACATTTTCGTATTATGTAGGTATACCCTCTCCACATTCCTTTATATGGATATAAAGATTTTCTTCCTTATTCGCAGAAATAACAAAATAAATAAAAGCGTGGAAATGTGGCGCAATGGGACTGCACCTGACTGTAATCGTGATCGGATGTAGGTTCGATTCCCACTCGGTGGAATGATCATTATTTCATTATTTTCATTTCTCTGCTTTGGTAAACAAGACGAAGCGTGGTGTTGAGGTCCACCACTCAACACGCAATGTCTCGATTTCAGGCGAAAAGTGCTGAATGGAGAGGCTTGCGACTAGCATCTCTCTGACTACCCTGGCATCAGGAAAAGGCTTAAAGCTAAATTTTTATCTATTATTATTTATATATATTAATTAGACTAAATTTATATACATTAATCTAGTGAAAGCTCTTAATGTTAATATAATATTTACTGAAACTATCGTGTCACAGTGGGATATCTGACTGTAAGCGCAATGGTAGCGCGTTCGATTCCTCGCTTTGGTAAGACACACGCCAAAACCATGGAGCAGTATTTGTCTCTATCTATCTATTTAATAAAATAAAAAGAAAAAAGGTAACAACTTGTACGGTTTGCATCCTATTTTTCTTCTGGTACATGTTCATGGGTGCAACATTTTGTATGAACTCCTCCATAATGAATCGCGCACGAGCCACTACTAGGTCTAAAGATCGCATTTGCTTTGCTATGTCCACTCGTTTTGATACCATGAGGAATTTGTTGACCTAAATTAAGAATAAAATTTATTTTCATTAGGTTTATTGATATATATAATTTTTCTTAAAAAACTCTTTCTACTCTTGACTCTTTTTTTATGTTTACGCCGTCGAGACACAGTGGAACAGCATGTGTCTGCAAGCGCGATGGTTTTAGGTTCGATCCCTGCATGGGAAAATCATTATATTTAATTTATTATTATTTTTCTAATCTAGTTAAAAAAGCGTGCCTACTAATAATAATATGTGCTACTAAGTATAATATTATTTGCTATACTATTCCGCTCGCGGCTTTGCCTGAGTAAACTACATAACTAAGCTATTCGTTATTTCGCCTACCCGTTCTCAATTAAATGACAAACTTTGTTTAAATATATAATTTAAATAGCTGTAACTTTTTTGTTTATGAACCGATTGAAATGAAATAAACACTAAATGTTAAAGAAATTTAGCTTATTACAATACAATAGATTAAAATCAGTTAAGCCGTTTCTGAGATTAGCGTGCACAAACGCACTGACAAAAAGAAAAGAAAATTAAAAGTCATTGTTTTGAGTTCTATTACAATGATAAATGCCCTTAATAATTTTTTTTTCATATATCTTCCATGTACAGACAGCGATCAGTTACATTTCTATTACATTTACGTATAGAAATATATATAACCTTAAATACAAAATCTATATAAAAAAATCAAACAAAAAAAATCAAATCGCACGCTTTTGATAACCGTGTTGAAATTATTTAAACAAGACACCTTCTACATTCTATCACTTTATTTTTTTTAACATCAATAATATTCACCCTACCATTGTATATATGTATGTCAATTAAGCAAACAAAAACAACAAGTTTAGTTTATATAACTATACACATTTATTTAAAAAATTCAATTCCGAAGAGAACAGACAAAAATCTAATAAATTTGTAGGCTGGCCTTAATTTCACAGAGAAGTTTCAACATCAGCCTATTGCATTAGAATTTTGGCCGACATCTTGATAAGCGGATCTACTGTGATTAAGTTCTTATGAATCTCAAGGTATCTTTTACATAATATTACTTTAGTTCGGTGTTATCTCTAAAGAGCCTTCGAAGTCAAGGAATCAAAAGAGATTGAAAAATACATATTTAGAAAACGTATAAAAATTTGAACGCAGCGGGATTTGCACACGCGCCTCTTGAAAACCGTTCAAGAGGCGTTCTGTTTTCTAAATATGTATTTTTCAATTTCCTAAGTGTGCGAATGACACTTTAAAAAAATGTTAAAAAAAAAATAATCAAAGGAGATTTCTTTAATATACTATAGTAAGATTTCACTGTGTAGTATCTAACTTTAAACGCGATGGTTGTTGGTTCGATTCCGTTTTCGAGGAATTATTATATTAAAATGATGTGCCCCATTTTTGCAGGAAATTCGAACCAGGAAGGAAAGCGGATGACGTAGTGTCTTAAACCTCGGTTACCTTTTAATAGATTTAAAGTATGTATATAGCTTTTGTAAAGTTTAGTGCAAACTGGGTTATGTTCAATTTGAAATAAAGCGCTGTACTTGAAGTAAAAATAAAAATTTTTTTTTTCATTTTTCATTAAATTGCATCAAAACGTATTTCAGAGAGATTTTTATTAAAAAAAATAAAAAAAAAAAATAAAACCTTCCAACTGACACCAACCAAACTTCCTAGTCACTGTATTGGGATCAGTTACTAACATCCACAAAACTGCAACTATTCTAGGAAAAGTCGTATGAGGTTCCCCAGCCATTATGCCCGGGGTTTTCACTAACGCATCGAAATCTGGCTCAGTTTCCAATATAGATGTCTCCATCAACAACTTGGTGCGTATCAGAATTTTAATAAGCTCTGGTATGAGATTGCCTTCATCACCTTCTAGGTTTCTAATGAATAATAATATATATTTTTAATATGTTAATGTCCTAGTGATGTCGAAAAAGATATGTGTCAAGACACTCCGCTCTCCACTTTCGAGACATGTTGAGTGGCGGAACTCATTGCCACTTTTTGTGTTAGGTAGGTTTTTGTGTTCCAGGGCGGAGATATGAAAGTAATTTAAATATTACTATTCCCCCTCGGAGTGAGAATAGAACCCACAATCATAGCGTGTCTTCAGTTTGTGCTTGAATAATTACAAAATATTACAAAAATACTATTCATGTAAAATATAATTGCTAGACCAAAAACCGTTTTCCTTAATCTGCTTTCATAGTGCATGTTAGATGGTTTGGCCATCTAACTGTGCAACTCGAAGCAGAATGTAGACGACTGATTTAACTAATTTCTTCATGCCTAATAAACACGTAGACGATAATACAAAAACAATTTATACTAGAGCTTACTTGAGCAATTCTAACATGAGCCTCCCAATTTTTCCAGGTGCTGGTCGTGGATACGCGATACAGTCTGTGCTTATCACATTCGCTGGGGGTATCTCGGTTTCGAAGGCTGAAGCCAGTTCCCTTTGTCGTGAATCCTCAGCTGCCAACCAGTCGAGGGTCAAAGAGGAGCGGTAGGCGGCGACACCAGATAAAGTTGAATGAGTCACGTTTTCAGAGTAATAATAAAAGTTCTCCGCAACACACTGTAACAAACATCTATTCGTTTTGAAATTAAACTATTCAAACCGGAAATATTTTTCGTATTCGACAATATATTTTAGAAAACCCGACGTTTCGAATACTTTACAGGGGTCCGTAGTCACAGGTTCAAAGACAATCAAAAAGAAAAGTCCAGTTCAAAATGTTTAAAAATCGGGAAAACCAAAGATCTTATGAAATATTTATTAATATTTAATAGAATTTTATTCGAACAAATTAAATTAAATTTTAAAATAAATGCCCTTGAAACAACTTTAATATTACTTATCAATTAACTGTAACTTAGTTACGTAGTTAGTTAAGCAATTTATAAATTTGAAGCTAGAGCTTGAGACGTAGTCCGAAACAATGATAAAAAATGCTCATCAATGAAAGTTAATAGAAATTTAACATTTTTTGTACAAAACGAGATACTTTAAAAGCCATTAAGCATAGAACTTAGTTTGATAAAGTTCTTGAGCAGAACTTTTCCTATTATGTACTTTTTGTAAGGATAATGCGCTCAATAAGCAAAGAATACATTGTAGGAGGCGCACCGTTCCAGGAATTATAATTGTACAAACTTTTTCAATTCGGCCCTCTTTTCAAGTCAAATGACGACCTAAATGAGTTTATACAATTTCGTGTTGAAATTGAAACAGCCGACAAGAAATAAGCAGGTCGAGTGTTTTAATTTGATGGAACAAATATGTTTCAAGATATGCACCAGAAAAATATACATTATTTAGGTTCTCGGATTTTAAACGTGTAGAATGACTTCACTAACAAGTGCCGTCTCAAATTTCACAGATGTGCTTCCATTGAAAATGTGGTGACCGAGGCGGACGGAAAGTCTGCCGTTGTTTGAAATAACTTTTTACTTTTTCAACTACTTTTGAAAGCTTATTCAAACTTGTGTCGAAATCAATATGGCATTTTTTAAAGTGGATCAGAACTTTAAATTGTTTAAAATTATAATCTTTTAGTGAATTTTCTTATTAAACGTGTGATAGCTTTTATTTATTATTTTGTTTCGAATGTCTTTTGTCTTTATATAAATATCAAGTCCCTTTTAAAATATATAGGAAGTCTATTTATCAATATATTAGTTGGTGAAAGAAACATTGTTACGAAAGTTATGCGGACGGAGGAGTATGAAATTTGGCATAGTTAGAGTTTGTATGGAGAAGTGCAGAGAGTAAACATCTCTAATAAAAATACATTAAATGAGTTAGTAAAGACATTACACACTATACTGCGTTTAATATACACGTCTGTGTAAAGTGATGTACACGTGACACGTGATGTGTTATACGCATCAATAAGGCTTCTAGTTTGCTTAATTCTTCTAAAACATAAACGAATTATGTTTATTTTGTTTTGACGCGCAATAAATAGATATGATTTCACACAACGAAACGAGGTATATAAAAAAATATATAATGAAACACAGTGAAATATTACGGTTAGCTTATAATGAAAATTCTTTAATGGTCCATATCTGAAACTTGCCTCTTTTAAAGTACACAATATTCTGATCCACTCCATCATAACGGTTCGCGCCTCACTCATCACATTCCTAATTTCGAGGGACCCGCATACTCCCTTTATTCGCAAATTGCCTTACCAAAACGAAATCACGTTACCGTAAATATAATACGGACTCCACAATTTTGTTCACACCATAAAAAAATCCAAGGTAAATTGGTTTTGTTGTTGGAAATCGATTGTTTAAATTGTGCCTTTGAGTATATTATGGACAATCACGCAATGCAGTGACAGAAAGACAGAAGACAGTGTACATTGGCTGTTAAATTTGAAATTACCTCAGTTCAAGCACCACTTGGCGTTTTGAAAGGCAAAAAAAAATTGGCAATTTTTTATTTAGTACAAGATACCATATATTCTGGATAGTGAAACCCAAAGTATCATTGTGCATTGTCAGATTACTAATTATATAATAAACAATGATGTCCTTCGAGTGGAATTTAAGAATCATAATAACTTAAAGAACATTCCTTCTGTGATGAAGCTGTGTATTATAATTTTAAAAAATAATTTACTAAAACATAAAAATATTTTTTCCTCCATATTCGTAATATTGCATATAATTAAGAAACACACTTGCAACAATATAGTAAAATCTATATATATAAATCGCAAATCGCAAAATATATTCAAAATTCGATACTCAAAATAGATTGAACAGGTAATAAAGTCTATTATAGATCTGACCTAAAGCAAAGGGGTTAACCTGTAAACAAATTAAGCTCGTAAAAATGCTTGATGGGCCATCGCGGGGATGGGGTGTTAGCGGCAAGGCTTTATTGCTTACATAAATTTCGTCCTTACATCTTATTTTTCGGTAACCAAATTTGCTGAATTTAATTAAGGCATATTTATATTGCTCTCGTCTGAGAATTTTCTCCAGCGAATGTCATTAGAGGTAACTTTGGCTTGTATGTTACAAAGCTTGTTTATTAGACGTAGCTTCTTTTTTTCTAAAAGTTCGGTTCGGTTCTCTTTATCACCCCACTCCATTTTAATATCCCAAAATATTTAACAATATATTGGCGCGAAAATAAGAAAACACCATGAACAATCATACAAAAATGACAGATTCCAAATTCAAAACTAATATTTGGTTTATTTTTAATTAGAACAGTATTTATGGCCAGACTAATTCAATAAGTAAGCAAATTATCAATGAAAGTCTTATCATAAAAAAATCATGAAAATTGTAATATATGTATATATATATTATTTATTTATTGCCGAAGTGGATGGCGCCGAAATCCTCATTTGTAGATTCGCCCTTAAGAAGAAAAAATATATATAAATATACAATATTACATATATATATAATTGTATACACCTATAAATAACTTATACGGTAATTCACCAATAAATCAGTAACTAGTTAACAACCAGTCGGAACTTTAAATAACACAATAACTGACTTTTACCGCATAATGCACGCTGTTCGGCCGCAGCATTACCCGCATTAGGGTTTGTATGCGGATGCTTTTCAATGTAACCCGCTCGAAACTTTATTACATACGTTTTTATGTTCACAATTTATAGTGGAGCTTTTTTTTACTATTCGTTCACTTTGCACTGAGCTTTTTTAGTATGATTATATACATTATGGATAGAAGAATGTATTAAGCTATGTTAAATAGTAATGTGTTAGAAGAAATAATTGATTGGATTCAAGAATTTGCTTTACGTTTTTTTTCGAATAGCAGGTTAGTCAGCGAGAAACTAGTGCCAAGACATTTTGTTCTCCACTTTCTCCACTCGTTCTCCGTTATTTTAGGCACCAAAATTAAAAATATTTTAATTCCGCTGGGTGGTAATCGAACCCACAACCAATAGCGGTTACATTCAGATGCTGTCCCTCAACGCCACCACGGGAAAGGCCATCAAGTGATATTAAAGAATGAAACTTAAAAGTAAAAGTTACTATACCTAAATTTTATAGTACTGATGAGCTAATTACAAGTTGTATTTTCATTAAATCCGGACACGTGTGCAAAGTTTTAGGTAAATCAGAATTAGATTTCAAGTAGATTGGCAGTTCGATACAGGGAAAGGTAATAAAGGTATCAGAGATATAAACAATTCATGTTATTTTTTACGTTAGAAACATGTGAAACAAAGTTTACTTACAAAATAGGCATTCTTTAGGTTTTATCAAAGACAATTTTCATTTTCAAAAAAAAAATATTGCGAATGATAAACATTATCAAATACTGTACAATTTATATAAATATTATTTAAATAAATCCAAAGACTACTTGAATAATGCCTAGTAATAAGGCTAAATACAAACAAGCAGTACATAGGTACTTTTCTGTTATAAATATAATTTCTGTTATAAATATAGATTTATAACAGAAATTTAAAAAGCGCACATCGCAAAAACTTCGATCAAAGCTGTTTTATAGCGTCATTATTCATGGCATAATTGAGAAAAAAAAGGGTGAACGAATCCCATTAGCCCACAGGTGAACACCGCTATGAACTCGTTTGTACCGCGGTATAATTATTATCCATATTTATGGTTTATGAAAACGGTAACATTGCGTGGTAACAATTCAAATTTGCTTTCGTAACAATACGAATGATACCAAATTGGTTTGGAAATTAAACTAAGAGATTAGAGCTAATATCATAGTAGAGTATCCAAGATATATGTGAAAGATATATGTGAAAGAAAATGTTCTGAGACATGACGCATACAGTTTGCTTCAGCTATTATGATGGGCAAAGTGGAGGGGAACAAGCGCGAAGGACGAAGGAAGAAGTCGTGGCTTAGTAATATCAAGAAGTGGACCTGTATCAAATCCGTGGAATAACTATTCCGTCTAGCATTGGACAAAGCAGAGTCTAGAAAGCTAACAGCTTACCTTCAGGATTGAAGAGGCACCCAGAGAAGAAGAAGAGGATGACGCTTAAATAAAGTTATTCGCTATTCTAGTCGTCAATATCAATATTACAGTTCATACAAAAATATTTTATTTATCGGATCCGGACGCATGTGCAATTTTTTATGAAACCAAACGGCCAGAAGTGGTTATACATTCGAGTTGATTGATCAATATGTGATTACTAAAGGCGTAGTAATGAAATAATTGTACTCTAAAATTATGTCCTTACATTTTTTGCACGTCGTTTAGTAAATAATAAGAATCCTCGACATATTACAGAATTTATTGATAACACATGCTCCACAACTTTCTTGCTTATTTATAATTTTTACGTAACACGACCTGTGAGATATTTCAGCTTCACGTTTTTACCCGCATAGCCAGATAGGCATAGAGAGCCTAGTGTCAAGACACTCCATTCTCCACTTTCTGCCCGACTCCGAGACATTATGTGTTGAGTGGCGAAACTCAACGCCTCACTTTATGTTGTCGCCAGGGCGGACAAATGAAAATAATACGTTCTCTAAGTGGGAATCAAACTTACAACCATCGTATCGTGTATGTATACGCTCAGCCGCTGTGACATTGCGCTACGATGGCAATCTTATTATTTTTATTATAATCATTATTACAGAATATATTTACGGTGACGTTAGCGGTGACGTAGAGGGAGCATCACGACATGGCCATCTGATCTCACATCTATATAATAAAGCAAACCCCTATTTCAATACGAGTTTACCAAATTTTATTGTAAACATCTATAGATAAACATATTTAGAAAACGTATAAAAAATTGAACACAGCGGGATTCGAACCTCTTGGAAACAGTCCAAGCGCTCTGAATATGTTTTCTAAATGTGTCAATTTCTTAATTGTGTAATTAAAACTTTTAAATGTTAAAATATATATATATGTAGTTATGAAATACATAGAAGACTGTCAAAGCTTAGCTTTATTACATATTCATTATTATTAAAACAATTTAAGAGGCTCGTGGTCAAAAGTCTTCATAAAAACTCTAAGTACGCCACTTTCATACTGGCCTTAAGTAAGATTATACTGATTTGTGATTACATATATTCATTTTATATACAATCAAACACACCTTATATTACAAAACAACCGCTTCATACAAAATTCACTTACACGAGAAATTTAAAAAACCCAAGTGATTACCCATGAGGTAAATCTCAAAAGGCCCCAAAATATGCCATTAGCAAATGCAACTTTGCTTTATAGGAGCTTCAGCGTACGGTATATTGCTACATTAATAGCCTATATATCCGAATATGGTGTAATAAAACATGGCATGTATGAAACCAGGAAGATATGCTCTAACTTGTTGGTTCTACAACTGACGTTTTCACATATTTAAACGTTTTTTACCATATATTTGTCCAGAGCCATTTTTTAAAGTATTAATCACACACTTAGGTAATTGAAAAAGACATATTTAGAAAACGTATAAAAATTAGAACGCAGCGGGATTTGAAGCCGCGCCTCTTGAACGATTTTCAAGAGGCGCATGTTCAAATCCAGCTGCTTTCAAATTTTTATACGTTTTCTAAATGTCTTTTTCAAGATCCTTGATTTTCGCGAATACTAGACATTTTGAAATGAAACTAATTTAACCGGATTAATCGTATATATTACTGGTATTAGAAAATACATTTCAGAAACTTAAGGGTTTCTTAAATGTATTTTCGAATACCAATAATATACACGATTAGTCCGGTTAATAAGAGTTTCATTTCAAAAATGATCAGAGACGTCCCAAAAATTGATTTAGCGTCATATATTAAGTCTAGACGATAGTTATGGCCATAGTGGCGCAGTGAGACAGCGTCTGTAAACGTAATTGGTTGTGAGTTTAATTCCGATTCGATGGAATTATAGTCCCCTATGTAGAATTGGAACTGGCAATGGTGTACAATATGGCGGATCATGTAAATTAGTAAATACCGAAAATGTCGCTGTTGCCCACTTTGAACCGATTTAACTGCATGCAATGTTTGGTGGGAAAATCACACTTGGGGAAACGTTTCTGTCTACGAATAAATTAAATTGGAGTGTCTGTTTGTAATAATAAAATACCCGGTTTTTACTATTTAGTACATTTGCATATGTACTCGTATATATACAAGGTAAGGTTACCAAAATAACATGTTGTACAATTTTTGTCTGTCTGTCTGTTTATTCCGGCTAAACTCTAAAACGGCTGGACTGATTTTGAAGGCACTTTAACTGGCTGATATAATGAGTGACTAAGGTTATTTTAATGTTCCAATTTCACGCGGACAAATGGCTACTATGGAAATATAAACGATTCAAACAAACAAATCCCCGCTCTAGTTAGACAAAATATAGCCCTCATTAATATAAGAATACATTTTACATATAATTGTAGTTTGTAACTACTGCCTGCCTTATTATTTTGCTAGAAATTGCCCATTTTTGACATTATACATATTAACTAAATATCTGGGCTGTATAATATATAATATTAAATATATTTTTCTACACCGAGCGCACGGACAGGTACTTGTCAGATCAAGGTATTTGTTCTTAATCCGCCTCCAAACTGCGGCACGCGCGCTTCGTTATTGTTCCAAATGAAATAAAATAAAAACAAATCTATTGGTAAATAGTGGAACTACTAAAAAACTAAGTAGTTGCTACAATTCAACCTTGTCATTGCAATAAGTACGTTTAAAAAGTCCTTTATTTTCATATCTATGATAATAATTAATTAAATATTTTTTAATAAACCAACAAGTGGAGAACGGAGTGAAATGACAAGGTTATCTCGCTTACCCAGCTATGCAATAAAAAGAAAAAAAACAGGTAGAAGTAATGAGAATTAAATACCTGCTTATAGCTCAGTATTTGCTAAACTAGTAACTAGTGTTATATTATGTTGTAGTATAATAGCAGTTTAATAGAACAAGCTACACAAGAACAAAGTTATTTAGAAAGTTTAGTGCCAAATCCAAACGATCTAGATACCTGAGTAGGATAGGAAACATTACTTTCTATAAATTAGATAATATTAGATCTGATTTTATAACATCGATATTTTTACGACTAAGAATAAATAATGTTAGTCTATAAATATTTTTGTTACACATGAAGTGACTTGATATATATATCAAGCAAGCTACGCAGAGAGAGAATCGATTTTCAGGACATATTTATTCCGAGTTTCCATCAAACCCACAATCTTTGCACATGTACAACGTTACAACAGTAGGTATATTGTGAGTAAAATATTTTCAAGAAATTATCTAAAAGCCAGATACCTGCACAGGAAATAGCACGAGCGTTAACAATATTGCAAACATTGTGTCTAATCCAACACATTATAATTTTTTATATTAGGTATAGAAATACATTTTTGCCAAAAATCAATTAAAATTGAGCTTTTATCTGAAACTTCAAACTTTTTCTGTCAATTATCATTCGTTCATAAATAGGAATAGTATTAGTCAAGAATTTAACTCTTAATTATTGAATTAAAAAAGCATATGGAATTATTGTACCTATAGTTTTATTTCCCGCGCATTTAGGATAACGTTTTTCCCGGCATTGGCTTAAAAGTATTATGCCTATGCAATACAATAATCAATGACTGATAAATAAAACCTGATTTTTTTTTTATTCAAGTCTATCTTCGTCCAAATTACATTACTGTTTAAGCAAAAGAAAATTTAGTTACTCTGTAATAATAATTCGGCCGGGGTCTCTAATAAATTCGTACAGTCAATATGACCCTAGAAGACTAACAAACCTAATTTCAAACTCTATGTAGATCGAAATTCGGATAAACTCAAAGTTATTTTACCCTTCATTACACAATGTGGCTTATAAACGATTTCATTTTTCGATTGTGGAATTTCTGTGTTAAATAACAATTTCATTAAGTGATGATTGTTATTTGTTAAAATATTTGCCTTATAATAAATTAAAATCGATATTCCTGTGATAAATGGACTGTAAAATCGATGTTTTAACTTTGACAAACGATTTATACCTTAGCATTTTAAGGATAGAGGAATATAATAGTATTGGTCACTACATAGCATTTTGTAATAAATCGTAAATCTATATACCTACATAAACGCAGTTGTTGTTTATATTCACCAATCACTTCAAAACTACTGAACGTTTTGGGATGGCTTATAATTAATTTAATTAACCATTCAATTTTTTTCCAGCTGCACGCTTTTCCCGCATAGCAGGGTAGTCAGAGAGAACCTAATATCAAGACACTTCATTCTCCAATCCACGCCCGACATCGGAAGACGAGTGGCGGAACTCAATACCGCGCTTTCGTTTTAGATGCCAGAGCGAAGAAATAAAAATAATTTTAATATAATCAATCCTCCGAATGGGAATCGAAACCACAACCATTCGCGTTGACAGTCAGACGCTGTCCCACTGCACTATGGCAGCCTCTTTAACCATTAGACGCGGAATAATTTGTCACAAGCTATTTTTTTTTTCGGAATTTCACTTTTCTGCGTATGAAATGAAATAAGCGTTGAAACTTCATATGAAAGTTCGTGATGTTTGAAATTAAAGATATGAAGCTTTATTTTTGGGTTGATTTAAAAGTTGATACTCATGTATTTTAATGAATATGGATATTCCACTCGCAAGTGGGCGAAATACAGGCAGTAGCCTGATTAAATAGTACATTAGTGTTCCATCGTTTATGTAAATTCTACACCTAAAGGTGTGAAATAGTTTACATAGAAATCTGTCAATCTAAAGGTTTTTCTTATTTTTGAATGCAGTAAATAAAAATATTTGATTTTAAATATAATTTATTAAATATTCTTCTAATGTACAAAATCCAACACTTATTCTAAATGTCTTGCTCTTTTTACTTTTTATCTAAATTATAACATTGAGAATTAATGTATATATATATATTTTATTATGCAAGTTATGCGTGCTTACAATACTAAACTATATTAATATCTTAATTTTTACATGTTTTAGTTAACACAGTGTTAATAAGTATGTTTAAATATTTCAATAACATGTTAAATAAATTGTACATATACTTTTCTTTTTATTTTCTCAAGTAACAACAAAATAACTTATACAAATTGGACACAAATATTTTATATAAATATATACACTGGTACATACATGATTAAAGGCAGTGTTCAGTAAAAGAGTAATATACAAAGTTGATATCTTACGAAAACAAACCTTCTTTTACAAAGTTGATTTAATTAAACAAACGCAAAACTAAACTGAATTGCAGTAAAATGAAAATATTCCAATATAAATTAACATTTTTATAAAAATCGAGCTCAGTTGTATTTTTTTTATTTTTCATTGAGAGGTTTAGTATCTCATACTATTTTCTAAAAAGAAACAATTATATTATATTTTATAACTATGTAGACAAATAGAAACATCCATACTAATTAGTGTAGATCATATTTTAAATTTAATAATATTGTATCAAAAATATTTAATTTCTTCATTATCACACTATATTATAATAATTGACTGACTTTAATATAACTGATTCTTTTCTACAAAGAATCACTACAACAACAAAAAAAACTAACAATATTCTAATAAAAAAAAAAACATTATTAGAGACTTATTCACTACTTATGATATGAAAAACATTTATAGAAAACTGTGAAAATTTAATTCAAAAGTTTCCCATAAAAAAATTACAATGGACATTAAACGACTTAAACTGTTCAATATTTTTACATTAAGAGTTATTAAAAAAAAAACTGAACGTTTCCTATTTTTTTTTGCATACAAAATTTTAAATAAGATTTTATATATATCTAATGATATTGAAAATTATTGTGTAAAAAAGGTATTTGATAATTAATGGATAGAACTATAGAAATCTGCAAATTTGATATATAACTTTCATTCCTAAACTTCATCCAAAAATTGTATTTACTTAACGAATAGGGAAAAGGCCAATATAAATATATATGTATGAGTATGAACAATTTACATTCCGTTGTAGGCGGGTCCGCCGCCGCCTTCCGGCACCACCCAGTTTATATTTTGAGATGGATCCTTTATATCACAGGTTTTACCTACAAATAAAGTACATATTTAGTATATAAATAACATTTTAAAATATATTGTCTTAGCTCCCACCTAGAGAGGACCTAGTGCCAAGAAGCACCGTTCTCCAATTTCCACCCAAAAGCAAGACAGTGTTAAGGGGCAGAACTCAACGTGCTTTGTTTTACCAGACCATACAAAATCGTACTTACAATCAGCACATTTATTAAATATATATATATATATAAACTTCTGCATAGAAACATATATGAAAAGTCCAGTTTCTATTCAAATAATCAGAAAGAATATTTCTATAACATATTGTTATATGTATCTATAACTGATACATCTATAACAAAGATTTGAGCTTAATAATAAATAGTTATCTTCAATATATATTTAATAATAATTAAAAATAATATATATGTAGATTAGATAACTTACAATGAATACAATTCTGTGCGTTAATTTGCAACCTTTGCCCGTCTCCAGTCTCCATGGGGACGAATTCATATACACCTGCAAGAAATAATTATTAATTTCATTTTAAAACTTGTAAATTGAAAATCACTTTTAGGAATCACATAAAAAAATAACCGCAATGCCATGTGCTCTACATCCGGCTATGTCGAAATTCTTATACGCTTATTACAACTTATATTTGTTGTTAGCATCTCTGTAGGGAAATTTTTACAAATGTCTGCTACCCAAAGATTATTTCTAAGAAACAATTATTTGACATATTTGATAATATTTTTATGTGCTATTCACACTTATTGTAAGAAAAACATTTTTAGAAAATATATATATACCATAAAAATATTAAATATACCTGCAGGGCAGAATCTAGCCTCGGGACCGTCAAACTCAGCCAAATTCCTCTTTACTGGGATGGAATCATCCCGAAGAGTCAAATGTGCAGGTTGATCAGCTTCATGATTTGTTCCTTAAAAGAAAAAAAAACGAGAATTACGACATGTTTTAGATTTTTTTTTAACACGCGTTTATTAGCGTCAGCTGCAATTCAAATATACAAGAAATTTATAATCTATTTTGTATAATTTTTCCTAAGTAGTAATTTTCCAACGCTAATTTGACATATATCGTGACAACAGATTCGCTTGAAAATGTACACTGCTCTTTGCTTTTATTTTTCCTGTATTAGCATCAGATGTCCTTGCCAGGACGATCACGATACCAAAAACATCTAATTTCATAGTTTTTTCTTTTTAACTAAATTGTCATTTGTTAGAAAGCGTGTAAAAATGAGTAAGTATTGAAACTCGAACCCGCTCTTTGGAAAGCGCACAAGCGCTCTGACCTCTAAGCCATATGTTCCAAGTCGTTAAAATTTTTATACATTCAATTATAGTAATAATAGTTTACTATTGTTTTTAAACTCACGGCATTTTCCATGTAACACTGGAAAGTCAAAGAACCTAGTGTTAAGACACTTACGTTCTTCGATTTCTATTTTCTTTTAGAAATAATTTATTTTGAATGGCGGAATCCAACGCTGTCTTTTATCGTACTAAACTGGAAAAGTACAAATCTTGTAAATATAAATATTCCTTTGATTTGGAATCGAACTAACAACCATAACACCGAATGTTGTCTTAAGACACGTCGGGGTCCTTAGGCTCACGCGTATGCGAATTATAATTTTTTTTAAACAACGGTTAGAGCATAATAATAAAATACAATATGAAAGTTTTTTTTTAATATTAAATTAATAGATATAATAAAAAAAACAACCTGTCAAAGCCACTGATGACAACAGATCAAATGTGATAACGCCATCCGGCTTGGGATACTCTATTGGCTGGAACTCTTTAGCCGGCTTTAACTTTGCATGGTCAGCTCCTGATAAGTTAAAATAAATATATATTACTATGTGAAAGAAAAACATAGCACAGGGTAGTCAGAGAGAACGTTCTTCACACTCGCCCGAATGCGAGCCATTCCGTTTTTCCAATCCGCGGAGCTCAACGGCGCGCATTCATCGCGCCTTCTTATCACCAAAGCAAGGAGAATTTAAAATAATTTAAATATAATCATTCCCAAGTGGAAATCGAATGCACAACCGTCTCGTATACAAAACGCAGTGCCACTGTGTCACAATGACCTAATAGTAGAGAAATTAAATTTTAGAACTTTTTTTATCAATTAAACATTTAAAACAATTTGTTAAGGAACATTCCAATATAAAAATGTCCAAGAAAAAATATTAAAACAATATGAGTTAAATATATGCACATAAAATTGGGAAAATTCAAAAATGAACACTATTGAGAAATATGGTCAGTGACCTGAACAACATACAGTTTGTACTTTGACCTCATTCTTTGATTTCTTTTGTAATATTCCTTATTTTACTTATTATACAGTAAATATTGTTATCTTACCCCCGTGGCTTAAAGTCCAAGGTTCTTTTCCGCGGACAAGTGTCGAGAAAGCCGAGTAAGCGAGTCCTCCGTACATGCCGAGAGATGAATGGAATGACGGACGACAATTTCTTACTTGCTGTAAAAAAAACTCATGTATTAGTGTAAATAATATATGCTTTAAGAGTATATTAATATACGCCTCTCGCATATAACTAAAGTACTGACTTTAAACTTATGTATTGTTTAAAAAAAAAAAACAATCAATTTCAATCTTTTTATATTTAGATATAAATTATACAAATTCTGAATGCTGTATATTGGATAAAGTAGCGTAGACCCCGTCGATATTATAGTGTGTTCAATAGCACAACAAAAAAACAGAATTGTACTATGATTTATAAATACAACACTTATATTATAAATATGTAACTAATGGGATGACAGACTAATATCTAGTTTCATCTATAGAATAAATATATTAATATCATTTTGTTAACATTTTTTTTAAAGTGTTATTCCCACACTTAGGAAATTGAAAAAGACATATTTAGAAAACGTAGCTTAAGCTTATGAATTTAGATTTTAAACAATATATGTATATAAAGCTGCTTTAAACTTATTACACCATATTTAGAAAACGTATAAAAATTTGAACGCAGCGGGATTTGAACCCGCGCCTCTTGAAAACCGTTCAAGCGCTCTGACCGCTAAGCCATGCGTCCCACCACCAGCTACATTGAAATTCTTATACGCTTATTACAACTTATATTTGTTGTTAGCATCTCTGTAGAGAGATTTTTACAAATTTCTGCTACCCAAAGATTATTAATATCAATCAAAATATAATTAATTAGATATAAAAATAAAATATATAATTTGAATTGATAATATTACTATTAATAGCATTACCTTTAATTCCTTATAAACATAAGATCCCTTTAGCTTGTCTTCATACAGCTGAGGTATGACACCCTTATCGTGCGTCGCCTCACCAGTCATTATGAGATCCACTGCCGCTTCAGCTGCCAGCATACCTATAATTCAAATTATATCACTGATATGTTAATCGAAAATAATAATAAGTGCCGAAAAGACCCGGCACTTGGCTCTCCCCTCCCCCGCCCGTTCAACGACGCAAGCCGAGGTCCTTGCCCCGCAGGGGGCGCCCTTGAGATCGTTGACCCCTCTCTCAAGCAGCCATGCAGTACTTGCATTTTTCGCAGGGATTGAGCACCCTCAACATTTTCATTTTTGTAGTATTCTCATTTAGAAACGTACATATTATTAATTATTATATGCTTTTTTGTAAATCTATATATGGCATGTACTTTTTGCTGTCCAATACTACATTATCATTACTTTTTTATATCCATTACTTAAGGACACAGGTTCAAATTCTGCCATACCAAAATTTTATATATTATTATTAGCTTTATTCTTTCTTGCAATAAATAGTTAGATTAAAATAAATAATATTATTTATAGATTATATAGTGTGTGGATTTATTGTAAAACTTCTTTAGGGTAGAAAGTTATTATAAATCATATATGTTTTAAAAACTTACCACTCTTCATAGCATTATGGGTGCCTTTGATCCTAGGCACGTTTAAGAACCCTGCGGAATCCCCAGCGAGGCACCCTCCGGGGAACACCGGCTCGGGCAAGCATTGCCAGCCGCCCTCCACTAGAGCACGTGCGCCGTACGCTATGCGAGTACCTCCTGGGAAATATATGAGTAAACAAATTAAAACGCGATGGTTGTGGGTTCGATAGACTCGTTTCAATTTACAGCTGTGGTAAAACGGCTTTCTGTATTCCTATCCTGCTAAACTGATGAAAAATATGAATGTTATTAAAAAAAGCCACTATGATAGGAGTTATATAAGGAGTTCAAGTTTTACTTACAGAAATTATTAATTATTGTCTAATATTTGCTCAATAAATGCTGAAATAAAAAGTCTTTCAATTGTTATCTTCTTTAAATATAACAATTTAAAAATCTTAATAATAATGTCCAGATTATTAAAATTAAAAATAACGATAAAATGTTTTAAAAAAAAACATAATAATTCTGTAATTTTGAAAATAGTGTTAGAATTTTATATAAATATATCACGCTTTTTTCCTAGAGAACCTAATGTCAAGACACTCCGTTCTCCACTTTCAAGCAGAATTCAATTCATTGCGTGTTGAGTGTATGTCCTATCAGAGCAGAGAAACGAAAATAATTTAAACATAGTCATTCCTCCGATTGGGAAAGAACCCTTAATGAAATTTATATTAATAATAACAGCAAAAATCTCACCTTCAAACATGGGTTTAACATATGGATGCGTTTTGAACTTCTGGAACTCTCTAAACGGACTCAAGTACGGGTTGACGTAGTCCAAGCCGACCACGAAGCCCACTGCCACTAGCGGAGCTTCACCATTTGCGACGTTAAGATGATATATGAACGAGCCGCCGTACGTGTTTTTGTCTAACGGCCACCCTATTGTGTGTTCGACTAAGCCTGGTTTGTGATTCTGGAAATAATTAATAACTAATGTCATATAAGTACGTAAAGAAAAATTACTATGAACACTGTATACAAATGTAATGTATAGAATTTACCTTTTTAATTAAGTGTTATTCGCACTTTGGGAATAAAATTTGAACGAAGCGGGACTCGAACCCGAGAAAAACATAAAAAAAGCAACAAAAACAAGCTGTAACAAACGTATAAGAATTTCTACGTAGCTGAATATAGGAAGTATTAGTGGTATAAGATTTAGCGGTCAGAGCGCCTTTCCAAGAAGTGCGGGTTCGAGTCCCGCTACGTTGCAATTTTAATACGTTTCCTAAAAATGTTAGTCCTATTTAAATTAGATAAATATAACCATTTAAGCTAATATTTCAGCATTTGAGCATATAATTTAAGCATTTGGGCTCTAAATTATTTATCTTAAGGTAAGAATATGTGTCATTTCAAATGTAATCTAATAGATTACTGTAAAAAAAGTATTTCATCTCCATACAGACTTAAACTATACCAGACTTCATACACCGCGTAAATTTCGTAAAAAGAGAACCAACGCTTCTCCTTCACGTAATACTATATAATATAATAATTAAAACATACCTCTGGCTTGACTTCCCACAGCTCTTTTAAACCTATGCCGTAGGACTGGGGTTCACTGTTTTCGCGCAAATTATATTTTTTCGACACCATCTTTGTTAAGTGTCCATGACAACCTGAGAATACAATGTCAATTATATAAAAATCAAATTTAAAAATGAACATTTTTTTGTTAAATCAATTTAAATTATAAGTTTCAATTTAATTTATACAAAAACACTGTTAACAGCTTTAAGCCTTCTGAGACACATCTGAGGTAAGCAAAGTTTATTGACACTCTGTACTCCAGTTTTCGTCTGAATACGAGAAATATTTGAGTGGCGGAACTCAACGCCGCGCTTTGTCTTCTTCGTCAAAGCGCAGAAATGAAAATAATTACATTACAATCATTCTTCCGAGTGGAAATCGAACAACAATCGCCAATCTCTATTACAATCAGTCGCTATCCCACTGTGCCATGATGGCCTTAATTTATATTATTGGCCTATTGTCATAGCAAGCAAGCATAAACACATATCGTTAGCATAGAATGTAAGCCCGCTATGCCCATTTTTTATTCTTTACATCCATACAAAAGCGTAAAAAATACACAATTGAAAAAAATTGTACAAGTAAAACGTTTAACTCTACGACTTTAAAATTTTACAGCTAACTCATAATAAATTTCTTCTTAAAGGGTTATGAAACAAAATATATAAATATATATATTTTTAAATATGTTTTGTTTATTACATATTTGTTATATCGTATTGTATTATGTTAAATATGTTTCTCGATAAGTTCCTCACAAAAATTAAATACTGGACTTAAATACTAAACAGATTTGAATTAAACTTTTTTGTATAGCTTTTAAGCTTAGGCAGGACGTAGGCTATAATTGATTTTGAAGAGTGGAATACCTGATGTAGAACCATAATAGACCATAGAGCTATACTTAACAAAACTCCTTCAGCGTGATGGGTATTTTCGTTCCCATAATGTCCACGTAAACGAAGTTGCGCGCAACTACTAGTAAATAAAAAATTATATTAAAATACCCACAAAATAAAACTAAATATTTAAGAATTTACCTTCAGCAAATATAGTTATTTTGGAGTGGAATTCCATGCCCCTTTCGAACATGTCTTTGGGGCTGCCATCTTTTGCTATACCAACATCGCCTGTCGCTACACCTTTGAGGGAACCGTCGTCTCTGAAGATCAGATCTGCTCCAGCGCAGCCTGGCCATACCTGTCATATTAAATTAATAATTAAATAACTATATTTATTTAAGTAAAGGACTTTGTGGTGCTGTGGGACTGTGTCTGACTGTAAACACAATGGCTGTTCTACACTTCTTCTCCATCCACTTTTGTTAATCAACTTCGCCAATCAACACGCATATGAAACATGTAATATAAGTACTTTCTTTTAAAAAACAATTTTTATGTTCATGTAATCAACACCTACTCAATAGTAGAAAACTTAAGTGACATTTTATTTAATAAAAATAGAAAAAATAAATAACAGCTTCACGCTTTTTACCGCGTAGCAGTCAGAGAGAACCTAATGTAAAGACACTATGTTCTCCATTTTCCGCCCGAAATCGAGACTGCGTGTTGAATGGCGAAACTCAATACCGCGCTGTCTTACCAGAATGGAAGCGGGAGAAAGAAAATAATTTAAATATAATCAATTCTCCGAGTGCGTATCGAACCCACAAATGATTGCGTTTACAGTGAGCCGCTGTCCCACTGCGCCACAACGGCGTTAAAATGAAAGAAAGATATTTCTTTCTAAGATATTTCTTATTATATTACCTCTGCACCAACAGCCTCTGCTTGTTCTGACAACCATCTAACTAAATGACCTAATCTCACTACATAGTTGCCATGATTGTAATTTGGTAAACCTGAAAAAATAATTAAACATTACTTTTACAAAAATTAAAGACAACACTGCTTAAAAAAAATCTTCAAAAAGACAATAAAAGAATGTGAAGGAAAAGCTTTTTACGAATATTACACGGTTGGAGTATGAAATTTGGCACAGTTGTAGTTATATAGAGGAGTGCAGATAGATTTTTAATGCATTATTTTTTTAAATAAAAATATATATATATAAATTAAACTAATAATAATTTTATTAATTTTACTTAAAAAATAACTTAGATATACACTTTTATATAAAGTGATGTTGTATGTAAATCCTTTAAAGGGCCCTTTATGGTTACATTAAATAACATATTATATACATTACCTTTAAAAGCAGGTAATGGTATTCTCCCACTCTTAGTTAATAAGCCAAATTTATCCGATTGAACTGGTGTATTGATTGGGGCACCCTTTTCTTTCCAATCTGGTATTAATTCATTTAACGCTATGGGATCTACACAAGCTCCTGATAGTATATGTCCACCAGCTTCTGCTGCTTTTTCTAATAATGTAACTCTTATTTCCTGTTAATAAATGTTATTATTCTATATAGTAATTTATGCTTTCACTTGATTGGTTTAGGTTTAGGTTTAAAGAATAAATAAATAAAACATACAGCCCCCTTTTCTTCTGCAATTTGCCGAGCTCGAATAGCAGCTGCCATACCTGCTGGACCACCTCCTATAATAAGAATATCTGTCTCCTCTGCAACTCTCTCCATACTTATATCTGTGAAGTATTTCATACAAAAATATATAAATATCCACAATAAGTTTCACGAAATTTTTATAAATTACACCATATCAATTAAAATGTTGTTGAATACATCTTTATTATATTTATAAAATATATAAAAATATACATTTTGTTTAACCTACCAATTTTATTATCAATCAATGTAAACATTAGATAATAGTTCCTAAAGTGACGTAAAGTCAAAATAATTAAAATTAAATAACTGTACCTTTCCATCTTGGGTCCTTATCACGGGGATGAATTGTGTAATGAGTAGTTATTTTAGGGTAGGCATCTGAATAAAGTCTTCGAGCAGCACTTGTTAGCCTCCCCACTAGAAGATTTATTCACAAATTAACACTTAAGCTGACATTGAAAAAATATTGACAAAATCATAACAAAAGTGTGTCAAATGAACTTTGAACTTCTATATTTGAAATCGTATTGCGTAATGAAAAGTGCAATGATTTAATTAAACATAAAACTAATGATAATTAGATGAATAATTTGTGCACGTAATTACAATATATCGTTTTTAATTGATAAAAATATCAAACTATTTTCAAAACAGCTGATCAGCAACGTCACTTAACAAGTGTAAATTTGAAACATTAAATTGAATACAAGAATATACACTCCCTATATCATTATTCAAGTAATAACTATATAATTAACACATAAAATATATCTAAACCATTTAAAAATATATATTATTTACCCTGACGAGCCGAACTAACAATTGCCGCCGCCATTTTTACAAAAACATACGTTCCGTTCATTCCCTTCTTTCATTATGAGCGTTTCACACTTGTTGCAAAGTCCCAGAGGCGTAATCGTGATATATTAAACCAAGATAGATTTATCTTATAGTTAGGTATTTAACAAATAATTAAATAAACTAAAAGAAACAAAAGCGTTCTTTTATTGACATTCTCAAATGTATTTTTTTTACGGTTACACTAAAATCAAAACATGTTTAACAATTGGAAATTGCGTAACGAAACGCATTTATGTGGCAACTTCAAACATTTTACTTTTCTCCACTAATTACAACACAGAAGTTTCCATATTTCATATTGCAATTGTGAATTGAACAATGAGAGGAATTTATATTAAATAGTTTAATATGCACTTTTAATCTTCATTTACGCATAAATTCACATTTGTTTTAGATTTAAAAATAAAAGACTTGTTACAATTACTTCTTTGTATTTCTTTCTTTGTATTCTTCTTTTTTGTATTTAATTATTTTTGTATTTAAAAAAAAACACCATAAAGTAAAAATGTTTCATGAAAAAAGCTATACTTAAAATAAAACAAACTAATAAAAGTAAAATCCAGACAGAAAAAAATATTACGACGTATCACCATCCATGCATCTCTTCAATTCATATAAAAGTATTTTCATCTCTATTAAAACACTTATATATTCATTAAATCTTATACATTAAGATATACTCGTAGAATATATTGTAAAACTTTTGTTAATATATTAACATCAGGGTGCAAATAAAACATAATAAAATATTTTTTTATTTATTTATTATAAAAGAAAAAAACTTAGCATAAATTTAAACTGTAAGATACATTTAAGAACACATTCACTTCACTGGTTTCATTTGCCAGAGGCCATCGTTGAGGTAATGACAATTTTCTATTCCCACACCCTTGTTTACTTTAGCTCTGAAAGACAAAGTATTATTTTAATATACATAAATAATAATTAATATAATTTTTGAGGTAGTCGGGGCGCAGTTACACTGTGTTGGACTGCAAACCATTGTTTGTGGGTGAGATCCACATTCGGAGGCAATATTATATTTAAATCATTATCATTTCTCCGCTCTAGTAGAAAATAATTTATATAAAGTATACAATATTACTGTGTGAGTATGTGATAAATCACATACTATGTGCGTCATACACACGTCAATATAATTAAAATGAAAATAAAAAAAGGCATAAATAAAAATAACATTGAAATAAAATAAACTTCGTTAAAATATATATTTTTAAGAACAGAGTGCCTTTTGAATAGGTTATCTGTGACTACCATGCTATGCGAGAAAAAGCGTAAAGCTGAAGAATAATTGTCTGTGAAGAATGCATAGTATATTCTTATTGTATCTAAAAAGTAAGAATATAGGCTTTTAACATAATATGTTTTTTTATAATTTATTTATATGATTATTACAGCTAAATAAGTATTAATTGTATAAAATAATACTAACTTTCTTAATAAAGATAGTCTCACACTAAAGGTAGACATAACATAACTAAAATATTATACACGAACTATAATACTTGCCAATACAACACATTATTATATATTTTTTTTCTAACTCACATATCATCAGTAGACAAAGACGTAATGCCGACAGCCAACGCGTGTTCCTTCCCTTCGGCCATCACGGCTACAACACTACCTTTCACCACACTCGACATTCTTGCTCCAGGAGAAGTTAGTCCCGGGCACATAATATTAGCGCCACTTAGCACGAAACGAATAGCACCTTTGTCTACTTGTTGCATTGGTAGGAAAAATGGATCTGAAAGAAAATTTATTATATAATACTAGGATCGTGCGTTATTATATAATACTGCTTAATGTATTGATAAAAAAATGGTCTACATCCTTCCCCATATTTTAGATTTTATTGTTATATTAAAAACTAAAGTGTAATACACAAAGTGTAATATATTAAATTTTCTAGCTAACCTGCATTAAACTCAAATCATATTAAAAAATACATACTTAAAAAACGTATAAAAATTTTAACGCAGCGGGATTTGAACCCGCGCCTCTTGAAAATATACGTTTTCTAAATATGTCTTTTTCAATTTCCTTAGTGTGTACTCAAATAACACTCAAATCATATTATTTCCACACATTTTTATCTTTTAAATATTCTTCTACAGAGTAATGAGCTTTATTTATTAATATAGTTCTTATAGCGGCATTAAATTTCTGGAGATGCAAATGTAACATAGGTTGTGGAATCTTATTATATATGCATATACTCAGACCCATAAAAGACTTATTTACTTTTTAGAGGCGATAACTTGGTGTTACAAGCATATCTTTATTTCTCGTCCCTATCGTATGTCTGTCACTGTTTCTAGTAATAGTTTTTGGGTGAGAGAATATCTCTCCATATGACATCATAAATATTCTTTTTAGCTTCTCTATCTAATACATAACAACCGACGAATATTAGTAGAGTTGATTAAATTCATGAATTTCTAAAATTCGGACCCTATTCCTACTTAGGTACTTATTTGAAAAGTTAAATCTATGCGCTAACTGGTGTGGATCTTTAACTTTCTTGTTTATAATATTTGTTATATATACAAATACCTTTTTAGTTTTAGAAAGTAGTTCTAATGATGAGAAAGAAATATTGATAAATTGCTTTTTTAAATAAGCGATATATAGATTAAAAATATCGACGATATATATATTTTTAATCTCAATATATTGATCGAATATTGATATTATTTATAATATTTATTTTTTAATATCAAAATCGATATATTTTAAGAGGTTTATTATATTTTGCATTATTATCGATAACAACGAAACTAAATAACTCAACACAATATTAATAACCAACAAAAAGTCATATCTAATATTCAAACAACACACTGAAAACAAATTTTGCTTAAAAAAATATTAGTTTGATGTGCTACGTTATATGTAAACGAAGTCACGGGCAACCACTACTAGTAAATCAAAGCAATACACTTTCTAAATGTATGTTTTTTCCATTTGTCTACCAATGATACAGACATAATAATATAACATTCTATTTCGAAATCTCCATACAAGTTAAGATCAACACTGCATTTTTTAAATAAATACCTTTCCTTGAGTGTAATTTAAAATAATTGTATTACAATGCAGTAATTTATAATCTTAAATTTCTTTTAAACTTATATAATAAACTATCTATTATAAAATATAAGTCTATTTGCAATTTTTTTAAAATTACATACATTTGTGCAATAGCCTTAATGTAGGCATCCATGGTCCTTCACGGTGACGAAAGAAGAGCAACTCTCCGGCACTGTTCACCATAATTTCCAAATGGTCATGGCTGGAACAAAAGTTATAAAAAAAATAGTATACAAGAAACTTTAGTTGTAAATAAAAATTATTTTTAATTATTAATTTCTCATAATATAGTCATAAAATATGTAACTGTTATAGTTGTATAATATAAGCCGTCGTATGGAGATTCATTCTTAAAAATTTGGCATTCTTTCATTTAAATTGTACTCCATTAAAGGTTTTTTTTTTTTTTTAAATATTACTTTCCTAGTTTAGTTGGTTCTGCGCATTAAAGCAGGCGAACGAAGATTACTGTAAATGGGCACTTTAAGATGTAGGTAATATGAGTATAGTGGTATTTATAGCAGAACGAGTATGACGCTTAGCTTCAAAACAGTTCGTATAATCTCTGATCTCGTCACCTGACTTTATATACAAAAATGGCGTCATAAAGGTGAATTATAGATCTTTAAAAGTAAGCTATACTAATTTTCAAATAAATGGACGTCACTAGTGTTAAACTAATTTTCATTATGAAAAGTTATGGAATATAAGAGTGTATTGATTAAATATTAATAGGCAGCTTCATGCTTTCCCTGCGAAGCAGGATAGTCGAAGAGAATCTAGTGACAAAACACTATGCGCCCGACATCAAGACATTGCGCGTTGAGAGGCATAACTCAACGCGCTTTGTATTACCATAGCAGAGTAAAGAAAATATTTTAAATATAACCATGGCTCAGAGTGGATCGAACCCACAACCCATCGCGTTTATAGTTAGAAGCTTTCCCACTGCGCCATTACTTACGTATTAAAATTAAATAAAATATCTTATAAAATCAAGAACTAATTACGTACTTAACGTATATTCATAAGATATAATTTACTTTAAATACTTTTATATTAAATTTATTAATTATCTTCTTATTTGATTATTATGTAATTAAAGTAACAAATAGGTATATTGTTATTGTTTTCGTTGGAATATTATTGCCATTTTGTAGGTTATCACATATTTTGCAAACGCAAAACTCATTAAGTTACTAAGATAATTAAAAAATATATTCACTTATAGATAATAGGGATAAGGTGACTAAGCAACCAAAGGGGTATACCGTAATAGAAATAGATTATACGAATTATATAGTATGAGTTAGTGTAATCGCGATCCAAGCTACCTGAAGCATGTCAGTATTTTGCTCGAAGATATTTAAAAAAGTTTGCATCTAAGCAAAAACTGTATATTTAAGAAATAACATCTTAAATTCTGAAGATAAAATAGGTATAAAGTGGCACATAATAACTAGTACAACTGGGAAATCTAAAGTTAGTAATAAATCGGTAGAATTAACGATAGATAATAAGTGGCAAATATTTATGAAAATTACTTTGTACAAATACCGGCTGAAGTTACTTCCTCGTTGAATTCACCTCAATCAGTTGCAGTTAAGTTATTGCAAAATTACACTAGCCGTTGTTATATTTTTTTTAAGTTTAGAACATGTGACACCAGAATAATTAAACAAATAATTGTCAAAACTTTTAAAACTCTTTGTGTAAAAAAGGACTGGTGATTTATGTGGGGTTTATCTGTAAAACTACAAAGGCCTATTATATCACACATCGCACCTCAGTTAGATATGATATTTAATAAATGTGTTGACAAAGGTATTTCCTAGACAAAGCTATTTAAATTTATAAATACAATTCTGATGTTAATATGTGGAATTAAATGCTGTTGATTCTAGATACGTATAAAAGAAGTTAGGGTAAAACTATATTTGAAAAGAGCAACTATTGAGGTTCCGCGGGCTCTACTCAGCAGAACTGCCTACCGAGACAGTGGTAGCTACCTCTAGGACTGACAATACTGACATTTTATGTCTAAGCCTATTTGAGTAAAGAATATTTTGATTTTTGATTTTATTATGAACTTACATAAAAAGATGTATATAAGGTAGGATCTTATAAATAACTTGTTAAACGACAAGATTTGATTCTTAAAACATCGTACTAACAAAATAAATCCGAAAAATATCCGCTCTGATACCAACATTTTTAGATTCCTATAACCAAATAAAAAGTATATGTAGTAAAATATAAATATAATAAGAATAAAGTTTATTTACATTTTAAAACGTCAATAAGTTTAGATAACAAAACTAGACGCTAGCTAGTCTATAAAAAAACAGTCACTAATTTAGTTGACCAATAGTCTTTTTTTATTTGTGATCAATATTTAAATACGCCGTTACATTGTAACAATCTTCTTTTCGATGTACTCGTATATTTTTCTCTTTTTCTCTATGGAAATCGAGGCATTGTCTATCTTCCGGGCATTCCCCGCAAAATATGACAGCAACGGCGAGATAAACAATTTATATGTAGATATAATAGATATTATCATAACTTACAATTAATATTAAACGTAATAACGCACTGGGAACGTAATGGAATATTTGAATCGACCTTTAACCGCGGTCCGTCGTGATTTATATCTAATCGCATAATGCGCGTAATGTCATACGAGTACATCGTTATTTTTTTTAACATTTTTTAAAGTGTTATTCCCACACTAAGGAAATTGAAAAAGACATATTTAGTAAACGTATAAAATTTCTCAAAAAAAACGTATAAGAAACTCTTATACGCTTATTACAACTTATATTTGTTATTAGCATCTCAGTAGAGATTTTTACAAATTTCTGCTACCCAAAGATTATTCTACGAACAACTGTTTGGCAAGAGAGAGAGTGCTATTTATTAAATTTATATTTTTATAACATTTTTTAAAGTGTTATTCCTTTTTTAAAGTTGTACAAATATAAGTTGTAATAAGCGTATAAGAGTTTCAACGTAGCTGGACGTAGAACGCATGGCTTAGCGGTCAGAGCGCTCGAAAGGTTTTCAAGAGGCACGGGTTCGAATCCCGCTGCGTTCAAATTTTTATACGAGTTTTTTTCGAGTACATCGTTGTCAATTATAAATCATAAGTTGTTTATCATAAAAATAATATATAAAAAAATATAAAGGCTCACTCGGGAGGCCAATGATAGATATGAAGTTAATGTAAAACTATATTTGAAAAGAGTAACCGTTGAGATTCTTGCTGGCTCTTTACAGCAGGACAGAAGCAAGACATGATCTTGGCAATTGGCATTGTTGTGATTTTTGATTATCAAACTTGAAACACTAAATACCCACGCGGCTGATTTTATTACGCGAATAACAAAGTTTATTTTGAGTAGAGATGCCTAAGCTTGGCATGGATTCGTTCAAGTCCTAATAAGCCTGCATCTGTAGTCTTTCACTATAGTTGTTAGAAGCTATTTGATGAAAAAAAATAATTACAATACTACAATACTAAACGTATCTATTGAATAGAGTACATAAATCATAAAAATTCTGCTGCTTTATACGACTTTTTACACATTTATCTATCTTTGGTTGGTATGTGAAATATAATATATTCATTTAAATTTACCATTTCACAATTCTGAATGTATCTTTCTTAGGTAGAACCTGGTCGATGTGATTGTCCAAATGTGGGTAGAGTTCTAGCAGCCGGGCACGGATACCCTTCTGCACTGAAGATTTGAGTTGTTGCACGCCGGAAATGCTTTCTTTTTCATCGAATCTGAAAAAATATATAGTAAATGTTATATTATGCACAGAAATATGCACTTATAGTAACATTCTTTCAGTAAAATAATGTATATTTAAAAATCTTATATATAAATATTTGAAATACATAAAACATGTAGTCTTTCCATCGGCCATTGCGGCGCAGAGGGAAGGTCTCTGGCGAAAACGCGATTGGTTATTGGTTCGATCCCCACTCAGGGGAAATATATTTAAATTATCTCTCTGACTACATAGTGATTACCCACTCTTGTTTTGTGTGAGAAATCTATATGAGTCTTGTGACTTATGAGACAATATAATACTTAAGAATATTACGAGTATAAGTGCATATATTGAGTATGAATACATTTCAATTTGCCTCTAAATGTACAATTGACTAAAAGTTAGTACGGGGGACGTTGCATCAATTGCCGTTCGCCCCACATTCAAGCCACAAGCGAGGGAGGGTAATGTAATGGCGTGTGAGACAATAATTTATTTAGCACTAACCGATTGTTTGATATACGAAACTTTATTTATTTACAGTTTGCGAAAATACGAACGCCTACTAACACACGTTATCGTAGTTTTTTGTTTGTTTGTTTTTTTTTTCAGCCCTAAATTTAAACATTGTATGGTGGGTGGCAGATTTCAATACTGCGCTTTGTCTTACAAGAGACAAAATGAAAGCAATTGAGATATAATGGCGATGCCGTATATGTTCGTGCTTATTACTTAATTAAATAACATCTATGGTAGATGATGATGATTTCTACAATATGCAGAAATCAATAATTTACATTTTTTTCATATGACAATGCATTTCACAAAAAAAATATCAAATTACAATAATATACCAATATTTATATATTTAAAAGTAATTTACTATACATATATTATAGATTGATTGACAAGACCGACATTTTAACATTCCTATTGACCGTCAAATTGGACTCGGCTATACAAATACTGCTTTGTCAAACAGACAAATCAAATAAAAAATACATTTTCCAACTGCGGCAAGACGCAACGGCGCAGCAACCTGCTGCATATAAATTTATTACAATTTCATATATTCCTTTCAGCTTTCGCTTGAAGATTAGACGATATAGGTCATCAGGTCAATGGCGAGAACGTGCATTATTTCTCCGAGCACGTGTTCGAGATTGCAAAGGCTTCTATATTCTGTCGATCACGCGGTAATATGTTTCGCAACCGCTTCACCTCATCCATACTTACTTACTCGTTAGTTTATTAAAAAAAAATGAGAAATGTCTGGGATACAGACATAGCAGGCTAGTCAGAGAGAACTTAGTGTCATGACACACCGTTCTCCGCTTACCGCTTCGATACATTGCGTGCTTCGCTTTGTATTAGATACCAGTAAAATAATTTAAATATAATCATTCCCCCGAGTGGGAATCGAACCCACGACCAATCGCGTTTACAGTCCAACGCTATCTATCACACTGCACCACCCCTGTTATTGAATCAGTTTTTATTTAGGTAGCTCTGTTTATCCACAGAGATTATTGTATTTGTAATCATCGTATGATACGTCTTATATTTAAAAGTAAAACCCGTAAAGCCCGTCTGTCTGTCTTACTTTTAAAAATTTCGACCTTTTTTTATGATAACAATATTCATATTTATTACTTATTTAATTTATATAGAACGAAAATAAATCGCAAATGTAAAAATATAATTACTAAGATTTTCTTTAGAAAATTGCAAATTAACTTAACAGTAGCAGATATTGCATATTGTTTATACCGAGGATCTCTTACTTAATATAATTTATTGTGTCATCTAACCTAACACTCCATCTTAAAGCATCAAAATGACGGACGGGAAGTTGCGAAATGATTTAAAAAATTGCACAACTACAACTTTCCTTTTTCTATAAAGTCGGTTAAATATGGCACAGCCATGACAATACCAACCTTAGCATACAGTATCACAGTGGGGGATTTAGTTAGAAGTATTTTGTAAATTCAATGTGTGCGTTAAAAGTTCTATTTCAACTAGCCAGCTGGACTTACTTTACATAAAATCGATTAAATGATGTCATCAGCTCTTTTCGTTTATTATATAGGTCAATTTATTAATAATCGGAATTATTGTAATGGTTTGATATTTTCCATTGTTTAATAATAACTTATTAAACATAAAACTTTAAATATTCATTGTACTAATACATAAACGAAAGACTTTGCTTTGGAGATGCATTAAATTTAGCTTAGTTACCGTTTCTGTTAAAGAAGTGCAGAAAGCTTTTGTTTTTTTATTATATAATTACGCATTTATATATATATATATATAAATATGGTGTCTGTTTGTAATCTTAAAGTTGCGAGCACAGCTAGTTAGAGATAAAAATAATACACACTAAGTAAGGTATCATGTGATAGACAACCATACAGATCATATAGAGAAGGCAATTAACAGAGCTCAACGCCGCACTTTTCTAACTTAGCCGAGGGACCTATACTTTATATTTTTAACCTTAATTTGAACCCAAAACCATTGCATTATTTAAACACGTGTGCTACGATAGCCATATTTTAGATTTTAAAATCACATTGTTATAATATATAAGCGGCTGTGTCTAACTATGAACCATTTGACCGACATTCGTGCTATCATACTTTATTCGCGATTAACTGACGCAATGTACTAACTGAAGCAAGTGCATACCAATTAATATACAAATACCAAACATTACTAAATAAAGGCTATTACAAATAATCCTTAAAAAACGTCAATAATACTTTAACAGTACCCGAGTGTTGAAACTGAAAACTGTTATTGTGAAATGAAACTATTTTTAACCGGATTAATCGCGTATATTATTGGTATTAGAAAATACATTTAAGAAACCCAACGTTTCAAACACTTTACAGTGGTCCGTGGTCACAGGTATACTGAGGTGTCATTTGTTTGTCATTTGATACAATAATGATATATTTCGAAAATGTATTATATATTATTAAAACTGTTATTTTGGTAGTTATATAAATGTGCTTAGGTTCACAGGCTAACCCTACCAAGCCCTACCAAGGGTTACGAGATTTTCTAAAAGAATATTATAAACTATATTTTAATGGTAAACTATTTGTATCGTACGAGATACCTCAGCTCCAGGAAAAGTTTATATAAAAATATTTCTCATACAGGCCGTTTTCGTCAGCCGAATTCGTTAAAGCACCTTATTTAATTTATTTACGAGAAATCCGTTACGAATTACGGACTGTACATTTATTCTTTAGAACACCAGATAAACGACAGAATAGCTTCGTAAGAACGATATGTTATAAAGAAAGAAAATAGAAAAATATCACCGGAAAAACAGAATACTCAGTTACGAGTATGATAGCAAACAATGTTTTTGTTCCATACGGACTCACAATTGCTATTCAAGGCCAACACCGCCGTTCTTAGTTAGTTAATATGCACCGTCCGTATAATCAGAAAAAAAAACAACTTTTATTTTACGCAAGACAATACTCATACACAAATGTACTACTTTTTATAAAAATTAAGTATTAATATATTAACTGCAGTGAAAGTGACATCAACTCATAAAAAGAGTCAGCCAATTTAAAAAAATGAATCATCGCATTACACATTCACTTACTATCTGAATATTATCAAAGACTGATAAAGCATAAGCTTATTCCACACAGACGCTTACACATAGATATACTATAGAATAAAGATAAACTATATGTCGATCAATTTAAGTAAAAATACCACCTTCAAAAACAAAAAGATTGAATTGATCTAGAGACAAGCAGTAGCGTGTCCAGTAAACTAACATGCGATGCAGAAGCCTAGTGTAGGTTTTTTTGCAGCTTCTTCGCTTTTTACGACATTGCAGTGCATTCAGAGAGAATTTAGAATTCAAAACACTCTCAATCTCCACTGTCTGCCTAAATTGGAGACATTGCGTGGCGGAGATCAACTCGCGAAATTCAAGTATATTATCATTCCCCGAATGGGATCGACCCCGCAACTAATAGCGTTTTCAGTCAGTCGATGTCCCACTGCGCCACAATGGCCTGTAATATTACTGTATATTGAATTAACATATACCTATTTTAACTCCCCTTTTCAAGTTTATGATTTTGATAAGATTGTTCACGTTACAGATACTTCAAATAAAAAAAACAAACGGATTTAGATATCCAACGATAAAATTCATCGCAGAGAGTAAGGCTGTTCGTAAATAAACAAAATTAAATATAACAATCAATCAATGACACTGATTAAAATTCTAATGTGGCGCATTACAATATATACTAAGTTTATAGACTGCGCATAAAAAATATTACCCAATCAATAAAAACACACGGATGATCGGCAAATTGATAAACATAAATAGATAGATATATTATTAAATATACTAAATTTCAATAAAAAAATTTAATCATTTCATTAAAAATATTCAATTTCATTAAAAAAAATTTATCATTTCATTAAAAATATTTAATTTCATTACATGTACATTTACATTCATAAATATCGTCCCCAGTGCAAAAGTAGCGTTATCGACACGCGAAATATAAGTAAAATACTTAGACAGGTACCTATAAAAAATTGTAAGGTATCAGAATTTTCGCCTCTTAGAATCTAGAAGTCCAAGCACTGTGGTGTCCACGAGTATTTAAAATAATTTGTATTTCGTCACTCTAGCTAGCAACGCAAAGAATTCCGCTACTCTCTAAATTGGGCGAAATGGTGTACCCAACTCTTGACGCTAAGTTCTCCTTACCTACTTTGCTAAATGGGGGAGATGTGTGAAGTTATAATATATAAAAGAACAGCTTTTTTTCCCACATAGCAGGGTAGTCCTAGCGTCAAGACATTCAGTTTTCTACTTTCCACCCGCGGAACGCAACGCACAGCTTAGTTTTGTCATCAGATCGGGGATATGTTTAAGATTTAAATATAATCATTCCCCTCATTGGATATCGAACCCACAACCATCACGTATATCTAACAGATAGACGCTGTCACACTGCGCCACGAAGGCCTTTTATAATAAGCATGTTAAAACTTTAATATTCCTTTACGATTACATATTTATTAAATAAAAACTAAAACAAAAAAGCTGATTAACATTTAATATTAAACTGTGTTCACTGATTTTAATGACCCATACGTACTTTTGCCGAATTTAAAATTAATATATATTGCATATATTAATTCCTTTTTTTTAATATATACAAGTTCAATAGGCCAAGGCCTCGTGCGGGTAGATTCCTCGATATATTTTGCAATGTCCAAAAGTATTGAAAATGGAGTGAAGTGATGAAGTCTCTCCGCCTTGCCTTTAAAATGAGACAAGACGGTACCTATAACACAATATAGCGGAACGGAGTGTCTTGACACTAGATTCCCGCTGACTACCCTGGTATGCGGGAAAAAGTGTGAACCTGCCAAAACATAGCCAGTGCCCTTAATTTCTCAACAATAAAAAAAAGCTTTTAGCATTTAAAAACACAAAGCGCGTATTCAATGAAAAATGTCAATCATACCGTTTGTTACCTTTACAGATCATTAACTTCGTATAGTGTGCAATAAACGTAAAACAATAGCGTCCATAGGCATAATATGTATTGATTGCTTAATACTAATATACATAATATATTTTAATTAATAATCCGCAACCCTACGTCATTCGGCGGACGGATTGCGTTCAATGTCGGACGAAGGCACGTGTCCACCGGGTCACGTGTATTGTGCTTGTAAAACCCACGTCTGTAAGAAAATTTATGTTTGTGATACTATTTTAACCTATCCATACTAATATTATAAATATATAATTGTTTGGTTGGACGCGCTAATATCCGAGACTTTTTGTGTTGGATAGTCCATTTATCGAGGAAGGCTCTGTATAGTTTATATAAGATTACGGTACGGACAGGAGCAACAAAGAAAAATATTGCAAAAAATATTGTTTCCCATAAAAAGTAATTAAAAAAAAATCTACGACAACATATTATGTATAATTTTTAAGGCTTGGTCCAAGTATAAATTTTTTTTTATATGGTAATGAAATTTGTTCCAATATAATGTATTATGTAATAAAAAATGGAATCCACATAAATACTTTATTTATTACAAGTATATAATTTTAAACTAAATTGCCTTTCACATTATTTGATTACAATGAATATATAGGGGAATATATAGGGTAGCTCAGCGAGGTACCATGTCACACGAAAGAGCTATCATTGTGTGGTACACGCGAGCGAAGTCGCTAGCGGGCCGTTAGTAATTCAATAAAATTTAACATTATAAGGTAAGCGCCATATTACACCGTGTTAGAAGATTAAAAAAATAAAAATATGAGAGGCCATCGTGCGCAATGGTACAACGTTGACTTTAATTGTAAGCCTAAGAGTTGTGGGGTCGATTCCCACTCGGGGGGGGGCTGTTCACACGTAAATTATTTAGCATTTTTCCGCTCTGGTAAAACAAAGCGCCGAGGTAAGTTCCAGTCGCTCAACACGCAATGTGTCAATTTCGGACGGCAATTGAAGAACTTAAGTGTTTTGACATTAAATTCTCTGCCCTGCCACGCGTGGTAAAAGGGAAGCTTGAAAAAAAGAATATGAGTTATGCATGTGAATCCGTAACACAGTTGACATTTATATTGGAGGAATGTAGGTTTGACTTTGGCTTACCCATTTCATTTCCCGTCTGACTGGGTGACTGGGTGAAAACTTTTCAACTGTTATTCCCAAAATTAGTATATGAAATTCCTATCAAAATCAAATCAAAATATTCTTTATTCAAATAAGCTAGCACTTTCACACTCTAGGTAGCAGGAATCTCCACAGAGATGCTAACAACAAAAATAAGTAATAAGCGTATATGAACTTCAACATAGCCGTATGTAGAACGTATGGCTTAGTGGTTAGAGCGCTTTACCGGTTCTCAGAGCGTGGGTTCGAATCCTGCTATGTGCATATTTATGTACGATTTCGAAAAATCTTTATGAAAAAAATATTATATGGTTCGTATCTTGTAGCCTTATAACCCTAAACATAGAAGAACTTAATAAATAAAAACAAAGGAACAAATATTAGTTTCTTATCAATAAACCGATAAGAAGTCTTTATCTATCTCAAACAAATATACATTCGTTACATATAAATGTTACAAATTTTGAAATCTTTTTTCCGGCAGCAATACGTATCGTATCAAGCCCATTGGGGACACGATATTTTTTTTATCAGTGTACTTAATGTTAGTTATAAATATTACTAGTATATTTATGTGTAGCTTTTTGTCATATAATTTTTTTTACGCATCTTTTATCTATATACGTATATAATACTGTTGAGTTACTGAAACCATCGTGGCGCAGTGTGACAGCGGTTGACTGTTAAACCAGATTATCTGTGGGTTCCTACGGGAATAAACGGCTCTTTCATTTCATGGTCCACACAGCCCAAGTTGTAAGCGACCACTTCTTTATTTATAGAGATACACGAACACGTGACTTCGGCTTAAGTAGCACTAAGATGTTGGCAATGGGTACTGTCTTTTAAGTTTTTTTAAACGTTCCATTTAACATAAAAATACTTATTAGTCTTAAACAATCTAGCCGGATTCTAATTATTCTAAGGTTCTCACAATTTAGGACGTTAGTATAGAAAGAAAACTTGTATTTGCTGGCAGAGAGATCTTTGTGATAAAAACTCTCCTTTCCCTGCATACCTCTCGTTCAGAAACATAGCGTGAGTCAATACAAAGGCCGCTTTCATTAATTAACAAATCAAAATAAACAAAATATTCAAAATAAACAAATCAAATAAAAATATATGTTTAATTATAATAACTATTATTAAGGTATTAAAAACATACACAATAAAATAAGTGTGAAAAGCTATGTATGGTAATTAATTAGAGTACCGTAAAACGAATATTATACATTCACCGAGTATTTATCCTACTAATATTATAAACGCGAAAGTTTGTGAGGATGTTTGTTACTCTTTCACGTAAAAACTACTGTATGGATTTTAATGAAACTTTACAATAATATAGCTTATACATCAGAATAACACATAAGCTACAAGTTATAAAGACAGTGTGTGAATTGACCAAAATATCAAGTAAGTATCTTATGTTCAAGCCATTAAAGCCATTGTAGTCAATAAATTAATATTATGGTATATATATATGCTAAATGCATATGTATACACGCTACATATACCAGAATATTATTTTTTGCTATTTTTGTGCCTGTCAGTCTGTTTGTTCCGGCTAATCTCTAGAACGGCTACACCGATTTTGACGGGGCTTTCACTGGCAAATAGCTGATGTAAGATCTCCACAGTCGCGGGCACAGCTAGTCAAAATATAATTATATTACAGAGCATTTATCATAATATACCTACCCAATATTTAAATATAATATAGAAAAACTTAAGTACAACTATGACAGGCATTGGGCACCTACCTAAAATTTGCATACATGTAACACTCAAGGAAAACCATATAGAAGATGACATATATATTGAAAAAGTTTACCTTCCCTGTAGGTTGGAATAGGTTTTTCCAAGACGTCGAAAATTGTAATAATAACAAATAATGTAACAAGATTGTGCACATTTATTCATACCTGGTTGATGACTGTTTAATAGAAAAACAATAATATTTATTGATTCATAATAAGTTTTAGCCTACAGTAGGGTACAAGGGTAGAGTATACCCGTGACCGCAAACGAAGACCAAAATTTACGATGTTAATTCAGTTTTTAACTGAAATTCCATTTAAAATGATATATTATTTCAATATATTGAATAATATTTTAGAAACAATGAATATGCTAGGCCATTGGGGCGAAATGGGACAGCATTTGACTGTAAACGCGATTGGTTGCGGGTTCGGTCCTCAATTAGGGGAACTATTATATTTATGATACTGTCATGATTTTGGGCGGTGTGTGGATAATGGAGTGTCTTGACACTAGTTTATCTCTGAAAACCCTGCTATGCACAAAAAGCATGCTAAAAACATGAGTCTTCTAAATACAAAAACATTTTGTTTATATCCTGTTCTATACTAAGTCTATGTAATATTAGGTAGAAATAGCTTACGCTACAATAGAATTTAAGATGAAGATCAAAGAAGTTGTTTCACGGTTTTTCCCAGCACAGAAGTGTACGCAAAGAGAACCTAATGTCAAGTCACTCATTCACTCAAGTCTCCACTTTGAATAAATTCTAAATAATTTTATTTAACAAAAGAAATATAATAAAAGTAAGAAAATATAACCAGTATACCGTGAAGCAGAAACTCCGTACTCCTTTTTACGACAATTACGCATACGGAGAAGTATGAAATTTGACCATGTTATAGTTTAGGTATACTCGTATAGAGAAGAAGTGCAAAATTCTAATATTTTTTTAAACAATGCATGAAAAAAACAAAAAAAATAATATTTAGACAAAAGAATAATATGTAGACTACCTACCTGTAACCACGGACTACTGTAATGTGTTCGAAACGTCGGGTTTTAAAATAAATTTTCGAATACCAAAATTATACGCGATTAAGCCGGTTAAAATAGTTTCATTTCAAAACGTTTATATTTATAGAGTGATATACACGTTACTAAGGCAACGCGTTCAATACGCATCAACGGGTACTCTAGATATATTAAATAGAGCAAGCATAGTACACGACTTTAATCAACAGCCACATAATGCAAAATACTAGTCTATTCCTCTAGCGGCCTAACCTAAAGTAAATTCAATGTGCTTTATGAAATAAACATTAGAAACTTAGACTATTAATTTAAAATGGATGAATTGTAAGATTGTGAAAAGGCAAACGATTACTGCTATCGTGGGCGTCGGTGATCACTTACTATCAGGTGACCCGACCGCTATCACAATAGAAAGTTGGAACAGTCTTGATTTCATTCATTTAACAATGAAATATCTACGACGATAAATATTTTAACGCACTGCTTTACACGAGAAGACAGAGAGAGAAGCAAATGCTGTATCACACTTTTCTAATTTCCTCCGCAAATTTCAAGACTATAATACATTCTGGCACCAATGTGGATTTTTTCAAACATGACCTAATATTACCTAGTAAATATATATTATAAACGTAGCCATTATCCGGAACTGAATCCATTAACCTACACTTTTGTTTAATTGTACAATAACATTGTACAATAACTTTGACACACACTAGTTTTAAATGTGTTTACAAATTGTGAAATGAATGAAAATATGTCTGTAAATACGAAGTAGGATATAACACGTTATTTTAACTTATATAAAAAATATTAACGGGTCAGGGCCGAGATCTTAAAATACATATATGGTTCATTGTGCCAATACTCATTCTCCAAATGGAGAGATTGGTTGATACTTCAAGGACCCACTGTAATGAAGAGTTTACCGCTATGAAGGTGCCAAATGGTACGTTATAAAGTTTTAAAATAAAAATACAGACAAGAAATAAAACTGTGCCAAAAATTATAATAAGAGTTGAGAGTGAACGTATCGGTATTCGAATCCGCGGCTCTTGGATACCGGCCAAGTGTTCTAACATGAAATATGAAAATAGAGAGTATATCATCTCATATTTTTTTAACAGTACCAGCCAGTCGCGCCATTAAGCCAAAAAAATAAATTAGCATACAACCTTGGGCTATACATACAATGTAGGTATATTCGATATTTTAATTAGCTCGCACGTTCAAAAACAATATTAACGTGATTTAAACAAAATAATCTAATAATAAATCTGGATTGCCACGTTCCACCAATTGAGACACCGAATCTATCTATATCTAAACAGACTGGAAAAACAAACATAATATATATTTATTTTAAATGTTCCCCCATATTAGATTTAAACCCGCAACCGCCCTAATAGCGACACTGAACTGCGCTACGACGTTGCCTTTGAAGCCTTGTCCTAATACTAAACACGGTTTTCAATGAAAGAAATAGGTGATTATTATTGCATAAATTTGTTATATAATGTTATATGTCAGGCATTGAATATAGCTATTATATCACGACATAACATAGTGAAGGTGCAATAACTAGTGATGTAAATTTAAGCCATTGTTTCTAAGTCTTCATTGAAGTCGTCATTTCTGAATATATATTGCAAATAATTATTTTTATATTAAAACAATAATTTTAATAACTATAAAGTATGCGTGCTATACAATAAATATTTAAAACCATTCTAATTTCAATGAATAAAATAACTAATTAATTGATATTATGAACAAAAATTCTTAATTAAACTTTTAATTAGCATCATCTTTGCATTGTTTGAACGAGATAATAATGGCAAAGTTATGTTCAACCATCCAGTGCGTACATTAGCCGATTTTCTACATCTACAGTGTAAAATGGGTTTTTTAATTAACGTATTTCGTCCGTGCCTTTTTTGATACGAACTTTTTTTATTCATTTGTGCTTTATTTCTATATTATTAAAACATTTTCCGAGTTACAATATGATATTGAAGACAAGAATGGCTCTAAGGCAGGAGACCAACTTTTCAAATTAGTTGTCATATTTAGAAAACGTATAAAAATTTTGAAAGCAGCGGGATTTGAACCTGCGCCTCTTGAAAACCGTTCAAGCGCTCAGACCGCTAAGCCATGCTAGCAGAAATTTGTAAAAATCTCTCTACAGAGATGCTAACAATAAATATAAGTTGAAATAAGAGTATAAGAATTTCAACGTAGCTGGAGGTGGGACGCATGGCTTAGCGGTCAGAGCGCTTGAACGGTTTTCAAGAGGCGCGGGTTTGGACGCATGGCTTAGCAATCAGAGCGCTTGAACGGTTTTCAAGAGGCGCGGGTTGAAATCACGCTGCGTTCAAAATTTTTATACGTTTTCTAAATATGTCTTTTTCAATTTCCTTAGTGTGGGAATAACACTTTAAAAAATGTTAACAAAATAGTTGTCATATGTTACATACATACAAGAATAAAAAATATTAGAAAATATTACAACTTATAATATAATGTACATTAATAAATAAAAAGCCGCATATAAATATTTGTATATTATGTGTTTTTTTTTTATTTGTCTTAGCTGATAGTTACTTCTCAAAAAACCACTAGTAAATTGAAATTCCTCTATTGATACAATAAAAAGAGAGTAATAATTTTTATTATTGCCATTTGTTCATCCGACCAATAAAACTTGTTCATACTTGTCTTGTTAATCTTAATTAGTATAATTGATCTTCGTTCGGCCACGGACGATTGCACATGACGAGAAATCTACCGAGTTTTCTAAAGAAAGATTTTGTTAGACGACAATCGTTAAAAAAAACAAACGTTTGTTTTTTTGCAATTAATTTCTTAGGCAAGAATTATACATGATTATACCTTCTCAATTAGAATATTTAAGTTTTAAATAAATTATAAAGCGAAGCATTTGTGTTTTGACCTAACAGGACAAAACTGAACCGTAAATCGGCATTTTATTCATATGAATAAAAAAAAGTGTATTAAATAAATAATAAATATGAATAAGGATAAAATATATTTTAATGGTCAGGACTGTAAACGCTATCGGTTGATTGGTAGTTGGTTCGATTTCTACTCGGGTGATTATATTTGAAAAAATAATAATCAGGCAAAACGCGGCTTTGAGTTCCGACACATAACACAATATTTGGAATACGGGCGAGTGGAGAACGGAGTGTCTTGACGCTAGGTTCTTGTTTACTACCCTGCTATGCAAGAAGAAGCATAAAACTTTTTTTTTAACATTTTTTTTTAAAGTGTTAATCGCACACTTAGGAAATTAAAAAAGACAGAGGCGCGGATCCAAATTCCGCTGCGTTCGAAATTTTTATACGCTTTATTAATATGTCATTTTCAATTTCCTAAGAATAAAACTGTTTTTATACGTGTACATACTTTAATTTGCTTAAGTTAAATAAACATTTTTCTACAAACAAATCTTTTACAATTGCAAAAGTATGCTAAATATAAATTAATCATTCTAATGTATTATATAGCCTGACTTAAATCTCACAAATCGTGGCAGATTCTAAATAACAGAGCGTTCTCGATCACTCCCTAATTGTGATTTGATTGAAGCTCGAGCGTCGATTGAAGCTCGAGCTCGCGGAGATAAGTTCTTAATTAACTTATCTTGACCGAAATCTTGACCCAAAATCGATTTGCGTATATTACTAAAGCAATGAACAATCGATTTTAGATCGAAAATTAATGAAAATCTTCAGCGGCTTCAGGGCTAAGGTTTTCCTTTTCTTTAATATTTTCCATATTAAAAAGGTAAGTAAATCAGTTTTACATTTTTCTCGCATAGCCGGGTAGGCAGATGTATTGGCTACATTGTGTATAACGGAATTCAATATCTCGCTTTATCTTACCAATAGAGCAAGGAAGTAAAGGTCATTTAAATATCATCACTCACACGAGTCTGGATCGAACTCGCAACTATTTACAGTAAGACGCTGTGCCACTGCGCCAGGATAGCCTCAAGATTATTATTAGTTTTTTTTTTATTCTATAATAGGTAAGTATCTGGCCAAAGTTGTGTAGATGCCACGTATCTGAGTGATTGACGGTTATGGACTCAAACGTCACTCGGACAATCATTTCAAAACACTGAATCACTAACAGACACTGAAGAAATTACTGAAAGTGTAGAAAGCTCAAATATAGACAATTTATGTTTCCTTAGAAGTGTAGAAGCTCGAAGTGAGGAAACCTTAACATTCCTATAGGAACAAGATATTACGTCGATACGGAAAAGAAGTTGCGAACGAAAACTCGTTTATAATGTTCTCTTAACAACTAAACTTTCCCTACCCCGCTAAATAGCTCCCCAATTTTGCATGCAATGCAATGCCCACTGGCACTAGTTGGTACAGAATATTACCTAATTTATGAAATATATATTATAATAGATACTTCTTTGACAACTTTTGTGTGGCCTTTGGAAAGCAAGGTTAGACAGAATGTGTTTGATTACGATACTAGTAGCTCCGTTGACACGCAAAATACGCGTTGCTTACTAAAGCAAATACTAATTTGACATACGGTATTGAGTTTAGTATTTATTTTATGAATTTAATGTATTTATAATATGTTACAACGAAAAATATGGGCGTTTCATTTAAAAAATTCCGTACAAGGGGTCGAAATTTAAGAAGATTTTTTTTTATGAAAATATATAGCCTAGCTTAATAATGTATGTATAGCTTAGCTTCAAGCTTTTTCCCGCACAGCCAGGTAGTCAGAGAGAACCTAATTTCAAGACACTCCGGTTTCCACTGATAATAATAATATGTACAGGTATTTTTAACATTTAATAAATTGCTAATCACACACGTAAGAAATTGAAAAACATATTTTTAGAAAACGTATAAAAAATTGAACCCAGCAGGATTCGAACCCGCGTCTTTTGGAAACCGTCCAAGCGCTCTGAACGCATGGCTTAGCGGTCTGAGCGCTCGGAAAAATATGTTTTCTAGATAAGGTAGACAATAACTGCCCAGACAAAAATCATATTCAACCCACTATTTTTATTAGGTTTAGGTCATTAGGGGGTATTTGAACCCACAATTAACAAATATCCTTCTCAGAATTTAATATTCTTATTTGAATAGAAATTTCTTTTAAAACTTAAGGGAATCCATACAAAGGAAGGCAAAGACGACATGCGACGGACGCGGATGGACATGTAAGGTGAAACCGTTACTAGCGCATTTAGTAAGATCACTTACTGTCATAGATATAAAGTATATGTACAATAAACTACTATTTTATTTGATGTATTTCAAAATAAAAAGTTGTATAGATAAATTAAAAATCTTTTTTATAAAGACCTCAAAAAATCTCCTTTCTATGGAGAAATCATTGTAAAGTATTTGACATTGTAATAATATCGAAGAGGCTGTCGTGGCAAAGTGGAACAGTATCTCGGTGCAAACGCGATGGTTGTGAGTTGAGTTCCGCGACACTAAGTTATCTCTGCCTATCTTGCTATACAGGAAGCTTAAGGTCTTCAAGCTTGAATAATAATGATCGAAATAATATATATATATATATATATATATAATAAAATAGATATAAACCTACGGACTTTTGGTTAAAAACCGTTTACACAAAAAGCGCTATGGTACTCAACTTTGCTATATGTTGATATCCGTATTATAATTGCGATACAACAGCAGTTACTGTTTTTATTTATTTACTAGCGACCCGCTCGTGGCTTCGCCTGCGTAAACAACACGACTGTAACTATTTAGTTCTTTCGCTCCACCGCGTTTACACTTAAATCACAAACTTTAATTAATTTAATAATCTCAATAGTAACTTTTTATTTATGAACAGATTGAAGTAAAATAAACACTAAAATTTAAGGGAAAATTACCAAAATACGATAGACAAACACAGTTAAGTCGTTTCTGAGATAAGCGTACACAAACGCACAGACAAACAGAAAAGAATATTAAAAATAATGGTTTTTGCGTTCTATTACATTAATAAATGCCCTTAATAATATTTTTTTGTCATATAGGTATATATTCTATGTACAGACTGCGATCTGTTACATTTTTATTATATGTATAAAAATGCACTTATCGCGAAAAATCTAATTGTCGATTATATATTTGTGTTTTAAATATCTATTATTTTAAAAGAAATTAGACGTAAAATGTCAACTACGGGAACAATTATTGATGACTGATTATATGAAAATAATCGTACACTGTGATAATTAATTAACATTACTAGTCTTTTTTGCAATTTTTGTGCAAATTTACTGTACTGTACTTATTTCTAATTTTTACGTATTTTTTTATAAATATTTTCTTACAATTATACAATTAATAGTTTATATTTACAAACTAAAGAATATAAGACAATATTTTGTGTAACAAACTTGGAAATATGCCGATTACGTTTATGACATCGAACGTGACCTTGATATATTTTATATCCGCCTATACATAGACGCCTATAAATATATAAAATTGACATAATATATAAAAAATCTTACCAAACGTTATTCCTAATACAGACTTAAGACCTTGTAGTGAACTTGTAAACAAGCAAACTTAAATAGATGTAGAAATATCGTATTGGTAATGAAGTGTTGTATTAAATAATTTACTTTGTATTCAAATAAATTAAACTTTTTAACACAAAACTAAATTATTCTTATTGTTTATTGGTGACCCATAAGCTATGGGCCTAACCTAATAACCGGACACTAACAATGTCCAATCTATACAAATAAATAAAATGTTTGTTATATAAAAATACCGCTTTTTACTAAGTGTTGTTTACTAATGTATGTTTACACGGTACATATAACAAAATAACTTTTTTTTTTAATTTTGTCTGTATGTTTGTCCCGGCTAATCTCTGGAACGGCTGGGTCGATTTTGACGGGGCACTTTCACTGGCAGATAACTGATATAATAAGGACTAACTAAGGCTACTTTTATTTAAGATTAGACGTAGACGAAGGAGGTTGAAAAAAGTTTTATAATTATGGCTGATTATGTGATAATTAATTTTTTTTGGATATGTTAAACGTCAAAGTGCAGTAATAGATCCTAATGGCACCTAAAATGCCATATCATGTGCAAAAAGTAAGGTACTGGAGCAATGTTTTACTATTATTTGTCTACATATGCTCAGAAGCTAATATCTTATTATAGATGAGTGCAGATTAAACAAAATGGACGAATTTATATATTTTTTAAAATTAATTTTCATCTAACAATTGGACACATCCAGTAACCACTATGAATAGAACGCGTCGGCATTTCGAAATAAGCACCAGATAGCATAATATTGGTACACAAAAGACCGACTAGACTGACGGTGCTTCTAAGTCGTTTTTTAAAAGGTTAGCGCCGGTTGTTCTATATTTCGAAACATCAATATTCAACAGCTTGATATTTAAAGATTTTATTTATTATTACATACTTCCTTTAGGATTCTCGAAATCAAAATATTAAATTAAAAAAAAACCTGAGGTGCATGTGTTAATATGTACAGCGCGGCGCTTTTCTTTAACCAGAGCGAAGAAATGAAAAATATTTTAAATATAATCATTTCCAGAGTGGGAATCGAAGCCACAACCACTTGCGGTTACAGTCACACGATGTCCCCACAGCGCACCGGTGATGAAAAAACTTGTATATATATTTTTAATATAAGCATTCCCAGAGGTTCCATGGGATTTATATAATCAACTACTGCATAGAATTATATACTAACTGTGCCAAGTCGCGCAAAGGGCGCCTAGCATTTTCATTTTTCTTAGTAAACATTTCTAAAGCCGACTATGCCGATATGACTCGGGCATCGCGTGACAAGTTTCTACACCTACAATCTATTAATCTAGTTACTTATTTTATAAATTTCTTTAACTCTATACAGTATGTCTCTAAAGAAAGTTTATATTTATTTAGCTTCAGCTTGACTTCGTTAATTTACCAACATTTTGTTTTCGCATGAGGCTCATTTTCACCTTAATGGACACGTTAATATGCAGAATTGCTGCTACTGGTGTGCAACGAATCCGAAATGCAAGTATCAGAAATCCTTCTTTCGCCTAAAGTGACTGTATGGACGAGGAATTATCGGCCCATACTTTTTTACATTTTTTAACACAAAAGGTGCGTTGTGTGGAGTTGTTAGACGACTTGCCAATTGGTGGACTTGCCGACTGGTGCCCAAATTGCCAAAGGATTGCCAAACCAAACAATATGGTTTCAGCAGGACGGAGCAATGTCACACACGTCCAATACGCCTCTGCCACAAGCCCGTGAATTTTCTCAGGCAAATTGATCTCCAGCAGAGGTGAGATAAATTCTCCTCCACCCAATCCTGATTTAACCCCTATGGATCCTTCTCAATGGGGTTATCTTAAATCTAAAGTTAACGCCCATAAACAGACTTCGCTGGATCATTTGAAAGAAAATAGACATCACGAAATTGCAGCCAATACTAAGTCCACCTGCCGACCCGTCAAAAGTAATTTTACTGTTGAAATGAAATGAAATGAAATTCGAAACACGGATTACTTTTTTTAACAGATCCACTAAATATATACTTTTTTTTGAGCAACGTTGTATAATTATTGTGTAATTGGGAAAAGTAAGAAACTATTAAACTTGTATTTCATAACGAAAAGGTATATTGATAATATATTAAAATAATAAAAATAAGGTCTTTTCATTGTTAAAGGACTTAAAAACAAAAAAAAATAAAATTATTTATATTAAAAAGCTATCTTAGAATATTATATACAGTAGCGGAAATCAATTTACATAGAAGTTCCGGTAAGCCTAATAGCAAACTTCCGCGGACACAAAAATTAAGAGGAAATCAAACAACTTCGTCTTTAAAAAACATAATTATATAGAACATAAATTAATAAATATATTTAATTAAATACATTCAGAGTGATTTATTCAAATAAATGCGGGATATTAAAAGGCCGTTAGAAAACATATTCGAAGTAACTTACTTCCTCATTTCTGAAATAGCATAAGTAGGGACATTGTTATATTTCACTCTCAGTTGTTTCTAGATGCATGTGCTGTTGACCCGTTGACGCGTACGATACAGGTTACCTTAGCAACGTATACGTAATATTATACAAAAGTGTATATCAAGTTAAATCTTACAATGGGTATCAGAGTTCATATTATTATTTATTTATTGAACACATGATAACGTGTCAAGGTAAAGTGTGTGTATTATTTGCAATAAATAATGTGTTAATATTCTTCATATAACTATGCCCAAAGAAAGTTATATATATTAGTACCTAAAGAAAAAGTTTTTTCTTCAACCAAATTATAAACAAGTGCCTTAAAATCGCTTTCAATGTACACATGGTTAGGGTTAGTTACATGACTGACGTCCTTATTTTTTTTTACGTGAGGAAATCCTTTACGGATACCAGTAGATTGGGGACTCGTACGCCTTTATGTGGGACTCCGGACTAGCAGATGTAGGCCCACCCACTAAAATCTCACGGTGCTCCTCCTCGACCGCCACTGTGCAAAGCCATAGGGACTACAATCATCCGTGAACCCGGGGGCGAACACACTGTCGTCCTAAGCACTTAACATAATTTCGTTATTGAGGTCGAATCATTTTTCAATATAAAAGTCCGGCGGCCACATCTCATCGATCTTAATCATTATAATTGCCAATTACAAAAAAAAAACAGAATATGATAAAAACATTATAACTATAACGTAAAATTTTCAATTCTAGACCAAAAATGGAACTAACATTAAGTGATGTATTTATTGTAAAATAAAGATACCTTAATAGTTTAAGACCGTATCTAACAATTAGTCATTATTAATAAATATTTAAGATAAATAATGCTTAGAACTCGGACCAGGTCTTCGCATCATTGGACATCGGATTTACCTGTCGTCCCCTCATGCTTTTTAGAGCGTACACTATTTCTTGATAATTTTAATACTCTATGGCCACCTTAGTGTAATAATACTATTAGGTATATATATATACATAATTCAAATATACATTTATTACATTTGAGAGATAAATTTATATGAGACCAGCTTCACGCTTTCTTCCGCATAGCAGGACAGGTTTTCTCCGCTTTCGGGCTGGGTCCCTACGAATTGTCTTATACGGAATTTAATGTATTAAAACAATTATGTGAATTATAACCAAATCGATAATCCTTGAGTTTAATGTTTTGTATAGTATATTGATGTTTCACAATATATTTTATTTATCGTGAGCAGTAACTCAGTGAGGTTACTAAGAAGAAAGTTAAAAAGACATATAGGAAACAGTGAGGGATTTATATCGTGATACGTACAAGTTTTTATGCGAATTTCAGTATCTTTTCGATCCTTAGTGTCTGAGTAAGTTTCACACTTTTTCTGGCATAGCCAGAGATAACCTAGTGTCAAGACCGTTTCTTCCGCCTGAAGTCGTAACATTGCGTGTTGAGTGGCCACACTCAAAGCCGCATTTTTCCAAAGTTATATCATCATCATTCAGACCAAGGTGTGTCAACCATTACACGACCTCAACAAATTATCAACAATGTCGCTACGCAGTTCATTATGTTTTGTGCCTCGCAAATCTATGTGCAAAAACAAAAACAAATATAATTTATTACCTTTATACATGGACAAGTCCAAAACATACCAGAATCTCATGGCGTCAATCCAAATTATTGGGACGTTTATATTTAAAACGCTTATTACTAACGTTGAATATGACATTCTTAAATAATGGCTAATTAATTTTATCATAATCCTTATACACAAAAATAAATTAGTAAGTACCTCCTTTTTACAACATGTTTGTGGAAGTATAAATATGAAATTATTTGAAATTTATAGTCAGTGTTTTTTTTTCAAAATAATGCATTATAACACATTAATTAAATATTACCATGTGTTTGACATAAACTTTTTATTATAAACACAAGGCGCTAAGGGAACGTGTATTATACACATCGACGGGTCAACTAGTAATTATTATTATTATTTTTACAGCTTCACCTCTATCCCTCGTAGAAAGGTAGCAGGAAGAATCTAGTGTCAAGACAATCCATACTCCACTTTACGACGGAAATCGAGACAGTGCGTGTTGACTGTCGGAAGTCAAAGCCGCGCTTTGTCTTAGGTACCAGAGCGGACAAATAAAAATAGTACAAATAATTAATTTCTCCATGTGGTATTCGAACTCACAACTTATCGCGTTTACAGTCAGTCGCTGTCCCACTGCGCCACGAGGGCCTCTAATTTAATATTTTGACAGATCATTATCTATGCTATATATATATGTATTGTTTATAGTTTTACATACAAGGAATGTTTACATTTTTATAACATCGATATTTTCACAGTTTGGTTACGCAAATACTATAATGTGTTTTGTCTCACCGTATATATTACACACCTTCATTTTTATTACATAACAAAAATTTTTTTCTTCACTAGTCAACATCAAATATCTACAACGAAGTGATTCAACATTTGTTTGTATGACTAATGTCTAATTTATTTGTCTAGCAATAAGTAGATAATCTAGCACACTCAAAGATAGCAATAGTAACCAGGTTATGAAGACAGCCAATCTCCTAATTGAATTTCCTAATTCAATGTTCAGTCCAGACTAAAAGGTTGTTGCTCTGTAGTTTCATATGGTCGGAAAGTAGATTTTGTCAGATTTAATATCCAAGTCGAATTGCATATACATTTTTATCAATATTAATAGGCATCAGAATTCGGTTCGTTGATAGGGTGAATGAATAACTTAATAGAAAAAAAAACAAACAATTTTACTTTAAAAATTATTTAAATAATATATTACCAATAATTATTGCCAATAAAAATTAAATTTAAGATGCCTGCGCTGCGCTGATAACTCATTCACGCTACGGTGGTACAAATATTTAAACTGTGAACTAGCTTAAATCTTCAAGGACAATACCACACGTGCTGGTGGCAGTTATATTTAAACAAAGTTGAGACATTGTGTTCCCTAACTTACTACACCAACTGTTACAAGCATACGGAAAGCATTAAATAGTGTAGACATTTTTAACATTTTAAAGTGTGTAACATTTCACTATGAAAATTCAACGAAATTAATAAAAAAATATAAACGCAGCGGAATTCGAATCCGCGCCTCACCGAAACCGTCTAAACGCTCTGACTAAGCCATGCGTAACGCATATTTTTAAACGTTTTCTAAATAGAGTGTATATTGTTCATAAGTCGAATGGACGGAAGATAGCTACAATAGAAGGCGCAGAACCGTTTTTTAGGGAGTAATTGGTAGTGAGACGCGGTGAGCCAGACAAACACTAGTGATTTCATTACGCATGGTCTCTTGTGTCTCAGTCACTCGTCAACTCTCATTGGCTGCTTGACTGTAACTGTGCGAGATTTTCGAAAAGCCTAGATATGTCCGGTCAACATAAAATGCGCTTCCTATAGGTCGGCTCTTCCTGTGTATCACACAAAAAATACACGTTACGTAATTTAAATCGCTTAAGTGTTTCCATACATTGCGTAATTGTACTGACATAATTTTGCACAGAACAGCATTTCTATTTCTTAAACAGCTGTTTAAAATAGAAAATTGCCTTATTAGACAAATGACATCAACTATAAGTGAATATTATTTTTAACATTTTTTAAAGTGTTATTCGCACTAAGGAAAATTTTCGCACAAAAAAAAAAATTATACGTTTTCTAAATATGTCTTTATTTTTTAACTATAAGTGAAGCTGAGTTTCTTTCTTTTTAATTTTTATTCAAGACACGTGAAAATAGCAACGGCAAATAATTTGATTTATAAACTGTTAATCTCCAAGGGTCATGCAAATTTTGTAGTTATTAAAACTAAAAACCGAAGCAGTTTGTTAAAACTTTAATTTCATTACTATAAACAAATATGTATATGTTTAATTATTTTTAACATTTTCTTTTTTAAAGTGTTATTCACACACTTAGGAAATTGAAAAACATATTTTTAGAAAACGTATAAAAATTTGAACGCAGCGAGATATGAACCCGCGCGCCTACGCTTTCTAAAAAATATGTTTTTCAAATACGTGTATGATTATTTAAAAATTGTGCTGAATAACTAGTTTAAAGTTCAAGGACGATTATATTAAGATTTTTCTTAAATATTTTGACATTTGTATATAATGCATTCACAAATACCTACAACAATCTATATAACATCATCAAACGCGCTGTTATCAGTAATTTTATATATTTATATATTAACGTGCGGATAGAGAATTTGAAAACAAATAATACTATAATTTCAATGAAATTACTGTATATATACATATGCATATAATTAGTTATATATTATTAAATGGTTTTAACAGGATTAAAATATTGATCTTGTCAAAACGATTGTTCGTAGAATAATCTTTAAATAGCAGAAATTTGTAAAAATCTCTACAGAGATGCTACCATGTAGCTGGATGTAGAACGTATGGCTTAGCGTCAGAGCGCTTGAATGGTTTTCAAGAGGCGCGGCTTCAAATGCCGCTGCGTTCAATTTTTTTACGTCTAAATATGTCTTTTAGTATTAAAATACTTTAATATATACCTAAGCACGTATCTAGTACCTGAGTTGTATGTAATGGTCACATTTTTTGTCTTTATAGGCAAAACGAACCTACACCAACTTTCTTTCTATGCTGACATAATTATATATATATAAACATAAAAAAAAAAAATCTTTTCCGGGCGTCTAATACATGCCTGACTGAACGGGATATTAAAACTGAAATGGATATTTATTGTAATAATACAAGTGTCTCCAGCTGTGATAGACAGAGTAGAACGATGGTGAGTCCCACCCACTGTAATTCTATAGTTAATGAGCCTATATAGACGTTAAGTAGAGAACGGAGAGACGTGTCTCCATCTTCTCTTTGTCTACCACTGAAAATTCGGAAATTTCGATCTAATAAAATCGAATTAAGGCTTCGAAGTATTTCCATATGAATACTAAGGCGAAAATGTCTACATATATATATATTTTGTCACTGTAAAACCAGAATGAGGTCATACCGATAACGATAATCTTCCGATTTCCTCATAGCTTATCATCGTTTCATATATTTACGTTGTACATTTATCCTGTACGATAGAATTAAAAAAAACTGCTAACAATATAAAAAAACAACCCTAGCAGAAAAGGCACCGTTGCTATCTTAATCGTGGCAGTAACGGACACCATGAAACTATTACTTCAAAATATGCAATATTCGTATGACATTATATAATACTAGCGACCTGCCCGCAGCTTCGCCCGTGTGAACTATAGCTATCGTATTCTTAACGGCCTTTCGTAAATAAATAAAAGCCTATGTTCATCCTAAGACTCTCAAGTATCTCTATATAAAATTTCATTACAGTCGGTTCAGCGGTTTGGCCGTGATGACGTCACAGACAGACAGACATAGTTACTTTCGCATTTATAATATTAAGCATGGAGTGTGGATGAAGAAATATATAACTTTTATAGCATTTATTGATGATTTTATAACTTTTAAACGCTGTTATAATCAGTTATAAACTAAAAATACAATTCTATAATAATTTCAAAACTAAATGAGTCTACGCTCAGACAGGTAAATCGGTAGCGTCACCAAGACGCATATTATACTGTGGAGAACGGCGTGAAGAAAGACTAGGTTGTCTCAATAGTAGTCTAGACTTAGGTAGATAAACGAAATTATATAGGACAGAAAAGAGTTCTCGTAACATTTTACGAAATAAATAGACTTTTTAAATTTTCACCATTCGTTTACGTTACAAATGAATATTTACCGAACGTTCAGGGAGATAAAGTTTCAAGTTATTTATAAGAGAAACATTTGTCAATCAAGGTGAATCAATTCCATGGTCATCTTGAGTGAAATAAAAAATACACGCTACTCATCCCCTAAGGGGGTTCAAAAGAACAAATACTAAAAGTATGAGACTTATTAACATTTCAGAAACTTTAAAATTAATTCATTTATTTATTTATTAAAAGAATTTACGGAAATAAATTATTGTGAAACTAAAAATCGATTTTATGCAATTTACATAAAATTTGGAATATAGTATTAACACGTGTCAATATGATATTCTTAAAATATTTTCGATTCTACCCCCAAGAAAAATAAATTAACTTTATTTGAAGAGAAAATATATATAAAATTGCGATTTCCACGCAGGCAACGTGGCGGGTGGGCAGCTAGTAGGTAAATTAAAATTACTGAGTGCTTGAAACGAGTTCTCGTGAAAGCTGAGTATCCAGTTACACCTGTGATGCATTTTAACGCTAACATACAGACATTGCACTAGACTCAGAAATACATAACTAATACTTATATAACGTTTTGTACTACTATAGCAGTACTTTATAGTACCTTATAATTTTATTTTAGTCAGTGTGTAAAAAAATTAAAAATATAATATACAACTTGTTTATCAAAGTCGTAACAATAGCTAGCTATACAGTAAACTTGAAAAATGGGCGAGGTCATCGTGGCGCAGTGGAAATTCGTCTGACTGCAAACAAGATAGGTTGTGGGTTTGATTCCCACTCAGAGGCATGTTTATATTTAAATTGTTTCCATTTCTACGCTCTGGTAAGACAAAGCGCGGCGTCGAGATGCGACACTAAACACGCAATGTACCGATTTCAGGCGGGAATTAGACAAGGGAGTGTCTTGACACTAGGTTCTCTCTCAATACCGTGCTTAATATTATAAGTTTGCTAATTAAATTTCGAAATTATACAGTACTTATTAAACGTATCAAAAACATTCTTCACAAAAAAATTACATTTCAGACCGGTTTTCTCAGCCAGTAAAACGAAGAAAAAAAAACTGCATTTTTTCTATTTATTTTAATCCAAATTTATTGCTATTGACTCAACTCATGTTTTTAAAATTATATATTTAAGATAATGGAGTTTGGATTTGAAACCACAATTATTCAAGAAGTTGTAAAAATGCTATAACGACGTGACCAGTCCTTTTCTGTGTCGACATAATGTATTTTTAAACAAATATATTTATATGTAGGTGCTATTAGCGTAGTTGCAATCCAAGCAGTTACCAAATTAAATTAATACTTAAAAAAAAGCAATAAAGTTTTTTAACATCGTTTTTAAAGTGTTAATCGCACACTTAGGTGTCGAAAATACATATTTAGAAAACGTATAATGCAGCGGGATTTGAACTCGCGCCTCTTAACGAGCCAAGAGGCGCGGGTTCAAATCCCGCAGCGTTCTAATTTTTATACGTTTTCTAAATATGTCTTTAGCAATAAAGTTATCTAATAATTTGATTTTATTAAAGATTTTTATTTTTTTTTCTTCTTTAAATATATTCAAAATGTTATTTGGTTTTAAAAGATTATGTAAATATTTATATTAATAATGATATTTTGTAAGCCATGCTTGGCTTAGTTCACCTTTAATTCACCTTCCTAAGTGGCAAGGTCGGTCGATCGATAGAATCCATTACCATCGAGAATTGCCTTATGTAAACAGTCACTTTGCTAATTAGAATTGTTTATTTATTAAAAATTTTAAGCTATTTATTATGAACAAAGTTAAAAATACGTTTTTGAAGTGAATGGTAGTATATAGTTATTTTATGTATATAGGTATAGGTTAGTTAAAATAATAATATGAAACCTGTTATATAATACTTATCAATAAATAATTAAATAAGATTTTAATTTGATAAGTACCTAAAAAGTAAAATTGTAACAGTTACTTAGTTTCATTAATTTCAATTTTTATCTAATGTTTATCTTACATAGTATAAGTAAAACAAAGTAAAAATTTAATGTTTATCTTACATAGTATAAGTAAAACAAAGTCACGTCCTAATATTCTAATAAAAACTATATTATAGTAGAGAAAAACCAAAACTTACAAAGATTTATTTCAAAAAGTATATTTTAAAATACGATTAGCTCGTAGATTACCTTACGAAATAAATTTAAAAAAACAATTGCACGTCTTAAAAATTTCCTACAAAAAAGTCCGCGATAGCATATGTCTCTCGCTTTAAGATAAAAATTGTTACTGTGATCAATTTTTATATTTTACATACTACAAAATAATTTGAATAACTATAAAATAAAAGGTATTTACGAAGCTATTTTAAACAATACTGTATTATTTTTTATACAATTAAATACGTTATATAGGATGTGCGTTAATGTAGATAAACACACTTTACAGCATGTTATTTAAATTAATATCTTAGAAGATATCAAGTTTTAAACTATGGGGACAGAGCGGCAGTCGCGCAGATGGGGGCCTAGAAAGTTTAGTTTGCTTTTTATAATGAGCAATGTAACAAAAAATACATTAAACATCTTCGGCGGTGCCACATCCAGTGAAGAATGCGCACTCTATTTATTACACAAGTTTTGAGTGATTTTATCAACAAACGCATGCCGCTACATAACTTGACAACCTGTGACTTCACTACATATTATAAAACAAAGCCCCCCCGCTCTGTCTGTCAGTTCAACAAGTACTTCACGAATTTTCGAATTAAATTTTTACCAAAAGTGATTCTTGAGGGAGGGAATTTCTTGAAATATAACAATAATTGTTCCACTGTAGGCCAAAAATTAAACTCATTGATAGCTTTCATAGACAACGGTGCCAAAATAATTTGAATTGAAACAAAACTATTAAATAAATAGGTATCTTTGTATTTAATATGTACAAAAAAATCTACCACGGATCACGGTATGTCTATCTTTTAAAACTACTTTGATACACCGATTCAAACTTTGTAGAAATACTAATAGAAAGATGAGGTAATCGTGAAGCCAATTAAACGGATATAATACTAATCTTTATCAAATTGAATATGGTAATTACTTAAATCATATCATCCACTATAAGTTAAAATAAACAATTTCATTAAATATCTTAAAGTCATTCCAAAATAAAAATGACCACGGGGGAAAAATAAAGAACTGGGCCGGGCTGTGTCGCTAGTTACAATAATAAACCTCCCGAAAAATGTGTCCGTCCTGTAGACGTAGCTAATTCATAAAGTTCGTCCGCTTATTAAACTACAAGAAATAAAAAGTTAGATGTCTCTTCACATATCTCTTTTACGGGATAAATGAGAGACAAATTAAATAAAGAGAAAAATAAATTATGTACTGTCAAAGTATGAATGCTTAAACTCACATGTAAATAAAAATGCGAGATGAAATTTAGTATTGGCTAAAAGATATTTAATTAAATATAATTAATTTTTTATTAAAAAATTATCTCAGACCTTTGAAACCTTATTTTATTTTAAGTAAAATATGAAAGAAAAAGTACGTATAAAGAAAAGGCGAGCACAAAAGCGGCATTAAGATGTCACCGGCCGCAAAATTAGGTTTTACTAAGTAAGGGGTTCAGACGAGTTCGTGAATGTCAAACCCAGATAGGCTGTTAAAAGACTTTTATTTTCTCTGTGCAGAATTTAGTTGTAATATTTTTTCTTCATTAAAAAAATACATTATTTGTATTTTTATACAATTTTTTATAGCAAAGCAGAGCCTAGTATCAAGACACCAGTTGTCTTGCCACTAGAGTGGTGAAATAGAAAATAATTTAATAGTCATTCAACTGAGTGGGAATCAAACCCACAATTAACCATACAGCATTTTCTTCTAGCAAACTCAAATGTCAACAAAAAAATTCTACATATTTATAATTTATATTTTTCGCATTTATAATGTTTAAATGCAAAGTAATGACTGCAATTATTAATTATTATTAATGCACCTTTCATATTACATTGGAATTTATATATATGTACCCACAATTCAGGTGTTATTGTAAATGATTAAATAAAACTTTGCAACTGTAATTTATTATTTATTGCATAATCATATTCCCATCAAACAAAGAAGAATTTAACAAAAAACCAAAAAGAAGGCAATATGTTCTAAAAGTAATGTAATACAAATAAAGCTAACAAGTGCACTAGTTTTAAATATAATTAATTCTTAATTAACATATCAATTGTTTTTTTTATTTAAAATGTCTAGGAAAAATATTGTCTTACTTTTTCAGTCACATAAGACCTAATTTTCAATATACTCACAGTCTACAGTTTTTATTTTTTTTTTAACTTTTCCATATTGTTAATATGACAAACATTTATCTATTGCATAAAAAAACTTTGAAATCATAAAGGTGTCCCACATACTTATTACAAAAACAAGATGTGCTAGATTAGAAAAGCCCTCATCACTTGAAACAATTCTCATTATCATCTAATACTAAATTTATGTTAGCCAATATCTTAAAATAGTGTATTTATGAGTTCAGAGCTCAGATAATTTATTTACAAATATTATTTTTCATTTTCAATCTCATAAAATATTTATATTATATGAACACTTACAACAATTTAGAATATACTTTTTATTATGTCTAATACATAACACAATACAATAGTTTGTTAATGTTATCCATACCGTACAAGTTGTTACTATAAATCCATATGTTACCGTATAACCCCATAGTATAGAAAATCTTAAGAAATTCCACTGCAGCTAAGATTTACCAATTTCTGGTTGTGTCATCATAATTAATTCATTTCAAACATAAACTTCAGTGTAACCTAGATATTACCTCTGAGAGATATGGTAAATGTTGATTATGTGAAGTAAGAAATAATTGAGAATTCCACCATTAAAATTGGCAAATATTGTACTTGGCAAATCATAAGATATTCCACAGTATGGGCTTTCACAGTAACACATAATTTAAGTTGAAATAAATAGACTATAAAGATACTTTTCTGTTGTTTATCTCACAGTTGGAATGTATTACTGTTCATATGTATTCAAATACAGCTAGTTTAATTTTATTTACATAGAAATAATGTGTAACAAATATAAAGAAAATAATGATTCATGAGATTCAAACATGTAAAATATTAAAAAAATATCAGTTAACTATCAATTATAACAAATCATATAAACTGTTAATAATAACTTAAATTATTGATAACCATTGTTCAGATTTGGAAAGTTTAAATAGTAAAAGTAAAGATGGTGTGACCCACATGTTGAATATAAAACCACTTAAGTAAATTAAGTACATTTTATAAGATAAGTAGCTAGAAGAAATAAAGCAGAGAATTTATATTGATTTTAAAATATTAGGTTTTTTTGGATTTAAGGTAATTTCAAATATAGAGATTAACTAGTTTTATTATCTAAAGCAGCTAAAATAAATAAAGAAGATAGTTTAAATAAAAAGAAATCTAGACTCCATACTCCCATTTATTAACAATTTTTGATTTGATTAGTTGCAAATATCATTAACAGCCTCACTGCAATAAACCAATATGCTGATTTTGTAAAAACTTAGAAAATTGTGTTAGATTTACTTGTTAAAAAAATATACAATGAAACTATTAAATGTTGTATCCTACTTAAAATTATCTATGGTCTACTATCACATTTGGTAGGGGCGAGGCTAGAATGCAATGGAGGAGGGGGGCATGGAGCATTCCCCAACTGTAACACGATATGAAGCTAGCTCACTAATACCATGATAGTGGACAAATGCTGCCACTATAACAAGAACATGGAAAATTTGATGAGACTGGAACCAAATGTCACACTTACCTGGAAACCAACGTTCAGGCACTCTCAGAGCATAAAACATGGCCCCTAATATGTATAGCAAACCCATTAGAACTAGCCAAAAGAGAGAAGTCATACTGACTTGACTAAACCAACCTTCAGTAATGCCATAATGTATGGCAGGCACAACACCAGATAGTCCAAATCCCATGAACACTCCGGCTCTCAGTGGACGGAGGTGAGGCTCTGAGAATCTATCCCAAAGTGAAACAATTATTGATAATATTCCTAGCACAACCACTACAGATAAGTAAATTATTTTCGGCCTATAATGGCAGTAAAAACTGTAATACAGCCAAGGAACAAATGACCCCATAATAAGTAGAGCAATGCCACAATAATCCAGCTTAGAAAATAGTTTACCCACCATTTCAGAATGGCAGTACAATGTGTGGTATGCGAATGAAAATCCAAGACACACGATAGCGCCTACAAAAAACACTCCAAAGATCATTTTTTCTTGCATTTGTATTTCAATAGATGGGCGAGTTAAGAAGTAGATAGCGACTCCTATAAATGCGACGCAACCAAGCAGATGGGTCCAAATGTTGCCAGTTTCTGTATGGATGCGAAATATGGAGGCAAAGCAGGCGCTAAAAGACGGAAGCGGGGGCCTATGGCCTTTGTGTAAGTAATCGTTGTCTTGCAGCCAACGCGGCAGATGTCTGAAGTGGCACACGTTCCACGATGCTTCCCATACTTTTCGTACGAATTCCTCTGCTTGCTCCGCTGCATTGTGTGCCAACGCACCGAGGTCTATTTCGTCAGACAACACACCAGCTTTCAACACTTCAGCCATTTCTGCATCAAGTAAATGTTGATCTTCTGGGGTAGAAGGTAGTGGACACCCCTCCTCTTCTTCTGCGAGCACCTCGTCGAGTTCGTCGATTTGAGAAGCCAAACTCTCGGCCTCTGGGTCCCATCCTTGCCGACGTCGGAGCCCGTCCGACGATGCACTTTGGGACCCTGTGTCAGAGTCAACTTCCCACATTTTGTGTATATATCGTTACGCAACTATACGAGTGTAACAACCATCCGAGAGATACGACCTTCGTTTACAGGTTGACTACAGTTAGTCGCGTTTCACAAGAAATCCAGTTACGTCACGAAATGGAAACACAAAACACACGCTACTTTATTCTTTTGTTCACAATTGTCTTGGTTCTAATAAGAAATATTTATTTTAATTTTCTTTGTAAAAAGCGGAATTATAAAATACTAAGTCTAAAACGTTGCGATGCACTGATCAAACACCAATCAATTTAGAACAGCTGCAAAGAACTGTCGGATTGTCGAAAGAAACCATTCTCCATGTTATTTTAGAGATATATCTATCTCGCTCACACTAATACGAGAACGCGTGTTTCCTTGCAAATGGTATTAAAGTATATCGTTGCATAGTGATGTGCAAATAAAAAGAAATAATTTTCGATTTTTTTCTACATTAAATATATAACTATAATTATAAAATTCTGCAGGTATGACTAGATATTTAAACACAAAGGAATATTTTATATGGATAGCGATCCATAGTTTACTTAAAAGAGTCAAACCGCGCTCAAGTTATATAGAATAGTAATAAGACAATTAAACTCGATAAATTTTGTATTAAGCTATATTTAGTATGGCCAACACTACACAATTACAACGTCACAAATTATACTCCCTACCATACCGGAACTCTACCCTGATTGGTCAATAAATGTTACGTCAATATAACATTTGACAAAGACTAAAGCCGTATAACCTAAAAATAATACCGAAAATATGTGAAACATAGCTTTATAGATTAACTTTTATATCAATATATTTCCACTTACTTTTTGAACATGATGAAACCTTTTGATGCACACTTTTTAACTTAAAAGATTTTACTGAAGATAAGAAATCACAGTCCCAAAGTTTGATCAGAATTGTCAAAATATTAAATATACTAGGTACAAATTTTAACCAATCAAGTCCTTGCTTTAACTTTCCTTTTATTGGCTAAAATATTACTCAACAACTTGTTCTACAGATAGAGCAAATATTTTTCTTTGTTGTCATATCAACAGATAAGATAAATTTGAATACTAAGATATATATATGTATTCCAATATTGAAAAATAACAAATTAATATTTAATGCATATTTCCACATACGAAGTATTTATCAAATATAAAATATTTTAAGAAAATTCTTTAAAGTTGGAAACTTACATCTTTACAAATAATTACAAATTTAAAATAAAAAATTTAATTTAATAAATAAGTCGTAACTTATAGGTTAGATATAAAATATTATTTAAATTTAAAACTGTTACCATAGCTTACATGTTCTTTTTGACAGACTGTGAGGGAAATAGTTAATAAGGTCATTCTGTAATCTGTGGTGCAGGTAAGTTTTGAAAAGGGATGCCATAGGATAAAGAATCGATTCCTTCGGTTCTTAGAAATTTCGACTCTCAGAATCGATTAATAAATGTCAAGAATCGATTGTTGTAAAGAAAACGATTCTGAGTAAAATAACAATTTAAAAGATATATTAATTTTCTTTTTTGTTATTTTGTGGAAATATTAACATAAGTGGGTCAATGAAACTAAGTTATATCCTTGATCTTAAAGAATCGATTTAGGGCCTAAGAATCTATTCTTTGTGGATTCTGATAACCCGGAATCAAAATAATCGAAATTTTATACCACAGAATCGATATCGAATTGCATCCCTAGTTTTGAATTAGTGACATCTTCCTGACCTGACCACATGGGCTTATTCGTTGCTATTAATTAATAATCCTTAACTAATATTTATGTGCTAGTAATTAAAATATTATTTTTATAATGTCTAATTTGTTAGAGGTATTAGTGACTTGTGATTCAAATAACACGTTATGGACATGCAGTATTTGGGATCACTACACTGGTACCAACTTGATGACATATAAAGGAGGTGGAACAGCCGAAACACAAACACTTTCTTTTATTGGCAGTGACTATTTAGCAGCAGTTGAAAAGACAAAGCCAGTGTTACACATATGGCCGCTCAATTCACAACAGACAGTACAGGGAATGCGTTTTATACTACCCGGTAAAGCCAGTTCATTTACTGTAACTCCAGATGGATCGTATTGTGTAGCCGGAATCGATGAGAAAATTTATCTATGGCAAGTTGCATCAGGTAATTTGCTCACAATAATCAATAGACATTATCAGAAGGTAAATATATTAAAATTCACCAGTGATGGAAGGTTTTTTGTATCAGCCGCTGAAGATGGAATGGTCATGGTTTGGTCCCTAGCTACAGTTGCTGCTAATCCTGAAGTGGAGCTTGTTACTCAAACCACTGCAGGACAACATGATCCTGTTTATATATTTGCAGACCATTCTTTACCTGTAACTGATATGCATATAAGTAAAACAGGAATGCATGGAAGACTATTTACAGTTTCTAGTGACAGATCTTGTAAAATGTATGATATGACATGCGGTGAAATGCTTTTGAATTTGATATTTGATGAGCCATTGTCATCATTTACTTTAGATGTTTTGGAATTGAATGCCTTTGTTGGATCCACAGAAGGAAAAATATACAAATTTAGCCTAACAAATGTACCTAGAAATAGAGATATACATATAAACAATGAAGGGAACCTTGATATTTTCTCTTCTCATACAAAAGCAGTTACTTGTCTTTCTGTCTCACTCAATGGTGAATTATTGATGTCTGGGTCAAATGATGAACAAGTTATTTTGTGGCACATTGCAAGCCGACAACCAGTCAGATTTCTTAGACATAAGGGAGCAATCACTAATGCTTTTTTCACTCTTAATTACAATGCAATTTATAAGCAAGAATTTAATCCACACATAATTCTTCATAGCTTAGATAGGACTTTGGAACATAACAGTGATGATGTAAATGAATTAGATATCTTAATAAACAAAAAGACCAAATTCTGGCCACAGATTGAAGATAATGAAGAAAGAACTTCAGAAATTTGTGTTTCAAAAGAAATAAATGCTGTGGATAGTGCAAGTGAAGCTGAATTAAGAGAAGAGTTAAACAAAATGAAAAAAATAAATGCTAATCTTTATTCAATATCGATTCAAAAGGTTCTAGATTCTGTAACTAGTGACAATAAGAAAAAGAAAAAAAATAAAAAGAAAATAAGTTGACCTAATACTTAATTAAATGTTTTATTTGTACCTATATTAATAATTTACATAAAACTGCTAAAGTTTACTAATTGTTGCCATATCTCTTATATCATGCTCTAAAAATATATAAATGATAATTAAAAGATATGAAAGAATATTTTTTAGGGTATGCTATTTATAACAATATAAATAAATTGTTATGCTTTGTTCTTGAATGTGGGTGCTTTAAAATAATTTTAGTTTAGTTTTGTGTTAAATAAATTTGCAGTGTAAAAAATATTGAGATTTTTAATATGATTGGTGATACAATAATTACTAAATCTAAGTGGCAACCCAAAACTTATAATTTGGTTAATTATATGTTATATGAAAAATGTTTCTGTAACTGGAGGTTATTAAAGTAGGTATGTAATTGTTACAAAACCAGCTATATTCTATAATATAGCTGGTAAAGGTAAAGGTCTACACTAGATCATAGATATTCCAATGGATATCTATGATCTAGTGTACACCTTTATAAAACAAAACTCATTGTGTAAAACCATTAAATATAAATTTGTACTAATTTTAATTGTTTTATTTGTATATATAATAATATAAAACCTATTAAGTTTTATATTTAGCTTTACAATTCATCTATCACCAAAAGGATACGGTAGTATAGGTCAAACCTATACTTTGTATCCTAAGTCTAAAAAATATAATGTTATATTTATCTTAACAACGCTGTTTGCTATTTAAAAAAATAAGTAAAAATCATATAAAGTATCTCTTTATGTATATAATAATATTCATTTATCTGTGCATACGTCATAACGTCAGGCTAAACGTCAACTGCGTCACCGCATCGTTCGACTTGTTTCAATTTTCAGTTTGAATACCTCAAATATTTTTGTTGTGTATTTAAGTTCACACTATGTGGTAAAATAGTAAAAGATATTGCATTTATTTCTTTTTGAATATGAATTTATGACAGTGCTTACTGGAAGGTATATATAATAGTCGCGTAAAAATAAACGTTGCGGCCGTTTGCGTCACAAACAAAACAAATTTTTTTGTTTACCATTTTCAGCTACAAGGCGAAATGTCGAAAGCAGTGCTTATGCCCGAATGTAACAAGGATGTTGGGGGAATAAAAGAAGACATATGTATCTCTCCAAATGAAAAAAAAGATGGGATGATTGGCTTGTTTAGTAGATTTTTGAGATTCGATTCTCTGAAGAAGTCCTCTCCAGAAAGTCCGACTGCTACAGACCCTGCGACAACTTATTATGGAGTTTATATACCTTGTGAAATTATAAAAGGTCCTGATGAAAGTAGGTAAAAGTTTGTGTAAATAAATATTTGTTAAAAATTATATTTGTTCAAATACAGGTCAATGTTGATCATTCTCTTTTTCTTATTATCATAAGATAATTTATTTTTGGTAGTCATATTTTATACTAAAACAATACATATATAAAATGAAATGAATAGCATTTCTTTATTAAATTTCACATTTCAACCCAGAGTTATCCAGACACTATAATTCCAATTAATATTACAGAGTCACTTCATGTGTATGAAAATAAAGCAGAAGCTTTAGATTTAGTTCGCCGGTACAAGTCATCTAGGTTTAAGGCATTTAGGAATTACCAGGATGCCCTCTCCTTTGCCCTTAGAGGGGCAGAACCTATTGAAACTCATGATGGAAATGGAAATAGTAAGTTAACATGTTTTCTAGTCATTTTCTGCAATTGTAGAAAAAATATACAGAAAAATTCCCTATTGGATGTCATGAAATGATATGTGAAATAGGTTATTACAAAATTAATAAGCAATTTGTTTTAATTAAATGAATTAAGACACTAGTAAATCATGTTGGTCTATTTACAATATTTATATATCATGCATATATCAAGAGAAATAAATTAGAGTAAAATACTATGAATTTTACTTGACACTTGAACTTAGTCATATATATATAGATATATATAGATAGATATATACAAGTATATTATAAATACATATATTTTTTACATAGAGATATCAATATTATTGATATCTATTGATAAAAAAATAAATAATAGTGCTATCTGCAAAATCATGTGTGATTATCATATTATTGCTTGCTCTTTTTATTAACATTCTTTAATGAGTTTTTAATGAAATAATCAATGTTAATGAGTACCAGTTATATGACTGTATCTGTCTAATTATTTGATATACATAGTATGAAAATAATGTCAAGGTCTGACACCATCTAATTGCATGGATATGAATACAAATTCTATTTAAATTATTTTCTTGAAATTTTTGAAACAATTGGAGAAAGTGAAGAAATGAGCCACTAAACTTACTTCACCCTGCATCACAAATCTTTAAAATAGTAATAGACAAAAAATCTACCAACAAACTGCCACTATATGAGTATTGCCTAGTTAGAAAAAATATTTTCTAAACTTTGTATTATATCAACACAATCACACTGTTATTGTAGAAAACTCCTTTGTTTTGTTGAGATCAACAGCCTCATATCTAACTCTTTACGATATTTTGAGTTGACATATATTCTTATCACAAGAGGAACTGATTGCTAAACGACGTGTATCTATTTATCTTTGGTTTATTATAATAAAACTACAAGGCTATATATATATATCAATCAGTTAACAATATATATATATATATATATATAGATCTTATATCAATCAATTATTTTAAGTATTTATATATATAAATACTTAAACAGTATAAAAAAATATGAATAGTAAATTATTATTTAAAAAAGAAATCTATTTCACACTGTTATACTTCTACACTGTGCAGCGTCCACTATATGCGAAGGTTGTGAGTTCGATCCCACTCGGTGGAATGATTATATTTAAATTATATTCATTTCTCCACTGGTGACAAGACAAAGCGCAGTGTTGGGTTCTGCCACGCTCAACATGCAATGTCTCAGATTCGGGAGGAAAGTGGAGGATGAAGTGTCTTGACACTAGATTCTGGCAAAAAGCATGAAATTGAAGAAACAAATTCTACATGTGTAAAAAATTTAGAATGGTTGTAACTGTAACATGTATATTGATACTGATTATAAAATAAAATGCATTTGTATTTAAATTATTACCTTCAAAACCGTGTAAATTGCAGAATATAAAACTAATTAAACAAGTATAGTATATATTCGTCTTAAAGACATGGTTCAGGAATTGAACCCGGTATTCGAGTGGAAAAATCGAGAACTTGTGAGCCAACCACTGAACTAAGAAACCAAAAATTATAATTATTATTTTCCATATTAATAAACAGCGTGATAGCGTTTAGCGTATTGTTAAAGTTATAAGAGAACAATCCAGTATTAACGAATAATTTAATTATATCTCGAAGAGCATTGACTTTAGCCATTTACATCGAACATTTATAGACATGCGTGCGAAGTACTAGTAATATCCAATTAGAGACAGAATGAGGTCACGTCGTGAATAATTCGCGTTGTATTGACACCTGTATTGCTTGCTATAATTATAGAAACTTGCTGAACAATTCAATAATAATTATTATTTATTAATGAAATCCTATTATGTGAGAAATATTAATTTGTTTTTAATATATAATTGAACAGACCTATTCATTTGTAATGTATCAATTTGAATTTCGTGAGAGAGAAAATTTCCATAGCCATTATATATATATATATATATATATATATATATATATATTCTAGGTTGTCTCGCAAAATGCAAGGATTTTTTTTCACCTTATATATCACAATCCAGTTCTATAATTATTATATATTTATTTCTATTTTTTCGAGTTAAATGTGTTGAAGCCACAATTATTGCCTTTCACGTTTTTGTCCCGCATTAAATCTAGTGTCAAGACACTCCTTTCTTCACTTTCCGCCCACAATCGAGACATTGTGTGTTGGGTAGCGAAACTCAACGCTGCGCTTTGTCTTAAGTACAGGAGTGGAGAATTGAAAATATTTTTTGTGTCTTTATGAGAATCGAACCCACAATAATCGCGTGTACTGTCAAACACTGTCACACTGGACCTTGATATATCGCACTATACCATATAATAATTTAATTTCTTTTTCTATTTCCTCTATATGGAAATGGTGAAGCCACAATTATTGCGTAAAGATCTAACTTTTTTTGTTTCTTTTTAGTATTACATTATATTAGTGGTAAATTGTATGACGTTCAAAAAATTAAGCATATAACTTCTTATTTTAAATAAAATTATTTGACTTTGACTACTACTACTAATCCTACACATAATACTAAATGATGTAGATAAGTATTTATTTATGTTCTTAAACGCATTTTTTTTAGTTATTATAATATTTTGGATTAAAATTAATGTAGTGTAAACAATAAGTACTTATACCTAAATTAAAAGTTATTTCTCATCCCAACAGCCCTAGTAGGAGAAAAGCCGTATCCGTTCAAGGCACCAACGCCACAAGACATGGTAGCGCTACGTAAAGCCATAGAAGCGGGTCTCACCACCACAGTGCAAGATCGCGTGTGGGATAACCCACGATACCTCGTTAGCAGTGGAAACACGCCGGCTATTGTGCAAGTAAGTTATATGTGAAGGGGGCTCAGAATAAAAGTATTAAATACTTTTTTTGACTTTAATATTCCGCCTTCTACAATGTCTGAGACACGACTGACCAACAATTTCAAATACTTATGAAGTATATACTAAAAATTATTTAAAGTAACAAAGGGTAGATAGCGAACAAATATGTCAGTAACTAATAACCAACAAGTATGGTCGTAATACCATAGGCAATATTTATGCAATTATAAATATAAACTAAAACATATGTAATTGAAGTTAAAATTTACATACAATTATAACTCAATTAATTTTTTTTAAAAAAGCATTGCTTTTTCCTAGACAAAGACAAGTTACTTTTAACCGTTATTAGCTTCCCGCCAAAGATCAAGACATTATATATTACAAATATAATCACTCCCTCAAGTAAATTGAACCCAAAAACATTACCAGTATGCCACATTTGCTTTAGAAGTTTCTAGGAAGTAAAAAAAAAAAAGAAATTCGCGATGCAGTAGCCGTTTGATTAAATAATTTCACATTGTTATTATGGCGACAGTGTGTTTATTTAATTTGGCATGACTTCGAGTTCTAATGCCAATAAGATTTTATTATGAGTATCTCGCTTAACGACTACGATACATCTTTACACATCTACGTAACGCGGGGTTGGCAAAGAAAAACGTATAGTGATATGACTCCAATGTCCGCTTTATGCCAATATAGAGATATAGCGTTGTTAAGATGACAAACATTCATGTGGAAATCGAACCTAATACTATTGTAAAAACAGTCATACACTTAGAAAATGCACCAAGACCATGTTTTATAGAATAGCCTATATTTGAAAAGAGCAATTGCGGAGTTTGTTGCCGTGTCTTCTCAGCAGAACTGCCTTCTGGAGCTGGTGGCAGCCTAAATCATTATAACTATAACCATTCTTCAGAATGGTAATCAAACCCACAACCAATCGCGTTTACAGTCAGACGCTGTTCCACTGCGCCAAGATTATCTCGTGAGATTGTTCTTTTTTTTTTATCAGGAAGGCGCACGATATAATGCTCTTCATGTAGCAGCTAAGGCTCTGAACGCTGAAATCTGTAATCTTCTACTCAATACTGTTGGTAACCCGGCGTTTATTCAGGCTTTATATGGAATGGATGCCAACCCGGAGTCTTGTAAGGTATTAAAAAAAAATAGTTTCACACGTATTCTCCATATTGTAGTATAAGCAGTGACAATTTAGTGTTAAAACACTCTGTTCTCCGCTTATCTTCTAAATATTTTTTTTACCGCAATTTAAGTTCAACCCACAACCTTCGCCTTTACAGCCATGATTGCATAGCAAAAAATAAGATATTTCACATTTTAAAAGCGTTATTGACTCTCTTAGGATGTATATAAATTTTGATTGTAGCGGGACTCGAACCCGCGTCTCATGGAAACCGTCCAAGCTCTCTGACCGGTAAGGTCTATCCGGTGTAACTTATTTTTATTGTTAGCATCTATCTCTGTAGAATGATTTTTTACAGATAAACAGAAAAGAAAATTAGAAATCATTGGTCTGGGTTCTATTGATAAATGCTACCCAATAATATTTTTTCTCATATATCTTTCTAGTACAGACAGCGATTAGTTACCTTTTTAAAATATGTATAGATATGTATAGATTTTAACATTTATAAAATTTTCATACTTAGGGTTATGGAAATCAAATTCATTTCTTAAGGTAAAAGTTTTTTTTTTCAGGAATTTGCATCGATTCTAGTGGATAGGTATCTCAATACACCAGATAAAGGACTCAACGAGACACCCCTACATTTTGCTGCGAAATTTGGTGCAGAACATGTGGTCGATGTTCTAACTTCCTTCCCGCAGTGTAATAAAAATGCCAAGAACAAACATGGAGAATTACCTAAAGATGTAAGAAATTAATTTAAATATTTTAAAAGTTATATTCATATATTTTACTTTGGATATCAAGTACATATTAAGAAAACATAAAATGTTTTCTAAAATTTCCAAGCTCCAAGTCCAAGCTCTATGGCCGTTGAGCCATACAATCTATCCAACCGCATCGAAATTCTTATATGTGTATTACAAGTTCTCTTTGTTCATTTTGTCGACTAAAAATTATATATTTTTTAAATATAAATTATTCGTCCATGGTAGGATCGAACCCATGACCATATCGTGTACACTCAGACAAAGCTCCACTGCGCCACAGTCTATACATATTGATATATATATGTTCGTACATTTTCTTTCAGATAATCTGTAGTAGAGCACCCGCCACGCCGTCCGAAGTGAGCGCCCACATATCCAAAATGCTGCTGGAGCGCTACTACGTGCCGGTCCTGCACAGCGAGGACGACAGCGCCGCGCCCACCATTGGCAGACCCTTCACACCCGCTGAGCCGCCTGTTAGTATGGAGTGAATAGACACTTATGTTTCTTTAGAACCCATTTAAGAGGCAATTTATATCTAAATGTTTAATGTGTGAGTGCGTTATTGCAGTTTTTGAGTTGAGTAAATAAGTTTTTCTAGTACATATATAATCATGATTTTTTTAAGTTATACGTCCATTTACTTTTCCATTTGATAATATTCCGTGCTGATTTGCAAAATTAAATTATGTTGCGTTCTAATTTAGTGCTACATTTTTTTTTAATTCTAGAAAAATATGTTACAGCTAGCTAATGCTTTTTTCCACATATCAGAGAGAATCGAGGTATTAATTGTTGAGTGGCGGAACTCAACGCCGCGTTTTGTCTTAGCTATCAGAGCAGAGAAATTAAAATATTTTAAATATGTATCTAGTGCGAATCGCACCCACAACCAATCGCAAATTTGAACCCGCGCCTCTTGAAAACTGTTCAAGTGCTCTGACCGCCAAGCCATGCGTTCTACATCCAGTTGCGTCGAAATTCTTATACGCTTATTACAACTTACATTTGTTGTTAGCATTTCTGTAGAGAGATTTTTACAAATTTCTACCCAAAAATTATTCTACGAACAATCGTTTGGCAAGAGAGAATGCTATTGATTAAATATTTTTAACATTTTTCTAAATATGTCTTTTTCAATTTCCTAACTGTGCGATTAACACTTTAAAAAATGTTAAAAAATCCTATATCATCATTATTATTATTATTAGTTTAATTAAATCGTAGAAAAAACTATATCCATTCACCTGAAAGGTTTTTGAAACAAGAATTAGATATGCACGCAGAATAAAAATTATGTTTAATATATTCTCAAAAATCATAAAGAGTTGTATGTATTTTTATTTTATGACAATCAAAATGATTAATTTGTCACTTATATGACAATTTAATTTTGTTCTTTAACATATAAAAAAGTGACAGGTTCACACTTATCCTGCATGGCCAGGTAGGAAGAGATAACATAGTGTTGAGGCACTCCGTTCTCCGCTTTTCGCTTAAATATATGTAATTGACATAAAAAAATGTCGACAGGTATTGAACCAAGACCCTCTATCACCTCGCTACGAGATCCGCGCTTTCGCCGGTCCCATGCCAGCGCGAGATGCTGACAAATTCCGGCGGCGCTGGAAGACGCCCCCGAGGGCCCCCAGAACCCCCACCCCGGCCCCCACCCCCACCTCCACTGCCTCGGCGTGTTCCCCCTTCCGGTTGCGGGATCTTAGCAAAGGGTTGGAGGCCGTTGGAAGGTGAGTGTATCATATTTGACAGGCAATAAACTGGAGGTCTCTTATAGCTTCGTTGACAAAAGATACTGATGCTGTTATCGATATTTTTTTCATCAATGACTTTTGAGGAATTTGATTATCATTATATTAGTAAACTAGTGACCTGCTCGCGGCTTCGCCTGCGTAAAGAACATGACTACACTGTTTCGTTCTTCGGCCCGTCCGCGTTCTCACTTAAATCATAAACTTGACTTAAATTTATAATTTATATGGTTGTAACTTTTTTGTTTATCACTTGACTGACGGGGAAAATACTAAGCTTATATATGCCTGTATAGTCTAGCATTTTGATGTTTTTTTTTAAATTTATTTATCAAAGTTATTGTTTGCATCACCAGCAGACAACTTATCTCTTTTTTTTTGTATGATAGTGGCATCGTGGAACAGTAGTGAAATGGAAAATAATGTAATATTTATATTTTCATAGACGGGATTTTCACGTGTTGGTAACATATAATGTCATAGTCTTCCACATCAGACGATTGTAATTTTTTCAGCTTCACTTTTTTCTCTCGGCAAAAAGAATATGTTCACAACATCTCTTTTTTGTGCTCAACGCGCATATTTGTATTGATCTTTCCAATATAACACCGGAGAGAAAAAAATAAAACTATACAACCAATATACGACCAATTGAAATGAAATAAACACTAACTGTTAAGAGTACACGACTTTTCCCGCATAGCAGAGAGAACTCTTAGTGTCAAGGCACTTCGTTCTCCACTTTCTGCCCGTTTTATTAGCCATAAGTGTTTTTTTTTTTACAGAAACCTAGCAGAAGAAATGGATGTTGGATGGAAAGAATACTGGCCGTTTTTAGAAACTTTCACAGACTTACGGTCTTTAGAAGGACTCGCCCTATTGGAAACCTATTTAAAAACAAAATATGAAACAGCTTATTCTTTGACACAAAATGACAGCTTGAACCAAACACAAGCTGAAGAGCTAAACCTTTCAAGAATAAGTTTAGGCAATCTTAGTCAAAGTCCTATTCAAGAGCTAAGTCCAATATCAGAACTATGTGTTGCAATGAAAACTTGCAAAATAACGGATAAGTCCCATTGGCGCAAAACAGATCCTATAAGACAAAGAATGTGTAGACAACCTACAGCGAAACCCCTTATACCTAATGGTGATACAAGCCCAGTACAAACTAATCATACGGTTAATCAATTGCTATGTATAGAAAGGACCTGTCAAGTATTCGCAAAGAGAATAGCTGATGCTTTAATATTTTCCCTGTCAACGGAGCCGGAAGTCGCCGGGGAGTCGTTAAAATCTGAGGCAAAACATCTCCAGCACACAATTTATACGTACATGGACGATGAAAGGTTTAAAGATATTAATTTTTCCCTTATACATTCTCGTCTCGCCCAACTGGTTGTTTTCAAACTGAAGCAACAGACAAAAGAACTGGATGATATCAACAATTTAGTGGAGTTTCTGGTGAAATTGCGGTGTCCCAATGATGATATATTCAGTTCTGATGATGAAAGGAAACCTTTTACCTATAGGACGAATAGATTGAGGATCAATCATGTTATAGATGGACATGTGAGATGTCTATCGAGTTTCATCTGTGAGGAGTTGACGGAAGCTGATGTGATGAAGGGTCCGGCGGTCTCCGAAGTGGAGTGTCGGGAGATTTGGGAGAAAGCTGGGAAATGTCGATGTGATTGGAAGGTGGAAGTGTTCGAAAGGAATAGCAAGAAAAACGCGTCGTTCAGAAAGAACAGGTCCATGTTGTCTACGAGTCCGAAAAGTGAAAGTTTTATTAGACGTCTCACGTTTGAACATGATATTGGTATGTATGGTTTTGATTTTTTTATTATCTTTTTGTTTTGCTTTAATAGAATATGTTGTGCATTGGTTTGGATATAGCAGGTTAAAAGTTTTATTAGATATTTAGTAGTAGTTTTCAAGACATTAAGATACTTCATTAAAGTCTGTCTGAATCATTTGTCTCACAGAAAGAAACTATTGCATGGGCATTTTAGCGTTCCACGTGACGTTCAATGCCGTCGAAAATTTACACCCGTATCCGTATCTGATTAGAATATAATAATTTCATACCAAATCCCTATCCTTACAAGGATGACCATGATAACTTTATGCGTGTTCCTTTTAATTATTTATTTAATTATAATATTATCATATATATTTTTATACGTTAAACTGTTATTCACAAACTTAGTATTCAACATAGACCAGTCTAGAATAGATAGAGAAGTTTAAAATTTTATATATATATTTGGTAAAATGAACCAGGCATATATGCTATAGCTATTTTGTTTTGCTTGTACGACAGGGGACGGCAAATGTCAGGCGAGTGCGGAGAAGCCGGTGAGCTCCAACTCCCCGGCGGGGGACGGCGCGCCCGCGCTCTACAGCCTCGACGTCGCCAAGTGCTTGGTACTTGACGCTGAGGTAACATTATTTAAATACACTTTACATTATTTACATTTGGTAACACTTTTTTAATAAATTTTCTTGTGTATATGTGTCAATATAAATTGTAATAAGCGTATAAGAATTTCGTCATAGCCGGATGTAGAACGCATAGCTTAGCGGTCAGAGTGCTCGGACGATTTCCAAGAGGTGCGGGTTTGAATCTCTCTGCGTTCAAATTTTTATACGTTTTCTAAAAATATGTTTTTCAATTTTATAATTGTGTGATTATCACTTTTAATAATGTTAAAAATAGACAAAAAGGAATTCCAAAAATGTATATCAAATTAAATCTTTTAAGTTTTACAAAAATATTTTACTAACAAAGACCAAGATAACATCTTTATTTGAACTACCACTACATAGAGGCGATGGGTTGTGGGTTCGTGCGTACGTGAGCGCGGTACTTATTTTGAGTTGTCATTTTTTTAATATATATATTACAGATATCAGAAGACGACTCAGCGGGTTCTGGTGACGAAGAGAGTTATCACACCGCGTCGGAACACTCTGGCAGTGACGCGGATTGTGATATGCAAGACGCTAGTGACAGAGCACTCACTGAACCTTTCATATATGGGTGAGTTTTATAACTTCAAGCTTTTTATCCAACGGAGAAACTGGTGTCTATATATTCCGTTCTCCGCTTTCCGTCTGAATTGGAGACGAATTTCTAATTAAAGTGATATGAATAATTAATTAAAAAATATATATATGGTATTGTTTTTTAAAAGTGGCGTTATGTTACATTAGATATCTGTACCTATTTTTCGATTCGCTAATACTTTTTTTTGTAATATTAAAAGTAAACGTGTGTAATACTAAAAGGACATTTTTTTTTTTTATTTTTATTTTATACATTAAGTAATATAGTCATTATTTTATGTTCAGTATTTTTTTTGTCATTTTTTGTCTACATTTTGTACACAATAAAAAAAAGTTACGCCTTGAAGTCAATATTGTGAAGTTGAAGTCAAGTTTGCATTATCTAAATTTAATATTTTACAGCTTTTTTTTTTTTTTATTAGTGTCAAGACACTCCGTTCTTCACTTTCCGGCCTAAATTAAAACTGTAGGTGTTGATTTGTGGAACTTAACACCGCACTTTGTGTATCGGAGCGAAGGAATGAAAATACTTTAAATATAATCTTTCCCCCGAGTGATAATCCAACCCACGACCAATCGCGTTTACAGTGAGACCCATTTCCATTGCGCCACGATTGATTTGTACATAATATTAAATCTTACATATATGAAACATTTAATATTTTCATATGAAACGTTTTAAGGGAGGAGCCGTCAAAAATGGACCGGCTAGTGTACGACGCTATAAGCTCATGCCACATATCTCCGGACACGTTCCCCAATATATACCGCTGGAGACACACCGTCGCCTTGTATACTCATGTGGAAAGACATGGGTGAGTATTTAATATAGGTTCTTTATTTCATATTTTATTAAATACAAAAAAAAACAATTTTTGGATTTTTTTTTTAATATAGAATTTCAACCCATCGTTCCTTGTGCGTCTGTTAAATAATTCACACGTGTCGTCCTTTTTTATATATATGCAGGGATCCCACAAAAATGAAATGTATTTTTATGTTTTATATACATAGTTATTTCGTGTCTATTGAATTAACATTTATAAAATTGTCAGAAAATGTTTATTTTGTTAACGTCCTGTACGTTTATTATAAATTACATTTTGTCACATTTATTCATTAAGTAGGTACTATTTATAACTTTAGGATACTTAACATATGATTCATTTAATTATTTTATTTGAATGACTGACTTTACGCTGCGATAATTCGTCATTGTCAAAATCAGCTGTTTCCTTTCTGTGAGTTGGATCACATTTTGAATTGACGTGTTTTTTTTTGTTGCAATACATTTGATTGATACTTTTAAAAGAAAATATGTTTTTATTCCAATGATAATTTGGTATTACTAAGAGTGGCGGAGGCTGGTAGTTTTGTGGGGGTGAGTCTACGTAAAAATTAATAACATATATTAAAAGTCTAGGTCAATGTATGAAAAATTAACGAGTGAACGAATGAGGGAAAGTTAAAAGAGATAACATTTAGTTGAAATAATTATTTTGACACTAGGTTCCCGCTGCCTTCCTTGTTGTATGTGGGGAAAATGCGAGGCTGTTTATAAACCGAAAATTATATAAAAAAAAAAAACAATATATATCACATTTTAATCTATACATATAATAAATATGTAACTGATCGCTGTTTGTATATAGAAGATTGATGAAGAAAAATATTATTAGGGGCATTTATCAGTACAATAGGACCCAAAACAATGATTTTTAATTGTCTTTTCTGCTTATCTATTTCTTTGTGCACACTAATCTCAGAAACGGCTTGACCGATTTAAACGCAATTTTCAACTTCCCTTTACATTTAATGTTTATTTCATTTAAAACGGTTCATAAACAAAAAAGTTACAACTATTTATAAATTTAAGCAAAGTATTATTAAAATGATTTAAGTGAGAGCGCGGACGGGTGACATCACTAAATAAACTCATCATATTTCCAATTTTGATGTTTGTCAAAAAAAGTAACTAAAGCTCTATACGTGCTTTCAAGGTGGCAACCGGCAGCCTCGGACGACACGACGGTGTCGTGGCCCGACGCGTCGCGCGCGTCGGGCCACGAGCCCCGCGAGCCGCACTGCAGCACGCCGCGGCGGGACCCGCGTGACTGTCGCGAGGCGCGAGACTCGCGTGCCGATAAGGCGGTGTCCTTGCAGGTATTTGGTGCTCGTATATAAAAATATGTTTCTAATAATATTATATTTGGACAGTTGTCGTGTTTTTTAAAGAATTCTTATTGAACTAGGTCTTATTGATAGTTGTGGGTCGAGAATTCAAGCTCGCGTATCCGTATACCCAAGATCATATCGGATACGGCTGAACACTCACTTGTTTTTCTTTTATTTCAGGTCTCCAACTGGCTGAGAGTGACAGGACCCAACTCTCCAAGATCCGCCACAGCTGCTAAGAATGTGGGACACAATGTTAGTTTTGGTTTCTAATTATATATAATTGTATCGGTATTATTCCCAAACGTATTATAATTTTTTTTTTTACATATATATTACACAAATATTTTAATATGAAAATTCAATTATTATGCGTTTATTTCTTTGCTGAGTAAGATTTTTTTTTAATTCTTAAATTTGGTTTATATTTTTTTTATTAAGAGTAGATATATTTTTTATTTGAAAATAAAGCAATCTCAATATATTATATAACAGCCAGAGAGCAACAGCCTTTTTGATTTGCAACAAATTTACAATAATAACTATAGTTTTTTTTTGTGAAGCAAATGTTGTTTTCTTCTTCTTATTTTATTAAAAACTTATTTCTATATTTTTAATTGACAATTTATTGATTTTTATTTAACAAGTTCTGTGACAACAATTTGAACTTCTTAATACAGGTATATACTTCAATTTTATTAAAAAAAGAACGTTTCTTTTGCAATATATAGATTATTTATACAAAAAATGTGGTAAATCAATATGATATTGACGTTGTATTTTCAAAAAAAAATTATAAATATATATTATCATACCGCAGATATAACACTCAGAAATAACAATTAATGTTTTACACCTGCTTGTATCAATTTAATTATGTATTTAAATGTGATTGTGGTGCATTGCGATAACCACGATGATTTTGTATTTAATTTGTAGTCGGAGGTATGTTAATATTATATTAATTTCCTCGGTCTTGTAAGATAGAGCGCGGCGTTCCACCACTCATCACCCACATCTTTTTTTTTTAGTCTCACGCCTTTTCCCGTATAGTAGGTTGGTTTGAAAGAATCTAGTGTCAAGACACTCGGCTCTTCACTACAGTCACCGTCGAGACAGTGGGTGAGTGCGTGTTGAGTGGCGGGACTTAACGCCGCGCTTTGTGTTACCAGAGGGGAGAAATGAAAATAATTTAAATATAATAAACAATTCGTCCGATTGGGGACCAATTACAGTCGAAACCACCTCGTGATAGAAGTTACTAAACTTCTTTTCTTTCTTTCATGCGAATATTTTTATCATATTTATTTACTTCGTTCTGTATACCTAAATTGTATATACTGTATGAATTAATATAAATCTATAATTATATATATATATATATATATATATATAATAAATAAATAATAATAAAACTCGTGTACAATTCGTCTTGTAATTATGACTAGTATATGTTATTTTTTCTCTAATATCATCAATATTACATATTATTTTCAATTTGAAGTAATTTAATTAAATTGAAGCTTATTTATTACCTTATTTTTTGTATTGTTTTATTTCTATATGGACATTTTCGTGTAACAGTTAATTAAAAAAAGAAAATTATTATAAAATTGTAAGGAATTCGAAACTATGACTTAGGTTTGAGCGCTTGGACGGCTTCCGACCAGTTTGAAGTTCGAGTTCAAATTTTATACGTTTTCTAAAAGTGATTTTCACATTATAAGTGCGTGAATAGAATATTAAAACATATTAAGAATGTAACAAAGATTTTTCTCATAATTCAATTGAAAAAAGATTGAAATTTCTTTAAAGAAGAATCGATATTTTTGTCATAAAATTGTGATACAAGCTATTCTCAAGATTTATTTTATATGCTTAATACTAAAAATATACTAATTAATACATTATTGATCATGGCATTGTGATATTTCCACAAATTTTCTTTATAGTTAATGTAGCACACCTTAGTTCGCTAGTTGATATTTTGTATTGCACTCAGTTTTTTTATCACATTTTACAATAATAATAAATGTTGCTAAATTGTGAGTTTTGAAATTATAATCAAAGTATAAGTCTTTATTGAATTAGGCTTTTTGATGCCAGTATTGTTAGTTGAACAAAAAGCTACCGACATACTTAACAGTTGAAACTTTTCAATACGCACAATTGGTTGTGGGTACGAATCCCACTCCGAGATTGCCCCGAGTGGGATTATATTTAAAAAATATGATCATTTCTCTGCTCTGACTACATAAGACACAGCGCGGCGTTAAGTTTCACCACTCAACACGCAATATCTCGGATATCAAGAATATATTAAGAACGGAATGTCTTGACACTAGCTTCTCTCGGATAGCAGGTAGCTATGCTATGCGGTAAAACCTTGAAACTGATAAATATATTTTTTGTAAATGACATTCTAAATATTAAACAGAAATTGCCATTCTTTTATTTTTTGAATTCTTTTATACAAATTATATAAGTTTTATAAAAACATGTCTTTCTAAAAAAAACCTTTTAAACATATTTTAATTATTCAACGTTATTTAAGCAACATTTATATTATATATATAAACAATTTTTCATTATTATTATAACCAATTGATTGATTTTTAGTATTATATTTTATTTTAGCAATTAGTTATATGTAATATGTATTAATAAATAATAATAAAAATGTTAATCTCGCATTCAATGTTGCCTTGTGTTGTTTGAAATGTTGACATAAATGTAAATCTTTAACCAATACCAGCGTGAACAAGTTGATAAGTCAAATTGCACAAACAATTTTTTAAATATTATTAAGCATTAGAATTTATTTTACATATGGATTTTATATATTATTTAATCAGACATTAAACTTACATTTACAGATAAAACAAATTTAACATTACATGTCCTGTAAACTAAACATTTTAAATTTATCAACTTATTCATGCCAGGTACAGAAATAATACTATTAGATAAGGCGAGAAATATATATACAAGTGAAGTTATGACTAACATATTATTCAAAAAAACTTTTGTTCTTGCAAAAAATTATAATTTACTTTTTTCATTTTCATATTATATTTCTTATATTATTTATTAAGATTTTCAAATTTTAACAACATATTTTTGTGTGATTTGAAGGTTATTTTTTTGTTCAATAATAGTTATTTTAATGTAGAATTTTAAGTTCATTTGTATTTTGTCTTTTGTATTCACTGTTACGATGTTTGTGTAATAAATTTAAAGTGTATTTAATAATATAATTGAACTCTTAATTTAATATCTCGAACTAACGATAACTAATTTTTAAATATTACTGATATTGATATTAGAAACAATAAATCTACTTACATTATGTACAATGATGTAAGTAGATTTTGTATTGCGTTGTAGTATGGCCTCATGTATATCCAATGTTGACTTAATTGATATATTGGTATACATAATTTGTTAGTTCGAGATTTTTCTAATTATTTTGATGTAAATTTTAATAAATACATTACGTTTTTATTTATGTATTAAATAATGTTTTTTTAATTTCCTTATAATAGCCTAAGCCACATAATAAGAATATGTATGATGTAAATTAGCTTGTCATTAATTTCTATTTAAAATTTATAATTTATATATATATATATATATAAATTGTTTTGAACGTCTTTTGTACTAACTTATATAAAAAAAACAAGGTTTTATCTTAAAAAACATTATTTATTAATTAAACTACAACATAATGTAAATCCAGCCGTAAATAGAAGTACATGGCAGTGAATATTAATTTGCATTTGTACCATACAATTCCATTATCAGTTTGTGACTATAACGTGTGTAGCGTTATGCATTTGCTAAGTGACATGTTTCTCCGTCAGCGATCGGAGGATTGGAGAGTTTGTATTTTTATATTCAGAAATGTATAAATGTATATGTATAAATGTTCGATTCGTAATTAGATAAATAAATTATGAATGGTTGATTGTGTTTTATTTTACTTTATTACTTAATTGTGGGAATAATAAATTAAATCATTGCCTATGCTCGAGAGTCATCTACCTAAAATTACATACTCGGATCTTGCCGCCTTGTCGGCCTTGGGATTTGCCGACATAAGACATTACATGAGATGATTTTTTTCTTATCTATATATATAAATAAAATGTGATTGAACTCTGTTCATGGAAGATATATATAAGAAATAATATAATTGGTTGCATTTATCAATGTAATAGAATCCAAAATAATGTTTTTTATTTTCTGTTTCTTCGTCTGTACGTTGGTGCACGCTAGTTTCAGAAATGGCCAATCCGATTTAAATGTATGCATTTAGCCTATTGTATTTTGGTAAACTTCCGTTAACATTTAATGTTTATTTTATTTCAATCGGTTCATAAATAACAAAGTTACAACAATCTAAATTATAGTCGTGAAGTTTACGCAGGCAAAGCCGCGAGCGGGACAACAAGCCAGCTGTGCTATATCCACATATTTTCTTCTTATTAAAATAACTGCACCCCACTTAGTTCGCTAATTAATCTATTGTGTGGCGCTCAGGTTTTTCTCACCTTTTTCTACAATAATTTTAAAAATAATATTTTGAAATGTTTTATTTAATTAGGATTTTAAAATATCAGTATTGTCAGTCCTATGAAGCTACATGTTCATGATCTGCAATGCGTTTCTGCTGACAAGAAGAGATTTAATAAGTTAATTTATATGAATAAGTTAATGTATGAAATGTTGACATAAACGAAAATCTTGAGCTTTTTATAAATATGCTAAGTAAGACTAAATATATATAAAACACAACTTTATTATAATTTTATATATGAGATATGGTATTGTAGTTAAAACTAAAATAATTATAATATTAACAAAATCTTGAAATTATATATATATTTTGTGGTTAAGATTAAAAAAAATTACAACGTATCGTGATTATGTGATTGATTGAAGAATAATTTTGTTTTAATAATAATTATTATTAATGTAACAAAACACAAATCGACTTATAATCATAAGTCGATTTGTGTTTTGTTTTGTGTTAACTGTCACTATTGTTTAAGTTTTTTTATTGGTGAAGCAATTATTATTACACATGCATTTACTCATATTTAATAATACTATTTATAGTCTATGCAGATTAACAGATCTTTTTTTAGTCTGTGACATATTTCGTTCTTTCTCTGTCAAAATGGCTGCCGCGCAAGAGGTGCGTACCGCTTTTAATTATTATAAGTTGTATTTAACAAAAAGTTTCTTAACTTAATTGAAACTTATAATATAATGAAACTTATTTTTGGTGTTTACAGGCGAGACGCGAACCTGTGCACGCCGTCCAAGTGTTCGGACGCAAGGTAAGTTTGTGATTCTTGCATCCACGTGTTGGTTATAATTTTTCCGTCTTATACTTTGTCTTAATCATGTTATTTTAGCAGTTGAGTAGAACATTAGTTTAATTTTTAACAAGATTTGTTAATTTGATATTATATTGTCTAATATTCAAAGTTCTTTCCTGCCTTGACTGTTGTAACCTACACTATGCAATTGTCTACAATAGGAAAGAAGAAAATGATTTTTATCGTACCAGCTATGCAAGAAACTCATTTCTTGTTTAGTCTAGATAAAAATGACAATTGATTTCATGTTATAATTATAAAAGCCTTTATTTTCTAAAGATAACCTCATCTATATTTTGATATAATTATATTAGATTTCCATGCAACCTTAACACTAAACAACAAAAAGAAGCTATTAAATTATCTTTCAATGTGAAATTGAATATCACTTGAAGTAATATTGATCATTATTTGTTTTAGAAAACAGCAACTGCAGTAGCATACTGCAAGCGCGGTAATGGAGTACTCCGCGTAAATGGACGTCCCCTAGACCTAGTGGAGCCACGTCTCCTTCAATATAAACTGCAAGAACCCATTCTCTTGCTTGGAAAGGTATTTACCTTCTAATTTTTCCTTTTCCAATTCTAAATATATATGTTATGTTGTTCATTGTGTTTGTTTGAGTATTTTTTTAAGTTTATTATATTATTATAACTAAATAATACACTTTGGTTATAAATTAGTATAATATTTAAAAACTTATAGTTTATAATATGTCTGTGTCAACAAGATTTGATTAACATCATAACATCTGTAATTTATTTGGCACTTTCATTTCATATTCATTAAATGTTTGTTAAACCACACATTGTAATATGCTCACAAGTTCAAAAAATTTCTATCATATTTATTGTTTAATCATGTCTTTGTGAACTAACCAAGCAATAAAACTACTTTTACTGACTGCACTATACCAAATGTCTTAATGTCATTTACAACAAAAAATATATGAATAATGAATAACTTAGTTATTTCAGTTCATATTTATAGTTTGATAAATTCATATAAAATAGGAATCTTATATTTATTAAGAAATTGTTTTGGAACAAATTTGGTAACAAAACCTTATTAAATATATTACATAGAGAGACAGATTTTTAATGTTTAAGAAAGAAATGATTTAAGTAATTAATAAGTTAAGTTTTTACATAATATACCAACAGGTTGGTATTTTACCATGTATGATGATTAGTGGTAGTTAGTTTGATTTAGTTAGTATGATTTTTTTTGTTTATTTGTGCTTGAACATAATGCATGAATCTTAACAATTTCATTGTTTTTATTATTAGTTTTTGAATCTGCACTTAATAATAAACTTATTATATAGCAGTTGTCTACGTATATGTTTTTTGTTTGTATTAGTAAACAAGCATGTTAATTTATTATAAAAGTTCAATATATATCATCAAAATGATGAGTAAACACTTATTCCGAACCTGAGCATCTTAGGATGTGAAGTCAGCATACATTCTGATTCACAAAATGGCTTTTTTTTAAATGTATATTTATTATTTGTAAATAATTAATATATATGTTATGAATTCTTTAGGAAAGGTTCTCAGATGTTGACATCAGAGTGACTGTTAAGGGAGGTGGTCATGTAGCTCAGGTGTATGCTATCAGACAGGCCATTTCTAAGGCTCTCATTGCCTTTTATCAAAAATGTAAGTTTCTTTTACTAATATTATTATGACCTTAGTGTAAAATATATAATTTAAGCAATATTTTGGTGGTAGCTACATGATTCACATGCTCTTAAACTAGTAGCCCCTTCCTAGGCTTCAAATATGTGTTGCATTTGTGACATATATGTCGCTATGTAAATAAGTATATGTCACACAGTAGTATGTGTAATATTTGGTCTATTTTTTTAAATTTACTAATGCACTTTTGTAAAATATATTGGCTTTCTGCATTTCTTCATTTAAAATTTGTATAGATTTTTGTCTTTTAATCTATATTGCATATGGTTATTATCAGTATAGCTATTTTATATAACTACTATCTTATATATTTTCAATAAAATAATTTAAGCACCCTTTCTTTCCAAAGCTGTCTTGTCCTATGTAAGTCAGTCATTTCAGAGAAAGGAGATCAAACTGTGACATTACCAAACAGCAAGGGTCTTCAATACCTTGCTTGTTTGAAATGTACACTACAAATTATATAATTTTAACTTATAATGTGGTAATTGTTAGTAATATATTACACAAATAAAATAAACTTAAATTTATCATATTTTCAGATGATTAAAACTTGTAACAAATTGCTCTTATTGTTATACCAATACAATTAAAGATAAGTCTGTATATTAGAAAAAAATATATATTACTATAAAAATATTACACTATTATACATTTTACACGAAAAACTTTACCCTATTATTATATTACAGTTGTAGACGAAGCATCGAAGAAGGAAATCAAAGACATCCTCGTCCAATACGACAGGAGTTTGCTTGTGGCTGACCCCAGACGCTGCGAGCCTAAAAAGTTCGGAGGTCCCGGTGCCCGCGCCAGATACCAGAAGTCTTACCGTTAATGCTATATATATATATATATATACAGCCAGTGGTATTGTGTTTGTTTGTACAGCAACTGTAATAGCATTGGCTGTGTAATAAAAAAAAAATAAAAAATAGTTGTTGTTTTATTTATTTTTTCTATAAATTCAATGAATTCATGTGAAAAATACTCAATGAGCACGTAAGTAATACATATTAATTATAGATTTTATTAAATATTACGAATGGTTTTTTAAATGTCTTGAAATATTTAAACAGAATATTCCTATAATTCTTATACGATAATACGAGTACAAAATCTATACAAATTTAAGTAATGCAATGCTGCAAAATATTTGAACTGACTATTAGTTGGATAAATATGGGTACTTGCATTCATTTGAATTTCCGTCTCATCAATGCAATGTCTTTAATTTTGATTAGTATCCAGCCACAACAGGCATCAACAGGTCTTTCATATATACTTAAATAACTATCATTATATTTCACAAATATTAAGTTTAATTCTAATCTGCTGATAGTGTAAGCGATCTTGATATTGTGTATTTAATAATAAATTAATTTTGAAGTCGAATGAATGTTATACTTAATAAGTTTTCATAATATAATTTCCTGTCCAAAAAAAATGATTTGCAACCTTGGAGATAATGAAAAATAATCAGCAGCTTCACCATCGTGTAGGGCGGTAGTAAATTTTACTTAACTGCTAGTGGTTATGGCCTTTTTGGTCGAGCTTCCAATAATACTGAGTACCGACGTTTGTATGTAAATGTAAACATTGCCACCTATTTTATGAACACATCGTGGCACAGTGGGGCGTCTGACTGTATATGCAATTGGGTTGGATTCCCGCTCCGGGGAATGGTTATATTTAAATTATTTTCATTAGTCCGTTCTGGTAAGAAGACAAAGCGTGACATTGAGTTCCGTCAAATATAAACGTGGGCGAATTCTAATTGAGAGCCAAAAGGATTTCAGCTAAGTAAGAACGAAAGAAAATATGTTTTGTACGGCACTGTCATGCTTATTTGAATCACGTAAGCTTAGTAGCGTTGCCAGTCTGTAAAGAGTGTGTGCTAGGTTTTTATTTCGAGTATTTCAGTCTGGAGGCATCTTATTTAATGAGGCCTCGTGGATCCCCTTCAAGCGCGAGGCCGTGGTGAAGCGTGCCTAGCTACGAGACTGCACTCAATGTCTCGATTTCGGGCAGAAATGAGTGATTACGAATTGTTTTGACACCAGGTTCTCCGACTACTCGCTTTTTTTTGCAAAAAAACCGTGAAGCTGAGGATTATAAATATAATTATATCTATGCCAAAATGAAAAAAAAAAGGTAAAAAGTAGAAAAACACAAATAAATATTACAATTTATTCCCATTCTAAATACACTGTCTTTGTATGATGGTTATGGTATCACTCAATTAAAACTAAATGCAGTTTAGAAATAATTTTCACATATAATGATAATTAATCTTATTAAAACAATTAACAACCCCATATGCATATAGTTAATATAAATTAAAAATTTTATTATCATTTATTAAAGAAATTTCATTTATATAAAAGAGAATCAATAAAGCAAATATTATTGTAAGTTTCTATATTTTGCTTTCAAAAACTTAAAAAGTATTTTTTTTATTCTAAAGAAAAAATATATTTTAATTATTAAGTATTAATAAAAAAAAAACAATCTTTAATTATTATATTCCTATATAAGTTAAAACTTTCTTAATAATACAAAACAAATGTTAACAATATTAATTATTATTAATATGTAAATGTCTTTTAAAATTTAATATTTATATTTAATAAAGAAAAATATTAATGTTTTCTTTGACATTATATAAAATTAATTTACGCATCCTCCGCATATAACAGAGTACGAAGAGAGTACCTATAGTTAAGCGTAGGGCCTTCGAGATTGGAACTTGGGACTTTTGCCATAAAAGCTTCACGCCACATTCACAGCTCACATCTAAATAATATCAAAGCAAACAAATTTACAATGTCTGATAAGTTCTTGTTAACTTATTAAATACTTTGTGGTATTATAAAATTAAAATATAATGTATATAGAAGAATACTTTTAACATTTTAAAGTGTTAATCACACACTTAAGAAATTGAAAAACATATTTTTAGAAAGCGTATAAACGCCTCTTGGACGGTTCCAAAGAGACGCGGGTTCGAATACGTGCGTGTTCAAATTTTTATACGCTTTCTAATAATATGTCTTTCAGAATATAATGTATTTTTATTTAGTAACATGTATTGAGACCGAACCAGATCATAGCAGAGATTATATTTAATATTCAAAAGTACTTACAAATTATAGTTAATAACAAAAAGTCTATATTGACTTATATAGCCTCAGATTTATCTTATTTCGAGAATTAGTATACCACAAGGAGTATTCCATGCTATTTCTCTATAACAAAATATTAAATCTAGCATCCTATTTATATAAATATTGCTTTATAGTTAAACAATGTTCAATATGATTTGACAAAATAAATTTTACAAAATTAGACAAATTATAAATAAAATAATCATTGACACTATTATTCAATCGGATCCTTATTGAAAATTTGATTATCATTTTAAAACAAAGAACAAGCATTAAAAGTGCATATTTGAAAAAGAATACCGAGATAAAAACTTTCCATCAAAATAGAATAGCTGTGTCTGTGTAAGATAAATATTAAAGACACTATTAAAATTCAGTATAAAATTTTAGCAAATTTAGGTTAAATTTAATACATTAATTGAATTTCTGTGGGTGGAAAACTGAAATATAAATTAGAAAGTACGTTTAGTCTTAGGTCTATCATCAACAGCTACGTTTAAATCATCTTTAATATTTTTTTCTTTTTGTAATATTGAGGCAGTTATCAATTTAGATTCATTTTAACATTTATATGACATATAAACTAGTGATTTAATGAAATTGGATTGGACATAATAACAAAACGCGCGAAATAATATGCTAGTTCACAGATTAAAAATAAAAATACTGTAATAATAAAAGCATAGAACAGATAACGTAAGCGATTGACAAAATGATTATTTTTCAATCTTCACATCATGGACGTCTTCAAATTTGGCACCCATACGTCGCAGCGCGATCACAGCAGCAACCGCTTTTGCCCACCGTTTCTTTATAACATATCTTTTCAGTTTGGCTTTTGTGACATGCAATTCTGTGCACAATGCCGATTGAATCAGCCAAGGATGAACTAATGTAGCTGAAGCTGTCAAACGGTCCCTAAAGAAATAATAGTAAAATATAAGCAATATCAGTATTTATCATAGTGTCTTTTTTTTACTTTACTTGGAATACAGTGAGTAGACTATTTCAATTAATATACATAAATGGTTTTTTTGAAATAAAACAATCCCTTTCATAAAGCCTTATATTTTAACAACATACGCATCATATAACAATAAATTATCAATAAAATTAATACAATAGACTTAAGTACGTATAAGGAACAATACGCCGGGGTATATATTCAAAATATATATACGTATTTACAAAAAGTAGAAAACTATGTGGTAAAACTATTGTCAATGTAATTTCAAATGTATCTCAGTCTTGTCTGCAAGTGAATTTCCACAGAGCTTTGAGTATGAAGACTAGATTCGTACAAAATTGACATTTTCTGTAATTTATTTAGAAAACCTAAATATACATGCCCTTGCTACTTTGGTAACCTACCATTCATTCAGAAAGATCAACTTCCACTGTCGAATCTTTATTAGGAGTTGCCATTATTATCTTTTGTCGCTATTTGTTTTTTTTAAATAGCATTAATTTTATATTTCACTTAATATTGTTTTATTTTTTATTATACCATACCTAAATTTACTATACCTTGTATTGTCATGATTTCAAAAAAGCTACAATAACAAATTAGAAATCAAAATGTAATACGTATTGAAATTACATTAAGTTTATCTTTCTGAACCACAATGTCATGGCACTAGTCCCTGTATTATTTACACATCACTTTGAACTTGTAATGTTCGTAGTTTTCTTCTGCACCTTTTCATCTGACGACTGCCTCTTAAAGAAGGCATGTAGACTAGACATGGAGTTTTGTGCCAACTGATTTGATTGTGACCATTCCAAAGATATCGACTGATGTCTGCCGTTATTGGAAGTACCCCCAGCAGTTCTTTCACCTTCTCTATCCTCATTTTCACCCCATTTTTCTAAAAGGTGAAGCAGTAAATCTTTCGTCCTGTGCGCATTATTTTCATCCCCGCGTCTATAAGGTAACTGTTTTTCATTTTCGAAACCATTTACTAATTTATCTATTTTGTCACGTCTCCGATCAAATTCCTCGAAGAATGTGTTGCGTCTTTCTATAGGTTGATCTGGGACATCGCGACTTGTCGTTGTTACCCTCTTCGATCGTGTTGATTTTACCCAAGGCATTTTACTTGTCATTGGCCTTTGCATTTCCTTCTCGGTAAGAAACGACGAATTTACCTTATGAGCAGATTTAGATGTATATATTTTTTTCTCGCTGTTACTTACACTGCCATTACTCATTATTTTTGTACTAGTCATAGTAGTGTCGGATTTAAAGCCATTTGGAAGCTTTTTGTCTTCCGTATTAAAAGTTGTAAGTTCTGAAACGTTTTTGTCAACCTCTTTCATACTGTTATTGTTAGTCAAGTCAGTGTTTATTGTGGATAGCATAAAGAGATGATCTGATAATTTCTTTATTTCCTCGGCCAAATTTTTTCTCACAAATATATCTTGTTTTTTATGTATAAAACAGCTGCTGTCCGAAGCTCGTCTTTCAACAGGGTTATATTTTGTAGAATGTGTGGGATCACGTAACGGAGGTGGTTCTAAGTCATCTTCATCAAACACCATATCTGGAGAACTGCTTAGAGAACTTCTGGGTGAAGGTGAACAACCTCCGATAGAAGAACGTTCGCAATTGCCATTAGCAAGGCAAAGTATTTCTTGAGCTTCAATGTCGAATACATATGGTGAATTGGGATGCTCGCTCCATCTCTCAACGAAAAGCCGCAAATTATCCTTTGCCACATCTAGTTCATGTTTGGGCGACACGGGTGGCTGTCGTGGTTTTTCAGGTTTTATTGGTTTTCTTTTGATGAGCCACTGATGCCGTAAACACTCCGTAGCACTCGGGCGCGACCTGCGACAAAGACCCTTGTTACTATCACCCCAACACCTCATTGTGCATTTGGAAATAAAATATTTGACTTGGTAATTGTAAAAAACACAGCAATACGATTTCTAAAAGCTAGGATATGTGCAGGGAAAGGTATGTACTAACTATGTATAAACTAGTCTACACGAAAGTAGCTAACTTAGTATCTATTGTTTAAGTCATTATATGTAATCATCAATTAGTATATTCTAAAGTTTAATCTGAAGTTACAATATTGTTAAATAAATGCAAAGTTGTAAAATAATAAAGAGTTAGTTATTGGATTTTTCAGTGTTGGATGAGAATTGAGTAACAAGGGGTCTTTATCGATAGGCTGACACTACGCAGCATTGATTAGCAAATAAATGGATTAGTGAAATATATTTGAAAAACTCATCTTTGGGATGTATTATTTTTGATTCGGTAGCTGAGCTTGAAAATGTTTATAAACCCGACATCACTGGGGTATAATTGGACACTTAATTCTAGATCGCCCAAATCTACAAATGTACTCATATATAATTCACGCAACTACTTTGGAATACTGACTACAATTGAACGTAGATTTAAAATTACTATACGATAACTTACTCTTTATCCTTCACAAGAAGCTTTCTGATGAAATCCTTTGCATCTTCAGAAATCTCATTGAATGCCTCGTCATCGAAATCGTACTTTGCAATCGTCACGTTTGCCATTGTTTCTATATCCGTTTCACCCATAAATGGCGATAAGCCCGATAATCTAAAAAATAGTACATTATCAGTGTATTATTAAAATGCAAGTAATTAAAAGATTAGCCAAAAAATTATCAATATCTTAAACAATGTTTTTTACATTTGGCTGTATATACTTACAGAACGTAACATATGACTCCTATAGACCACATGTCAGTGCCATAACCAATCTGGTCAAAATTGACTACTTCCGGTGCAACAAATTCTGGTGTACCAAACAATACTTGCAACTTCTTTTCAGGATCATAGAAACGAGCTAAGCCAAAGTCAATTATTTTTATACGGTTTCCTGCCTTAGTTAGACACAAAATGTTTTCTGGCTGTAAATAAAAATAAAATAAGAGTTGGTTCTTATTTTTTTACAGATTCATGCGTTTTCCCCTCATAGAAACCCTTCTAGTAGTCCGAGAGAACCTAGTGTCAAGACACTCTTTTCCCCACTTTGCGCCTGAAATTGAGATATTGTTCGTTGAGAGGCGGAACTCAACGCCGCGCTTTGCATTAGTTATCAGAGCGGCAAGATTAAAATAATTGAAATATATTAAGTCCCCCGTGTGATAATCGATCCCACAACCAATCACGTTTTCAGTCAGACGCTGTCCCACTGCGTCATCGTGACGCCTCAAGTTCTTATTGTATAATATTATTCACAACATTCCTTGTTCAATTCAAAAGTGTTTGATAAAGTATAGTTTTAATACTTTTGCAAACACTTTTGAATCGTCGAATGAACATAAAGCTACCACCGGCTCAGACGACAGTCGGCGGCCGACGACAAACTCAACATTAGCACTTTTCAAATATAAAAGTTACAATTTTATTATTTAATACAATGACAGCTAAACTGCACCAAACACAAATCATATTACTTCCATACAATTTTAACTTTTAAATATTCTTCTACAAAGTAATAAGCTATACTTATTTATATTGTTTTTAAATTTCTGTAGTGGCAAATGTAACATAGGTTGTGGAATTGTATTATACATGTGTATATCCATAAAAGACTTATTTACTTTGCGTTACAAGCATATAATTAAAATGCTTAGAATTATTTATATGAACGAGTGGGTGTAGAAACTGATGATTCCATAAAAACCAAGTACATATTAACTTTTACAAATGACAGAAATAAAAACGTTCGCAGTGTTGTAAACAATAATGGCGACGTAGCGGTAGACAATCATAAAACTCCCGCGCATGCTTTTCCGCCATGCTGATTAACGACTTGGATCATTACCAAAAAAAAAACGAGGCGAATGAGACTAATGTTATATTAAATTAGACATTTTATAAATATATGTAAATTATTCAATGATTCGAATATAAACGAATGTACATGAGTACATAGTGCCGCATTGTGACAGCGTCTGTTTGTGTACGCAATTGGTTGTGGGTTCGATCCTACTCAGGGGATATGGTTATATTTAGAGAGTATTTTTATTTCTCTGCTCTGGTACCAAAAACAAAGCGCGGCTTTTAGTTCCGCCACTCAACATGCAATGTCTCGATTTCTGTCGGAAAGTGGAGAACCGAGTGTGTTAACATTTGGTTCTCTCTGACTAGCAGGGTGCTATGCGGGAAAAAGTGTGAAGCTAAATAAAAAAAGAAAAAACGTACCTTCATGTCAAGATGGAGTATGTTTTGTCTATGCACAAATTCAATCCCTTCGCATATTTGCCGCATAAAAACAGTGCAAGCTCGTTCAGTTAGTACGAAGTCCTCATCGATGACACGTTCAAATAGCTCGCCGCCTGTAATTCTGAAATTATATAATTTTATTAATCATTTAATTGTAATATTTATTATAATTATATACAAATATATATCTATATTATTTCGGGCATTATTTAAAGCGAGAAATCTATACAAATAAATGAGAGTGTCTAATTGTAATTTAAAAAAAAACCATTTTTACTAAAAGAATATGTATGTAAATTACTTAATGAATATGTAGGTACATATGCCAAAATTTTTGTTTTTTATAATTTTTGTCTGTCTGTATGTTTTTTTACCGGACCTGTATTAGGACTTTCACTGGCAGATAACTGGTGTAATAAGGAGTAACTTAAGCTATTTTTATTTTAATATTCTACACGGACAAATCCGTGAGCATAGCTAGTATGATATTTATTTGTTTTAAACAGTTCAAGCTCAAGCATGACCACAGTATATTAGTATATTGGTAATTAAAATAACACCTTAAATGCAAAAAATATTAAAATCACCTAAATCTTATATTTTTATCTGAACACACAAACATATTGTGAAAAACATGTGATTTTGAGTTGCTGCCAAAAGTTTAAATTAGATGCTAAATTTAATGGATTTAAATAGTTATATTTAATAATAAATGTCAAAAACTAAGGTCATATTATACGATGGCTGTAATAAGTCTGTAATTAAAAAAAGGCCCCGTGAGCAACTTAATGGATGATAAGCAAATATTTACAATCAGTTTAGCCAGAAAGATCAATCAATGTTATATATGTAGGTATATGCAGGTTATTAAATGTACTAAAGTATAGAATCGTTACATTTTAATGTGTTTAGGAGGTCAAATCAAATGATGTCATCTTAAACTTTGCTTGACCTCAACCCATTTTTGTTTCGCAGAAAAATCTTCGACTTCGAATAATAATCAAGATTGCAATGTTTAAAATTGTTTATAATTGGCACTATGAAAAATATAAATAGTGTTTGTTTTTTTTTTATTATTAACGTATTTAATGGGACAATACACAAATGGATATTAATGTGAGTTGTCTTGTTTATAGTATAATAAGGAAAATAAAATTAATTGCATAAATGATCTTTGATTTTCGCAACAAAAAGAAGCAAATTATATAAAGCTATTTAAAATTAGCTTAAACTAATTTAATTTGACGTACCTGTGTTTTTAACGAATGAATGGAAATTACAAGAAGTACTAAATAAATATTTTTAAATTCTACGAATTTGTGTAGAACGAATGAATGATATTTTTTTCGCGGCTTTTCGCTGCGGGTTTTGTTCTTAAAAACGTTCGATATTTACGTCACGACTGTTGGCTGTTTTTCCATCGGTGTTACTTTTTTCCAATTTATTGTTAAAATATTTATGAATAAAATGACGTAAGAGTTTATAATCAGCTGTGTAAATTTACATAAAAAATAATTTGTTTTAATTACTAGTAGTTTTTTTAATTTATTTCAGTTTTATAGCTACAAAAATTAATAAATAACCTTGTATTTTATTTAGGTTTAATAAATAAAGATTTTTATGAAACTTTGCAATTTCAATGTTAATGTTCCATATTTTGTATTGTAATAATATATATATATATTTATATTTTTTTATTTTATTTATTTGATCCACCAACATTTGTTTACACGGTACATACATCAAAAAAGAAACATAGTAAACGGAACATTACCTAAGTGTAACAAACACTTACAGGCGGATACAGCATGCAAGAAAGAAAGAAAAAAAAAACATGAGCTCCTAAGGCGAGATTCAGCAAAACAAACTAAACAATTAGTCCATAATGAAGTAAAAAACAATATTAAAATTATATTACTTTTAATTTCTAAGTTACGATAGTTATGGTGATATTTGTCGATTAAATATGCTAAACCTATTTTACAATACAGTTCAAGTGCATTGTAAATAGCTATATTATAACTTGTGCGGTAGGTAGGGTTCACAGCAACTTATATAAATTAATAAGTATACGATTTAACTTAATATAAAAGTATATATATGTATATATATAGTCTATTAAATGGAAGTATTGATAAACACTTTTTGATTTTATAATTTTGTTACAAAAACATGTGTATCTAAAGAAAAACTTTGGACCGCTGCTTACGAAAATATAAGGAGACAGGAGTATGAGACTTGGCATAGTTAAAGTTTATACGGAGAAGTCCTAAACTTTTTCATATCAGTTCTATGCGATGGACATACACTTTTGTATAAAGTGACATAGACGTTGCTAAGGTAACGCATATTTTACGCCATCAACGGAATTACCACTATAATTATATTTAGTAACATAAACAACAATATTATACCTAGTCTGTTTAAATAACCGTTCAAAAAATTTGCAAATATATAATTTATTAAAACAAAATATTTCATATAACATAAAATATTCATTGTAATTGAGATGTTAAAATTTATCGTTTTCGTCTTTAAGTTCAAACCTGTGTTTATGTCACTGGTCTGTTTCATAATACCTTAACATTGTAATTTGCATCGCGATGGCGTCGTGTGATGCATTGCATGTGTAATAATGTCAGTGTTCTTTGTAAGGAATAAGGTCGTACGGCGTATTTTCATCATTTTCACAATCTTCTTCGAATAATTCTACACATTAATTGATTGTCTCAGGGCCTCGATTCGATTATTTTGAATATTGAACAAGGAAAATCCTTTAAATGTAACGTTAGTATAGTAATTGCATTTCGAGGTACTAGAGTGTATTTGTTATATGATATTCAATAGATTTTCAGTTTATCAATATAATTACGTATCCTTGTATATGACACTAGTGGCTTCGCTGTCAGATGTCATTTTTTTCGACTGATAGTACTGTAATCACCGAGCGCAAAGGCGTACACTACAATATAAAAAAACACCAGGAAATATATTTACAAAAAATTAAAAGACTAAAGAAAAAACCAGCTAGTTTTCCCTCAACCTTAGTTTGCCTACTTAAGAGAGCATAAATTTGTAAACCGAAATATAATTTAGCATTTATGCTATTAAATTGTACATTTGAAAGCATTTGCATAAAAAATTATAGTAATTTATATTGTAATATCGACATTCAATAAATATTTGGGATAATACATTTGAGTCAAAATGAAAACTTTTCAAGAGACATGTTCATTTGTTTATTACTGATTGTATAGAAGTACACAAGAAGAAACAATTGTAGAACTTAATAGATTTAAAAAAAAAGAAATTGCATATAAAATAGTTCATTACGATACGTGTAACTTGAACTGGCTATTGTAGCACTGCGTCAGGTCATAGATTGCTTTAAAATATATTTGTCAATTGTCAAGATAATTATTTGACAAAATATTTATTATGTCAATTATTGACTTATATAGTTGTTTACAAACGCAAATGAATTATACTACGAATACAGCTAAATCATAATTAGTTCTATAAAAAATCAAATACAATTTAAAATAAATATTTATTTAAAACAATAAAAAAACAATTGTTATCCCTTACGCGTAGAACTAACAATAACTTTTCCACTTTTATTTTTATCCTGTATTATTTATTTCTAACGTCACCAGCCCTTATATTCAAAGTTATATTATAGGATGTATCGACAGGATGGCGTCGCGCCAAGTATGCGTCGTAACATCGGACGCGGTTTGACGCCACTGTTCTAATACAGCGGTATTTGAAACGCATAACCAATATTGGAATATTGTACAATTCAAGTATTTGTAAATTAATGAAAATAGCTAAAGAGATATATTCCATTATATCCATCCATATCCATAGCCATCGTGATACATATAAGTTTGTAAATATAGCTTTTTTTTACCTAAAAATATATCTACTACTTAAATAATTTATTTAAGCAACATTAATTATTAATCTTCGTGACAGCTTTGTAAGTACTTATATAAGACAAGTATTTTCTATTATTGATAAGTTATTTCTTTAATTGTTAATATTTTATTCTTAATTAAATTTTAAAACTATTATTACCTTTTATTCACTCATTTCGTTTGCGAGATTCTATTTCTGTTTATGTGCTTGTTTTTGTAACGCTCATTTTGATATATAATATTTGTGTTACACTATAATAGTGTAGAACTGGCTTTATATTAACAAGCAGACGTCTCCAAGTAAGGAAGCACTCGAGTGTAGTCGGTTTACATCGCTTACATCGGATTATAGTGATTAATTGAGATGTAAACAGGAACGCTTAATGTGTATCCATATTAATACTTACAATAATTCTCTGTCAGTGTTATTGGGGCTATTAGAAACTCATCTAACGGTGAATGTAGTAGAAATAAACGTCTAAATCCCCTGTTGTAATAAATTCTTAGCTTTTTTTTATTTTCGCCGGAGACTTACGAATACCTCGTGTTTCATACTGTACTGTATAGCTTCAAAGTTCCATCGGGGGATTGTCACTATTAATAGTGTAAAAATATAATTATGGAAATTTAAATTTTACGAGCGACTCGCTCGCGGTTTCGCCTGCGTAAACTGCACGACCAAACTTGTAGTTTTGACTCCTTCCCGCGTTCTCATTTAAATCACAAACTTATAATAAATTTATAATTTAAATGGTTTTTTTTTTATTTACGAATCGACTGAAATTAAATAAACATTAAATGTTAAGGGAAGTATACCAACATACAATAGACAAAATTGCATTTGAATAGGTTAAGTAGTTTCTGAGATAAGAGTGCACAAACGCAGAGACAAACAGAAAATAATCATTGTTTAGGTTAGGTTACTTATTATTATATGTATATTTAAAATTTACTCTTTTTACAGTCTACCAATAGATATATCTATCTGGTAAACGAAGACTAGTTTAATACTATGGTCGCACCTATTTAAAATAGCCATTGTGGGTTTAAGTTCCACTCTAGGCAAATCTTATATTCAAAATATTCGGACAACAATGTGAGGCTAGCCAAAATGTGGTATTATTTTTCGCTTCTCGCTACGCAATTCAATTAAGGACAAGAGTGGAAGATTTAAATTTGCCACTTGGTTCTCTTTGCCTAACCAGCAAAAGGGTATGTGTATAAATCAAAATAGTTCAGTTTTACTATAAGGGTAAACATAGTTGCCACCTCCCAGAATAGTCCGTTCAATCCCAAGGGCCCGCATATGTCCTGAGATGCTAGGTAATGGAAAACCTTTGAAGCTTAAAATCAGATAGGTGTTCGTTTCTATAGCGCGATATCGCTGGCGCTAGGACAGTGTGAATAGACTTTAGAGTTCAACAGACATTTGATACAAAAATTTCATCACTAATTAACTTTTATAGCAACAACTCAAATTTCAATTTACATTTGACTTCTTAGTGTCAACGAGATAAGTCTAATGTATAGAAAACATAGGTCATCAATAAAGCACTTGATATCTACACCTTAACCACAGTGATAAGAAATAAGACGGTAAGTAGGTACTGTTGGCAAATTAAATTCATATACAAGATTATATTTTATTACAATGATTGTTTGATCTATCAAAGGACCAGGCCACGTGGTTCACTGGGACAGTTCGGACTGTAATCGTGTATTTATCTTTTATCATCATTTCTATGTTCTGGTGAACGCCGCCTCTCAACACGCAATATCTCTGATTCGCACGGAGAGTGGAGAGCTAGTGCTTTGGCACTAAGTTGTCTCTGACTACCCAGTCAAGCGGAAAAAGCGTGAAGCTACTAGCATAAAATAACTAATTAGCCCCAAAAAATAAATAAAAGGAACACGTTTTTATATATTTTTCTTGTTATTTTGGTCGAAAATGTGGTACTACCATCGAATTCGGACATGTGTGCAAATTTTCAACCAAAGCATTCTTACATTGATTGATAGACAGATAAAGTCATAACTAATAAAAGCATGCTAAGAAAATATCTGCATTTTAGTAATTAAATTACTAAGTTTGTCAGACAATATAGATTTGTCGTTTTCCTAAGGACAACAGTTGGAGTTGGTTGGTTATAGGTGTAAAATATAGGGAATTTTAGATATAAAGACATTGAAAACCAACCCTGCATTACAAAATTCGGCAAAAGATTTTTTTAAATATGAAGGTTTTATATTAACAAAACTATACACAATTGTCAAAAAGAAAAACAGCGCCGTCATATTGCCAGAGCAGCTTTCGACAACACTTAAGGAGTTAAATAGCCCAATATCAAATGTATTCGTAACGTCCAATTATTTTTAACTAATAGTATTAAAATACAGCGTTTAATTAATGATTTATACCTCATAATCTATAAATACATTTTAAATAGATACAAAATACCATGAAGCGGTTAATCGCACTATAAGGAAGCCTTCACGTGTTTGCTTAACTGTAAGACGTAAGTCGGTCCGTGTCACTTTCGACCTGTGAATTGTGACTCAGCGTTGCAATATATGAGGAATGTGAAACTCCAAAATAAGCAAATTTCTTTGTCCTCAATATGTAAAGCAATATTTCATAATTTAGATCACAATTTTTTTGCACTATATCAAGATTTTAATTTTCAGTTTCTTATGTTATCGTTCAGCTTCAAGCTTTATTCCGTAAAGTAGTACCCTGCTTGGCAGAGAGAACCTTTACGCCCCAATTCGAGACATTGCGTGTTGAGTAGTGGAACTCAACGCCGCGCTTCGTATTATAAGAGCAGGAAAATTATTAGAAATAATTTAAATATAATCATTCCCCTGAGCGCAGATCGAATCCACAACCATTGCATTTACTGTCAGTTTGCTCATATTTACTTTATAATTATTGAATTAGTAACTGCATTCATACATTGTATATATACATTGTATAATGATATTTGCTTTTAAAATAAATATCTCTAGTAGACTCTATTTTAACGCATATTTCATGTATTGATCTAAATAACTTTGGATTCTTACTTTGTCTTCTTTTCTAGACTTCATTATTCTTAACAGTACAGATTATAAATTAAATTTATTACAATACAGATTATAAATGTAACTAAATTTGAATCAATACTATCTTATATATTTCGCCTGAATTTCACGACGTTCGACATATTTTATATATTTTATTTGAAAAATTTGTGTACATATAAATATTTAATTTACGGTAAAATTATAAGTGATCAAAATCTTAATGATAAAAGTGAAAATTCTATAATTAATTTGTTGAAAGCCGCAGCACCTGATGTTGGCCATCATCAGCTGACCTAATTACTACACTTGTGTTACCGAAGTTCTATTTTTGGCATTTGAAGCTATGTGCGCTATTAAGACAATAATTTACAATATTTTTAAATTTAAAATTTACCTGTAATAAAAAATTATCAAAGTTTTTATTTATATAGTATAATTTTTAAATTTTGTAAAAAAATTATAAGGCAAAGAACTTTTTTATTAATTTATTAATTTACTTATATTTTTATTATTTGAAATCAGAGTAATAAAACAGTTTACTCAAAAGAAAAATCAAGACGTCTATTTTATATACGCATTTACAAGTATTAGACATATAGTATATACTATTTAATTTTTTAACTTCACGCCTTATCTCTAACAGGGTTGTCAGATAAAACAGAGCACCAAGCGTACACCCAGCATACTTCTTTCACCTTTTTCGTCCACTGTCGTCGACACGTCCTCCGGGAGGTCCTCATGCTTTTAACATGACCTTTTGACCATTAGTATCGTCGGTATTGTACTGTTTTTCTCGAACTAAATATGTATCGTATCCGGCCATACACTATGAACTTAGCCTTATTATAAGTCGTGAAATTACGGTAACAATTTATGCAATTTTGATAAGAAACCTGTTCGTGTTTTTATCGTCCTTAAGCAAGCAGCGGTTCTGTTAACTTTACATAAGTGTATAGGAGTGGAGAGTGATATATAGAAGTAAATTTATAATCGGTAAATCAAGAATTTATCAGTTTGCAGGATCAACAATTTCATAATCAATTTCTTGAAATATTTGTCTCTACAGTTCCAAGAATTTCGATTTTGTCTTCGAAAAAAAATCCTTTTATACCGAAGTTTGAATGCAGGACTCGTATTTAAGCTGCCTCAGTTAGTATCTACTTGGTTTAACCATATTTTTTCATGCTTTTCTCCTATAACTAGAGGCATAGAGAACCTACCGTTCTCTGTCCGCATTCGAGACATTGTGTGGTCAGTAGCGGAAATCAACGTCACTGTCGTCTTTAACGTCTTTGTCCTGTCACCAGAGCGGAGAAATGAAAATAATTTAAATACAAACATTCCTACCATCGAACCTATAGTCATAGTCGTATATAGTCAGACGGAGTCACACTGCGCCACGATGGCTCGATATGAATGAAAAATATAATGGACAGATAAATACTTTATGCTTATCAATACGTGAAAGAAACACTTTGGAGCCTCTTTACGAAAATTATGCAACGAGGGAAGAGTACGATATTTGGCATAGTTAAGTTAATATGGAGAAGCTCTGAACAAAGCCAGTACTTTCTATTATAATGTATTGGAAATACGTTAAATTTATTTATAAAATTTATCACATTTATCATAAATATTACACACACTAAAAAATGTTAAGAGATATACTTTGTAGAAATTGACTTAAACGTTGCTAACTAACGCGTAATTTATGCGTCAAAAGGGGTACTAATAATATTAGAAGTAGAAGTTTTCGTAATAAATTATTGAAAACACTTGAAGAAAAAATCAAAGTCATATTTATATTAGGTTCTTCTAAGTAAACAAATTATGTAAGTTGAATACATTTTTCAAAATCTTTGATTGACTCTGTTTTTTTTTCTCGGAACATCTTATGCCACAGAAGTTACAATATATGAAGAAGTTTTATATCAAACTTCCACCATTATACGACTGCAATTTACATAAGAACAAAATTTTACTAAAATATAAGTCAATTCAGTCAATTTGTTTCACAATTTGTAGGGATCCAAAGTAATTGATTAGACATTTTATGGGTCCATTGTAATAAAAAACAAAACTTTGTGTTGATATCTCGGCAGCTTTTTTACGGCGTAATAAATAAAATCGATATAAGCGAGTGTTTCATATATGTGTTACTCCGAGAAGTCGACGATAGGAGATTCTGCATAAGGTTTTTTTATTTATTTAATAGCGACCCTTTTGCGGTATCGTCCTCGTGAAATATAGAAGCTTCGTATTTTCGGCGGTCTATTGCGTAAAACAATGAAGTTTCTGGAAAAACTAAAAAAAAATGTAGAATACATAGCTTATGTGCATCTAAAGTAAAAAGTTAAAAGTTCAAGTATCTCCTATATAAAATTTCGTCATAATCTGTTTAGGGGTTTGGCCATGATGACGTCACAAACAGACAGACAGACAGACAGTTTAAACATAACATACATAAAAATTCATAGTAAACATAACTTAAGTCTATTTGTAACAAACACTTACAAAACCTAATAAGCTTTAGCCAGACAAACAGAAAAAAAATTACAAATCCTTAATATATATTTTTTTATTTAATATTTTTTGTCTTTTTTAAGACGTTATTCTTTTGTTATGTGCTTTTGTTTTACATAGACTTTCCGAACATGTTATGTAATTTTGTATCTTTATTGAATAGCGATGTCTTTAAAGATATGTTTTTTTATTCCACCTCGAAAAACAGTGTTTGAATCAAACTCTCCTATTCCTAGGCTCTGCAGGTTGGTTAATGAGTACAGTGACCTACTAGATATTAAAGTTGATTCGACAAACAAAATTCGACTCTTGTTAAATAAACTTCAATCATCTTAAAGATGTATGTATTATCCTAAAGAATTGTCTTTTATTTCATTATGGACTAATTGTTTGGTTTATTTTGCTAAAGCTCGCCTTGGGAGCTCATTATGTTTTTTTTCTTTCGTGTATGCTGTATCCGCCTGCAAGTGTTTGTTACACTTAGATTAAGTTCAGTTTACTATTTTTCTTTTTTTTATGTATGTACCGTGTAAACAGATGTTGGTAGATCAAATAAATAAATAAATTTAATAAATTCGTTACATAAAAATTATTATAATAAATTAGTGGGCATCGTAGCGCAGTGGGACAGAGTCTGTCTCTAAATGCGATAGGTTGTGTTCGATTCCCACTTGAGGGAACGATGTTACTTAAAAAAAAAACAAATATTACCATTCCTCCGAGAACCAAACCCGCAACTAATTATGTTGACAGTCAAACGCTGTCCTTCTACGTCACGATGACCTCACGTCTTTATTTTTCAGTTGCCAATAAAACTTTTCCATTTAAATACCTACTAAGGTTTGTTATCATTATGTCTACAAGTAATTCGTTAGTACTAATACAAAAACTTCTATTATATATAAGGATTCATTAACTAAGTGCGTCACTCGTACCCACGTTGCATCTGGCTCTGACGTGTCCGGCATACAAGGGACGATTATATGTTTGTAGTGTGTAGTAACGGATTTAGAATTACAATTTGTATCGTTTCACGGGCAAATTTATTGCAACAGCTGGTTTTTTCATCGAATTTACATTAAAAATTTTGCTTTTTAAAAATGTAACTTTTCTTCGCTTTACCGCTTTTTCCCGCATACCAGGGTAGGCAAGCCAAGGGTTAAACGGTTTTCAAGAGGCGCGGATTCAAATCCCGCTGCGTTCAAATTTTCACACGTTTTCTAAATATGTGTTTTTCAATTTCCTTAGTGTGCGAATAACACTTTAAAAAAAATGTTAAAAAAATTGACGTTCCGTTTTCTACTTAAACGCATCCTGGCAGCAAACATTCTATTAAACAAAGGCATAGATAGAAATTACGTTCTAATCTATTTCCGTATCTAAATCAACAAGTCAGTTTAAATCGAGTGTTCCGTTAACCGGGGGCAGCAGTCCGGAATTCTCCGCACCAAATCCAGCCGTAACCTACGTCAATGCTCAATTAACAAACAAAACAAGCTAGCGTGTGTCAAGGTAAAATTCCATGTCTCTATAGCTTGCGAAACTGAGTTTCGTCGAGTGTTTTAATAGCGTATCTTTTGAGAATGTATAATATTACAGCTTCATGCTTTATAATGCATTGCACGGGGATAAGAGGAAAACTAGTGTCAAGACACTCGCGGATAGTGAAAAACGTAGTCGCTTTTCACTATCCGCTTTAATTTTAGTAATTTAACAAAAGAAGAAAAATTAAATATTGAATAAACTTAAATAAAGCAGGGTAGTTAGAGAGAGTAAAGGCACTCCTCTTTCACTTTCCGTCCAAAATCGATATATTGCGAGTTGAGTGGCTTAACTCAACGCCGCGCTTTGCCTTAGGTATCAGAGAAATGAAAATAATTTAAGCATAATAATTCCCCCGGGTGAGAATCGAACCCCCAACAACACTGTCCTATTTAACATATTCTAAAAGCTTAAAAGCTTAAAGTAATCTGTTATTTGTTTTGAAAAATATATAAAATTTATGAAAGAACCATTAATTATATGTAAGCGAAAATAATGTTTTAATCGATCTAGACACGCGGCAGCGTGTCAAGCCAAGTAAAAAAAATCTAACAGAACTGCCGAGCAGCACAGTGTGTAATTTTACACGAACCATTTAGAGCTACTTTTAACCCTTTTATATTAAATTTTCCGTAATTAAGAATACATCTATACTACATATAGTCGTGAAACTATTAATTACATAATAAAATAAATTAAACAGAGAAAATATTGTTATTGTATATATATATATAGTATAAGTAAAAAATCAACAACAATAAAATGACCGTCTTTAAATTTACAACTCTTTAAACATTTATCTAATATTTCGTTTTAAACATCTACCTTTCCATTGTCATGAAATTAATAAGTTATATAAGACAGTTGCGTACCATATAAAATAATTCAAACGGAAGACCAGTTTAAAATGAGTCAGAGCGAAGGCATTCAATGGCCGAACAGTTTTAGAGTGCACGGAGTATTAATTGGGATGCGCCAGCGCAGGTAGCCAGGCGGCCAGGACAGTCAATCCCACTGCATTCAGAATAATTGCAAACAAGCATAATTCACATGACATTGGCATGAGTATACATTTATTTCATATCGCACCTTAAATAGATATTTACGAGTACTGCCAAGGCGAAACAGTATTGCTATACGTGTTATTGTTGGGAGTGATTTGTGTGATACCATTTTACATGACTGGCTTTAATAAATGTTGCTTTTTCTTGTTATTCAGCTCGTTGTTGTTTTTTAAAGCTTTGTACCATATATATGTGGGACGCATGATTCTGTATAATAGAATTGCGTTGGACAGTGGCGTGGCGAATTGTGAAATAGTATTTAAGATTTTCTTTTTCTTATACAAAAATAACCACACGGCTCAAGCCAAAGTTTCATGTAATCTAGCAAAAGCATCATAAATTATGTGAAGTTTAAAATTAATAAGTTCTTTGATTTTCACGATTATTACACATTTTGAAATGAAACTATTTTTAACCGGATTAATCGCGTATAATTTTGGTATTCGAAAATACATTTTAGAACCCGACGTTTCGAACACTTTTCAGTAGTCCGTGGTCACGGGTAGCAAATTTGCTATAACAGAATTATATAATTGATAAGATTTGTTCTCGTAAGGACATTACGGACAAAATAAAATTAAAAGTACGGCTTGTAATATAAACGAAGCAACAAGCTATTAAGTATTTTATGAGGCTCTTTTATAAATCACGGTCAAATTATTATATTATTGCAAAAGTAAAAATATAAAAAGAAGAACGGTAGCACAATTTGCCTAAATGTTCGCTTTGAACGAAAACAAGTTGGCGTGGTATAAACATAGCTAATGGTTTCATTCACAAAATAGATCTAAATGGGTCTCTTCCAAGATTTCGTAGTAATAATAATTGGTGATTCGAGGACGGTGACTAAAGATGGTATCGTAACGATAACGGAAACCTAGAATTTAATACTTGGCTTCTATTCTACAATATTCTATTCATGTAAAATGAAAATACTATTTCAAGAACTACTTTATAACGTGTCACACTCGTGACTAATATGAGTGTTTTAATATGCCAGTTTCAGTAAACGCTAGAAAACACTTGATTATTGTAATAGTTTTTTCCCGGGGAAGGGACCGAATTGGAACACACCTCCACCGCCTCCGCTGCTGGGTAGCGTACCGTAAGAGGCGGGTGTCCCAGTAATTTGGTGGTAGGAGATTCGTACTCCGACTGGATGGCGACCACTATCGTGTCACAAATGAATCGCTAAATATCTTATGTGTTGCGGTTCGATGGCATGTAAGCTAGCTCCCCCTTTTCCCTAGAATATGGAAGTTTCGACAGTTCCTGGTCCTGCATTGATACTTTCATGTCTCAGGCGCGGGGTCCAGGGAAACCCGATGAAACCGTGTAACGCTGGCCACCGGCTAGTTTGTAAGGGGACCCGAACTAGAGGTATCCCGGTTCGGGAGGCGATTTTCGTCACGGTTGTAGTGCTGGTGACTTGTAAGTGTACCTAACTCGCCACTGGGCAGTAGTAAGGGAGATTCATGAGAGATCATGAAATTGGGTAACCAGTTCTTGATGGACGGAGCATCAAAATCGTTGTTGATAGTATTTGCTTAGAGGTCAAATCCATTAATGCTGGAGTACTCCAAGGTTCAGTGTTATCTCCGACACTGTTCATTCTACATATCAACGACATGTTGCTTATAATCTTAATATTACAGCAATGTATTGTATGATTGATACAACTGTTCATGACAAAATAGTAAAAAATAAAGATATTAAAAGGCATCGATATAATCCATAAATTAATAGAATATAATTCGCGATATATCAACAAATAATTTAATTTTTGTTTCTTCAAATTAAACTTGTAACCTTGGATATACAAGATACTAAAAATACTTATAAAATATAAATATATTAATATTACACTACTTATAGGTATAAAAAAATAAAGTATGGTTTGATTTCATAAATGATAAATGTAAATGATTATATAAACATAATACAAAAAAATTGAAAATAATGGAAATTGGAGAACTGAGTGTCTTGACACTAAATTCTCTATGACGACCCTGCTGCGGGAAGAAGCGTGAATCTGAATCCTTCCTGCTAGAAAAGCTTCACTTAAAAACAACACTCGTTTACATAAACAAAGTTTAGTAAGCTCTATAAAATATACCGACAAAGGCCTCCTTTCACACACCAATACTTAATCGTTTCTTTGACATTTAAATGGTGAAATGTTTTTATTTCTAATTTCAATGCTAACATAGCAATAAATATATATAATGAATGGTATCACGACCATTGGCTTCTTACATGTGGACATATAAATTGCCTTTTCCACTTTAAGTCTGCCGACAATCTTGAGTTTAATATATTTTTATGCTAATATTATCCGTTTAATTTTATCTAATTTTATTTTATTTGATAGAGCTATGTTTATCTGTTTACGGAAACTTCATTCTTTTATTTTTTTAGAAAGCGTTTTGTGTCCAAACGAGGTATATATATATATATATATATATTACCGGACATGCAAGCAATTTAAATTCGAAGGACCAGTAGTGGAGAATAACGCAATTTCTCTAACTAGGTGTAAAATATTAGAATGATTTATATCTAGGTTATTTCTGCCCTAGAAACAATAACAAAAAACAATAGAAACAACTATTTATGATAAATACTCACAGTTCTAAAACGACGCACATATATTTCCCCCAATCATAAGCATCGTAGAGTTGGATAAGCCTCGGGTGTCGGAGTCTCCTCATAACATCTACTTCACGTTCCACATTCCTCCTCTCATCCCTCCGGTTGACGGACACTAGTTTGGCTGCCAGCTCCAAGCCGGTGCTCTTTTCCCGGCATAAATATACAGTGCCGAATTTGCCTCTGTTGACAATTTTCATATAGATATAAAAATTTTGGCTCGAATTTAACTTGAGTATTTTTTTATTAAATATACCTACATGTTTCTTATTTTGGCTATACCAATGAATGAACAAGTATTATTAAAGAACTAAATTTAGAATGAAGTTATATTATGTAAGTAATATCTTTCTGCATGCAGTACTAATTATGGGAGATAGCAAAAATAGTTTCAAACAAAAAAATACGCTGAATTGGAAACCTTTTCTTTAGATTAACTTGTAAAAGTATGTATTCAAAATGTAAATTAGTTCTCGGTATTCGTCAAATACTTAGCAAATACTAATATATATAATACAATAAAAATGGTAGGATGAAATAGAGGCCATCGCCGTGCAATGGGACAGTGGTGAAATTGATTCCCACACGTTACAATGATTATATTTCAAAAACATGTTAATTTCTCCGCTCTGGTACCTAAGACAAAGCGCGGCATAGAGTTCCGCCACTCAATACGCAATGTCTCGAATTCGGGCTGTAAAGTGTTCAACGGAGTGTGGAGACACTAGGTTCTTTCTGCCTGTCCTGCTATACGGAAGTATGAAGGCTGCAGGACGAAATACAACATATTATAGAACATTAGTCACGGTCCACAGTAAAACCACGCCACGTCGCGTTTGTCGGTTCATAAGTTATAAAAACACTCGCGGTACTGGCATCGCTAGGCCATACTGAACACTAGGTAACAATAAACCTGACTCACCGGCCGATCTCCGATAGCATATCGAAGAAGTCGTTAACGTCTGTGTTCCTTTTGATTGTGACATCTCTGTACGGAAACGGCGGCTCTATCTCTGAAAAAATAAATATTTTATTAGATTAGCTGTATGTCAATTAAAAATTTATTTATTTGAATTTTAATTTTCTATTTTAGAATAGAGAATCCCATCTTTTGTGCTGATTGCTGGCAGGAAAATTAGTAAGTTAATTTCCTTTATGAAATTAGAATAAGTTTTAATTGCTTTAGCTTTACGTCTTATCACACATAGACGTATAAGAAGAGATAACCTAATATTGAATAAATAAATAAAAGAAAATAAAAATAATTTATTTTACATTTACATCCATACAAAAATAATTAGTCCTGGTCCTCTGCTTTCTTACCGAATTTAAAAAATTGTCTGTTGATCAGAGGAATTTAATGCCGCGCTATCATATCATAGTGAAGAAACCACTCTCCTCTCCTCTCCTCTCCACTTATTTCTCCACTCTTCCCTAAGACATTCCCCACATTCCCCTAAGATTGAACCTATAACCTACCCGCTTATAGTCAGACGCCACGATGGATTCATATAATTATGGGTACTTTAAAGTAAACGTTTGTAGTTTCAACACAAACATTCTTCGTGTGGGATTTAAATTTGGAACGTAAATAGTCCATCGTACACTTAATTAGACACATACAATTTAGTGATAACAACAAATAATATTGGTTCATAATTTAATAAAGGTCGTATTTTATTAAATGTATATTATAATTTGATATAATAATTAATAAAACATGTCAAGTTTTTACTTTAAAGTAAAAATTTAATATTTAAACATTTTAAAATGCATTTACATTTAGTTTCGTTAGTATCAAAATTGTATTTGTTTTGTTTTATTGTTTGAAATAGATAACTGCAATGAGAATTCTGACCGATCGTGATTTGATTAGAAACATTTATTTATTCGTTGAATTAAATAGAAATTATCTCAATACTATAGTATAACGAATGACGAATACGATACGATGATATTGTAATTTAAATTATACATTTTCGATTGATATTGAACCAATTGTAAGAATTGTAAGATAATTTATATTTTAAAAGCAAAAAATATAGTGCACAAGTATATTTTGGTTTCTTTTTTAATATTTTTATTTTTACGCGCCACAGATTATTCGCGTCCGTGCCTTTTTTGGCATTTTTTGTTTTTATTTGAGTTAATTGTTTTATTCACTGCATGTATTCTGAGGTATACTTAGTTGCAAAGTCTTTCCTGCTATGCCCCTAATGGGTTTGAAGACGAGTATATGTCATCGCTCTGGTACAAAACAAAGCGCGGCGTTGGGTACAGCCACTCAACACGCAATGTGTCAAATACAGGCGAAAAGTGGAGAACGGATTGTCTTGACACTAGGTTCTCTCCGACTACTCTGATATGCGGGAAAAAGCGTGAAACTTTTTTTTATCTAATAGAAAAGTTAAAATCATATAAAAGTAATGTCATTTGTATATTTAAATTTGTTATTTTGTAACACAATGTAAATTCACAGAATTTCCTTATCAGATTTACTTTCAAGTTTAAAATCTACTCTTTAAATATTTACGGAGGAAGTTAGATAACATCTGGACTTCCTCAGTGATGATCGTATGAATACGTCCCAGCGACACCGAAGATGAAAGCTGAGATTCACGATAAGCGACCAGCTTCCGACCACTTTTTGCGTCAATTGACATTTAAAAGTTAATTAAGATATTTGAACACTTGAAACTAGATGATCGTGTTTTAGAAAGTGAGATTCGGATGTGTTTTCACTTAGAAGGTTATTTTGGCGTTTGCTCAAGAATTTGTTAATAATGAAAATGCAGCGTTCTAATATTTTAATGTTTAGTCTTGGTGTTAGTATGACCGGCGCCGGCGCAGCCATATACTGCGTTTCTTTCATGTTTATGACTGCCAAATTTACTAACTATTACACAGTGGATTTTTGAGTCTACTGCCATAATATTTACACGATATCTTCAATTACAAAACTGGATGTTTTAAAAAATAATATTGTTATAAAAAGGAGCACTTGTTTTTAATTCAGGTACAATTCAATTTTTTAATATCATGAACCGAAATTGACTTCTACAAGCACTTTTCAATCGTTGAGTGAACATACGAGTAAAGCTACCAGCGTCTCGGAAGGCTGTTCTAGTAAGAGGAGCCGACGAAAAAGTCAACAGTTGTTTTTTTTTAATATAACACCGAATTCTATTATAAGAATATAGTATTTCTCAAGTATTTCTATATAAAGTTCATCCAAATCAATTCGACGTTACAGATAGACAAACAAATAGAGTTATATTCGCATTTATAATATTAGTATTGATTACTTCCATTTATTACATGTTGTTATTGAAACTAACCTAAAATTATAATGAAATTCTTTACAGTGGTATTTTTTTTAGTTTCTGAGTCTTCCACATCAGATGATTGTATATTTTTGTTTTAGCTTCAAGCTTTTTTAACACGGATCAAATCACCCTCCGTTCTCCGCATTCCACCCGAAAGTGAGCCGCACAATATAACCATTATCTTAAGTGGTAGTCGACTGCAAATGGCCACAAAGTTTAATAACTTTTATTTGTAAACGAAAACTACCTACTACACTTAACAAATTTTAATAATAAAGCATTTATTTATTTTTTATAGTTTAGCTCTATACCTATATGGTTCTTGTTCAGTTGCACAGGATTTTTAATTTATATATATTTACAGAGAGAGTACGCGTCACTTTGAAAGTAGTTGTTAAGATGGCTCTTACTTATTGCTTATAGTTTAGCTGGTCTATTATGTCATCAGGTGTTCAGGTCTAAATGATATACAATAAAATAAATTTTCATTCCAGTAACCACGACGATGTGCGCGTACAAACAGACGGACAGGATTTAGAACACGATTCTTATTTTTACACCCCCCTAAATTGTTTATTTGTAAATACATTCAATGTACAGACAACTTTTTTAAGGTTATAGTATATAGTAGTTTTATTTTAATATTGGCTTTAAATTTCTGTTTAGGCCTATCTAAAATGGATTGTAGAGTTTTTTTCAGTTTCGCGTTTTTACCTGCATAGCTGTGTAGGTAAAAAGAACCTAGTGTCAAGATATTTATATATTTATATATTTATATATATATATATATATATATATATATATTACATTTTGAGAGGTGAAGCTCAACGCCGCGCTTTGTCTTAGGCAACAGTGAATAAATTAAAATATATTAAATAAAATCGTTTCCTTTAATGGGAATCGAACCCACAATCACTCGCATTTACAGTCAGACGTAACGATGGCCTAATTGTGGAGTTTCATTCTTTAAATAAAAAATAGATTCAGAATTTCTTCCCAAAATATTTTTTAAAACTTCAGTTCATTTACAGGTATATTATAGTTTCGACGTACATAACTAACATCATCCAAAATTATCAATTTAAATATTCCAAGTTATTCACCTTACTTGTCAATGAATCACCGTTGCAAGAGCGACCGTACAAAATGCTAAGAGCCGAACGTATTTAGGATTCATGATGCATGCTCTATACGCTCGCAACCATTGTTCGTATTTTAATAGACGTCATTGTTCCTTTCGCAAAAACTTATATTCTTTCAATTTTAGTCAATTTTTTTTCTACACATTCATCAACAGGACGTAGAACGTGACGCAGTGGGACAGCGTCTCACTATAATTGTTAGTGGTAAATTCGAATTCCACTCGGGTATATGATTTAAAACATTCACACTCCTCCGCTCTGGTACCTAAGATAAAACGCGGCGTTAAGTGCCACTCAAACCGCAATCTCTCAATTTCAGCTGGAGTGTTTCGACACTAGTTTCTCTCTGATCACCGTGCTATGCGGAAAAAAGCGTGAAGCCTGTAAATAAATAACGTATACAACTTATTGTACACGAGACTATTAAAGTATAAAGTTTATGTAAGATATTTTATTGTTATTAAGCTTAGAACAATACAGTTTTGAATTACAGAAATATTTATCGAATGCACTATTTTCCAATACATTAGCTTTTCCATCTTTCATTTGGCAGTAACCAAAACCGTCTATTGCTTTATAAAGTGCCTATAAACTGCAATCAGATGTTTTTTATATACTCGTAGGATATAAGATTACTTATCTTATCGGGCTCGTTAGCGCTAATTTTTGGGTTTCATCATGAGTTTCAAAGTAAAACAGTAATCGTTATGTTTATTCTTATTTTAAGGACAAACTATCTTAAATAGAAACAAAAATTATATTAAAAATAAGTAAAAAAATAAAATGAGAGCAAGGCTGTCGTGGCACAGTGGGAGAGCAACTGACTTTAAACGCGTTAATTGCTGATTTGAACTTCTATTTGGATTAATATATTATAATTATATTGAGTTAACGGTCTACTAATTCAAAGTTCGGCGTTAAGCTTCGCCTAGCGCTACCCCTCTGCCTACACAGCTTTGCAAAAAAAATTTCAAATAAGAATTACTTAATTATATTGTAAAAAAAAAACTATATAACTTCCATACATAGAGCAACACGGAGTTGCTCTTAGTTTTCATACAAGAGAAATATGTGATAAAAATGTGAAATAATTTATAACATATATTTTTTAATTAAAATACACAAAAGAAGTAACAAGTGCAACAATTTAACCTTCATAGAAGTAAATTTCGTTTTGGTTATTTGAAAGTGTTCAAAACACTTGTATAAATAAGGGGATCGTTTAGTTTCAAAGGTTCTTCTAGACCTGTTGTTTTAACCAGTATTATTTAAATTTTCAACATTTACAGTTTTAAGCGTTTTGGGATCAACTATATAAATAAAAATATATATTTCTAAATTCTGAATTTGTAACAGTAGAGGCAATATTGGGTTAACAGGATAGAACTTTAAATTTCATCCAAACCCAGACATTGATAAATGAGTGGCGGACCTCAACGCCACGCTTTGTCTTGTTCACCAGAGTGAAATGAGAATTATTATCATTACTCCGAGCGGGAATCGAACCCACAACCAATCGCAATTACAGTCAGATGCTGTTCCACTGCGCCACATATTTGGGTACATATTTTAATATTCTATAAATGTGATAACAATATTTAGTTTCATTTATGTGTGCGTGTATATGTGTGTTATATATTCTAATAGTGATGATATTGAAACCGATTTGATTCTAAGAAGACAGTCAATATATGTAGATTCCTTCGATGGGAACGAAACCGAACATTTCAATATCGGAATGTTTCCCATACATTTGTTTGTATATAGGGTAGCATATTTTTTGATAAATAATTATTACTATTGTACCTTACAATCGAGTAGTACTCTCATTAAAATTAAGGTTTATTAGTAATTAATTTTTAATTATTAACTAAGTTTAAAGTAGTTCTTGGTTATTTTCGGCCTTCCGTCTTTAGCTAAGGTAACTCGTATGTATCATAAGGAAGTGGTAGTAAAATTACAAGAGTTTTGTAACATAAATTAATTTGAGAATCTTTTAAAGTCCAAAGTCACCGTTATTCTTTGTCGAGATAGAAGAATATATAACACATGGGTACAATGTGAACGGATAAAAATGAAACTAGTTGTCGCTCGTTACTTCGTATGCGACTTTATAACACTAGACCTTCCCGTTTCCGTAGGAATTTCGTGAAATCTTCGCTTAGTATACTAACAGTCCCTAGGGCCTACCCTAGCAACCTATTAGTCAAATTCCAGTTGTCTACGCCTAGTAGTATAAGCTGTGCGTTATCTGTATAAAGCTTTATATAAAGCTATCTTAGCTGTTTAAAGCTTACAAGACGTTCCCATAGGAACTAAGGAATCAAAATCACAACTGCTTCTCAAATACCTCATATATCTCTTCTATACTTTTCTGTACAATAGATATTTAATTTAAACGTACTAACTACTAATCATATAGTATTCTTGGCAGGACTTCACTATTTTAGTTTGTATTTTGTTTTGTAATCTTGTAATGCCGCAAAATGCGTCAGCTTCAATCTATTCGTCGCAAGATGAATGGGTCGTGCCCTATACATAATTATAACGCGTAGGAATGGCGGATGTGATGTAACACCGTCGTTATTTAAAATAAATGATTCTGCCAGAAGAGCCGCCGTTGGAATATATCCAAAAAATCCACCATTTACTATGGGCCGAAAAAAGGTTTTGGTAAACGTGTTTATTAATTTTTTTTTGTCCTATATATGTTGGCTGATTAAGAATTGAACAAGAACTTATTTCTTGTTCCGATTTCTTTTCTTTTATTCCGATTTATGTTGAAATATATAAAATATACAGTTTTCAAATAAATTTCTTTACGACAAAATAAAGTACTGCAAATAACGCATGTTGAACTAGAAGAGTTATACATATACTTACAAAACTTTTTCAACATCACACTTTTCAACGCATAGCCGTGTTGAGAATCTAGTGTAGAGAACACTCCGTTCTCCACTCTTTGTCCGTATCTGAGACTTAGCGTTTTGAGTGGCTACGTAACTCAACACCGCGCCTTGTCTTGTCTATAAGACAAGGTTGGTTTCGCTTGTAAACATCTATCTTATATTATTTTTTGTCTAATCAATTGAAAGAAATACATAGCCAAGTTGCTATAGATTTAAATATTTAATTTAACTTTTGACATACGATAGATAGATAGTAACTGCATAGGTCTGTAATGTTTAAATGAATTACATACTAACAATCACATAAAATAGTAAATGAGACGCCTAAAGTCCATACATATTTAGTATGTGAAGTTGAAACATCAAATATCTAAAAATTCCTTCTCTATTCCTTATAAAATAGATAATTTTTTCTGGATAGTAAACGAACGGTTCGGGAGACATGCCACAGTAACGACTCGTCTGAACGGTCTCAAGCGTTCATCTGCTGAGTCTAAAATAAAGACGAATTCCGATCTTCTGCCAAAAATCGAGTGTTTTTGTTTATTTTATAAGAGCCAATTGCTTCAAAACGTGACAAGCACGTTCTCCTTTTGATATGAATAAGAATAATTGATTTTATAATTGTAATTGCACGTAGAGGCCTTCAATTGTTAGAATTTGTAACCACTTTAGTTCTGTACGAGTATAATATATGTTTCTTATAAATGTTGTTGGGTCATCGGGGTGCAGTGATACATAGCGTAGTAAACTACTAGTTCTAGGTTCAATTCCCATTTGGAGGGATATTTAAATTATTTTCGTTTCTGCGCTTTGGGACCTAAGACAAAGCTCTGCGTTGAGTTCTGGCCACTCTAAAGGAAATCTCTTAATTTCGGGCAGAAAGTGTATTGAGACTAGGTTCTCTCTGACTACGCTACTATGCGGGAAATAGCTTGAAGGTGTAATTTTAAAAAATGTATAGAGAAGCTATAACTTACCTCCAACAGGATCTGTTTCATCAACGTGGATCATATCGAATGATCTGGAACAAATAAAGTTGTATTAGTTTTTTTTTAATTCTATATAATTTGGATAAATGACCAGACTTTATTACGGTAACAAATAACTGTTTAAAGTTAAATACATATAGAACTTATAAAATCATTGGAAAAAAAATAATTGAAAACTAGTAACCATTATTTTTAATATTTATTTATTTAATTTTCTACCAAACGTTGAAATCCGAAACCACTTGAATATTAGAAAAATTCAATGTACAATCAAATTAATAAAAAAAATTGACTAATCATTTTAATAATACTAGCTAGCACTAATTAATTTTATGAATGGTTATTATAAATACGTATATATGTATATGCGCCTATAAATATAGGAAACTTGAAAACACGCAGTGACTCATCGCTTACGAAAATAATCTTCCTAAGACCATGTAATATTCCGTCGATGTCGTGTTCAATTAGCTTACGTGTTTAAAGACAGTGTGACAGGCATCATGGTGTTACACTTTTGCCTTTTTCGTAAATAAAAAAAAAAATACAAAAATAATATAACTAATTGCATTTCGAAAATGTTATCTTATTAAGTTTTTTAATTTAAATTTATATGAAATGAAATCATTTTGCGTATCGTCCATTTAAGTCCAGTTCTTTAGTTATGGTCATTTGCTTATCTTTATTTACTTTGATTTAAATTCAATGTGTAACACATTGAATTTTGCCATATTAATTATAACTTGTCGTTTGTGCTAAATTTTATACTCCACCGTCCACGTAATTTTCATCAAAAGGAGTACAATATTTTTGCTTCACATATATATTTATTCTATATACAAGGCAAACGAGCTTTGGGGTCACCTGATGCTAAGTGATCACTGCCGCCGAAAATTTATATAATTCTAATTCTGCTTTATATAAAGCCTGAAGCTAACGAAATAAATATTCATATTAAATAATATTTTTTATACTTATAGTTATTAATACAATATTTTTTAAGTGGCACAGATTTATGACATAAAAATTATAATTTAATGGTTGTATGATCTGAACGATCAAGACCAAGCGCAGCGTTCATCCACTTCGTGGCGCAATGTCTCGAATTCGGGCGGAAAGTGGAGAAAGGGTCTGTATTGACACTATGTTCTAATACCCCTACCCTACGACTACCCTGCTATATCGGAAAAGGAATGAAGCTGAAAAAATAACACTATTTATTCTTAACAAGACAAAAAGTGATATACAAATAGAAAGTTGACGTAAAAACAAAAAAAATACAATTAGTAAATCGAAAAAAGGGTCTATAAATATAAAGTACGAGCAAATCTTAATCTGGAGAGACAAATGAATATAAATTATATTATTCTATTTCAAGGACACGTTTTGTTTATCCGTGTTACAGGTTTCCAAGTTTATGTATAATTAGTTCGAAAGTGGGTCAGCTATTCGGGTGTTAGTTAGACGTGTTTATATCATGCGGCGACTCTAAAAATATTTATTGTGAAATGATAGAATATGTTTTAAAATAATTATTAAAAACATTTAAAAAAAAGTTTTATTCGAACACTGTTAAAAATATTGAATAAATAACTCTTGCCAAACGATTGTTCGTAGAATAATCTTAGGGTAGCAGAAATTTGTAAAAATCTCTCTACAGTGATGCTAACAACAAATGTAAGTTGTAGTTAGTGTATAATAATTTCGACGTAGCGAAAACGTATGAAAATTCGAACCCGTGCTTCTTGGAAACCGTCCAACCGCTCTGACCGCTAAGCCATGCGTTAGCATGCATTTACTAAAAGTATGTTTTTAATTTTCCTAGGTATGTGATTAAAAGTTTAAATTTTTTTTAAAAATATATTTAGTAGTGTACATAGACGCGCTGTCACCGCGTCAAAAGATACACTTCCAAACACATATATTCGCAAATGTTTTAAAACGCAATAGTGAATGATGTTTCAAACTGTTCCGGCATTTTACGATCCGTAAACTGTAAAACGGGACAAGGTTAGACTATTAGTATATAACATAGCTTTGAATGAATATTTTAACCTATTTTATGTTTAAATAAATTTTCGAGTTACTTACAGTTAAACTGCTTGACAAGCTTATTAAAAATGGTTTTTTTTTAATATTTAAAGCTCATTAAATTTAGCTCTTTACAAGAAAGGTCACGCTATAGTGGCGTAGCGCAGACGATTTAGCTCTGCAGTAGCGAGTTCAGGTCCTTTCTATTTACATTGAAAGAAAAATGGTAGACGCAAAAGTGTACATACAAACGGAACAAATTGAAATGAAAAATGATTGAAATAAAAGTTTTGGAATCACAGAATTTCGATTTCGATACAGCCTTTATTCTCAGCTTCACGTTTTTCCCGCATAGCAGGGTATTCAGAGATAACTTAGTGTCAAGACACTCCATTTTCTTTGCCCGACATCGCGACATTATGTGTTGAGTGGCGGGACACAACGCTGCACTTTATATAGTCTAGTAGAAGAACGGAGAAAAAAAATGATTTGAATATTCATTTCTCCGAGAAGGAATCGAACCCAAAACCAATTATGTTTAGAGTCGGACGCTGTCCCACTGCGCTACTGGCATCTGGTCTTTGTATTTTATATTATTAGTTAATATTTATACCTTAATTTTACCTATATAGTACGAAATGAACACAATCTAGGCCACTATAAAAATCAAATTAAATTATGAGATTGATAGGTTTTAACTAATGTAAAACTAAAAGTTCCTTTCTAAAATCTTAACGAGTACAAATTATTCGACATTTAACTTAAACAAGCGTTTTGAAGGACTATTACTTAATTAAACGCGCTCCTTGATACTTGTTTAGTGATTTTATGCAAAATTATTATAATATTATTGGAATAATTAATTGTATTATGTTTAAAACTTAAAATTTTGATTTAAATATATATCGTAAATACTTTTATTATTTCTCTACTCTGGTATACATATATATATGACAAAGCGCGGTGATAAGTTCCGCCACTCAACACTTAATGTCTCGATTTCGGGTGTAAAGTGGAAAACGGAGGGCCACTAGGTTCTCTCTGACTAAACGGTTGCCATGCGGGCAAAATACCATTTTTTTAGTTCTAAACATAAAATCTACCTTATATACATAATATAAACCTTCACCTTCAGTTTACTTTTTGAGGATATACTAAAACAATATATAAACATATATATTTATATACTAGCTGTTGCTCGCGGCTTCTGTAGGCCATTTACAAATTATACCGCATCGAATAGTCAAAATCCCATTCGGTACGTTCAGTAGTTTTGACATGATTGACAAAGACAAAAAACAATTTTGCCTTTATATATATATATATAAACGTGTTTCTGTCTTGTAGTCGGGCCGCATAACTTAAATAATTTTATATGTACAGAATTACAGATGTACAGGTGGACGATATAATTTATATTCATTCAAGTTTCTGCTTTTTACTGTGTCAACTTTAAAAGGATCTCAGGGAATGGCCTGTAAACAAACCAACCAGTCGAACTATTTCAAAAGGGTAACAAGTTTAATCCGGTTAATTGAGTATTTGCAACAGTCCATCGTCACGTTTATCTTTCAAGGCCGTACTTCTGCAGTATAAACAACATTTACGATGTGTCTTTTGGTCGTATTAAATTTAAAGTTTAAAAACATTAACTGTATAATATTAAAACAGTGGTAATATTAAAAGCGAGACGTGTTTCAATAATAGTTTTACGAGACCTTATCCGAAGGTATTTAAAAAGCGTTAGCGCCAGCTCCGGTAGGTACAAAATAAATAGACCTTCGGCATTCTATTGAGTCGAAGCGAATGTCGTATGAAATAAATGAAAGTAGATTCTCTTTTGCATAAAAATCGAGACAGCGTGTTGCGTCTGTTATTTTATATAAATAGTAGGTTACAAGCGCTTGAAAAAAAAAATATTATTATATATATAACCTATATACTTATGTATACTTGTAGCTAGTACTACTTGTTTTTAATATAATATGAGTTTCGCCCTTCATAGTATTTACAATTCAATTAATTCGTATGGGGCAATTCGTTTAATGAGATAATAATATTGTACATATCAATTCGGACGGCAGCTTTCACGAGTCAAGGTGAAATTCTGAACGTGGGCGCCTACACGCGCAGTTGACTGATGGACCTGTAATTGATTACAAAAACGACTTTTTACTTGTTAACGTATGTATATAATACTTTCAAATAGAAGGATTTTTCATATAAAATATATTATGTAAACGTGATTAGCTGTGGATTCGATTCCCAGTAGGGGGAATTCCCAGTAGGGGGAATGAAATGAAATTTAAAAATTTCATTATTGCACTCTGATATCTAAGATATTTAGTTCTATTTAGGCTTGTTTTATTATTTTTTTTATTATGACGGTCACATGATTCGTACCTATTTCTATTTTTTCTTCTATTACTTAACTAGGCCATAATTAAGATACAATTATCTAAAGATATCTAATTCCTAAAACAGATTTATGTCGATATGCCAAAATCACGTCGGGACTGAAGAAATTCGATGTTTAATTTTTTTTAAATTGGTAACTATAAAGTTTATAGTACCAGTATATATTTTAAAAGTATAAAACTCAACAAACACAAATATCTCATTAACATTTATCTCAGTGACTTTAATTAAACGAAAAATTCACGGTTACTCGTGTAATTTTGTAACTGTAATATTCCGAAACCGAACGGTAAAACAGTCTGATGTTAAAAGAATCAAAAAAAAAAATAAGTTAAGTGAAAAAAAAAATTGAAATCAAATTGGGGCAATTATTAATTTATTAATAAATTATTACCTAATTCTAGTTACAGCCAAACAATAAACTTTCAGTCTTAGTAAAAGCCCGGTAAGTGATATGCTAGGAAAACTCATTTAACACTAGGCTTGTAAGCATATCATATCTCCTCGAAGTAACTACTCTAGCGATCAGATCGGAATACACGCCGATATCTAATGTTGGCTTTCAGCACAATCCTTTGCTCTCGGTTTTTCTTATCTTTTAGATTTATTTTAACTTATTTCCACGTTTTGAGGAAAATGCAGTAAACAGAAAGTCGATTAATTTGCCATTTAACATTTTATACATCTATATTCCAGATTGATATCAGCAGTAGTACGCTCTGTGCCACGAACGTGTAAAGGTGTAATTTTAAGTCAACTAAATAGTTGACTGAGTCGAGTTTGTAAATACATATAAATACTATTCAATAGTTCATCATCATCAAAATTATTTAAAATGTTTTTTTTACATACTTACAGTGTTGTACACACACTTAGAAAATTGGAAAACATTTTTAGAAAAGGTATAAAATCGTGAACACAGCGGGATTCGAACCCGCGTCTCTTGGGAACCGTTTCCAAGAGAACCTGGACGGTTTCCAAGATGCGCGCATCAAGGTCAGAAAAAAATATTGGGTCAAGATTCTCCGTTTTCCACTTTCCTCTCGAAATCATTGCGTGTTGAATGACGCAACTGAACATTACGCTTTTTGTTTCATTTTGAAAAGGCGATATCAAAATTTGTTCAAACACAGCAGTTTAATATATAATTATCGTTTGATATGTAATATCACGAAATTTAAAAAGTCCTTAATTTTACCTCTAGTCTTAATATAGAGGAATAATAATTAATAAATAAAATAATATAATAGATCCTTTTTTAGAAACAATATGGCGGAGAGTCACGTGTTTCGTCGAAAACCAGATAAATTCTAGACTAGATTAGATCAAGGAAGTGCCAAAACCCGGGATATATATGTGTATATAAAAATAAAATGCATTGTCCGTTTGTATGTACATTGTTCTGGTATTAATATTTTATTGGCGTCTTAGTGTCAATAAATTTCATTATACGTCAAGACTTAATGACGTTCATTTTATTTCTACGTGATTGGCATTCCGATATATTAAGGAGTACAGTGCAGCATCTCATTGTAGTTAGTCGTAAATTATTTTAAAGTGTTTTTAATAAGGATATTTTCCATTCTAGTATTTTGCTTTTCCCTGCATATCAGGATAGGCAGAAGAAACCTAGTGTCAAGTCACTCCGTCTCAACGCTGATTTACCTAAGTGGAGGTCCAAAATTCATTTAAATATAATTATTCCTACGGGTGACAATCGAATTCACTACCAATCACGTGATCCTGTGCCACGATGGCCTTAATAATGTATTGCAGGGAACTGGAAAACGACATTACTTAGCGGCTGTAAGTTCTTTTGTCTGTATGAGTAAAACACCTGCAGGTATTTTTATTTCGTTTTCTTTTTAAGATGTTTATTTTTAATAAATTATCTATGTAAGATTGCAAAAACACTAATTTAAAAGAACCAACAAGCATCTCTCTAACAACCTTTTGTAAACAAGCTACTGTATAATATTATAATAACTTACCATTTAAGTATATCCATATCAATATTATACATGCGAAACTATCTCTGTCTGTCTGTCTCTCTATGACGTCTCACAGCCAAACCGCTGAACCGAATGTGATGAAGATTTATATAGAGATACTTAAAGGTCTTGGAATAAACATAGGTAACTTTTTGTTAGAAAGGAAATACCTATAGTTCTGGGCGAAGGTCCAAGCGGGTCGCTAGTATCTAATATATTTACAAGGAAAGCTTTGCGTAGGACCTATACCAAAATTCGTATAGTAGAGTGCGTCATACCCATTACACTACCATTATCGATTGTTTACCCGTATTGATACGTTTATGATGCATAATTGATAGCTCTATCAAAGTAAGTTATAGTGTTATCTCTTAACGTAGTTTGAAGTACTTTTCCAATCAAAACTCTACAACATTTTTCAGATATGTCATTAATTGTGTTACAGTTTTCAATATATCCATTAATTTTATTAAAATTAAAATCTATAATATTTTGTACAAGGATAAATGAGATCGCCTAGTGTAATTTTGACATATGATATACATTGATATATGATAGACTATTATTAATTCTATAAATATTAAAGAACTCCTAGTTTTTATTTCAACTCCACTCTTTGTTCTCACAGGGTAGGCGGCAGGTGCAAAGTGTGTAGTTTTTTTACTAAGCCAACGTTAAGAAAGTTAAAAAAATCTGGTCCCGCCCTGGACGATAACATAAATATGCTGTTTAGTAGTTTGCGAATTGTAAAAAACAATTTAAAATTGATATAATGACTTCTAGTGATAAAATGCCAAACTCTTATAAATAAGGAATACGAATAATTAACAAAAGGCAAGCAGATGGGAATCGTGTTATATAGACACTTCGCCACTGGCAGGCAGAAAGAATCTAAAGTAAAGACACTCCGTTTTTCACTTGGCGTTTGTTGCGGAGTGTTGAGTGGCGGAACTTAACGCCACGTTTTGTCTTATACACGAGAGTGGAGAAATAAACATATTGTATTATAATTATTCCCCCGAGTAGGAATTGAACTCACAACCAATCGCAGTCGTTTGCAGCTGTCCCACACCGCCACGATGACCTGGTGATAATTTATTTACTTAATTTATTAAGGTTACCTTATTACCATATAAGTATTTAGTTTAAATTTATACAATATATAATAGAATCATTGTCAATCGGGGAATGATTTCTCCGCTCTTGTAACAAGACTAATCAGCGTTGAGTTCCGCCAATCAACACACAATGTCTCGGATTATGGCGAAATTCCTAGATAACATTTATAAACAAAAGTCCATTAACAAACTGTATTCATATCTTTTTAAATTTCAGTTTGTTAATGGAAACTTCATATAATCGAACAGTACGATGAATAACGAGGCATTTAAAATTCAAATTCCGAATATCCTTTAATCAAATAGAATTTTGCAAGCACTTTTGAAACGTCGAATGAACATAAAGCATACGCCAGCTCGGAAGGCAATTGTTGAGAAAAGCTGACGAGAAACTCAACAGTTGTTCTTTTCAAATATAAAAGTTACAATTTTATCATTTAATACAGCGATAGCTAACCTGCACTAAACTCAAACCATATTACTTCCACACATTTAAATCTGTCAAATATTCTTCTACAGATTAACGAGCTTTAGTTAATATAGTTTTTAAAGTAATATTTACAAGAAAATATAATCACTAAGCGAAATAGAAAAGGCGAGTACTTGACATTTACTGTAACGTTTCCAAAACCCAGATGTGAGTTAACCGGCTTGATAGAACGGTCGACGACACCGCTTTCCAAACCTGTTCCGATAATGCTTTACATATTAGTTTGCGACAACAATGCGACGTGTGTGAGTGATAATACTCCTTCTTTTAATTATTTCAATTCAATATAGAAGTAGTATAATTGTATTGAAGTGTATTTAAACTGGTGACGACCTTGAGGGTCGATTATTTTAGTATTCATTTTTATATATTCTCGCCTCTTGGAATCTGCCAAAGAGAACATTTTTTTGTTTTCATGAAGTTCTAAAAAACATTTTATTGTAAACCCAGAATATAATTTGAAAATTAAATTCTGAGTACTATAATCGCCATGTCCATCGCGGTGCAGTGAAGCGGCACATAATGTAAACGCGATTGGTTATACGTTCGATTCCCTTCGGGGGAATGATTATATTTAAAATATTTTCATTTCTTCGCACTGGTATCTAAAACAAAGCTTGGCGTTGAGTTCCCACGCAATGCCTCAAATTCGGTCAGAAAGAGTGTCTTGAAATTAGGTTCTCTCACAACCACAACGTGGCAAAAGCTGAATAATCGTTATTCATAATCTTCATTGGTTACTAAAACAAATGTAACTAATTCTAAGATAAAGTGATATTGATTTGTGTCAAGCTAAGTCTCCATTTCGGTGGAAAATGGGGAACAAAGTGAGTTCTCACTTTACTATGTAACTTACTATTTCTGCTTATAAAAATGAGAAATATGAAAATATAAATATGAAAAACAATTGCGGAACTCAACGCCGCTTTTCTTACACTACTCTGAAGAACATTTGTATTAGAAATATAGTAGCATCTTTACTGAGATTTGATCCCAGCGATTGCGTCCAGTTAGATACTTATTTAGTATTTAGTTTACATTTTGATTTAATAAGCCATTTTACAGGTTATATTTATTTCTGATTAGTAACAACCTTGGGCTAATCTTGTTGTAATCACATTTTATATAGACTTTAGTCATACCGATATAATTGTTGTGTCATTCAACGAATATAGCTGGAGTATTTTATGTATAAAAAACTGTATGTATTTCTGTAATTATGTTAATTATTATATATATATATATACTTTATACTTTATTATATATTTACTTCATGAAATTACGCATTAAATTTAATTTTGTGAAATTCAAATTAAGTTTTTTATTAGGAATAACTAAATACTGTACCAATACTTTTATAAAATGCAAAGAATGAATGAAATGACGAAAGTGGAGAACACAGTGTCAGGACAATAGGTTCACTCAGTTTTTTTTTATGTGTAAGTGAATTTGAAACTGAAAAAGATGAATTTGATAAATTTGAATTTCGATGGTGAATCATCATGAAATATGAGTTTAGAGTTCATAAATATATTTTGAAGCATTTAAAGTAAAATTTAAATTATTGATCAACATTTACATTGTTACAATGGAGGTTTTCGTAAAAATAGATAAAATAAGAGGTCGTATAAGGAAAATTAATTAAATAACAAAATGATTATACTTCCTTATTGTTTCCCTTTTTTTTGTAATCAGCGCTTGGTTCTGTTTTAATTATTATTATTATTTTTGTCAGTGCCTAATAACGACATGTATTTTGTTATTATTGAAGGCCTTAATGGAAATAAAAAACATATATAACCATTTTAGGTATAGTTTATTGTTTACTTCGCAACACAACTATACTTGTTTGTAATTATAAAATATAAAATTCTGTATTTTTAGCATTCTCTTAGTATGGAATTAGGAAAATCCACTCATAAAACTCCTCTCCCTAAAGAAGGTTCCTTAGGGAGAGGAGTTTTATAAGTGGATGTCAAATCACAGCTTCCTATGCGCAATAGTTTCGGCATGTGCCTTGTGCTTGTTGTCTGTCAGTCAGTCAGTAAAGGATACAGATTTTTATCTTATTAATATTGATGAATGGATTTTAATATTTTACGTACAATTCCGTACATCGGTTTTTTATCTAATGTACATATAAATATATACGCGATATATTTTAATTCTTGAGGCCATTGTGGCGCTGTGAGATTTCGTCTGATTGTTTTCGCAATTGGGTGTTGGTTTCGATTCTTAATCGGTGGAACGATCTTAATTGAATTATTTTCATTTCTCCGTTTTGGTGAACAAGGCAAAGCGCGGCATTGAGCTCCGCCACTCAATACGAAGGAGTATCTTAGCACTAGGCTCTTTCTGTCTTCCCTGGTATGCGGAAAAAAGCGTGAAGCAATTTTTTTTTTATATCTCCTATTGAAACAACATTTAAGAGCTTATGTCGCTTAATATCTGTTTTACAAAACATTTCAATTTAACAACTTTTTGCCTTTATCCAATTAATCGTTCAATTTAAATTTAGACGAAAATGCTAAGTAAAAAATCCATAAACAAAAAAAAGCAGTATTCATAACTAAAATTAAAGTATATGAGTAATCTAACAGAAACAAATATAACTTTGTCTCAGCAATAGTCCGTGTGTCACTTTTCATTAGCATATTATAAAAAGCCGAGCAAATCTACAATCATTTGTAAAGCAAATATTTTTATACTGAGATCAATTTTTTACGTGTCCGCCGATGTTGCTGATTGCCCAGAATATCTTTTTCTGACCTCGGCATTCTCGCCGATTGACAGTCTAAGTGGCTACTATATAGATACATATATGTAAATATCCGCTCCCGGCTTTGTCCGCGTAAACTATAGCTATTTCTTATTTTAGGTGGTCATTCTGTCAAATAATTAAACTGTTGGAATAAACTGAAAAAAATGGCAGAGAATAAAGTAGCCTATGTTCATCCCGAGACCCTCAAATATCTCTATATCAAATTTAATCATCATCGGTTTAGCGGTTTTGCCGCACTGTCGTCACAGACAGATGTAGTTACTTTAACATTTATAATATTAAGTATGGATATATAATACAGGACGGTCATAATATATAAGTGCCCAGTTTACAGATAACTCTAGTTACTTATTAATCATAGTCTGACCGACAGACAACCCACTGGCGCAGCTGCTGGTCATAGAAAGCTGAGATCTTGCTTGAGGCAGTCAAGAGTGGGGCTAAAGGAGGATTTTCGGAAATTATTACGGAAACGGAAATAATGAGAATGGAAATTGTACAGCGACGGTCATAATATAGACACAAATGAAGTCACAGGCGACGGCGCTAATAATATGAATTATACTAGTATACTGATGCTAATCTCGAAATCTTATTTTTAACAATTCAATGATAAAAAAAAATATTTATTTATAAAAAACCATTTTTAGACGTTTTCTATATTTATATTTTTTATATACTAACAACACTTTAAAAAGATCATAAAAATATACAAAAATATTTATTTAATTCCTATATATAGCTAAGTGCTAAACGGTTCTATACTTTTTTACTTATGAAGAGATTTTACTTTTTCACTTATTGATTTTAGCGGAAGTAAGTTGCGTTGTCGGAACCATATTTAAGACAGAGAGAGATTAAGAGAGAGAGAGAGAGAGAGAGAGATGTGAGAGAGAGGAATTACAAAGAGCCTTAATGTTCTAAAATAATGTATTAGAAATACATTAAATTTAAAAAATATAACTACCATATGTTTAACATTTTTTTTTTATACAAAGTGAGCAAAAGCCCATTAAGACACTTGTAAACAAGTGTTTGTTTATTTGATCCTCAAATATTTGCTTACACGGTACATATATAAAAAAAAACATAGTAAACGGATCTTAATTTAAGTGTAACAAACATTTACAGGCGGATACAGCATGCAAGAAAGAGAAAAAAAATATAATGAGCTCCTAACTGCGAGCTTCAGCAAAACAAACCAAACAATTAAACTAAAATAAAATAAAAGACAGTTCATTAAGTTATTATCTTAAAGAATATATATATACATATATATATATATATATATATATATATATATATATATATATATACATTTTTAAGACGATCGGAGTTTATTATTTACCATGAGTCGAATTTTGTTGTTACTAAGGCAATTGTATCACGGCTTTGCATGTACTTAAAAAAACGCATTTCTTATTTTAAAGCTAGCGACCTGCACGCGGCTTCGTCTGCGTAAGCTTTTACTTAAATCAGAAATTATGCTTAAATTTATAATTCAAAGTGTTGTTAGTTTTTTTTGATTCACCGATTGAAATATAATTAATAAACACTAAATGTTAAGGGAAGTTTACAAAAATATAATAGTTAAAACTGCATTTAAATTGGTGAAGCCGTTTCTGAGAACAGCGGGCACAAACGCACAGATAAACAGACAAACAGAAAAAAAAAATTGTTTTGGGGTTCTTTAACATTGATAAATTCCTTTAATAATTTTTTTTTTTATATATCTTCCATGTACAGACAGCGATCAGTTATATGTAATTATAGGTATAAAAGATATACACATATAATTAAAATATACACTATACATGCTGGTTATTCTAATAAACAAAGAAAAATATTTCTCTGTTTGTAATTGCAATTGGTTATGGAAATTGCACCCACGAACTAGAGATAGGGCGGCGTTGAGCTCCGCCACTCAACACGCAATGTATGGAATTCAGGCGGCAAGTGGGGAAAACTTTAAGGAAAAGCTTCAAGCTGAAATAGAAACCTTGTTTCCTGTAAAGACCAGGTCAATCTTTTCTATCGTTTATTTAGACGAGCTCGTCATTGTTTACAAAAATAATAGCCGTTTTGTTCTCTTACACGCTAAAAGCTAAAATATAGCGGAATATTCATTCATAAACGCTTGTTTCAAAAACAGTTTCATATGAAAACATGATATTGTTTCGTTACCACTTACATTACAAATAACACTAACCACATGTAACTTTTCGATAATTTATCAATTTTTGATAAAAACACGACTAACTTTGAAGAAAATTTATAACGACTATAATAAAATGTACAATTTTATGGTAAATTTCAAAAATTTACTTACACAAATTTCCTGATTTTCGATAGTTAGAAAAAAAACCCAGTGACAAATCATTCACCGATCGCATCATCAAATAAAAAGGTTTAAAACTCTTTAACGTTTAAAAATGAAAAGGCAAAATTTTATATTCTTTTGCAAACAATACACTATATTTTAGTATTGAAAATGACAATTTACGAAAATCTCACGACGTTTTGAATATTTTACAGTGCCGATGTTCACAGACAGACTCACGAACTCGAGGTAGAATCGAGGTACGAAGGCAAAATGGCGAATATTTGTAAACATCTTAAAACTCTATTTTTATAAAAAATAAATAATGAGAATATACTCTCTCGTCACTTTGACTTTAATAAATAATATATAGAGTAAAATGGCAAATTGATAACTAGTACTTACAATTCTTATATGCAAGTTATTGAACTATTGTATGTTAGATTATCAATAACTTTACATTAAAATATGCTTTGTGAAATATTTTCTTTCTTTTTCTCAGCATTTGTAATACGAAAACAAAAAATATATATTTTTGTTTATGCTCTATCAGTTGGTAAATGTGCAATATTTTTTAATGGTTATTATTAATATATAAATAAATATTCTTTAAATTCAGTTTGTTAGTATAAGACTTTAAGCAACCCACCTCACGCAATTTGCTAATATAAGAAACGCTAATTTTTTTTTATCAATAAGTCTCTTATAATCTTATCAATCAATACAACAAAGAAAATGAAATTAGTTAATTACTGATGTCATTAACAATAAAATAAAATCAAGCGATATGAGGTTTTAATGCCCAATAGAATATAATATGGTGTGACTTATCATATGTTTATGATACATTTTAGCCCACATTCTCTTTCATAGATGAAAGGTGTGACCCGCTAACACGATGTCGCATGAGTTGAAACCAAATTCCGTATAAATCATCGTCAATTCCAGTCGGGAAAAGTTAAGTTGAGAGTTTCGAGCCATATAAGCACACTTACCTTACAAGTTCAGCGCATGCACATAGGTATTCAGCTTGGTTGGTCTATAAGGTAACGCACAGAAACACACACAGGGTATTGCACTTGCACAAAATCGTTAACACAACGCGATGGAAAAACAATTATATTTTTGTAAATAACCACTCTGGCTGACGTCGCGAGCGCGGGCTGGCGAGGTAGCGACTGCGCCGGCGCAGGCCGTCGCCGGCGAATCTAATTTTATCGCGTCAGTAATACGAGATAAAGCCGTTCTTTATTGGGGAACTTTTTATTCATTTTTTGTTTGTTTTATATGTGAAATCGACCAGCTCGATGCGTTGCTTAATCGGCCTTGTTGAAAGTTTCGTTATGAACTTTAGCATTTGATGGAGCTTTTGGTAGAGCTCGATTTCGACGCGTTGCGGCTATTGTCATTGCTTTCTAAACGGGAAAAATTGTTTTTGTAAACTTGCAGTTTCCGTAGAGGAATTATTGAAACTGCTAAACAATGGCTTTTCCTTCCTGTAGAAAGTAGCCCATGTTAATACGATTTACGACAAAACTAGCTATTATATATTCATAATTTTAATTTTGTTAAATAAAATGTTATTACCGCACCAAGCTGTGTACTAAACTATACAATACCTTATAGAATACCTATATATAATACCTATATAATACCTTATTGTATTTATATTGTTAAATTTAAATATGTTTTATTTATCTCTGTGTACAAATTGTTTAGGGTATATTATGTTCAATAATAAAGGAACAGATTGAACAGTTTTTTCAGAGATTTTAAATCATTATACGAAACATAATCTGTTTATGTTACATTTTAATTGCAATCTTTAATATGATTTTGTTAAAACAATGCACCGAAATAAAAATGTGGCCACTGCAAGGTGAACTCAGGCGCAGTCGTGGCGCCACGGAACTGACATACAGACCCTAACTCTAAAAATAACATTAAATTATGAAACTTGACTGTATTATAATATTTGTCTTACAATCTTAGCCATACGCGCGTTTACATCGGTTTACGGAAAACACGGTTTCCGTTTACGGATTTTTTTATTAAGTAAACTAATTTGAAAATTTTGCTATAAAATTGTAAAATTTGAATCAGTATTACATTTAACATATAAGATTGTACAACTTCAAATCCCGTTTGAATAATATTGTAAAATCTCATAAAACCATTAGTAAACAAAATTATTTATGGCAATGTTGATTGTGTATTTACAGCTTCAGGCTCTTTCACGCATAGCATTGTAATCAGAGATAACCTAGAGTCTAAACACTGTATGTACCACCCAAATTGCGAGACAATTACCAGAGCAAAGAAATAAATATAAACCTATTCAAATGTTTCAATTTGAATTGTTTATTTACATTTTAGCTTTTATTCTTAATACCTTTTAAATACACGTTAAAATGACGCAATCGACATAAGGTCACTCATTTTTCAAACTGTTATAGTAGACACTTATATTCAATTATAGCAAAGAATCGTTCACTAATATGCGAATATATCGAAGTATTATACAGACTTTATATGATTTAATATGTTCATCGATTTGTTCATCTGTATGACACAGAGCGTTTGTCAGCAACCACCTTACGTATAAATAACGTATAGCCGAATCAATTAAACACGAAGTGCAATAGAAAAATGGTTTATTTCTATTTAAAGGCCAAACATGCTGTAAGATTTTATCTGTCTGGCAAGTTGAGTTGAAGGCTTTTTTCTATATTAGACTAAGTCTTGTCAAGCTTGGCTATAGTTTGTTTATAATAATAATAATTATTATTAAGCTAGAGCTACACGCTTTTTCCCATATAGCAGAATATTCAGAGAACCTGGCCATTTTCAGCCAAATCCGAGACATTGCGTGTTGATTGCACTTTGTCTTACTAGAGCGGAATGTAAGAAATGCTTTAGAAACACTTCAGTAGGTATATTTGAATGTAACAGGATTCGATCGCGCGCTCGTTCGAAACCATCGAAGCGCCTATTATCCTAAGTGCGTCAGTAAAATCCGCTTGCAATGATGATTTATAAATAATCAACGTTAAACTATTAATAAGGATGAGGGTAGCTATTTTGAATGACTATAAATCTCCGGGCTGTTTATTAAGTTGCAAATTATATTCTCAGCCTCATACATATGCCTATGCATAGATTAATTAAGATGTTGCATAACACTAATAATAAATTATTTTAAATTAAACTTTTAGCATTTGATTATTCGCGTAAATTTTGGTGTTTGAATATTGAATATGCATTATTGAACACCCGACGTTTCAAACACTAACCAGTATAGTGACAGGTAGGTTTTTTCATTAGAAAATTGTAAAAATCGCGAAAAATAAAGATCTTATTAGAACAATAAATTAATATCCATATATAATATTATATAAAAAATTAAAATTGAAATGAACACATGACAATATAAATCTAAAAGTCATAGATTATATCCTTAATAGCTTATCCCCATAACCGCGATTCCTTTGCAAATTTTTCATAGATTAATAAAACGTCATTTATTTCACTCATTCTTTCTTAATATCAATCGTTGTTTATTACTAAAATAAAAAATAATGCAGAAATTTGTAATTTTACAGATATATATTTTTTATTATATGACATAATATGTCATATATGTGTGTTGGCAAAGATTTTGTAAGTAAACTAATAAAGAAGAAGATGAGGCTTAGTTAATTCATCATCAGTATAAGAAATTCTTTGTAAGTACTTTTTTTTATGAAAATTATTCAGGTAGAGGAGTAACTACGAAATTTGCCATACTTAAAGTTTATATGGAGAAGAAGTGCAAAAAGTAAATAGTTTTCATAATAATGTATTAGAAATACCTATTTAAATGAATAAAATTAATATTTGACACTTACATGTGTTTGACAGGCACTTGTAACCACACTGACACTTGACACTATAAAGTGACAAAAACGTTGCTAAGGCAACCAATATTTGACACATCAATGAGTCTACTAGTCTTTACTGTATGGTGAGCCGAAATAGAGTCTTTTATATATATTCTTGCCCTAGCATAGAAATTAATTCATCCCATTCGCTTTTACACAGTATGTTCAGAATTACTTCAATTTACTTTGTGAAAATACTAATTACTCATATACATCCATACTTTTTGACAGCCATTGCAAATTTATTTTTGTATATTTCGTCTTAGCTTCGTCTCTGAATATTATGTTTCCTATTCACATGTTGATTGGCAAGCTTCATTCACTATGTGTTGGAGTATTGCCGGCTCTAACAGCTTTCAACGAGTTTTGAAATATCATAAAGGTGCCAAAACTGGCACTTTGAGGTATCCAGATACTAATTTTAATTTAAAAGCTGTTACTGTATGATATATTCATATGTTTAAAACCATATACTGTTATTAACAGTTGGTTGATGGAATCAGTATATGCTAATACAGCTAATAGGTATTCGTTGCGGCAGAAATTAATAGAAATACTAATTAAGTTATTTTGTAGGACTTTTTTTTTACTTTGCGCCTATTTCCGCATAGCAGTCAGACAAAACATAGTGTCAAGACATTTCGTTTTCCATTTTCCAGGTGAATTCGAATCATTCATCCGTGATGAGTGGCGGAGCTCAACGCCGCGCTTTGCCTTGTCAGAGCGGAGAAATGATTAAATTATAATATTGCACCGATTGGTAATCGCAATAACAGTCGGACGCTGTCTCACTGAACCGCGGTGGAGTCTACCTCCGTGTCTATCTTAATACTTATAATCAATATCGGTATTCTAGTATTTATTTAACAAATACAAATAATATAATTCATCAAAATATAGGATAAAATAATGCAATAAAATTGTTTTACGCTAAAACGGTAAACTTCATGGTCATATCAACAGATTACATTTAATATATGTATTATATCGTTACCATAGCAATGCAAAATAAACAAACAATACAATCTTGACGGTATAGTCCACGTATTTACGCATTAAACTGTGAAGACATTAACCTTTGCCATTAAAAGATCCGAGTCAGAAAAGAGCACAAGCTCTTTTGTGTGGCCAGAATTATGGATCTTAACATTATGGATAAGCTGTGCATTCTCAAAATTGACACTGAGTTACGACCGGATATCAAAATGAAGCCAATGAGCCGGCACTACTTTACAACTTCTACGAATCCAGGTGAACAGTTCTTTGTGTTCGCGTCGACGGCGGCGTGGCTCATACGAAAAACCGGTAAGGCGTTCGATCAACCAAACGAAGAAGACGACCCAAATTCTACAATCGCTTCTATTTTGGACGTGTTACGGGACAAGGACATCAATGTAGATTTTTCGTCTCATAAGTTAAAACAAGGCCACGGTGATCAAGTGTGTTTTATATTAAATGTTTTAGCGGATGAAGCTCTTAAGTTTGAAAATTTTGAATGGCTGAAGCCAGTTACCAATATGCCTGATGAAGATGAATCACCAGATGATGTTGACCAAATCGAAGATGAGACTGAAATAATTTTGGACAAAGTCGAAGAAGAAATGGCGATATATTCCGAGGAATCTGAAGGTGAGTTTCTTGAAAAAGATGAAAACGAGACTAGTACAAATAAAATTCATGATTGGGAGGCTTGGAAGCTTGAATTGGAAAGAGTAGCTCCAGCTTTAAGGTTAAAGATATCTGCTGATGGTCGAGACTGGCGCGCGAGGCACGCTCAAATGAGATCGTATAGAGAGGAACTGTACGACAGATTCAAAACTACTGGCACGCAATTAAACAAATTGAATGGCAACATAAGTTCAGTGATGGACAAAATAACGGCCAGAGAAAACGTTTTGAACGAACAATTTGAACCGTTAGTACGACAATATGGATCTCTCTTGGATGAATTGAGTAAAGTGACGAACGAATATAAAGATGTGAGTGTAGGAGTGACGGAAAGGCAGGAAATGTTAAATGAAGTAACCAGCAAAGTGGAACTGATAAAACAGAGAACAGAGTCTCGAGGGTCATCCATGAATGACAACTCTCCTTTAGTGACTGCTAAGAAAGCTGTAGAGACGCTAAGGAAAGATATACAAGAGCTTGACTTCCAGATTATAGTCCTACTTTGGCTTTTGATATCGAAAGAGAATCCTAAAAGCAATAATTATTTGGCTAACGCTGAATACAGAATTGTCAGTTCAGAGGCGTATTAATTGTGTTTTTTGTATTATTTTACGTTTCAATATGTAATTGTGTTAAATCATTTTTTTGTACTTGTGCCTAGCAGTACGTAAGAATCGTGAGTACAAGCATTGGAGAGTGTCTATATTTAAAAAATAGATGCTTAATGGACTTATTATACAAAAAGAGCTGGTATTATAACTTTAATTTCTATATAAAATATAGGGAGAAAGATATTGTTGTATGATTGACAAGTTTTACGTTATAATGATGTATTGGTTGGCAAATTCATTCAATATTGTTTTTAAAGGAATTACACCGTCTTACATATGCGTCTGAACACAAGTGTTTTCTTGATTTACTTATATCTTTGTTTGTTTAATTCCATCAGCCAACACGTTAGTGTCTCTGAAACTGACGGAAAGTGGAGAGGAAATTAAATTAATAACAGATTTTATCAGTGTTTAAGAAATAAATAAATTTGATAGAAAACGAGTAATCTTAAATACTTTTATCACGTTTTATCTGTGGTAGTAAGAGAGAACCTAGTGTCAAGACACTCCGTTTTCATTTTCCACCTGAAATCGAAACATTACGCGTTGAGGCGCAATTCATCTCCCCACTTTACGTTATCTACCAGAGAAATTAAAATAATTTATATATAATCATTCCTCCGAGTGGAAACCGAACCCACCACCAATAAGTTTACAGGCAGGCGTTGTCTCACTGCGCCACTAATGGCCTAACAATTTGATGTATAAATAAAACAAAACGGGAACTTGTAAAAAAGATTTATTAATTAAATGTTGCAAATAAACAAGCATGTGATACAATAGATTCTCATTTTGTCATAATGCATTAAATAATATGATTAAAAACATAAAATATATATATATTTTACTTACAAAGCTTAGCTACTAAGTTTGTTTATAACTAACACTGTCTAATAAGTTCTTGTCAAAATACTTGAAAATATGTTAATATTATTTATTGCTATCTCTTTCTCGCTAAAGAAGGACTGAAACAACACCATTGACTCTTAATTAAGTTTAATAAAAACTTATCCGACACTGGTAAAACAGAAGCGTATTTAAACAAAATATTTGGTTTATTAAGGAACATACAATTAATATAAAATACGATTTTTTTAAGAATTAGTTTTCAAATTATTTTCATTTCTCCGTTCTGATCATAAGTCGCAATGTATCGTAATGTAGGTACGTGGAGAGTGGAGTGTCTTGACTATAGGTTCACATTGGCGGGAGAAATAATGGAGAAATATGAAGCTGAGAGAAATGACTGAAACAACATCAATAACTTCTAACTAAATTCAAACTCTCGTAAACATAAACTTATTTCAAATAAAATATTTGAATAATTAAGGAATATGCGATTCATACAAAAAAAATGTTTTTTTTTTTGGGAATTAACATATATAGAGAGAAAAGGAGTATTAGGGTAAATCCTCATACGAGAATAAGTTAATGAATTCAAAATAAATACTTTTCAGCGCAGGCAGTTTTTAACTTAATATTTTTGCATAAATTTAGTTTTAAGTTATTTAAAAAGTTGTTTACATAAAATTGTATGATTCGCTTGAAATTTATTAGTTATTCTGTCTATAAGTAAAATAAATTCACAAGTCATACATTAATATATAAAAAAATTGTATATACAATTCGAATTATAAACCTATTCATGCCTGGTACGGAAATATACGGACAAAACACGATTAGCGGTACATTGATTGCTATTCAAAGAAATAATTATAATTTAATTAATCTCCGCTTTAGTGAACAAGAGTGGCGATGTGAAAATAATTTAAATATAATAACTACTTCGAGTGGGAATTGAATCCACAACCAATCGCGCTCAAAATCAGACGCTATCCCACTGAGCCACAATGGCTTCTGAAATCCCTCTTTAATTATTTTTTATAAAAAAACTAGGAATGTGTACTTTGGAATTGTGAATTCACTTTTCAATTCACTTCTAATTCAAGCATATAAGGGTCAATCAACTTTTAAGGTATTCTTCTGAGTTTAAACGAAGATGGCGGTTAGTTAAAAATGCATTAGCGTTTGAACCCAATAGATTATAGATTAAAATAATAAAGCCACTGTATTAATTACCAGCATTGGCGATTTACGATTTTAGTACAATTTTCAATAACTCTGCACTGCAATACATTTGTACTTTGGGACATGATGTTTTTGTATGAATATACAAAACAAAGATTAAGAATTTAAAAAGTTGTTGTTAATGTAAAATTGGTAATGTAAAGGTTCTTATTCCGTAATACATCCATGAAATTTAAAAAATATTCATTAACTAGCGACTAAATTGTTGGACTGTATTTATTCATGAACCGGTTGAAATAAAATAAACACTACATGTTAACGGAAGTTTACGAAAATACAATAGCCAAAGCTGCATTTAAATCGAATTAGCCATTTCTGACATTAGCGTGCACGAACGCACAGACAAGCAAAACACCAGAAAAAACCATTGTATTGGGTTCTATTATATTGATAAATAAATGTACTCAATAATATTTTTTCTTATATATCATCGATGTACAGACAGCGTTACATTTTTATTGTTTTTTAATTTTAATTTCTTGGGGCCACGAAAGGAATACTTTAAAAGTTGATTGTCTCATAAATGTATTACTATTACTATCAGAACATTAATACCAATACAAGTTTTTGTATGTGTATGAGAAACTTGCAGAACAAATTTTGATTTGACTTATTTTAATAATAACAAAAATCAGCTTAGTGTTCCATAGTTTCGATAGTTCCTACGTATTAGCCGCTGACCATCTCTGAGCAATTGGGCGGTGATGGATCCCGGCTGATGCGTCAGTAAAATACATTGCCACCTCTAAGGGGCCTCTACGTGTTGGACCTGTGTCCCCACGCAAGACTATCAAAGGACTGGGTTCTTTTGATCTCGAGAACCATTTCGAGAGATACATAATAATAATAGTTTTCTTAAAATAAAAATAAATAAAATAATATAAAAAACACACACTAGTAAAAATAGCCTCTAAAATTGAATAATAATCTCCATTATAGTAAGCGCATTTTATGTTGACCGGACACAGGCACAGTCGAGCAGCCAATGAAGGTTGACGAGTGACCGAGACAAAAAACACCATGCGCAAAAAGGAATCACTAGCATTTGTCTTCCGTCCCTGTCACGCGCCGCGTCTGCCAATCACTGCCCAAAATCGATTTTGCGACGTCTATTGTAGCCAACTTCCGTCCATTCAACTTAGAACGCGCTTTTAATGTACTTCTACTGTAATGTACGGGTCCGTTACATGCTAATGTCGTTTAGTTATGTTTTGGTATCTTCGAAGGTAACGTTATGTTTCCTTTTGAGGTCATCCATGAACTCTTGTTTCAACAAAGCGAGGCATCTGAAATGCATAATTACGATATGAATAGAAACAAAATAAATTAAATGAAAAAAAATACAAATTGTGGCAATCGTGGCGCAGTGCGACAGCGTCTGATTGGATGCGCGATGGTTGTAGGTTCGATTGAAACACCGATGTACATTTTGCCAATCGTTATAATATGTCCAAATACAAATCTCACATGCGGTAATGTGGGTCCGCTCTGAACGCGGTGATGTCCGGCGAGGGCGCGTGCGGCGTGTGCACTACGAACGCGTCGGGCAGCACCGTCGCGCGGTAGCCCTGCGCGCGGAGCTCCACGCTGTGCGACACCTACAACAGGCACGTACAACTCTTACCGTTTCATGGCATCCTGGTACTAACGCACCCTGTACACCCTTTGTTTTATATACCTTTTACACTGTACACTTTATTATATATATCTCTAGAAGTTTTTTTAATTTCCTAAGTGTGTGAACACTTTGAAAATAAAAAATGTTTATATATATTATTATATATAACTAAACTACGTAAAAGAAATTAAAAATTTAAATATTTATTTTTTTAACATTTTCTAAACTGAAATTTCTTATGCTTAAGTGAAAAACACTAAAAAATATATAAAAAGAAATTGTTGTGATTGAATAATATATATAATAGCATGAAATTATAAGTTACCAACACATTTGTACAATATTATTCACTTGTAGCTGCCCGCAACTTCGTTTGCGTGGACCCTTGACCCTTTCCACCAAAATAACCATCTCGCTGTACAACCTTTGTTAAGGCGCAAGTTCCTTATATCTTTAGCATTTTTTTTTAGTGTTATTTGCATACTTAGGAAATTGAAAAAGACAAATCCCGCTGCGTTCAAGTTTTTATACGTTTTCTAACTATGTATTTTTCAATTGTATTTTCAAAGTGTGCGAAAAACACTTAAAACAAAAAAAAAGAAAATGTTAAAATATGTCATATATAGCATACTCTCTTGCCAAACGATTGTTCGTAGAATAATCTTTGGGTAGCAAAAATTTGTAAAAATCTCTCTACAGAAATGATAACAACAAATATAAGTTGTAATAAGCGTATAAGATTTTCCTCGTAGCTGGATGTAGAACGCATGGCTCAGAGCGCTTGAACGGTTTCCAAGAGGCGCGGGTTCAAACCCCCTGCGTTCATATTTTGATACAATTTCTTTAGTGTCTTTTTTACATGCAGTTTAAAACATTGTAACTGTATATGTTTATTACCGATCAATCTCCTTCGTGTAGTTGCCGTTCAATGTGATATTGACGAAATGATAAGTGCTCAACTAGCACGTTCGAAGGGTTATAAATAAACAACTTGACTGAGATATCATTAACGAGTATAAAGAACTAACTGGCTTAATAGTTATAATAATTAAAAATATATACCTTATTCCAGCCAAACCCTGAAAACCTCGTGTCATATTTAGGCACAGATCGATGAACCACTAAATACGGCTCGTAGTCGGATTGCCATTCCACCTGCATCGAAAATATTAAAGTACATACAAGTTTTAATATACATTTTTTCATTACTATTATATATTTCAGGGCCACGCCTTCCATCACATAGCCAAGATAGACAAAGAGAAACTAGTGCCAGGACAATCCTCCGAGACATTGCGTGTTAAGTGGCGGAACTCGACGCCGGGCTCTGTCTTGTACCAAAGTCTTGAGCGAAGAAATGAAAATAATTTCAATATAATTATTTCTTCCAGTGGAACCAATCGTGTTTGCAGTGTCAGTATGGATAGGTTGCTATATAGGTATATATATCCAGTCGCCTGTCGACCGCCAAACGCGATGACTTACCTCGTACGGCGCAGTAGCCGTGGTCCATTTGGTGTAGTTAGTGGCCCTATGCCCCTTCGGCCACTCCCTGGCCCGGAACGGCCCCACGTCGCCCGCCGCGTGCAGCACGGAGAGGCGCGAGAGCAGCTCCTGCTTGTACCTCGGCGGCGACGCGCGGTATCTTTGAGTTTCGAACGCTGGCACTACTAAGCACTGAAAGTGGTAATTGCCTTTGGACTGTATAAAACATAACAATATACTTTTTACATTTTTAAAGTGTAAAACATATTTAGAAAACATATAAAATTTTGGACGGTTTCCAAGAGGCGCGGGTTCGAATCCCGCTGCGTTCAAATATCTATGCGTTTTCTAAATGTAATAAAAATCTAATTACAACTGACAATATTAAAACTAATATGAAATCTTACCTTCTTTTGCGGATAAGGATTTATTAGTTTGGTAGCAGTTCTCAAATGTTCGTATAGGCCGGCCATCGGCACAAAATCTACGTCCATAAGAAAAACGTATGGCGTGTTCACGTTTTCTAATGCCACATTACGTAAATAATTCACCGGATAATGGACCTGTGAAGTGTAAAGACTTTAATAGAGACGAACAGAGAATTTAAAGTACAGTCAATTTATATGCTACCCTCCGCCTATTTAGTTGCATGACATACTAAAGTCACAATTTGACACAATGCAACAAAAAAAAATACAGATAATAATACATGTTAGTTTCTTAATTCTTATTAAAAAATAAATCATGATTATCAATTTGAAGCTAGCGTTGCGCGGTAAGACAGCGTCTGACAGTAAACGCGATGGAAGTATTTGATTCCCGCTCGGGAGAATGATTATATTTAAATTAATTATTTTCATTTCTTCGTTCTGGTACCTAAGACAAAGCGCGGCGTTGAGTTCCGGCACGCAACACTCAATGTCTAGGATCCGGGCGGGCGGGAACAGTTGGGAACTGGATGTCTTGACACTATGTTCTGTCTGACTACCCTGCTGGGCGGGAAAAAGCGCTAAGCTGGCATATATTATTTTTTTATTTCCCATATGATGATGGCAGAAAAAAATGTGTAAAGTCAATTTGTTTGTGACTCTCTGCCTGTCTAGTGACATGACACACTAACGTCATAATTTGACACAAAGCAACAAAACATAAATTTTTGCTTAAATTTTTGCTTTAAAAAAATACACTTCTATAAGGGTTATACGTACGTATAAATATACCAATTCCATTAAATATGAAGCAAATACAATTTAAACAAAACCATTTTGTGCAGTCTAACTCGTTCCACCGACACGAGGACCAACAAATTTAACTATACTATATATATATATATCTATATCACGTTGACGCGTATATGACGCGTTGTCTTAGCAACGTATATACCACTTTATATAAAGAGATAGTAGTGTGTGTAAAAATAATTTAATGTATTATATAGGTAAACTATGACTGTGCCAAATTTCATTACCGTCCGTCCGCGTAATTCTCGTAAAAAGAGGTTTGCTTTTTGCAGTCTTTGCTTCCCGTATATTAATAACGTAATTAAAACTTCCAAAAACTTTATCCAGCCGATCATTTCGTGTACCTATTTTTATTTATATATATATAAAAAGGTAAGTATATTACTTACCGAGTCATGTTTAAAAACAAGATGGTAGCCAATATTGTTTCTGGAGCTAAGTGTCGACGACCAATCACGTATAAAGCTTTCTAGTTTCGCCACTTCACAGTCTGATAAATATATTGCCGCGCTTAGAGGACCTGCAACCGGAAATAATATGCACATACTTGTCGCCGCTAGCGACTTTGTTTGCGTGGACTTCATAAGCCCATTTCATCTATCCCATGTATTTCGTGTCCGGGAATTTTGTACTTTATAAATTTAATTTTCATTACCTCGCTCTGGTAGGATATTCCATTGTGGCGCAGTGGAACGGTTCGATTGCCCCTCGCAGGAATGATTATATTTAAATTATTCTCATTTTCTCCCCTCTAAGAATCCACTTAAGACAAATCCCGTTGATTCACTCTAAATACCATAAAAATAAAAAAACACAGACATACCATCCCAGTTCTTAACCAAGCGCTCCAAAAACTGTAACCTATCCATAGACAGCTGTAAAACCAGTGTGACGTCGAAATTGTCGACATTGACATAATTATACTCCATGTAGTAGAGGTGGGTCCTGAGCTTGCTCCGCTGTGCCGCTCGGAAACTTAGGCACAGATCCGAATGGTTCATCTGAATGGTAACAACAATAAATAGACGCAGTGTTATAGTATCTGACTGTACGCACGACGGTTGTGGGTTCGATTCCCAGTAGGCGTAAAGATGACGCTCAAGTATATTTAAATTTTTATACTAGTTTTTACATTTACGTTCCAGTATAAATTATTAAAAAACAGTGTTAATTTTATGTACACCTTTAACCAATGTACGAAATTAATGTGGTCTTAATAAAATGACGTTTGAAAATATCGTAAATCGTAAGTAATCCTCGCTTCCTCGTAGCGTGGATTATTGAAACGCATTGTAAAAACGCGCGAATGTATCGATACAAGCGCGCGTTTTTTTCGCTTATGTATCAATACAAGCTTATGTATGAATAACGCGCAGAGGAAATGCTCATCAAAAACGCGAGTTGTCAGCGCGTAAAAAAAACGTGATGTGCAATCTGCTCTTATATCTATAAAATTGTCACAGATAAAATTATAAATAATACACAGATAAGTAAATACTGTGTACGTAAATAAATAATCTAATTAAGAGTATACAAGGAAGATAATACGGTATATTATCTTGTATTATCCTACAAAGATGGTTCAATGTATAACATATAATACCTTATATGTCACAACCTCCTTTTGGGAGCAACGGTGTAACTTCTCCCTCAAAAGATTCCCATCGAAATTGACATAGGATTGGTGTATATTCCTAAAGTATTCAGAGTCACGTATCCGAACGCTGTATTTGCTGGGAGAGTTCCAGTGAATTATCTGAAAAAAAAATAATGCCACTTTAGAAAAGATAATTTTTTTAACGTAGCGGGACTCAAACCCGTGCCTCTTGGAAACTGTCCATCCGCTTGAACTACTAAGCCATACATACATAGCATAACGTTGATAAGTCATATGGAAAAGGTATATTGGCCACACGATCGGGTTATATGGAAACTTTTATATTTTCAGTAGTTCGTTCAAACACTTAGTATAAAAAATATTCTAAATAACATAAAAAATTGAACGTAGCAGGATTCGAACCAGTGCCTCGAGAATACCGAAGCACTATAGACAATTAAACAACACAACAAGTTCTTTTTTAACACCTTCAGCTACAGAGAGAATCCAAAGAGCAACGAGACACTGTCAATGAGAGTGGCGGAACTCAACGCCGCACTTTGTCTTAGATACCAGAGCGGAGAAATGAAAATATTTTTAAATGTAATCGTTCCCCCGTGTGGGAATCGAACCCACAACCAACCGCGTTTAGTAGACGCTGGCTCACTGCGCCAAAATGGCCCTCACAACCAGATTAAATGAAAACTGCCAATTTTTTTTTATACTTCTAAGTCACTCACAGAGTATCAAATATTTTTAAAAACGTTTCGGAATTACGGATTTGAACCCGCGCCTCGAGTGAAACGTCTAAGCTCTTACTAAACTTACCTTAATATGATATTATAAAACTAACCTTTACACTAGTAACATCTTCTTTATAGCAATTCTTAGCTAAAGTCTGCATTGACATTTGAACGTTATATTTACAACTTATATTAAAGACTATTTGTGGATTTTTTTTTATTATTGCATTGATCACATCTTGGTCAGCCAAAGTGGTTACTTTTAATCTTTCTAGATTTTTCATTATAATTTTATGCCATAGGTTTGTCCAGTCTGTATGTAGCCTTATTTTGTGTAAGTTTAGTAGCATTACACCTGTATTGTAACCTCTGCCTAATGCTGGCCATCTTGTATCTGTGTTTGTGTACCAGTTGCTTTCATTTTCAACTAGGCCTATATACTGGAAAAAAAATGTGTTATTAATGATTAATAAATGTTGCTTGTGTCCAGCTTCATATTTCAAATTCAAAATATTCTTGATTCAAATAGATTTTTGCAAGCACTTTTGAATCGTGGAATTAACATAAAGCTCTCTTAAATATTCTTCTACAGAGTAATAAGCTTTACTTATTAATATACTTTTTATAGTAGCTTTAAATTTCTGTAGTGGAAAATCTAATATAGGTTGTATAATTGTGTTATAGGTGCGTACACTAAAACCCATAAATTTTATTTACTTTTTAGAGGCGATATCTTTATGTCTCGTCCCTATCTGACATTTATTGTAATATTATTTAAGCTTCACTTATTTAATTGAGTTTGTATAGCCGAGTCACCTCGGCTCAGATCTGAGAGAGCTATGTAAGGTGTCTATTTCATTCTGCAATTGAAGTGTGTCTCGGTCATACCAGGTGTGGTTTACTTTATCATAGTAATGCATTATTATTTTAATTAATTTTGTATTATAATTTTTTCCCGTACAGCAGGGTAGACAAAGAGAACCTAATGTTCTCTCTGTCTGTCTTAATACTCTGTTATCGTTGGTTCAATTCCTTCCCAATTGGGAGAATTTTTTTGTAAAACGTATAAATTTGTTGAACGTAGCCGGACATGAAACGGCGTTTAAGCAACATGTTCGTTACGTTTAACATATGGCTTAGCGGTCCTATTATCGTTTTGACGATTTCCAAGAATAAAAATGTTATTCATATGCTAGTGCGCGAATAATACTTTGAAAATGTTAAAATTATTATATTACTCTATTTCAGCCAGTCTCTTAGACAACGAGTGGCAATTGCACTAACTACAAGTCAAAATTACTAAATTGTTCGGATAGCAGAGATATATGAACATAAAGTTCTCTCTTCGCACCTTAGCTAATAAAATGCAAAGTTATGTAAGAAAAAACATTAAATACCTGATCATCAGTCATATTACTAAACATATGCCATAGCTCAGCAACATCACATAGAAATGTTAAATCCGAGTCCAGTACAATCACTTGTTTCAATGTAGTTGGTAATATGCTGGGGAATAATAGCTTCACTAACGCATATATGCCTGAGTAGTGACTGTTTGGTATCCATCTTACTTCTGACAGACGGTCTTGGGCATTGTAACATGTATATTTCACTGTATATAAAAAAAAGAATGAAAATGCTTCTCATTTTTATATATATATATAGTTCAATGTATCTACATTATTACTACTTACTACATATTCTAAATTATGAATTAATTTAATAGCCATTTAATATTTTCCCTAAAGAATATTAAAACATATTTATACAATATTAAAATTCTGCCAAAATGTTTTATTCAATTAATAAATTTGAATTGTTTTCTTTTGAGACAATTGTGGTGCAGTGGGTCAGTGCCTGTCTCTTAGACAACGAGTGGCGCGATTTGTTGCGGTTACGATTCCCATTCGGTGGAATGATTATATTTTAATTATTTTCGTATCTCCACTCTGGTGAACAAGAAAAAGCGCGTCCTTGTGATCCGAAATCGGTACGTAATGTCTCGAATTCAAATCTTTTTTTTTTAATTTCACGCTTTCTACCTTATTGCAGGGATCAGACAGAGATAACCTAGTGGCAAGATACTGCCACACACACACACACACTTCTATTTTACGACTGAATTCGAGAGAGTGTGTTGAGTTGCGGAAATCGATGTCGCTCTTTGTCTTAGATACCAAAGAGTTATAAATAAAACTATTTCAAATATATACAAATTTCCCACAAGTGGATTCAAACCCACAACAATTTGCTGAATATATTAACAAATATAGAAAAAAAAAGTTATTAATTTCAAATTTGGCACTTTAGAAAAGTAATAAATATTTACCATCTGGCAGATCCCAAGTATCAAAGAGTTTATTAATTGTATGCATTGAACCCAAGCCAACTATAAAATGAAAATGTATAGGATTTTGACGGTGATGTAACATTGATTTAAGCATTGGTGTAATAATTCTAGTACATTTTCCCATACACACTAGCGCTATGTGAACTGTCTCACAAAGTGTTCCTGCTTTGTCTGGTATCTGAAATTCAGAAAATAGTAATGTAAACAAACTAAATTTCAGTTATCCATATTTAATTAATTAACTTTTGATTCAAAATATTTAATTTGTTTATTACAAAAATAAAAAAATTTCAGCTCCATGCTTTTACGTGAAGCACCCTGCTTCAGCCCGACAACCTAGTGTCAAGATACTTCATTCTCCTCTTTATTTCTAACCAAATCAGAGACATTGTGTGTTAAGTTGATATAATAATTTCTTTGAGTGGAAATCAAACCCACAACTACTGCATATACAATCAGACCCTGTCACATATCACCATGATGACCTCAAAGATATATGTAGCATATGTAAACAAATTCACAGTGCAAGAATAAAAACCTTTTTATCTTACCTGCGGAACATGATAATGTTTGTCATTCATACTATAATGTTGCATATCATTCAAGGTGAGCTGTTTTCTAATCACTTTATTTTCTGATTCCAGAACATCTATTCTCGATATTAACCACCAATAATAAACAACTGAGACTGCAACCCATATGCCTAAGGGCACCCCTAGCCAGGGTCGAAAAAATAGACAGTTGAAGACATTTTTTGATGTAAAATTCATTATTTTTTAGACATTGCTACTTATTTTTGTGATTATATATATAAAAACACATTATGTGCTATATCGATGAGCTACTGATGATTCTGTAAAAGATAAAAGAATTATGTTACAAATAATATTGATAGAAAAGTATACATAATATAAGGAATTGTCGAAAGATTTTTAATTATCTGGTGTATTTTTTATTGTAAAAATTAATTATTTTGCAACATGCTAATAGTACATACGCTTTATTTGAAATTGATATATTTGAACTTCATTATATTATGAAAATATTTTTTATATATCAATTCAATTGCTGGTGAGGTTATATAATGAGAACCAAATATTTTGTTTTACTTAACATGAAATTAAATAACACTCACCAATACAGTTTAATTAATTCCATGTAAAATACAATTGCTTTCGAGGATATTATTAATTATTTAAGGAAAATGAAAGCCCAGCGTAAATTGCTTGTAAAGACAAGATTTATAAACACACCACGAAGTTAATTCCAAATTGATAACACAAATTAAAGGAAAATATAAATTTAAATACTGTAATAAATAAAAACAGAAACATTTAGCGAATTATACATAGAATCATATCACTGACCACTGTCATTTGTCAGATGTCAATTTATAATGACAGCCGGTAGATTTGTCAGTTTGTCAGTTGTTTTAAAACTTGAATGTTGTAGTGTTAAAAATATATATTTTACTGCGGTATAACTTCGAATGTTAGATAATATAGGACTTTATTATAAATTGTTAATATTATTGCCACTATTTAGCTAAATGGCGCATACAGTAATGTACAGGTACATATATAATTAAAAACAAATAACTCAAAACCCTTATCTAGTAAATTTTTATTTCGGAATATTTCGGACTTAACACGACCACAATACTTTTACAAAAAAAAGTTAAGAAAGTAAAATATGGTTTCATTTAATCTACAACATTTATTTATATCATTTAATCTATAAATTTTGTTCATTTGAATTTTGCTTGCTTTTAAATTACTGCGGCTAGTGTGACTGTTCAGCCCTCGTTATCGCCCTGCGATCATAATAAATTACTGAAATTAATATAATGAAATGTAGTTGGCTCGAATCTTAATTCAATACAATATGTCGAGCTAAACTCGTAATAAGTTTAATATACTGTACATTTTATACGTGAGATTATTTTAAAATGTGTATGTGTGATTTAGTACGTTTTGTAATTAAGAAAATTAATAATTTACATACATTTATAAGGTAGAAGTCGTGTTAGCTAATAATAAATAAAAAGTTACCTAATAAAATAACGGGCTTAGAAGCAAATGTTATTGTTATAAGAAACTAGTGCACAATATTATTACACAATATACGCATTACACATATTTGTTTACAAGATAAACTAAAATTCGTTTATTTGACTGAGTTGTAGTGTATTTCTGTAATCATTAATTTCGGAATATAAATAATACATAACACCTAATATAATATAATAAATTTATATGACGAAAATAAAAACACAAATTTGGTATTATATTTTTATTTCGATAAATGTATTATACACACAATACATAAATGGCATTGAAAAAGATTAAAACATTCAAACTTCACTCTATTCATAATTTACACTAAAATATGATACAGGCAAAATGACGTCACGTTGTTGTCATGACTACTGAAATATTAAGAAAGAAAAAAATAACACATTGTTTTAATAAGGTGGGATATTAAATATAAGATTAAATATTAAAAAAAATATGAAAATAATTCAATTTATAAAATTATTACTTTATAAAAATATATAAATATATTTAAATAGTATTCTAGAAAATTCTATTAATTTTATCAATAAAATCTAATCTAATCTAAATGTTTATTATTACAATAAAATATTACTAAAACCTTAAAAACTTAATAAAGACACTGTAATCTTAATTAATTTCTGTCTCTCCAGACCACTGTCTATTTGGTTGCGGTTGCTGGAACTTTTGCGGTTGCGGATACTGAGCTGGTGGTTCACTGTCTTGGTACTGGTAGGGATAACTGCTATTATCATTCGCTACATCGATAACCTTGATATTGTCATTTGATTCTGGTGAATCTTCGGTTGCATCTTTCTTATATGGTATCGAATCGTCATCCGAAGTCATTTTGACTGATTCGTCAGGATCAATAGCACGAGTTCTATTAATAAAAAAATATATACCAAAATGAATGAAAGAATAACTGTTTCTTTTGGCACTTTCAAAACGTTGGAGTATTTATTGAAATACAATGTTTTAAATATATAGAGAAATTAGTTTTAACATATTTAAAGTGTTATTTACACATATAAAAAACATTTTTGAACGTAGCTGGACTCGAATTCACGTTTTCAGAAACCGTCCATAAGCTAAGCCATACGTTCCGTTTAAGCGTTTTCTATATTTTCATAGAATGTAACATACATAACCTTGTTGAAATAGCTTTAAAATGTTATTTAATTATTATTATTTTAATTAAGGAAAAAATGATTTACTTGATGGGGATAAAATCGCTCTCGTCACGTTCTTCATCTTTTCTTCTCTTGAGAATACGCCAACCCACGCAAATGAGTATCACCACGATAGGTACCATCACTGCACTGATAATACCCCATGTGGCGCCCAATGTACGTGATGAATACTCCTGGTTACCTATAGGTGGAAAAAGGACATTTTATGTTGGTTTATAGTTCATATAAGTAACAAATAGATAGACAATTTAAATTTCGAACGTGTGTCAAGGTGTGTGTAATAAATTTAATTAAAATCAGTAATTACTCTTCGCTTCAATAGCCAATCAGTTTATAATAATTATGTTCAGACATGAAAATACTCCGATATAAATATTACCTAATACATACAATAAATAAACTTTGCTAACAAATATTTTTTTGATATATTAGGGTTACTTTGATTAGAACATTAATTGTATATATATTTGATGTTGTAATTTTGAAATTGGTGCTTGACTACGATAAGCGTTATCTCCGATCTAACACTATCTAAAGAGAATAAGGTAAAAATTTACCAACCTTTTATATGACCGAGTGACCCATTTTTTTTTATGTACACGTTGATAAGAAAGCAAGTAATAAAAGCATATGGGGTAAAATGAACAACACATCACATGACCGAGAAAATTTCTATTCCACCTTACTTAGTTTTATTGCTTGCTTTCCTATATTAATAATAAATAAATAAAAGAAATAATGAATATTATTCTACCATTAACACGGAACAGAAATTTCCTCTTTTTGTGATATAATTTTGACTTAATGTTAATTTATTTTATATTTTACTATCATAACAATCATATAGAAGCATATAGGACGATATCAACAACAAAAACAACAACAATGGACATCATTACAATACTATAAAATCTCATAAATCGATAAATCCAGACTAATTTTCGTGTGAATTTGTTAGTGAACAACTAATAATATTAATAAAAATAATTAGTGCTTTTATTAAATAATCTAATCTTTAAAATATTATATTATCAATATTATATTAATAGATATATTATCAATCATTTGGCAGTGGTTACTATTTTCAGTGGGATATGTCTATTTATTTAAAGAGTACGATTCGTTCAAATCAAACCATAGTTGAGCGACTACTGAACGTGGGCATTTCAGTCACAGGAGGATCTATAAGAGTTTCAACCGACTTGCCCCTCTTTGGCGGCATTGTAAACGTTTTAATTTCAGTGGGCGGAGCACTTTTAGGTGCTTCAGGTAATCCAGGATTGTTAAACGTGTTTCTTGGACTGTAATCTGGACTAATAGGTGGGGAATAGATTTCTGAATAAGTGGGGGAATATTGAGATGGTATTGGACTGTATTGTCCTTCATATTTAGGGGAATACGGATCTTCCGAACCTTCTTTAGTAGAATAACCAGAATCCGGTAAAGCGTGGCGTCCTGTTTGACGCGGCTTACTTATATATTTAATGTCTTTTGTCGGTCGAGTCAATGTGGAATCTCGATTAGATTCTGTTTCCGATGGAGTAGTCAAAGATAACAAATCTTCTTCAGATAAGTCCCAAGGTTTTTCTGGAAATTCAACATCAGGAACGTTGGGAAGCGGTTCGTTAGTACGATAGGTTTTATCATAAGCGCGGCGTTTTTTTGATTTATCAGATTTGTTGGAGTCACTTTTATTAGAATCTGGGTAACCTATTCCTGAACTGTCACCGTCTTGCGGTTCAGAAGGTGGAGGCGGGGCAGACCTACTAAGGGTTGTAGCTCTAATGGGAACTTCTTCAGTGGGAGTATCTGTCAATTTAGGTTTTATATCAGAGTCTTGACTCTGTAAAGTTGAAGATTTCATAGTATCTGTAATGTTTCCCATTGAAGTAGATCTAAGATTAAGACGCGAAGCTGATTTAGACCGCGGAATATCTTCGAAGTGGAATCCCTCTTTGCCTTCGGATTTCGGCTTGTACCAACACCAGAACCAAAATAGGCAAATGAGGAGCGCTAATGGTAGAATAATTGCCACTATGATGCCCCAGGTTAAAAATAGGGCTCGTTGTGAGTACTCCTGGTTGCCTGTTCATAGAAATATAATTCTTAGTATAGCCTTATACAAATAAGTAGTATTAATAATATATGTTGTATTCTAATGAATATTAAAATCTAGTAATAATGTATATTTTTAAATCAAATGCTCTATTTATTATTATACTTACGTAGACATTCAGTGTATCCGTAGTCAGGTATATTCCATCTACCGTTTTCTTCACAAATACGACGTTTATCTCCGGTTAAAATGAAGTCTTGGTTGCATTCAAAATTAACCTTTATGAAAATTAAAGAATTTATTATTGAAATATACATCGGATATATAATTTAATATCACTATTTAAAATATATGAACATAATTTGGTCCTTTTATCCTATATAACTATGTTTGAAAAAAACTGGCCATGATAAGATTTTATTTTGCAATAGAAAAAACAAACTGGACATGATTTTTTATAATCTCATTTAAAACGCTGTCACTTAGGATACTATGTTTTTCTGTTTAATATAACGATTGTTTTGACAACTACACGATTTTTCACGAAAATACAACCCCGAGTGGCAATCGAACCCGCAACCCCAACCACGAAAACTTAAAATGCAAATATCAAATAGAGTATTACATACAATATTTTACGTTTGCTTATATTAAGCTTAGTCATACTAATACAGCATATATGTTTAATAATTAATTTATAAAAAAAATGCTTACTGTGGTACCAGGTGTGAAGAAGAAATTACTCTTTCTGCCGAAACGGGGAGTTTCCAATATTCCGCAGCTGATGACTCGACGTGCGTTTTGCTCTCTAATGTTGGTCTATAAAAAAAATACTTTTCTAAAATATTTTTCTTTTGATACCTACAAATGACATCTCCATCAACATTTGCATCGCAACTGAAGATTTTCTATGGGCATTCCCTTACTATAAAAGTCCTTGGTTGGTAATAATTACAGAACAATGGACATAATCGGTATGAATTAAGTGGGGACACGCAATTGTTTAATATAAATGTAACTTTTGATTTGACTTTTGTAATGATATATTCGCATTTAAGATTTTTTTTTAGCTTATTATTGGAATACAAAAGAGAATTCATTGAGAAAAATTATAACTCCAGCAGCCCACCATCACCTCCAGACAGGCAGGATTAAAAGCCAGTTTACTACTTTTATTTTAGACACTATTTTAATATTTGTGTATGAATTTTAAAATGCCTACATTTTTTTTTTTTAATTTTTTATTCGTGCCCTTAGGAATCAAAATTTGAACGCAGCGGGATTTGAACCCTTGAAAACAATTCAAGCGCTCTGACCGCTAAGCCATGCGTCCTGCATCCAGCTACGTCGAAATTCTTTTACGCTTATTACAAGTGATATTTGTTGTTAAATTAAATTTGAAAATTGAAATTTTTATACGTTTTTTAAATATGTCTCTATGCTAACATTTTTTTTAAGTCTTAGTGTTGAATTAATATAAAGTCTGACTAGCTGACTCATATATAAAAAGGCTATAATTTTAAAATGCCTTTTCTTCGCGGTAAGCGATGGTTAATAGTCATTTTCCCACGTTTAGCAACATTTGCATTTATTTACACTTAATAATAGGATGGCTTAATTATTCTTTGATGCATGAGTAAGATACTTTTAAAGAGGATGTACTGTTTTTATATCTGCTACCTACACTGCATACACTGCGTTCTTTTATTTTATTGTGAGTTCAAATATTCATATACCTATATCCGATCTAGTTCGATAACTATACATAGATTTTTTTCTAAAGTGTTAATCGCACACTTAGGAAATAGAAAAATACATATTTAGAAAACGTATAAACATTTGAACGCAGCATGATTTGAATCCGCGCCTCTTGAAAACCGTCCAAGCGCTTTAACCGCCAAGCCATGCGTTGAACGCAAATGTTTACTAAATATGTCTTTTTCAACTTTATCTAAGATTAGGTTTTTAATAAAATATTTAACCCCACTCTTAAAATTAAAAGAAAATTGGCAATATACTTGATAAAAAAATCGTCAGCAATCTATAGAAATGAACTTACAATAGACGCGAGATAGTTCTTAGTAAATTCCGCCATATCTCGATTCAATGTCATACCAAAGTCGTATCGGCATTGATACGAGTCTTGGCAGATTTCTGTAGCCCTTCCAACGTCTTGGGACCTATTTGTAGGTAAAAAGTCGGCCGGCTCTTTTATAAAGTTCGGTACAAACAAATTATCGTTATAGTACGCGGCTGTTCGACCATATTCTCTCACGAACATTGCCACACCTATATCTTTTTGTTCTCGATCGCTAAGTAGCCCTGTTGAACAAAGGGAAACAATAATTATTGTGACCGGTACACAACACAGCAAACTGTTACCTATTTAATTTTCAGAATAATAAAATCTGTAAAGTTTTGAGATTAGCAAGGATCATAAAAATATAATTAATTTATTTTTTTAATTAATAGATATATTTGAAAAAAGTTTAAGGATATACAATCAGGCGTTAATGCTAGAAAGACACTTCGTGAAGGCGAGTATGAATATTGTTCTTCTCTCTCTTTGCGAGCGCCAAATAAGATCCGAAGCTCGCACCGAGAAACACCTCGAAGAAAATACATTACGTCTATAAGATACGCATATCATAAGCCATAGAAAATATTAATTTGGGAAAGAAATAAAAAGGCTCAGTAAAAGCTCTGAAATCTCCGATTTCATCACACAAGCGGGAATTGAACTTGTAACCGTGACGTTCAAATCAGTCAAACGATAGTGTTGTGTTAAATACACTACTTACAATGCTGTCCGAAATCTCTATGAGCTCCTTGGAAGTTGTTGATGTCGACAGCAGTTATGGTGCCATCTGGTCTAGTGAAGTCATCGTTAATATTTAGTGACCAGTTACCAAACAGTCCACGGGTTTGATTCTGGAATCAGACATTATGCTATTCAGGCACTTTGTGTGTAATTAACGCAAAAAATATTTTTTTAATTGAGTTTAAATGCGATTGAGATATAATAACTTATTTTTATTTAAATTAACACTTATTTTACCATGTATGTCCACGGCAGATACACTCTAGCACTCATAAAGCCTTTGTTTTCTACAACTTCTATTCCTGCTCCGGATGAGAACATTATGACGATTTCTGACTGGTTCAGGATGTACATCGGTTGATATACGGTCACGCCTAAAAATATCATTTTTAAATTTTTGAATGAAATTTTTATAATATAAATTTTAATAAAAAAATTTATGGTATTGATTTCCACTTTTCTAAACAATAGATTCTGTAAAGTTTACCTGGGAAATATTGCACTCTCAAAGCAGATCTGTCAAAGTAAATCCTCTTGTTATCAGCAAATACGTCCAGGCGGTACCTCCACTGAGCATGCTGCGGTCGCAACCTTACCTAAGGGAAAAAATTATAAAAAAACAAACATTAAAAAGCTTATTATAAGTTCATAACACATATTAAACGATATTTTAAAAAAAAAATACAGTTGTCACATAAACATCAGAATGTATATGCGTTTGGAGTACGTCTTTTTTTCAGTATTCTAGTCTGTTTAGAAACAGATCCAAATACATATTTTACCTGTATTTTAAATATAGACTTTCTCCCATTTGGCATTTAAATATGATAGATAGATAAGTCTCAACAAATCTTCATATAAATATGAAAATATGTTAAAATAAATAAAAATACATCTCTACGCTTTTCCCGCATAACATGGCAGTCAGAGAGAAGTTCCCGTGGCCTCCGCTAGTGGCGGTCGAGGAGAAGCACCGTGAGGTTTTAGTGGGTATACGGACGGCCTACATCTGCCGGTTCGGAGTCCCAAATAACCTGTCCGAGTGCCCAGTTGGGTACCCGTAACGGAGCTCCTCACGTGAAAAAAGGATAGTCAGAGATAACCTAGTGACAAGACTCATCTTTTTCTATGATTCTCCACTTTCCGCCTAAATCGAGACATTGCATGGTATAATATCTACCTCAATAGGTACAGAGTTGTTGGAAGCAGCGACAATAGAAGTAAGTATTGTAGCGTTAACTTGTCCATGAATGTTTCTGGATGTTTGTTCAAAGCGACCTTGTACGTCAAGTTTTATTTGAGGACGATCCACTCTCACAAGAACATATTCACCTGGAAATAAAATAGTGTCATAATAATTACACAAAACAGGTTTTGTCATCTGCAACGTAAAGTGAAATCTTATTCTATATATAGTGTGTCTTCAATATGAAATAAATGATGGATGAAAAAACAGTAATACAATACAAATCTATGACTTCTAAAATTTATGTCTGTGTGTTTATCTGACGCTGTAAGCTCGCATCCTTGGATGATTTTTAATATTTATATTTGGTATAGATTTTAACTCTGAGCTGGACTCTGGGTTAGGGATAATAGATTTCGAAGAGTGAAACACCTGATCTAGAACCATTATAGACTAGTAAAACTGTGCACATATATATAACAAGGAAAGGTGCCTAAATAAAATTTGTTCAGCGTGATGCACATTTACCGCTGACATATAAATATTAGAGGAAAAGAACTATAATGATCCAGCTAAACTATAAGAAATAAGTAAATGCACCTTAAAATACCTCCAAAAGATGATTTGCGGGAATGAATAACATGGAATAATATTTTATTGTTTTTCTTACCTTTACCGTTGAATGTATATTGTAAACCATCAAAAGTAACAAAGTGAGGATCTCCAAATATACCAGCAACTGCTGGCGCTTGATAAGCGACACAATCCTGAGATGGACGCCGCTCAAATCTAAATAATTAAACTAATTTCAATACGAGTGTGTGATAATCTCTGATGTTCTATGAACGAAAGTCTAAACGCAGAAGCAGCTTCACGCTTCTTCCCGCAAAGCAGGATAGCCAAAGCGATCCTAGTGCCAAAGCACTCCGCTCTCCACTTTCCACCCGCTATCGAAACATGCCTGTACAGATCCGGTGATAGAGCTCAATTCTAACTTAGTATATATTTTGTACATATTTTATGATATGTAAAAAACGTTTCTATATTTCGCATTTGTACATATTTCTGAAAGAAAATCGACCGACCACAGCCAAAATTTGTAAAGGTAACGTAGGGAAGTTAACGCATCTATCTAAATATAATTTTTGAAATTAAAAAGAGTTTATTACCCTTTTTCACACAACACAAAAAAATGGCTAGTATATAAGAAAAAAACGGTAAAAGAAATGAGGCTCAGCTTATACTGTGAGACTTGTCGTCTACAGTGACTTTTGCAAGCATCATCCTTGTCCATATACAAGGAAATGTGTGACATCTGTTGGTATGACATTTGTCTATACAAATGTATTATACATATAATTCGGGACTAATCCCGATAATATAATACTACCGACTACGTATCTAAACGAAACGTCCGCATCTAAAATTTTGGATGACTATTAAATAATTCTATGATGCTTAAGTTACCTGAATGTTTCACAACCAACTGCTTGTTCTTCTTGCCACATACAACACTGGTAGAATGGAATCATATCGTGGAACCAATGAGACAGAGATGGTACCTAAAATTTCAAGTAAACCTTTAATATAACTTAGCTTATTATGTAAAAAAGCGAAACGAAAGACCTTATAAATATCAGAGAAAGCCTTAAACATTGGTGAGAGAACAAATGGTATAAAACCCTTTATTTTTCGTAAATTTTGTCAATTCATTTTATGGGGCGTATGGTTTATAAGTCAGTTATTTTATTTTTTACCTTGTTAGCCTCATTGTAAGGTGTAAAGCCGAAATCATGTGAGCGGTGAGGTCTGGAGCCCCACATTTGGTCATAAGACATCATTAAGAAACCATTTTTATCGTAGCAACACTGTTGACCTGAACCTTCCGAACTAGAAATCAAAATATGCAAATCAGCCAATTGTTACATAAAGGTAAATTAATATAAGCTCTATTACAATAACTACGAAAATTTTACACACAATAAATATTACAGATAATAAATTAGTAAATTAAAAATTAAATTGGTAAAATTTAAATTATTAAATTTACCTAGGAGCGCCACTTCTGACACAATGTATAGCACCCCAATGATATCTACACGTGGGATTGATATCCTTGTCACATGCCAAGTCAGGCATAAAGCGTCCTTTATCCAATAGTGCGTGTTCCAAAGTGCATGGGCACACCCACACTTGAGCAGCAAAGTTCTTCAGGAAACGATCAGTTCTTAGCCAATTGTTGCACATGGATTGAGACCACCGCTGACCATGCAATTTTTCCCATTGTGGTGCAAAATACCAGCCAAGTGGAATGGGACGGCTCCACAGAATACTAATAATGAAACAAAATATGTCACGGTTATTAACAAATTTAAAAGTTACTTATTTCACATACACTTGAAACTTAACACATATTTAGAAATGATGCTTTAGTATGTTTTAGTATATTAAAGAAAAAAGAGAATACAAGTTCAATTAAGTAAATGAAAAACTTAAGGCAGTGAGTGTTGATAAGAAATATTTATTATATTTGTTCCCAAACAATATACTTACGGTGAAACTTGAACGTTCTTAAACACTTCTGGAGTAGTCAAATTAATCTGTAGGAATCCAAACTGCATGTCATTGTGCATTATATTATCTCTATTGCGGAAATTTTGCGGATTTATGACATACTCTCCAGTATTTGCTACACCAATTTCAATCATGTCGATATATTCCAGTTGAGGTCTTATCGTTACCTCCTTGTAGCCCCATAAACTTATTTGTAACTGAGCGTTTAAGTTACTAGTTAAGTTGTATCGATCCCAAGTTATTCTAATTTCAGGTGGATATCTTTCATGAATTGCGTTATCAGGGAAGAAAATCTTTTCAGTGGCAGTCGCAGGAGTTTCTAAGTAAACAAAAGATTTCGAATGAAAACATTTGTAGTTAAGTTCTTGGTTTTAATGTTACAAAGATTTTATTTTTAATTTCACCAATTTAGTGAAGTGTCAATACCAACCAACAAAATATTTTCCTTTCCATTTGTAAGGCTCGTTGTTGATGGCAATCTCAAATCTGGCATAACCATTGTGCCAAAAACGCGGTTGAACGCAAATAGCCCTGTTAGAATCCACTACTGCACCGGTAACTGACTCTGTATCAAATCTGCAAGTAATCCGATCGTTCGGTTGGAAACAAGGGCCTGTGATGTTGACAATTGTTCCGCCAAGCATATTACCACTCTCAGGTGCAAACATAAGAGGTAAATTCGCTCCGTCTGTAATATTATTTGAAGAACAGTTATCAGCAATATTGAAATTATAGTAAATGTTAATTGTAATTTTTTTTTAATATTTTTATTTGGTATATTAGAAATAATTTTCTCACCAATATCCTTATTGCACGTTCCCATTAAAATTTTCTCATCTATTCTGAAAATATGTCTCCCAGGGAAACCATTAGCCCAACCTCTCCCAGTCAGGTCTCTAAGCACAGATGCCTGAGAGTAAGGTTTGTATTCATAGCTTCGCGTGCCGTTACCAGCATTAAATCCAATCTAAAAATATCATTATAATATTTAAAATATTATATTTCTGTTATAAAAATCGAAAGAAGCACATTGGTATATTTTGTATTAAATTAACTATAAACAAAACTTACATATGCCGGTACACCGCCCTCACCAGTGGTGGTATCACCGCCAGCCTCAGTATGGGAACTCCAATTTATTTCTAAGTAATTAAATATTGCATACGTGAACACTTCATCCGTCGCTAATACCATTTGGAAGGTGTTAGTCTGAAATAAAGTCATTGAACGAAATGAATTGATTGAAATCAAAATTTCTATTTTCAATTCTATAATTTTTTCTTTAACGTAGTAGACTTGTTGAAATGTAAAAAAAGCGTTGTCAAAGTAATAACATGATAGTGTATTTCTTATGAGATTAATGAATTATTGGATCATTATGTTAAAAAATTTGGCTTTCTGCATTTTTTCTCCATAACAAGTAATATAAAGTATAACCAATTGCACATTCTATTTATAGTAAAAAATTACAAAAAAATTAGTCAAACGGACGGTCAAAAGCTTTTCCTTTACAACTTAATATTTGATGAATAAACTCATACTCACAACGAACAAGGAGTTGTCAATACCACCAGCAAATGACATATTTTTCCATGTTATAGTAATAGCGTGTTTTGGGAAGAACGTTTCTGAACCGATCACGCCCTCTCGAATGTCCCACGTGATACGTTCTCGCATCTCAACACCAAGTTGATCGGTACGAGTCTTAAAAAGAAAAATATATGAAACAGTTCCGTTCAGTTCTTTAGTTATGGCGCTTCGAATGTGCAAGTTATCAAGAACGAGCACTTATCACTTCGCCAACATTGTATGGAGAATACACGAAGGAGATTGATCATTTAAAATATATGAAACATACATAAGCATTTTATATCAGTCTTATTCTTTCCTAGAATACCTTTTTTAGTGAGTAGAACTTATTTTTCACTTTTGTGATTCGAAATAAATTATATTATAGCCGTTAAAGAATTTAATAATGTCTTTGTGGCTTCTGGTCTTTTCACGGTAAGGGTTGCCTGAGAGAGATCACCTGTGGTGATAAGGCCGCCTTTACACCAAAACTGTAACTATTGTCTATTGTTACTTAAGTATTTATCTTGGTGTAATAAAAAGTTAAATAAATTACTGTAGGTTAGTTGTGAGATGAAATGGCCCAGTCAGATTAACAAAGTAATTGAGGGATGTGTTTTGTTTATGGTAAACAACATTATCACTTTTGCCCACCCTCAAATATTTGTGATATATATATGTAAAGATAAAAGCATGTATTATAATCTACCTGCAAATCTCTGTCCATACGGAAGTACACACCAGGCCTTCTCTGATCAGGGTCTTCTTGTCTTTGATTCCCAATACGACATTTGCTGAAAAATATTCCTATGAAAGAAGGATCGTTGAGATTAGGCCAGTCTCGTACAGGGAAAGACAGGGGGTAGGTGTAGTGGTCTGGTGGGTCACTGAAGTAAATGTAACCGTTCATTGATAGCTGAAAATTAAGCACGATTATCATAATATTAGAAATAGAAGAATGAGCAGACAGCGTGCCTTAAGAAATTTAATTGTAGTAATTTTTTATTTATTTTTTGGCTATGACTTTTGGTAAAGTTAATTTTGGATTTTAGTAAACAAAAAATAGCCTTACCCTCGTATAATTGAAGCGAAACCCGAAAAACGGCAATTGAAAATTGAAATTCTTATGAATTTGTGGTGTGGACGTATGAATGTCTCTTTGGTAGTCTCCGATGTTCTCATTTCCACCTTGGTCATAAAACCAGTATAGGAAATTCGATCTTATCTGCTGCAGTCTTTGTATCGTAACGACGTATGGCTGCCCATTGTTTTGGTAGCTAGTGGAAGGTAGCACTCTACCATCGATGTGAGCTGGATATAAGAACGTGAAATTAATAAATATTTTTGGAGTTATATTTTCTTTGATAAATGATCTGTCTAAACAGAACCTACTAGAATTGCTCGCAAAGTAAAATGGGACTTATTTTTATGTTACACAATGAGAATCTTATAACTGTTGTTGGAATATATTTTCATGACAACTAGTCTCGAGTCTAGAATTGTAAGCCTAACCCAATTGTATGCCACTTGAGCATATATAACTTCGCCGATAAATATTTATTATCTATATTATAATAAAACAGTAAAAAAGTGTATTTGTAGATTCAGTATTTATTAGAAAAAGAACTACAGAAATCAAACTATAAGAAATACAGAAATGTCACCTTTACGAACGTGCTATAGACATGTCTCATTGTCATATAATATATGTAACATCTGATGTGGATGGGACTATTAGAGCTGATCTCTTAAAAGTCAACATCAGATGTCATCAGTCAAACATTAAATATAAGAAAATTCAAAATGGCGCCGGTGAACAATTTTCGTTATCATATAAAAAATAAAGATATGGAGTATCTGATGTGGAAATAAAACATCAGCTAACTCTATAACATAAATTACAATAGCGTCTTAGCAATGTTATTCAACGTGATGGATATTTTCTTATCTAATAATGTGTGTATACAGATACTCAATAACCTAAGCCTGGATTCAATAACGTAAGAGACTATCGTGGCGTAATGTGACAGCGTCTGTATACGCCGATGGTTATGGGTTCGATTCAGGAATCGAAGGAACAGTTATATTAAAATGATTATCATTTTTCTGTACTGGAAACTATTCGAAGCGCGAGGCGGAGCACACAATAGAGACGGAAAATGGAGAACGGAGTGTCATGACACTTAGTTCTCTCTGCCTAAGCTGTTTTGCGGAAAAAAACAGTGAAGCTAAAAAGTATGCATGGATCTCGAGGGTATCTCTTGTGGTACAGGCGGTAAAGTATTGCGCCTGATTTTCTTCTACAAGTAGGGTTGTAAATGAAAATAGTTTTTCAAGAGTGAGTGAAATAAATAATGGTTCTAGTTCCTCGGTTAGCCATGTTCTTTCATCATACATGTAAATAAATATTTTTTCCAATGTACAAAGAGGCTTTAAACAGCTTAACACAATATCGACTCGCTTCGATAATGTTGATAAGTTATCACTTTTATATCAAGCAAGTATTCGTAGTATTATAAATGATGTCAGTTTTGTTTGCTTGTTTTCTTTCTATACAGTAGTTAAATATTGTTACACCTTCAAAAAATAATATATCTAATGGAAATTACAAATAATATATTTTTAATTTTAATTAAAGGCTTTTACCTATATTTTGAGTTATAGGTGTTTCACTGTGAGTGTCGAAGGGTTGTGTCTACTGTACCTATACGGCTGTATGTAAAACCAAGCTTGCACGAAAATATCCATATACAAGTCTCAATCTCAAAAGAATTTTCGTGAAAAGAAATTTAGTGAATCGGTTAAAAAGAAGTAAGTCGTGTATCGAATTTTATTAATTAATATTAATTTTTAAAGTAAAAAATTTTGGAATTTATTTTTTAAATACAATATCCTCAAAATGCAGACCGCCACGTTCCCGGTTCTCATTTATTCGAACAGTACAATTACTTATAACGGCTCGGAAGGTGGACTCAGTGATGGCTGCTTATTGCAGCTGGCTATTGTCTTTCTAATGCGGGAAGTCTTATAGGAAAATACCCATAGGAGTTAAATCAGGACAACTTATGTTACATCTCTTGGAGATCAATTTACATTTGCGGATTTTTGTAAATCTTGCAAATTGCCAAATCTTGCAATCTTGCAAATTGCAAACCATAAAAATAAATAAATTAACGCATATGTAACTCAATGTTTTACTATTTTCAATAAAATCCGTCAAATATTTGTAGCGCGTTGTTGCAATTTCTTTAAGTTGTCTGGCCTTTTAAGCCTTCCTTGGACTTTTATAAATATTTTAGAAAGTTAGCCAAATCGGTCCAGCCGTTCCCTAGTTATAGCGAGAGTAACAAACGTCATATCATGTATATATATAGATTTGGCCTTTTCTCTTTACCATGACTCCCTTCTCTGACAAAACTTGTCTGTAAGATATTGCATTGAAGCAATAAGACCTTAGCATATATTTTGTATACATTATATGCTATTTTTCTTTTTCTACTTATTTCTTTTACTTGTTCTACTTTTCTATTCTGTCGGCTCAATAATTCATACGAAGATTTTGTAATTTTTTAAGCCATAGATGTTCTTAAATTTATCATATTTTCTATCTAGCTGTAGACTGCTCATTTTAGTGTCAAGTACAAAAAATCCAAGGTTCTCTTATTTATTTTCACATTATTTACAAAATTCTATTTCAATTTATTATTAAATGGTATATTTATATAATTTGAGAGCATGGAATTTAGAAAAGGTATCTTTACCAAATAATTGTTAGGCAACTGCTAGGCAGGCGCAATTCAGTCCTCAAAGAAAGTTGTGGTCACGACCACCAAAAAATGGGTCAAGTGAGACCACCATAATATGATTATTTGATAAATCTCTGTACAGAGATGCTAACGACAAAAATAAGTTGTTATAAGCGTATAAGATTATCGAAATACCCGGATGTAGAACGCATAGCTGAGCGGTCTAAGCGCTTGGACGGTTTTCAACAAGCACGGGTTCAAATCCCGTTGCGTTTAAAGTTATACGTTTTCTAAAATAGTTTTTCAAATTGTTATTGATTTGAGAAAGTAATTTTGGTCAAAGACTATACTATAATAATGAAATCCGTGATAGTTTAACTTATGACAAATTCAGCTTTGCTCTAGTTTATAGTATTGCTATTGTTTTCATACGTTGGAGAAAGAACAGGTACCTAGAGCTTATTTGCATTGAATATAAAAATATAATTTATTTGACATACTTTCAGGCAAAATTAATATTAATAACCCTGGTTTAGTTTTCTAAATCTATCATATATGTACTCGTATGTATATATTAGACAAGGTCTAAACCAAACTAAAAATAACAACTTTCGTTCTGATGTTGTGTTTAAAGCTGTAATATCATGAAAATGTAGAGTTTCCATACATAATAAGTATTCAAAGTATAGGATGACAATTTCAAAGTTTTATACGAGGTGTGTAATATAGCCCTGTTATGTGTAAATTATCACTTTTAATGTTGATAAGACAGACCACTCCTTACAAATTATAACCGTGTTAATACTATTGTAGGAGCGTACGATTACAATTAATTACATTTTTGATATAAAAGCCAATATAAGATGCCAGCAGGGTTCATCTTGTTGTAATAAAACTGATCGGCAAAATATATATAAATAACAGTTGGTACTCTGTATGTTCGGATAGAGGCACAATTATATCAAAATTTGCACGTGTTTTAAATGTACATAAATACTGTAAACTTTATTAATGTTTTGTATTAAATTTATTTAATTAACTATCCAACTCGCCCGCAGCTCTAAATTAATATTATATGAGCAAAGCAATGGAGAATCGAATATTTTTTTCATTACAATATTTTATTATATTGAAACATAATTTGTAATTGTAAATTACATTTTTTTTAGCATTTTTAGTACTTAAAGCTAGGCTTATAAGAATAGAAAAATAAAAATTCAACGAATTTCTCTCTCTACTCGTCATATGTGTAAAGTTAAAAATAATTTTCATAGGTAGGTTTCATACTGAATATAAAATGTAGTCCTCTTGTTATAAGCGGACTGTACATATTTATCGTTGCAACGTATATGTCACTTTTATAGTAATATATCAAACACGTGGCAGTGTTTTTGCGGTAATTATTATATATATATAATATAATGCATAATATTCCCCTTTCACCTTCTATACTTTAACTCCATATAAGCTTGAACTATGAAAAATTGTATACTTCTCAACCCGCATAATTTACGTAAGAAAACATCGTAAAATTTATATAGATATAGATGTTTGATTAGAAATTAAAATAGATAAAAAATAACAAAAATACATCTAAACACAATTGATTATTCGGCCTGGCAAGTTTGTTCAAGCCGTGAAGCATAAGCAATTAGGTAAAGATAAGGGCTCCGTACTTTATCAGGAATGATAAGCTGTGCGTTCTCATCGTTTTGAAATTTATTAACGTAAAAATAAGAATGATTTCATCGCTCAGTTAATAAGAGGATCAGCCTTTTTAGGTTACTCTATAACCTACTTTCAAGATAGTATACATGTATATTGAAATGTAACACTGCATATATTCATTACGAAATTATTATATATCTTCAAAATATTGATTAACTTATTTCAGAAGTTTCACGTTTTCATAGCAAGGGAGTCAAAGAGAACCTAGTGTCAAGACACTCTGTTCCACCAGTTTCCACCCGCAATAGAGACATTGCGTGTTGAATGGCAATGGCGGAACTCAATGCCGCGTTTTGTCTTAGGCCCCAGAGCGGTGAAATGAAAATATTCAAAATGTGTAATAATCGTGAAAATCAAAGAACTTACTATTTAAAATACAATCATTCCCCCGAGTGGAAATCGTTCCATTCCCACTTTCAGGCGGTACTGTGGGTGCCCAAGCATTCGTGGTTTGCAGTCAAACGCTGTCCCATTGCGCCACAATAATCTCATTACATGTGTAAATATGTTTTCATTATTTAATTTTCATTATTGAAGTATATATTTTTTTATTTCTTTAAACTATTTTAATAACTTAAAATAGCGTTTTAGAATTCCATAGGAAATTAAATAGTTGCGCGAAGTTAACTGCTATATTAACATATATAACTCATAAATAATCTAATTTTGGTTGCATTTAAGAATGATTTTATAAAGTTCTTCAGTGTGAATGCAACACGGTTATTGTAACATAATATATATTCTTAGATTTCATAACAATTATATATTTATCTATATAAAGTTCCATATACTTGTTGCGACAATTTAGTGATTTAACACTTTGTTTACTAAGTGGGGGAAAAGCAGTGCTGCCTTTAGTGCGTGTCGATTGTCGGGGCCCTTGAATTAGCCTAGTTAATAAAAAACAAATTATAAGAATGTGTTCTAGTTTCTTATGTAAGTAGTTTATTATGAACCAACATTACTTAGGTAGGTATTTTAACATACAACTGTAACGTATAAGTTACAAAACTGTCATCAAACAGTTGAGAGAATCTAGTATTTTCTCTCTAGTCTCCACTTTCCGCCGGAATCCGATATTTCCGAAATCTCCGAAATCTCCACCACTTGTCGCCACTTAACGCCGCGCTATTCTTGTCACCAGAGCGGAGAAATTCAAATAATTTTCTATCTGACATGACCTATAGGTACTTTTTACATAACATATAATCTTTATCAAATTCTAAAAGTTCAATGCCTTATCTCGGGTATGTTTCTAATTTATTACTATAAATAAATATATTTGCAAAGTTACTTAAGATTATCTATAAATATGACGTAGTTTGTGTGACCAGTGACTCTCTTAGTCTCTTAGTCATTTGTCTTAGTCACGTCTACTTATATGTGATTCTAACTTGAGTAATTTATCGACGAAATTGTTAAAAGGGCATCGTGGCCCAGTCGAACAGTGTCTGGCTGTAAGTAAACGCGAAGGTTGTAAATTATTGTTTAATTATTTCCATTTCTCTGCTCTGGTGAGACAAAACACGGCGTTGAGCCCCGTCACTCAACACGCAATTCGCATAGAAAGCGGAGTGTCATTACACTAGGTTTCCCCTGCCTACCAAGCTTTGCTGGAAAAAGCGTGAAGCTGCATAAGATTATTCTTGTTATATTTTGAAATCGATGTAACCTATTTAAGATATTAAAATAATAACCATATCCATCAAAGTTTGCTATGTATAATTCTTAATTTAAAAAGTAAAAAATACAATTGAATATCTTCTCAAGCGTGTATCATCCTTTTCAATAGATTTTTTTATTTAAGTATGATTTTCAAATGTGATAGATGAGCAGTATTTTTTTTGTTAAATCTTTGAGAAATATGAAGCTTTCATATATTAATTTGTATTATAGTCCAAAGCAGGAGTATAGTAGAAACTCTTTAGGTAGTGCGCATAACGGAGTGACTTAACACTACTCATAAAAATATATATATATATATATATATATATATATATATATATATATATATATATTATTTACTTACCATATTCAGTGTTCGTGATAGAGGTTGTGGGAGGATTGATTATTTGACGTTCGTTTTGTACGTCACTCGATCCAAAGTCCACAGCTTGCACATCAATCGGTGTATCATTTATCAACGAGTCATCGAAAGACTGATATTTCCCACTTTTCACTTCCAATGGCTCTTTATCTTCTAGAAGTTCTATGTCTTTGGTATTGTTGGCTTCTATGACGTCATCGGGTACACCAACCACATCGCCACTAACAGTACTTTCAGTTACTACAGTCTCATTATCTAAAGCATTTGCACTTAAAGCTAATATCAAAATACCGGCAAATAATTTTACGTTGACACACATTTTTCCTACACTTTCACGGTTTTTAATCACATTATTTTTTATATTTGTTATCTTATTCATATAAAATGCGACAGGTGCTTTCCTATTGTAGTCAGGAACTGGAGTGTTAATATATTGTGTGCTCAATAGCTGGACCTTATCTCGAACAAATATGATAAGATAGCAAATAGAAACGTTGGGTGTGCCAAATTCTTTATAATAATCCTCAGCCCTAACGAAGGGCCTCCATATTGGTATTCCATGCTTAATTAGTTCATATAATAAGTCATAATATTTTAAATTAGTATACTCTTTCTGTTGTTATTTATTTATCTGATTTTATTATTAATGAGGCCACTGTGGAGCACTATTGGTTGTGGGTTCCATTCTCACTCGGGTGAATTATTATAGGTAATTAAAATATTTTAATTTCTTTGCTCTGGTATCTAAGACAAAGCGCGGCATTGAGTTCCGCCACTCAACAAGCAATGTCTTGATTTCGGGCGCAAAGTTAAGAACGGAGTGTCTTGGCACTAAGTACAATCTGACCCTGCCCTGCTATGCGGAATAAAGGGTAAATCTGAAATAAAAAAAAATGGTAAGCACTTATGTGATGTGTGTCTTATGTGATATTGGGAACATGAAAAGTGCTTTAAAAATTTTTAGTCATCTTCAGTGGGCAACAGGCCACAAGATTGCGCTAAACGGAACTAGCCGACATACCGTATAACTGCGTATATATACTTTGCTTCATTCATATCTGAATATCATCTTTTTTTTAATTTATCAATGGTATATCATATACTATTTTTTGAAAGCTTAATAAGATACTTATTCTTGCAAAAACACATATTATTATCTTTGTTCATTCACGCTTTTTCCTATAGCATACGTAGAGAACTTAATGCCAAGACATTGCGTTCTCCACTTTTCATCTGAATCCCAGACATTGCGTGTAGTAGCGGGACTTAACGCCGCGCTTTAACTTACCAGATTGGAAAGATGAAAATAATTTAAATATAATCTTTCTTCGAGGGGGTCAATCCTCACAACCCACAATCAATCGCGTTTGCAGTTAGATGCTGTAACGCCACTGAAAATCTGCCCCCGATGAAAGCAACAATCCCGAGGAATTAAAATGAGTACTGTAGAAATATACTACACATTACAACATTACTTTCATACTATACATAATTTAATTGAAAACTATATAAATAGAACTGACCCAATCCTACAATAAAAGCCATAAATTTTCCCTCATTTCTATACAGCTTACCCATAACGTTTCCGTTCGGTATTACCGCGCTTAATAGCATCAAAAACTATTAATAATAAGTGCATTCTATACACTAAGAATTGTTTACTAATTAATTTTAACATCAAACAATTTCGCATTAACTTAAAAGCTTTCCAATTTTCTAGACAATGTGGTATCTCAATAACTAGATACTTATTATTGTAATGGCATAAAATATCGGTTATATTTGGATCTTTTCAATTAATTGAAATTTGTCATAAGAGAGTATACTTATTGTAATTAAGAAATACTGTCACACATAAGTCAACACGCAGTGTCTTGGACACACGGTTGGCCATTGTAGAAGTATAGCATTTGTAAGTTTTATCCTTCGAGGCCGTGGTGCTCGAGAAGGAAGCGGTAGAACGGGCGAGGGAGGCCTCCTCTAACTTCTCCATCCGCCACAAACGAACGGGTCGCCGGAGGGCGGCACAACACCGCCACCTTCCGCCCTAATCGGCTATCGACGATCAGCTACTCCGAGTAGACCGTCGTTCCCGTGGCTCGGCTAGTGGAGTTTTTAGTGGGTTTGCGGAAGGCCTAAGTACCTGTCCGGAGTCCCACATAATCACGTCCGAGTTCCTAATCGTGCTGGTATCCATAAAGGATTACCTCAAAAAAAAAAAAAAAAACTGTCTTTCTAAGTTAACATATTGTTACTCTTGGTATGAATTGATAGCCTATTTCACTCTCCAGCCTCAAAACTTTCTCCACTAAATAATTCATTTCATAACATATCTTTGTTGCGACGCGAAAGAAGCATTTATACTATTAGTAAGGATTCATTTAACTACATAATATTAAAAATAAACTTTTTTGAGTGTAAGCAAAATTATTTTATTATTAAATATTAAAAACTAAGTGACAATTCCAATGCACATTATCGTACTATTATTGATATACCAACTTATCACAGATAATGTACCTTGATAAATTAACTTTGTTCCATGTAATGTTACAAGAAGATTATTTCACAACTGTATGTTTAGCAAAGAAATTTAAACTTTATATTGTTATCATTAGAATATAAAATACATTTTAACTTAATTAGATATATTTAATTTTTATGCAATGAGTAATAATTTGTTTTCTTTAATAAGAAGTTACTTCCTGTTAGGAAGCTCCTTACTCATACCGGATGTTTTGGATTGCACTAGTTTTTATACATAAATGACGTGGGTGGCTCTGGTAGATCAACAGAAACAGTAACTACGAAAAACATTTTAGTTGTGACTATACAGTACACATGTAGACTCAAGTCTGGTAATTTAGACTAAAGACTCAGCCTGAAACAAACAAAACAGGTCCATCATTTTACCCCCCAGTCGATTCGGCAGTAAGCTGTGTGGTGTGAGAGCCGTCTGAAACATTTAAAAATGTAACAGTTCGCTAGCAAAGTTATGGTGTTAATAGTTTGGTGAGCTCAATGGAAAAATCCATTTACAAATATTGGTCTGCTTAAAGGTTTAAATTACAAAAAAAATAGCATCTTCAAAGCACCGTGACACATCACATTGACAAATTAGGTATTAGTAATAGCTGTTTTGATAGGAAGACATCCTACCAAAACAGTTATTACTGGTTCATTTCTGATATCAAAAAGCTGCTTCAGAGAAAAAGAATTGGATCAAATGTGAAAGTAAAACTGCAATAGCTTATTTTGCAAGCCTAGCACATACAGTTTTATATAAACTTAGAATGGAAAACTTAGTAAAGCGTTCGAAATTGTAATGTTTATATCGCATTTGAAAAGATAGTTTTGATACAAAAAAATTAATTCTGCGAACAAATGTTGCTTTCTAATATACTTATTTGTTGATAAATACATTTTATTACACAATATTTACTTATTTTTTTCATTATACTGCAACCGACAGAATAATTTATAATCTAAAAAACAAACTCAATTACCGTTGCAGTATAATGAAACAAAATATAAAGCGAACTATATTTCAAGTTACAGAAAAAAACATTACTTATTGAAGTAAATATTTAGTCGTTTACTTTCGTCATTTCGCCGTCAAATAAGTAATGTTCTTTACTGTAAATTATAATTGTGAAGACCTTGTATTTATATTAAAGTATATTTACTAAACCACTAAACAGTAGGGGCTTCTTTAATCCCTCTTTATTGTTTTTATGTGTTTTGCTGTTTATTTTATCATTTGTGCTTCATCTGTAGAAGATGGACGCCTGTGAGAATGTAAATGCAATATTTTGAAAAGTGTAATGCCATCAGGCGTTATAAATTACTATCTAAAATTTCAATGGTCCCGAATTTGGGTAGAGTGTTAAGACCAGAGTATTTTGACAATAGGTTCTCTATGTAGGTAAAAGCTCTTTTTTAAGTAATACATGTCCTTAGATCATATTAGCCATAATATTTGTTTTTACCATAAAATAACGGTAGGCGCGCAATTGAGAATATCCAACGGTGCACTCTTTTATTGTCGTTCGTATCATTTTGATAAAAAAGAATTTTTTTCTTCACATATCAGTATATAAACATGAGACTATTGTTTAATGCTTAAAACTTTATTATTTATAACTATACACCATGACAGTGAAACCAAGTACTAAGGACGAAAATATTGAGGATAATGAATATTTTATTAGACTAGCTGTGCTAAGACTTCATCCGTCTGGAATTTGGATATAATAGTAGCCTATAGCCGTGAAATAAAAGTAGCCTTAGTTACTCTGCATTACATCAGCTATTTGTCAGTGTCGGTCCTGTCAAAATCGGTCCAACCGTTTCAGAGATTAGCGGGAACAAACAGACAGACTGACAGATAGATAGAAAAAAATTGTTATGTTGGTTTACGTACCTTGTATTACATACATATCATATATTAGTAAAAAGCGATTATTTTGATATTACAAACAAACACTCCAATTTTATATATTTGTATATATATCCATAATTCAAATAAATATATATATACATTGTATCTTATGTTGTTATACAACAACAACTAAATATGATTATTCTTAAATAGAAAATATTTTATATTAATATCTTAAAACAAAAAAAAACGTGATTCTAAAAACGTTTGTTTGTTGAACTAATGTAGAAAAGAAAATATTAAGAATAATCGAATCGAAATAACTTTCATTTAAAGTGTATATGTCAATGAAAACAAATATAGACCGTTTTGGTGCAGTAGGACAGTGTTGAATGTAAACATGAAGGATTATGGGTTTGATTCTCGCAGGAATAATATTTCAATTGTTTTTACTTTTATTCCCTGTTAAACAAAACGCGCCTTGGAGATTCGCACTAAACAAGAAATGTTTCGATTCTGGGGAAAAAGTGAAGTGAAGTCAGTGTCTTGAAACTAAGTTTTCTCTGACTCTCTGCTATACGGGAAAAAGCTTGGAGCTGAAAAAAATCATCTCAAGGAAAAATTATACAGGTATTATTAGATTTATCTATCCATGGAAACTACGAGAGAGTCACTTTTGTTAATAAAACTTTAATTTTGTGTACATTCCCTAGAAGAAAAAAGCTTGAATGAACGAATACTGACTTAATTCTATTATTATATTTAAGTTGTTTGTCTGTTTGTACTAGCTCTACGAAATTTCTACTTTTACATACTTTCCTTTAATGATTGTATGAACACATACTAATGGGCGTAGAAAATTACTTATCAAATATACTTTAATTAGTTTTATTTACAAGACATACACTTGAGACGTATCTAATCGTAAAACAATGGGCTCTGTCGAGTGCAAAACATGCACACTGCACTAAATATAACCAATATATCCATGGGAATAACTCAACTATTATAAAATAGCCAATGAATGCTATACATTGTTAGCGAAGCAGGTACAATATTTGAAATTCTGCAACATAATAAGCAATGGAATTGGATATTAAAAAGCGATTGTTAGTTAATTAAAACTGTTTCTAATATAAGTAACAGTAAAATTAGGACTCGTTCGTAAACTGGAAGCTGGACATTTAATTTATATAAGAAATATTAACTGATGGGTAAAAAGTAGTTTATAGTTTTTTATATCTTAATATGAAAACAGGATTTAACTCTATAAATAACTGTTATACAAATAGGGTAGTGAGACAATTGTAACTAAAAAAATTAAATACTTCACAAATATATATAGTTTTTTCTTTGAAACTGCTAATTATAACATTTTATATTACTTGATACACATAGCCGGGGAGTCAGAGAGAATCTAATGTCAAGACACTCCGTCCTCCACTTTCGGCCCACACCGATACATTATGTGCTGAGTAGAGGGACTTAACGCTGCACTTTATATTGTCTACCAGATTGAAGCAGATGATTTAAAATCATTTTCCTTTCTCCGTTCTGTGATGATTTTGAAATCATTTTCATATTCCAGTTCTGTCGAATGATGAAAATAATTTTTAAAATATTTTTCTTTCCGTTATATTTATACAGAATGTACGTACCTTTGTAACGTTCCATACCACATATAGGGTAAAATATTTCAAGGTGTATACAAAAAGTGAACCAAGTCTCATCATTAGTTTAGGCGGAGAATTATTATTTCCACTTTTAAGATTTTTACCTGTAGTGTGTTACGCATGACGTAGGCATTGCTAAACACCAATGACGTAAATATCTAGTACAAACAAAACAAACATACAAATTCACATATCCATAATACAATTTGATTTTTTTATTCCATATACTTCAACATTGAGCACTGAGCAGAAAATATATTGCCAGCTGCTAAGTGGAGAAACAGCTTTAGGGCTCTAATAGTACTGCATTCGTGTGCAATGTTGACTGCTACCCATATAAATAACCACGTACAGGACCTAAGGCAAGTCTGTATCTATTGTCCGTAGACTGCACATTGCATTCTGTATTAAGAGCTTGTTCATTTAATTGTTTTCATACAAGATGCCTTGCGGAGGTTGTGGCGATAGTAAGTATTATTTATTTTTTATATTAAGCTTTGTTTTGAAATGCCTATTTTTTCTATTTTATATTATCAAATTTTTTTTTAATTATTGCTCTATTACAGGTTACATTTATTTTAAATTTTGCAGAATTATTAATTAGTATTTACATTTGTATCTATTATATTAGCGTATAGCGGATTTTAAAAAATGTCTAGAATTAAGGATAATTTATTTATATAAGGAATCTATTCCAGAAACGGTTTAACACTAGATTACAAGCTTCACGCTTTTTCCCGCATACCAGGGTAGCCTGAGAGAATCTAGTCACTCCGTTCTTCACAATATTATATCATACATAGTATAATGTTTCTTCTAAATTAGTTTAAACTTTTAACGCAGCGCATTCTTACCGTTATGCTGATATTTTTGCTGCTGCTTTCATACGAAGTTCAATATCTCAACATACTATAAATAAGTACAATATGCATTTCATATTTATATGGATATATTTTTGAGCCCATCGTGGCGAAATGTGACAGCGTCTGTAAATGCAATTGGTTGTGGGTTGGATTCCCACTCGGGGACGATTTTATTAAAAGTATTCTCAATTTTTCACTCTGGTACCTAAGTCAACAAACACATGTCATCATGAGTGCAATCAGGCAGATTGTACGTTCTAGGTACTAAATAAGTTAGTCCATATTTTGCGTTTTCTCGACCACAAGGCTATTGGATTGTTTCCAACAGTCACGGGTTCGAGTCCCGGTACGTTCAAATTTTTATTACTTTTTCGAAAAATATTTTTTCATATATATTTGTTTTAGAAAAGAAATATATATGAAAAAAACTACTACGAAAATAACTGCATTTCGTCCTTGAATTTTATTTTTCAAGTCCTTGTACCGGTCATTACGTTGATAAGTATACTTGCCAAGATACCTGTCGAACCGGTTCCACAATTTATACCCCTATATCATTCCATCCTCAGACTTTCAAACCGTTTTAAATTATTTTGTTTAAATATAAATTATACAAGCAAATATTTGATTCATTACAAAATAAAAAAATGTCGCATACTGTACATTATGAAAAAGTAAAATATATGTAAAAAATATTGTTGGGGGCATTGCAATGTAATAGAACCCAAAAAAATGATTTTTAATTTTCCTTTCTGTTTGTTTGTGCATTTGTTCACGCTAACCTCAGAAACGGCTTAGCCAATTTTGATGCAGTTTTGACTATTGCATTTTGGCAAACTTCCCTAAACATATATTGCTTATTTTAATTAAGTCGATTCATAAATAAAAAAAATTACAACAATTTGTGTAATTTAAGGCTTAGCCGTTAGCGTGTCGCTAGTTTATTATATGTATAATAATCTATATTATAATTAAACATGTCTGAAGAGTAAAGCACACCTCGCGTCCTTTCCTTAACGGTCCTTGTACACTTTAGACTTTATAACCATTGCGATATATATACCTACTGTATATTGTTAATTATTTTATATATACATTATGAGACAAGAAACTGTCCATTGCACTAAAAAGCATTTTTTGCGGCGACATTTATTTCTTACAGTTTAACTACTTTATTATGGTTCTACGTACATAAAATATACTATATATATGTAACTTTACGACTAAATATATATTAAAAATAGTAATCTGTGTATTAGTTCCAGAGTTAAGCCTGTACAAAAACAGACAGACCGACAGACATATAAATAATAATATAAGAGTACAAATCACTGCTCTAAAATACAAAATATTTTCCGTTGTTAGACAGTTAGGCAATTTAAAAGGATTTTGAGCCAATTATAAACCTGAGTTATTATCAAAACAATTTTATAGGTACGCTAGAACAATGCCATTTAGTTTGTTTCAAAAACAACGTTCCCTGTTTACGTACAAACCTTCGTGTACTAAATTGATATACTAGCAAATACTAAACGGATGTAAGTACAGTTTAGATATTTACAGTAGATAAATTACACAAGTACCTAATATTTATTACGCCAGATAATTAGTTAATGATTATTAACTTTTTCTTTTTAAAGTGTCATTCGCACAAGTGTGCGGAAAGGAAATTGAAAAAGACATATTTAGAAAACAAAGGGGCGCGGCTTCAAATCCCGTTCCCATTCAAATTTTTATACGTTTTCTAAATATGTATTTTTTTTTAAGTAATGATTTTTGACTATCGTGGCGCAGTATAACTGTAGTTACTATAGACGCGATACGAAAGGTGCAGGTTTGTTTTGTTGAACCCTGTTCTGGGGAATGATTACAATTCAAATTACTTCTATTCCCATTATATATTTCGTGATCTGTAAAGGAAAGCGCGGACACAGACAGACACTTAGACACTCAATGTCTCCGGAATAGATGGAAAGAGGAAAATATATTGTTTGTTTGTATGTTGTTATTTGAGTTTGTATACAAACATGTGTTTATTACAGACACTTGGTCTGTAACCTTTGTTTTCCTTTATAAGCATTAAATAACAATTGTTTATTAACCGTTAACTTACAATAACATAGAACTAATGCTACATAAAGCTATATTTAAGCGAGTTGTTTATATTTTACTTGTTTTTACAATAACATTTTATGAGACGCGATTGGTTGTGAGTTCGTATCTCACTGCTTTGGTACAGATTAAGCACGGCGTTGAGTTCCGCCACTCAACAAGCAATGTAAAACCGGGCGTAAATGTGAAACCCGGCGGTAGAGAGAGACAGAGAGAAATTAGTGTCATGACACTCCGTTCTCCACTTTCCGCCTGAATTCGAAACATCGCGTGTCGAGTGGCGATATTCAACACTGCGCTTTGTCTTGTTTAACAGAGCAGAGAAATGATATTATTTAAATTATAATCATTCCATAGAGTCACAACCAATCAAGATTACAAGTAAACACTGTACCACTGCGTCACGATGGTCAGGAAAAGTCCTTATTACACATATAAATGAAACTATTTTAAATAAATGTATCGCTTATTAGTCAGCATTTCGTAAACAATGTCAAGCAGTTTTAAAACTAAGGAGCACTAACTTATCAAAATGTCGTGTAAAAATTTTTACAAACCTATAACAAACTTTGAAATTGAATTATTTAGGTATCAGATTTTTTATTGTCATCTGCTATACCAACCGCTTACAATTTTCATCCCAGTGTATTTATATCTTTTGTTTTTAGTATATTTTTTAGTTAAAGATAAAATAAGGCCATTATGGTGCAGTCATTTCTCCTCTCTGATACCGAAGACAAAACGCGACCTTGAGTTCTGCCAATCAACACGCAACGTCCTGTTTCAGGGATAGCGAAATGTCTTGACACTAGGTTCTCTCCGGCTACCCGGGTAAACGGATAAAGCGCGAAACTGCTAAAAAATATCACAAACACATTAACATGTTATATAAACCTTTACAATTTATACATTTGAAATCCTTACGTTTCATATCGAAATAATGATTTAAATTTAATATTAATTATATTCTTAATAACAGATTGCAAATGCACTACATCACAGTGCTGCCAGAGCTGCAAGTGCGACGCTTCGTGCTCCTGCAATTGCAAGCGTTCTACCGAGACCACTACTACTACAAAAAAATGAAAAATATACAATCCACCGTCAAGTAGAACTTAGAAATATCCCTTTACATGAGTAATTGTTTACTTCATATTATATATATATGTATTTTAAAAAATATATATTATAATTTTCCTTGTTATAATCATTTCCGTTGTGAGAAACAGCAATTATGCTTGAGTTGCAGTTAAACTGGTTTGATTTATTTTTGTATTAACACCTGTTTCAATTATGGATCATTTTCAAATGTGTATAAACTATTATATGTGTTTAGAGAATATTTAAATAAAGGGATATACTTAAAGTTAATTTGAATTTTATTTATTTGCTATAACATAATATTTGTATACATTATTATATACCCAAGTAAAATAATTAATAAGTTATTTTCATAGATAATCTGGATTGTTCTATTACTTCATGCATGTTCCTGAAACAAGGACAACTGTAATTATGAAAGAGCAGAAATTACTTTTAAAATGGAAAAATTAAGGGAATGATAGTTTTTTACTTGTTTTAATGTTAATTACACACTTAGGAAATTGAAAAACATATTTTAAGAAAACGTATAAGAATTTGAACGCAGCGCATTTAAAAATGTTTTTTTTTTAAAATAGCATTTTAATATATAAATAATTGTATAGTTTCAATTCTAAGTTAAATTTCATTCTTTTAAGTTTCAAATTCATCCTTTTGAAAGTAAGAAAAGTATTAAATATAATCTATATATATAAAAATGAAATGGCGTTTGTTAGTCTCGCTACAACTTGAGAATAGCTGGGCCGTTTTGATGTTGGTTTCAAAGTATTTGTAGAAGGCTAAAAGGGTAGAAAAGAAACTGCTGTGAAGAGAAAAATGCAAAGGAAAACAAATGAAAAGTTTTAAAACTCAAAAATGAATTTTATTGTGTAAAAGAAAAATTTGGTTAAATTTCAAAACCTATGCCATATACCATGTAAGGTGTACATTTTAAAGTCTACCTCTCTCCTTTTTATTCACTAAACTAAACAATAACTATTATTGTATGAACTTGTATTATTTGTAGTTTTTGCAATACCCACTAAATAGGGAATTTTAATTTATAACTTTCATTTAATTTCAATTATACGTTACTAAGCATTTTTCATTTATAAATCCAAAAACTTTTTTTACATTAGAATTTAATATTACCGTTAAAATCGATATTCTGACAGTCACAGCCCGGAACGCAGTTGTCATTCAGATCACAGTCTGGTTTCCATGCTACAAAATAAAAAGTACAATATTTATTATTAATTATAATTAATAGAGGCCATCGTGGCGCAGTGGGACAGCAGTTTGACTGTAAATATGATAAGTTGTGGATTCGAGGCTCGCTCGGGAATATATATGTATATATTTAAATTAATTTCATTTCTCTGCTATGTTTAAATTCCGCTACTCATGGCGAAATGTCGCAGTTTTGAGTGGAAAGTGGAGATTACATAAACGGAAGTTATTAATTAAACGGAAATTAAATACATATATATTAAAATTAAAAAACACAAACTTTGTTCTCATTATATAATTTTTTGTTATTTTATATAAAAATATATATCTGAAACTTTTAACAAGTAATGTCCTCTCTGTAAACGATTATATACAGTTTTATTTATTGCTTTTGAATGTATTGTAGCTAATGTACTATAGTTTAGTTTACAACTTATAATGAGTAATTAGTTTATATATGAATACAAACATGATTGTTTGTATTTTATTGTTTTATTATTTTCTTTTTCTTTTCTCCTTTTCGTTTTGTTTTAATATGTTTTTAAAAGTTTGTTTTGTCTAGAACCTTTTTTCAAATTATCACATCCTTCCCAGTATTATGTTGACGCTATAAGAATAAGGATGATGCTGAAAAACAGCGCTGTAGACGACAAGTCTCACAGGATACGTTGAGCCTTACCTTTGCCGAGCTCCTTTTACCGTTTTCTTTTTTTTTGTTTATACTTATATTATATATTTTTTAATTTGAATTTGAATTACAAATAAAATAATAAAGAGATCCGATGCTATAAATGAGATATAACCAATTACCGAATTATTCTGTGATAAATCAAACTATAGCTATATAAAATATTTTAATATTCATTCCAATTCATATAATATCTATGCAAAAAGGTATTTAGAACAAGTGCCCCGTTGACGCGGTAAATACGCGTTGCGTCAGTAATGTATGTATACTGTATAATATGTTAATATTAGAAGTCTTTCTTTCATCATGTATTTGTATACATATAAATTATACAAATTCTTTAAGTTAAGTTAATTAATTACTATTTTTTATGTACACTTATAAGAACGTCTTCGGCATTGTGGCCAGTGGGACGTCTAATTTTAAACTTTGGTAGAAAGCGCGGTGTTGAGTTTCGCCATTCAGTAGGTAAGTGGACGGAATGTATTGATAATTGAACTTAACACAAGTATTGAATTTTGAACGAAATTGCCTTTTACATTATTTGATTTCAATGAATATCTTTGGAGTTATCGTTTTTACATAACTCCGCGACAGAATTATAATCAGGTATGGGCAACGCGAGCGCGAGTGTAATATCTGTGTCCCCAAGGACAGTAACACAAGAGAATAAAAATGCAGAGTTTTCAAAATATCTCTAAAATCATATTGAACACATTGTTACTATTAAAAACTTAAAATGCAACATATTTCCTAAATGAACATACAGTGGCTTTAGTAAAATATCTATATACATTTATAACAAATCATTTTCATCGTTTACACTCAAAGAAGTACCTTAAAAATTGATTGACCCCTAAAAAAGGGAATTTTATATGAGTACTTACATATATAACGATCTAACACTTTCATTTCGAATTTCCGCACTTGTCATCTAATGTTATTGCAAGCTTAATAGCAGTCAATAAACGTGCAGCCTATTACGACGACTAACCGATTATGGAGTTTATTAGAAGTGCAATGAACCATGGCTCATTGAACAATTGTAAAAAATATTACAAAACATTTAACATTGGTATTTGATAATAACAGTAAAAAAAATATGTTAGGGCCTATGAAAATTGATATTTTCATTTTGCAGTTAAACTGTTTGAAATTACACTACATGATTTGTTTAACATATATTTAGTTAACATATAAAAAATTGAACTCTTGAAAACAGTTCAAGAGGTGCGGGTTTAAATCCCGCTGTGTTCAAATTTTTATACGTTTTTTTAAATATATGTTTTTCAATTTCCTAAGTGTGTGAATAACACTTTAAAAAAAGCAAATGTTATAAATGATTTGTTTATTTATTGATTCACCAGTGGTAATAACCTACATTCAACAAAATTGTACAATATTTTTATTATTTTTTGAGGTCAACACCGCATGCATGATCGACAGGCAATATTTATGTAAAATGGCTTAGTTACTCATTCTACATACAAAATATTGATTCCATTCGCTTCATAAATTAATAATATTATTGTCAATTTTGTGTCAAAATACACTTGATTAGTTATATTGTGATAATAATTTAAAGAAAGTGATTTTTGTAACGAGTTCCCTTAATATGCTCTCAGCTTCAGGCTTTTTCTAGCAAAGCAGAATGGGCAGAGAGAACCAGGGAGAGAATAGTAGTCAAGTCACTCTGTTCTCCGCTGTATATTTAAGATTTTGCTTTTTGTCATTATAAATGAATATTGATAGTATATTTTTTTGAGAAACACAATAGTTTGTCCGAATTAATTGTTTATATTTTTTTTACCTCAAGCAAAACAATTCTTAATGCCATCAAAGTCAGAAAAACCAAGGCGAGCCTATCATTTGTATTACTAACCTTGCGCCTGTTTCATTGTTTTTTACATAAACTGTAAAGTATAAAAGCATTAAAAATCTAAACTAGATTATAGTCTGAGATCATCTCATCTATCGCATCGACTGAACGATTGTAAAATTTATCTGTCAAGAAAACATCTAAAATGCCTGCTCCGTGTGAACCCTGCAAAGGTAAGAATTCCCATTCAATATTTTTAAGTGTTACGGGTATTTTAACACACATTATAAATACGATATTAAGAATATAGAAAGTGGAATCTATCATGGCTCAGGGACTGGAACAGCGTCTGACTGTTGGTCGTAGATTCAATTCCCACTCAGAGAATTATTTGCATTTAATTCTGCTCTGTTGAAGAAGACAAAGCGCGGCGATCTGCCACTTCTGGGGTCGGAATTCGGATGCAAGTAGAAAAGAATGTCTAAACTAAGCTCTCTGTTCCTTCTATGAGGAAAAAGCGTTAAGCTGAAAAAATATACATAAAAATCATCTATTTCCTCTTTCATCATTACACAAACGAAAAACCATTTTATCCAAGATAAAAAAGGGGCAGGTGTGCAGATAATCCTTTTTGCTTTATTGTCTACCAAATATCTATCAAATTATATCAGAAGTCAAGTTAATAAAGATATATTTAAAAAAACTATAGTACCTATATTTGTACTGAACTGACTACTGAAACAAAAACTCGTTTTATTTCTTATTTGTTGATAATTGACAATTTGTATTCAGATTCCTGCAAGGACGCTGCTGACTGCAAAGATAATTGCGATGCTGACACCTGCGGCAGTGAGTGTACCACCAGTGGTAAGAGTTGAAAGGAATATTGTAGAATATATACACACATTTTTATATACAGTAACAAGTATAGAAATTAGCTGTCATCCATTAGCTCGTATAGTTTTATAAGCCTGTCTTTGATAATATTCCGACCTAAGATATTTAATTTCTCATTTATTTACAAAATAATATTAACCATTTTTAAAAATACAGCCATTTAAATGAGAAATACAACGTAGCTCGATCAGATCTTGAACATTTGGATGGCTTCCAAGATGATTGGGATTTTTATACATTTCAGAATATATTGCTTAGCAATTTTATTATTTTCCTTACAGGCGGTTGCTGCTAACTCAAATGTATATCAGATGCAATACTTCGTTCACGTGTCAAGGATACTGCAGAATGTTTAATTTCATTTAGTTAAGGTCGCAATAAATCTTTGGTGCTCTCATTTTGTTGTTTATATTTCCTTTACATGTTAAATGTTACAATCTAAATAAAAGTAATATCTTCAAACATATACATAAGTTTGTATTTTAAAACAAATAACTACAGTATCCTTAGAATTTAATGAGGAAATTTAGTTTCAAATCACTTCAGTTTGGAAGTTCTCTTATATATATTATATATATAATACCGTTATAATGTCAGTTCTATAGTTACAGCTTTTCTGTAGTTATAAAGTTACATTTTACGAGCAGATGTTATCCAAAACAATTAAGAAAGTCTGTTTCATTAAAGTAAAAGAAAAAAATAACTAAAGAGTAAAATATTAAATGAGTTTTAATTGCTCTATAAATTATATTACACTATACGGCAGCAAATGGATGCAAGCTGCCCATGACGGGATGGTTGGCGCTCTAAGGGGAGGTCTACGTTCATCAGTGGACGGCAACAAGCTGAAAAAAAAGTTTGCACTATACATTGCATTACTGTTAGCAAATCTTACACGTTTTTGGCATCTTTTTTTAGGTAATAGGATTTTTGCTCACAACTTTTAATCTTCATCATTTAATAACAAAACTTAATTATTATGAAAAACATATTTATAGAAAACATATAAAAAAATTTAACACAGTGGAATTTCAACCTGTGCTTTTGGAAACTCATGCGTTCTACATCCAGCTACGTTGAAATTCTTATACGCTTATTACAACTTATATTTGTTGTTAGCATCTCTGTAAAGAGATTTTTACAAATTTCTGCTACCCAAAGATTATTCTACGTTTATATTTAATAAATAGCATTCTCTCTTGCCCAACGATTGTTCCTAGAAAAATCTTTGGGATAAAACACTTTAAAAAATGTTAAAATTATATATATTTAATTTTTTACAACATAAATTCACATTTTCATACTATGATAATAATATAAACAATTTATTTCTTAATATCCTTTGAAATGTAACAGAAGTGTTGGTCTTTTATAAATGAAATAGTGATTATTTAATTTCGATACAATGCATTAAGTGATTGTATTTATTGGCTCGCTCTTCCTTGAAGTAACGCGTGAACAATAAATACGAAATATTATCTTAGGTTTAGTAGCGGTAGTTATATGATCTGTACCGTCAAGATGTCATATAACATATACTATATATATTTATAACATTTTTTAAAGTGTTATTCGCATACTAAGAAAATTGAAAAAGACATATTTAGAAAACGTATAAATATTTAAACGCAGCGGGATTTGAACCCGCGCCTTTTGAAAATATTTCAAGGTTGGAATGTTTTCAAGAGGCGCGGGTTCAAATCCCGATGCGATCAAATTTTTATACGTTTTCTAAATATGTCTTTAACATATACTAGCTAAAATGCTATTGTTTCAAAATTCATAAGCAAATAGTAACATATTTAGATGTAATAATTTTACGTATTTATTGTAACTAATTAAATATTAAATGTCCGGATGTTTAAGTCGTACACTGGATATGCCATCCTGCCGCAAAAGGGGATAGACAGATCACATATATATATATATATATCATACATATATCACCACCCGGATAGGAGTGTATGGCTGAAAAGAAGAACTTTACTATATGTTCCAGATAATCCAAAATAATACATCGTTAGTACAGGCCACCCCACACCATCAAAACTTAAAACAAACATATATGAAGTTTTTAGCACTACTGTACTTAATTGCATATGACAGTTAAAAAACAGGCCGTCTCGGCAAATAATTTTGACTGCGCAGGTAGACCACCCGGAAGTACCCCCCATCTTAATAAAAACTTCTCGCTTAGTTTATTGCGCCGGTTATTCTCAGTTCTGAGGCATTAACTTTAGAAAGTCATTAGTAAATTATTTAACGTTTAAGAAATGAAACATGTTTTTTAGGTTCCTGCTTTATCCCGCATAGTCCGAGAGAACATAGTATCAATCAATCATATTGTATTAAATAAAAATTTAATTAAGTTAGTTTCTTTATTAACTAAATTTTACGGACAACGGACTTAACCTAAAATAATGTTTCCTGAAATAACTAAGCCCTAATCATATGTTGATTATTGTTATATTAAATATGTAGAGGCTGTAGTATTTAAGAAAAAAATATATTGGGAGAATTAAGATATCATATCATATATATATATATATATATATATATATATAAGATTTTTTTTATTGGATTATGCCCAATTTGAAATGTTTTAACTGTTTCTCAGAAATGGCTTTCTACGATTGAAATGCAGTTTTGACTATTGTATTTTACTAAGCTTTCGTTTATTTTATTTCAATCGGCTCATAAATGAAAAAGTTACGATTTAAATTTTAAATTTCAGTTAAGTGTTGATGTGGGCTGGTAAAACAACGGAATACGTTATAGTCGAAAAGTTTACACAGGCGAAGCCGCGAGTGGGTCGCTAGTATATAAATATAATAATTTAAATTTAAATTTAAAAAAAAAGTATTTTAATAGGGATAAAAGAAAAGAAATTAACTTTTAACCAATCATTTATATTAGATTATGCAATAGAACAAAACAATAGTTATAACGAATACTACAGAGAAGGTCACAGGGAAGCAGGTCTCCAGTATACGAGACACACGAGTTCCAACTGACGTGCGCCTGGTGTTCACTCTGTCCATAACGATCTAACAGCAACCGCCTGAAAAAATAAACATTATTTCCTTACTAAACTTATATTATACTAGCGACCCCTCACGGCTTCGCATGCATAAACTACACGACTGAGCTATTCCGTTTTTTTACCCTCCTGCGTTTTCAATTAAATCACAAACTAAATTTAAATGGTTTTTTTTTTTATATTTTTGAACCGATCGAAATGAAATATACACTAACTGCCCTTACAGTTTACCAAAATACAATAGTCAAAACTGCATTTAAATCGGCTCAGCCGTTTTTGTGTTTATCGTACACAAACGCACAGATATATAGACTAGATTTTTTTTTCTTTATATTGATAAATGTCCCCAATAATATTTTTTTCATCTTCCTTGTACAGACAGCCATCAATTACATTTTTATTATATGTATAGATAGATATAGATGTGATATTAATCTACACAAATAAATAAAATTGGAGTGTCTGTTTTTAAAATTTAAATAACCGCTTTTTACTAAATGCATATGCATGTTATATACACCGTATATAATTATAATAAAATAAAATATAAGATAATAAACTTAATATAGTTTTTTTACACTAATAAGTTACAATTATTATTTGATTGTGAGCAAGTAGCTTAAAATACCTTGAGAAGTGCAGTCGTTACAACCTTTATCTTTGCAAGAGCAGCTGTCTTTGCAAGGTCCTTCTGTACAGGAATCTAAAAAAAATATTTTTATTAAATACATTTCTTAAGTAAAGAAAAAAACCTTTTTAACAAAACACAAAAAAAATAAGTAAGTATTAGTAAGGGGTTCTAAAATTAAAAAAAATTAAGAACCCCTTACTAATACTTAAAGGTTTCATGTCGAAATGCCGTTATACCGATTTTTACTAAACACAGCTAACATAGCTAAGAACCACCTCAATGAACTAAAAGACTGAAATGAACGAATGAAAAGACTGCATCGAAATCGGTCTACCCGTTTGAAAGCTACAATGCAACAGACATACACAAAATATATTTGAAATTACTAAAATTTACACATACATATGTATAAAATGAAACAATATTATAAACCTTACCTTTGCACGGTTCACAGGGAGAAGGCATATTGACTATTGTATTGAGTAGTTTGAAGCGACTATGCCTAGACTGTTATCCAACGATGCTTTATATGTTTTTAAAGACATAAAAACATCTCAAGTAATAAAACTAGAGCAAGGCTGAAAAAGTTTTGTCCATTATTGGGTGATGTAATGCTCGATAACTGCACTTACAAAAGGACATAGCCTGTTGAGAAAACTGTGAATAATTCAAATTATAAAGTGAATTAGTTCGCACCATCTCCTTTTGTAACTTGCAATGTTATAGTTATCTTCTAAATTTAGACTTTTCAACTAAATTATGACTCGCAACTTAGAGAATAAGCACATATATGAAAAGAGAGAAAGTCATTGACCCCTTTTATTGTAACAGATTGTCATTTGTCACGACAAATGTAAAATAAACTTACATAACTGCATGATTGTGTTCTATGAAAATATAATATTGAAACTGACAATCCGTAATCCGCTTATCTGTGGCTTATTTCTTCACGAATCACTAGCATCGAAGCTACTATCTTTGAAATCGTCAATTAACATTTATGTCAGTATTGTCAGTATTACGGAAAGTTACCTCGGCCTAGGATGACAGTTCTGCTAAAAGCCAGCCGGCAAACTCAGCAGGTGCAAGACTCAGGCAGACCGCTAAGCCATGCGTTCTACATCCAGCTGCGTCGAAATTCTTATACGCTTATTATAACTTATATTTGTTGTTAGCATCTCTGTAGAGAGATTTTTACAAATTTCTGCTACCCAAAAATTTATTTATTCTACAGACAATCGTTTGGCATTAGAGAATGCTATTTATTAAACAAATATATACATTTTTAACAATTTTTAGTGTTATTCACACACTTAGGAAATTGAAAAAGACATATTTATAAAACGTATAAAAATTTGAATGCAGCGGGATTTGAACCCTCGCCTCTTGAAAACCTTTCAAGCGCTCAACACTAAGCGATGCGTTCTACATCCAGCTGCGTCGAAATTCTTATACGCTTATTACTATATTAACTTATATTTGTTGTTAGCATTCAAGAGGCGCTCAACGTGCAATGTTTCGATTGCAGGCGGAAAGTGGAGAACGGAGTGTCTTCACTAGGTTCGCTTTGACTCGTTCCCTGCCTTCGGGAAAAAACATGAAACTGATAAGAAATAAATTGATTATTTGATTTACGATCTTGATTTCAATAATTATTGTTTCAATTACTTAAACAGATTCTAACTAGGTAGGTACGATTTAGTATAGCCATTTTGTGACACATCATTCGCCATCAAATATCATAACTACCATTTTGGTGGCAATATACTAATATAAACAATAGTAAAGTTATTTTTTATCTGTGGATATAAGAAAAAATAGTCTTGTCTTAAATGTAAAAAAGAACCATTTTTTGCAGTTTTTATATTCTATTCAATTTGTTGTAATTTTTCCATTTTCCGCACGAATTCAGCTGCTGATTTTCACGGAAAACCTTCTTGGTACTTCCTCAATTTATTGACAGCCAACCTTCGGTTCAGTTTAGTAGACAATATTTAAAACATAAAATTAATTTAATTTTAACCATTCTATTCCGGATGTCCGATCGTGTTACAAACATGGCAGCTGTGGGCGTACCAAAAAGTAAGTTTATATTTATTTATTGTATACTTTTAGTTACGTACGTAATGTATTAGTCATATAAATTAGTTAAATGCGTTTGATTTATTCATTTGAGATCATCGTGGCATCGAGAATGTCTGTTTGCTTAGACTAGGGGAATGATTATATATAAATTATTGCCATTTCCCCCAAATTGGTGGGAATTGAGCATCTCTAAGTTGGAAGTTGAGGTGGAAAACCTTCCAATATAACAACTTAGTGGTCGTAAAATAATTAATTTATACAAACTAATAATAACTTTTTCATATTATTCAGAAATTAATAACTATTTATTAATTCATACGGTGTTAGCTGTTTAACATAATTTAGTTGTGGTCATTAAAACGCCTATGTATAATATACAGCAAACCCTTTGAAATATACAATTGTTTCGTAAAAAATAAAGTGAATTTTAAAATTAGTATAATATTAAACAATTACTATTTATCTTTTTTGAATTATATACTTATGGCATTCTCTTCACTATATCGATCAATTTTCTTTAATTCAGCCTTCATACCGTATCATTAGTGACTTATATTTATTTAATACATGAGAACTTAGAGACTTACAGACAAGGGCGGTCCAACATGGGCAATGCCCACAATCCAAACTGTTATTCACACAATTTCATTAGCTTACACGGGCATATCAATATCGCTGTATTTAAAAAAATAAAAAAAATACTGGCCCGAGTTTCTCGCTCGAAATTATCTCTATAATCATACTGCGGTCGCACTAGGCCAATTTTAAGGTGGCTGTGGCTGACCACAACCTTGGTTTGAGGCCTGCATAGAAATGTCTTTATAAATATTTTTAAACCCAGCTTAAGTAAATGCTTAGTAGAACTGCTAGTTAAGAAATAAGTACCACTAAGGGATAAAAAAGAAGAGGAAATAAAACAAACAATTACAATAAACTACTTATTCATTAAATACTAATGTAATAACGATATGTTTCAGATCTCAAATCACAACTAGAACAAAATTGTCCACTGGATTGCGAATGCAGGAAACTTTGTCCTGTCGATTGTCTATGCAAGAAACCCACCAAAACCAACACATGGAAACTTATTCTAACTGCTATTGGCATAATGATTGCAGTCTTTGCCACTTACCTGATAGCTATTACTGATTCCAAATTATATTTAGTATTTTGGATTTGTTATTCCGTTTTAAGAAGATTGATGGTTAGATCTAAAGCTAAAGTCAAGACTGGTTAGAAATAAAATATGTCAGAAGGAAATGAATAGTTTCAAATATCATTTATATGACAATGGTTGCGGGTTCCCTTTTAACGGCTGAGTTAATAATTATGTTAGTAATTTATTTTTCATAAAATATGTGGCACAGAGTACAAATTAGCTGGAATATAATATTTTTATTTTAGTTTTGCATTTGCTTTGTAGGTTGCACTAAAAAGACTTAAATTAACAATTCTACGTTATTTTGTTTATATGAGATTATGTAGACAAAATCAAAATTAAATAGAATTGTCAATGAATTAGTTAATAATAAATTTATTTTAAAAATTAAGTTGTTACATTTATTTTATTTATTATATGTATTGGAATTTTGTTTTGTTTTAATTAAAATATTGTTCAGAACTCAGTTTGTTTGATTTTCCTTAATTATGATTTGCTGGTCGCAATATATCGAATTGAATCTAAAATTATATTGAATAATTTTGCTATATAAATATTTTATACATAATATATTTTGCTTAGACAAATCACAAAAGAATTCTATTGCATTCTGTGACTTCTCCCAAGCACTATAGATGTACTTTAGAAGCGCAATGCCCGCATCTGCAGTACATCTGCCTTTAGTAAAACCATACTGCGCATTATATATTTTTTTATTATCAGTAAAATACCGAGATAGCTGATTTTCTCCACTTTTAAACAATGGAACTGCTTTGCTGTTTTTCGTAAGGTCGGGTAAAATACTTATGTCAACACATTTAGTGCAGATCATAGTAAACTAAGGGACAATGTGTGATATATTAGAGCTCAGTAGTTTTTAGATATAACCCATAAATCAGCAGACTTTATTACGCAAAGGTTTTAAAAAAAAATTATAATTACTTCTGGTGGCACATGTACTAAACTTAAAACTTTATTCCAACGGCTAGTATTACTTTGCAATAAGTTAACTGCAACTGACGGAGATAATTTTAACGAGGAAGTTACTTTAACTGGTATTTCTGTAAAATATGTGCCACTTCTACACCTTTACTTATTATCTATTTTTAATTCTACTGGTTTATTACAAACTTTAGATCTCTCAGTTGTACTATTTATTATGTTCCACGTTGTACCTATTTTTTTTTTATTTATTTCTTTTATTATTTGATTTTATTTCTTAAATATATAGATTTCCTGGATGTAAACTTTTTTAAATATCTTGGAGGAAATACAAAAACGCTTTCACACATATCACATGATTGCCACTGCCTTATACCATATAATTCTTATAATTTATTTCTACTACGGTATACCCCTGGTTACCCCGTCACTAAATCATATTATTAAATTTTTGTTCAAAATTTTTATTTTAAATGTTGCATTAAATTCATTTAAAAGTAAATTAAATATATTTTTATAATACAGATTTGGATTTCCTATGCAAGTGTCTATTTTAGATATTTTACTCTTAACATTATCGTTAAATCTTTTTAATCTATTGCTAGTGACTCGTCAGACACTAAAAACTTTAATGCACAATGTTCACAACTTAAATTATTTATAGTGAATTTGTCTTTGACGTCAAACTGAAGTTGCTGAACTATTTGTGATAGGAGTAGGTTCACAATAAATATTTTTTAAATTGAATGGTTTATATAGATTTAAAAAACAAACACTGCTTAAATCTAAATAAATCATTTAATTTAACAAAAGTTGTTTATAAAAAAGTCATTTGTCATTGAAATCAGAATAATTAAATATGTGCTACTTTCACAGAGTTTTCTTAGGCCATCCTCCATTTCGTTATCAAATATTTCAAAATTATCTAATGTGGGTCGGTACACGCATACAGGACAATTCAATAGTACGTTCGATGGAGAGTGGTGTGACTTACACAACATATATGATAGATAGATATATATGAGATATAGATAGATAGATATATGAGATATAGATAGATAGATATATGAGATATAGATAGATAATGTTTAAAGATTTTTTAAAATTTTTGTCAACCAGTGCTCTGTAATGCAAATTAAATTTACATTACATTTTTTAAAAAGCCTTGAATATTTTGATATAGTACATCAAAACATTTAATTTATATTATAACATTTAATTTATATCATAACATTTAATTTATATCTTATATATGATAATTGTTGTTGTGAAATAACACTAAATACGCAATTTTTTGATTTCGGCGGAAACTGGAGAACTGGATAGTGTCTTGATTCTGCCCTACTGCTTTGTTATTTTTATTGATAAATTTTAAAAACAAATGATTTGATGTGTTAAAAAAAATTCTAAATGCACTATTTATAATTTAATACCCATTAGAAACGAGGCCATGGCTGCGCAGTGGGGAAGTGTCTGTCTGTAATCGCGATTGCTTGTGAGTTCAATTCCCACTCGGGGGAATTATTATTACATTTAAAATGTTTTCTTTTCTCCGCTCTGATATTTTGAAACATAAGAACGGAGTGATTTGATATTAGGTTCACTTTGACTACTCTGCAATGCGGAAAAAATCCTGAAGCCGAGAAAAAAATTATAACAAAAATTAAGTCATTCAAATTCAATCCGACCTAAATGGCAATATTCACAAATGTTAAGGACAGTTTCCGTAGTGTAGCGGTTATCACGTGTGCTTCACACGCACAAGGTCCCCGGTTCGATCCCGGGCGGAAACAATTTTATGCCATTTTAAATTATCTTTTTAATCATTATTGCGTGTTTTTCTACGTCTGTTTTTATATTTTCTATAATTTTTTTATCGATACAGACATTCACATTAGTCTTTTCATCAATGAATAGCGTACTAAGTCGTTTTTGGTTGCAATTTATCAAATAAAATCTTTTTAAATTGCAATATGTAGGAATTGAAGCTACAATCATCACATTTTGTAAAACTCGGTCATATTATAAAGTTCTTTGATCATTAATATTACAAAAGCGAAAATATGTTATTTCTTTATTACGCTTTCATGCGTTAACTGCTTAACTAATCATGATGAAATTTGTATAACTGCTTCCCGCTTTTTGAAATACAATAAAATAGTTATGAAAAAAGTGTCGAAATTGTTTATATTCCCATATATAACAACGAAGGCTTTAAATATAATTCAAGGTTTTTAATAATAACTTTTAATTAGAAACCAACCCGAGCGAAGTCGCGGATAAAACCAGCATAAAATAAATCTAAGCATTTTTTTCAAAATATCCTTTCTTATTTTTTACGTTGTCATTCTAACTGTATAGCAAAAATACAATACAACTTGACATTTTACTTCAAACTTCGTGGCCGCGAGTCACGCTCTGGAAGTCACATCAAAATAAATCAAGAACGCCATATAAAACTATCTAGAACTCGTAATTGAAACCAAGTCGATGACAGCCATACTATTAGTGTTATAGATGCGAAAGTAATTGTGCCTGTCTGACTGTCTGTGACGTCATCACGGCCAAGCCGCTAAACCGATTATGATTAAATTTAATATAGAAATCTTGAGGGTCATGATGATGAACGATGAATGAATGAATGAACATTAGGCTACGTTTTTCTCCCGTTTTTTATTAGTTTTTTAGGAATTTCATTCAGTCTTTACGGAAAAACCGCGAACGGGTCGCCAGTTTCCAATAAAATACAGTTGGGATGTATTTTTCTTTTTAAAGACGTTCTAGATCTCGTTAATACGGGTTTGGTTACTACTTGATTTAGTTAACATAAAGAACTTAGAACGGGTTAAGAAACACTTTTTGGTCCTTTTATGGTAGTGACTTTAAACCTTCATCAGATTTTAGGTTTTGTTTTTCATTTAAAAACAATGGTGTTCTATTCACAAACGTAAGAATAATGGATTTTTTTTAATTACTTCGCTTACTATAAAGTAACAGGACAGACAAGTAAATAAATATAAATTGTTTTTACACGTCTACATTTCTCCTGCACTATACATTTCTATCTTTATATGAATACATGAAGAAAAAACTTTAGACCCCTTTTTGCGAAAATTACATGGACGAGTATGAAATGTGGCACAATTATAGTATGTATGGAGATGAAGTGCAGAAAGCCATTTTTTTGTATAGTAATCAACATCACTAGAAATATCCACACTTCCATGTCCCGAACAGCCGGGTAACGAGATACAACCTAGTGTCAAGACAATAAGTAAATATATTTAAATTAATAATTATTATTTCAATAATAAATCATTTTAAAAATTAATATATTAAATGAATTCGCCTATATTTATTATGAAGTAACTAAATACTAGAAAGTCTCCGCTGTATGGTACACCGATAGCGGGTATTGCGGATAAATGAAACCTTAGAACCTTAAAACTCTATGTTCAAGTGACCGTAATGACTTAGTGCGTGTCACTGGTGATGTATATTTTGTCCTAGGTCGTTGGTTCTTTTTTTGATAGGGCAAATATTTTATATAAGAATCATCCACATGTTATGTTAATTCACAGACACCTTAAAGCATTTTCAAATATAATTATCTTTTTTTATCTAATATAGAAAGAAATATGTAAATATTCCTCTAGTATGTTATTTTTTCATTGATGTAAATATAATGTAGTTTACATCGGTTCCAAGAAATGTTATTACAATTTAAAATGTTAGGAAATACGAGATCGTTGAACTCTCGCATGGCGGCTCTAATTGTTACAAAAAACTATAAGTACATATTAAGAAGATATGTAAGAATTTAATATGCTATGGGGAAATTAATTTTTATTAATGGGGCGTCGTCCTCGTCTGACTGTAAAAGCTTGTTGGTTGTGGGTTCGAAACCCGCTTGGAGGAATTGAAATTATTTTGAAATCTCCGCTCTAGTATCACAAACTGCCTCATCGAGTACCGCTACTCAACGTGCAATAACTCGAATTCGGGCAGAAAAAGAACGGAGTGTCTTGACACTAGGTTCTTTGCCTATCATCCTGAAAAAGTGGTATATAACATAAAATGTGCAAAGACTGTACTAATTAGAACGCTTGCATTGTTAACTAAAGAAAGTTTACAAAGAGAGTTTGTCTGACAAACCAATTACTAATCTAACTAACAACGTTTTTGCTATTTATACTTATTCGAAATTTTAGCTTTTGTAAATAAGCATATGATGTTGTTAAGTAAATCTAGTCAAGTCCTACAATAATAACAACCGGTTTCACTAAACGATTGGATATATTATAATAATACATTTTAACTCTACAATCTCAAATCTAATACTCAGAAAATAACTCGAGAAATGACATCTGTCTCGTTCTCTCATTCTAAAAAACCAGCGGCGGCATAGAAATTGTGTATTCCCGCAACGAAATTAAGGTGTTGCAAGCAACATAGTGTGTGATTAACACTTTAAAATGTTAAAAATTATATAGCATTATATTAAGGCATAGCGATTGTGTCTGTCTCGTTTAAGACAAAGCGCGGCTTTAAGTTCCACAACTAGGTTCTCACACAGAACTGTGTCCTTCCTGTCTCAGTGTCAGCTACTAAGGGTGAAGCTGAAATAAAAAATATAAGAGCTGTCAATAAAGGCTTAGAAAATTTCACTTCAATGAGTCTATTGTAACGTCTGTATATACAATTTAAAAATATAGACAGTGATATAACGATATTTTTTTTGTATTTCAATTACAACAGATCTTGTTAGCCTCTGTTTGGGTTTTGCCCGCGATAAGAAGTCCAATTACTTTTTGTTAGATAATAAATGAAAAATATAAAAGAATTTTAGCCAAAATTTCAATAAAAAATAGCCTTGACATCAGTTTAACAGTCATAATCTATTAAAACCTTGGTTTACGGTACCTACGGTTAATGTTACCTATTATTATGATACTTGTACAATTCAAATGACTTTGGAGTGGTAGGAAAGTGCAAAAAAAATATTCAGAGAAGAAATGTTTATATCAGAGACGTTATGGAGCTCCGTATCCGTAATCAAAACTAGCGGATGTCCGGAATAAAAGTCCGGAGTCTTAACGAGAGCTACCTGTTTAACAGATTAAATAATATATCATAATTAACGATATTCGCGGATCAGCTATTATCAACTAAAAAAAAATCGATAGCATAGTAGCTGAAATATACTCACATCCTCAAAAATCTAATATTCGGAACCGAAATTATATATCAAAAATAATACCGAAATTATATATTAAAAATAAAATTGTATATCCTTAACTGAAACTGAAATCGATATACTATTCTTTCTCTATCCTTATCCGCATCCACAACCCACTTCACATAACAGCCACAGTTTATATACTGATTAAAGAGGTACCTATATAAGATTAGTTTTATGATACAAAATGAAATCGTTAATATCAAATATTTTAATTGAATAAATATATTTTTAAAAAAATAGTTTGTTGTATATTGACTATAATTAAATAAATTATCTATAATAACAGAATAATGAGTGGATTTTAACATATTTACTGATAAATACTTAATTAATGATAATTTGAAATAGGTATTTATAATTTACAAAATTAATCAAAGCTATTTTGAGCTACTTCTTTCCGTGGATTTTGCTAGAACATTTGCACACCGGTCAGGGTCCGATGACAGTACAAAATTTTCAAAGCGTGAATTTAAAGTATGTTTCCTTTAGTTTTTTTAATGGTAGGTTTTCTGACTAGGAATTTATAATTCGCGAGGAACTCCTATATGAGGAAACAATCCTCTATACAGGAATTAAACCTTGCTTGGTAAGAGTGCAGCGTTAGGTCCTGCTACCCAACGTGCAATGTTTCTTATAATAGAGTGAGCTGTGCCCGCGGCTTCGTCCGCGTGGAATTCTAGAATAAAAGTAGGCTAAGTTACTCTATATTACATCAGCTATCTGCCAATAAAAGATCTTCTGTCAAGATCGATCCTGTCCTTCCAAAGATTATCTGGAATAAACAGTCAGACAGAACGACAGACGAAATATACACATGCACTTAGGAAAAAGACGTTGTTTTTTTTTAAATATTACAACTCTCTGCTATACAATAAAACATTAGACAGTAAATATTTTGTTAACATTTTTTAAAGTGTTATTCCCACACTTAGGAAATTGAACCCGCGCCTCTTTCAAGAGGCGTGGGTTCAAATCCCGCTACGTTCAAATTTTTATACGTTTTCTAAATATGTCTTTTTTTTATTAGACAGTGAAGTTTTATGCAAGACCGCATTATCATTATCTCTTACAAAGCTGTGCAAATTATTTAAATATAAATTATAGTAGTTAGTGTTCTAGCTAATTAGCGGCTTCATTTCAAGCGACAATTGTCGACTTTCTCAAGGGAAATCTTGACGAGGGATATTCTTCGAGGTGTAGATATTACTTTAATAGGTATTATAAGGAATTATAATAAGAATTTACTACACACACACACACACACAGCAGGTCTTTTCTCTCGCCATATGGGAGAGGGCAAACGATTTCAGGGCCCTATGAAGCATTGTTTGGGGATTTCCTGCTCGTAAGGGATTTATAACTATGGGGGACGGGGGCCTGGATTGGGGTAATAACCCGTGCGATCAACCCAGCCGGGTGAGACCCTCGAAGACTCGAGGGAAGCACATTTACTACTTACTAACTAGAATGGGGTAATATTTGTAATAATACTATAAACCCTTTAAAAAAACAATGAACTCGACCTAAATTTAAAAGGTAGCCCATTTCTTCTTTTAAAAATCATTCAATTTAGCATTTAATAAGAAGCAGAATAAAGAGTGTATATTTATTATGCGTAATAAATAGTAATATTTAATTATTTAGTCGTTTAAATTTCTTATATCATTGTGGAAAACTTTCACTAATTACACTCAAGAAACGATGAATTGATCATCATTTATTTTAAACTCTTACACAAAATAAAATAGAAGTATTTAAGTTACTGTGTAAAATGTTTTAGAATAACCCCCGGTCGTTGACTGCGAAGTTAAGATTAATATCACTGCGGTCACAAATTGCGCTCCGCAAAAACTGTAATAGATACATACATCGGTTACACGACTATACTACTAGCGACCCGCTCGCGGCTTCACTTGCGTAAACTACACGGCTATAACTAACTATTTCGTCATAACCCACGTGTGTACATAATGTAATATATATATATGTAATATGATCGGTCATATAGACCTGAGATCAATTTACATTGCAGGACGCTAGACCTCAAAAGCTGCCTTTTTTAGATTTATCACCGTATAAATTATCATTTACAGACCAATTTAATAAAACAGTAATTTTGTAGCTTTTTTGTCAAATAAAATTAAAATTATTGTAACGTGTTTATAAGTATTAGCAAGTAATAAATAAGACAAAACTCGGAGGAAAAGGACGATGCTCTGTTAAACCACTTTGGAGCGATAGTGAGGGCAAATCTGGAGCACAAGAAATTATTTTAATCAGAGATGTAAACCAGCTACCCTATATAGACCAGAATAACCTCTTCGAGACTTCTTGTTCTATCGTAGACCGTCACAAATCTTCAGCATCAATCAAGACAAAGCGTGTACTCACGAGAGTCCTTACACGTCGCTTACGCCCTACGAGAAATGTATAACCCTGTATATAATCTTCGAAAAGGGCAGTACAATCCCTTTCTATTAATAACATTAAAGCGGCACCAGTGTCAAAAGATCTAAATAGTACCCCGGTTCTCATTTTCACCCAAGATGAGAAATAATCTATCTAATAAGCTAGGGAGGGAGGAGAGACAGGCTTGAAGGTACTGACAATCCATGAGGCTGAAGGTCTGACCAGCGCGAACATTGTAGTGATAAACTGGAAGTAGCAATTTCACGATACACCGGCAGCTTCACCAGCTACAACGACAAATGACGCGGCAAATAATGCGGTCGAAAGGCTAATCCGAAACGCGACGGGGGCAACGATGGCAAGTATCATGGAATATAATCTGAAGATGGCTATAAAAGATAGGAATGAAGCGGTCACGTCTTTCACAATGACGGTCGTGCCCTTTCCCGCTTCCTTCCCTCACACCTCACCTCACCTAAACCTAGATATAGGTGTTTTATAATGTAATTTAGCCAAATATATTATAAAATACCTACATACGAATATGAATATGTAAAATTAATATATTTTAAGATTTATATGTACTAGGGACCCGCTCGCGGCTTTTCCTGTGCAAACTGCTTACCTATTTCGTTTTTTCTCCCGCTCGCCTTCTCACTTAAATGATAAACTTTAAATTTATAATTTAAATGGTTGTAACTTTTTTCTTTATGAAAATTTTCTTTTTTCGATTGAAACGAAACAAACACTTAATGAAAATTTTCTTTTTTCGATTGAAACGAAACAAACACTAAATGACAAGGGAAATATTGGATTTAAATCTGTTTCTGAGATTAGCCTGAACGAACAAACAAACAGAAAAGAAAATTAAATATCACTCTTTTGGGTTCTATTATATTGATAAATAATATTTTTAATAATATTTTTTCATGTATCTGCGTACACTGCGTATCTGTACAGACAGCGACAGTTTTATTTTTATTATGTATAGATTCTTAAAAATTGTGTTAATTGTACAAATAAGTAACAGAAATAACTCGCTTAGCGTTTTTTAAATTTAGCTTTAGTTCTGAGTATTAATATGATTTATATTATGTAAGTAATTGTTAAAAAAACTTGTAATTGTAAAAAAATACTAATTTATTTATGAAGTGATTGACATAAAATAAATTAACTAAATGACTGATATCATTTAATAGTCAAAACTGTATTTAAATTGTTTTTAAGATTAGCGTGCACGAACGCACAGACAAACCAACACACAGACATAATTTAAAAACCATTGAATTGGGTTCTATGAAATTGATAAATGCTTCCTATAATAATTTTTCTCATACATCTTCCATGTACAAACGGCGATCAGTATTATTTTTATTATATGAGTAGTAGTAGAATATAATATATATGTATATGGATATAACGGCACTTGTGCAATATTTATTATTGACGACTTGCATTGGCTTTACAAGTGAAGGGTTTAAAATAAATTAGAAAATCAGTAGCGGTAGCGGTAGGTGACGTAGCGGTCAGAGCGCTTGAACGGTTTCCAAGAGGCGCGGGTTCTAATACCGCTGCGTTCAAATTTTTATACGTTTTCTAAATATGTCTTTCAATTTCTTAAGTGTGTGATTAACACTTAAAAATGTTAAAAATATTAATTATTTTCATATACAATTAACGTCCACCACATTCTGCCCGAAATCGAGACATGGCATGTACAGTGGCGGAACTCAACGCCGCGCTTTGTCTTGTTACCAGAGCGGAGAAATTAAAATAATTTAAATACAATTATTACCCCAAGTGAGAATCGATCCACAACCGTCGAGTATGCAGACAGACGCTGTCTGAATGCACCACGATGTAATGTGCTCTTAAAATGTGATAGATTTGTATCCTTGTAAGAAAACTTTACAATTCTACTTTGACAATAAAGTATATACTTTGAGTCGCATTTGCTTGATAATTTGTTAATAGAGGTAATATTTTCATATCATGAACCTGGTGGAGGATCGGTCCATCCTGGCAATGTAACGGTAATTTAAATTGTATATATTTTTTATTTGAAAAAAACTACTGTTTAATATTAATATGCAAAAAAAAGAAATGTATAAAATGTATGGATATATAATAGCAACGCTCATTTAGTTAAAATGAAAACAATTTACTTTAGACATAGCATACAAAATCTTTAATAATTATATGTCCTAAATTGTCTGTCACTTTCAATACTAGTTTACATAGGCTTCAATGCTTTTTCCCACATAGCCGGTTAGAAAGAACCTAGTGCCAAGAGTCAAGACTACATTTTGAACCTGAAGCTCACCGCCGCGCTTTGTTTTACCAATGAGGGGAAATGAATATAGTTTAAATTTATATTTAAACTATATTCATTTCGCCTTAGGAATAGGAAGGGTTATCCCTTCCCCGATTTAGGATCAAACCCACAACTATCACCTTTACAGTCAGACGCTGTGCACTGCGCCACGACGGCCTCTACAAACCACACAATTTTCATATAAAGGGATATAAAGTTATATTTTGTTAACATTTTTTAAAGTGTTATTCCCACACTAAGGAAATTGAAAAAGACATATTTAGAAAACGTATAAAAATTTGAACGCAGCGGGATTTGAACCCGCGCCTCTTGAAAACCGTTCAAGCGCTCTGACTGCTAAGCCATGCGTCCCACCTCCAGCTACGTTGAAATTCTTATACGCTTATTACAACTTATATTTGTTGTTAGCATCTCTGTTGAGAGATTTTTACAAATTTCTGCCAAAAATTATTCTACGAACAATCGTCTGGCAAGAGAGAATGCTATTTATTAAATATATATTTTGTTAACATTTTTTAAAGTGTTATTCCCACACACACCCGTTGTGTTATTCAAATCCCGCTGCGTTCAAAATTTTTATACGTTTTCTAAATATGTCTTTTTGGATATAAAGTTTTTCTTTCACGTATTTTAAGATAATGATTTAATTTATAAATGATTTTAATTTACATATGAATCAAATATAAAAGTATCGAAATGCTAAGAACAAAAACTACTGGTCTCAAGGCAAGTTATTGATAAGGTCTGTCAATCCGGCGGGAACCGGTCCGGCTTGTTTTTGTTAAGGGCTCCATCATTTTATTATACAGCGCTCGCTATAAGTTATTTACCTATCTCTGTGTAGACTAAGAGCTAACAATGAGAAAAGGTACATAAATAATGATTTATTGTGTTTTGATTCTTTTTGGATTTCAATTTATTAATTTATTATATTTCTTTTTTATGATATTGAATGAGAAAATAATAAGACTATTTATTATGAATACATATGCTTATATTTTTATTATGCTTTAAAAAATATATTTCTGATTGTGGATTCCATTCCCACTCAGGGGAATGATTATATAAAAAATATTTCATTCTACAAAAGTGGAGAACGGAGTGTCATGAAACTAGAGTTTCTCTGGTTACCTTGTTTTGCGGAAAAAAGCTTAAGGCTGAAAATATTTTATTTCTTTTAAATTAAAATATAAAGACCGATGCATGGAACTATAATAAACGTATATTAAAAATTTATAGAATTGTTAATATATACAACAAATTTAATTATCATCTTTTATTATATACTTAAACATGTTCATAATAAAATTTATATTAATTACACAAAAACTAAGCAATTTAGTCAAACATTCACTATTATATAGTTAAAACATTTACAGATTATATCATTCAATTATCAGGTTTCTCACCGGCTTCTATGCTACAGCAAGCGCGATCCCCACTCAGTTATTGACCCGTCGTTACGTTCGGCGCGCGCAGTCTAGACCTTTCCTAGCCTAGGCACGATGCCTGCACCGTGCGACGCCTGCAAAGGTAAGTGAAAAAAATATTTTTAATCATATATCTTATATATTTTCACGTTAAAATAACTCTATTTGTGCCAATATACACGTACGATATGGATTTCACAAAAAAAACCACAAAATTACGATTTTCGTCAAAATTCGCGTGTTATATAAAATTTTTCATACACTTCTGTTTGTGTTTTTTATGTTTTAATTGATTATTTAACAAGTGCTTCGTATTTAAAGTATTCGCGTTTAATAATAACAGTGTTTTATAGAAAGTTTTATTCTAATATAGAAATGTGATAAATCGATATACTGCAATGACGTAACCTGCGCGGATTTATTGATTTGTGTGCGTTGCTTTATTAATGGATGCAACTGTAAAAGCTTTTGTGTTCAATACAATTATTCGTTCATTTTAAATAAATAGTTATTATAAATGAAGAATGTGCTAAGAAAGAATATTTTGAGATGATATTGAATTCAATGATGAAAATATTTGAACGAAAGTCAAGATTTTTAGAAAAATTATATTATTTGGTATATATATAATGTATATATATATATATACAAGAATGTATCACGTAGCTTTTTCATGCAAAATAACTGTTCTTGATTGCCTCAGATTGCGTTGAACCCGGCCACTACGATTCACTTCCATTATAGTCTACTCAATGCGTATCAAACGTATATAGCGATCATTACTTGCTTTGTAATAACAGTAAATTTTACGTGTATAATATATATCTTTAATCATTTAAAATGGTTCCTCACAACTATGGCGTTGTATTTTCTAATATTGCTTTCTTATTAGTAATTACATTATAATAGCTTATATGATATAATTATATCAATAATTTAAGAAAAAAAGAGACAAATGTTCAAATACGCATGCGTACATCTACTTTAAAAATCTAAAGGGTCCTGATAAATGTGAGAGAGAAAAACATGTTTCAAAATCTGGTTATAATAGCAGTTACGCAGCTTACACAGGCACTTGGTAGTTACGGGTTCAAATCTCGTGGAATTCTTTGTATTAATATACACACACTTCACACTTTCATACTCTCGCTATACACTTTCTCCTTAATACGTGTTTGATAATCAGAAGAACTTATTAATAGGTAATCTCTTTCTATACTACAGATTACAGTGAGGAAAATGATAAAAAAGTCAGAAAATTGTTTAAGCACTTACCAAAGAAGGCGGAATCGGTCGATAATGAGTGGGTCGAAATAGCTTTCCAAGATTTCCTTACATAGAATGATAGATAGATGTCTTACATAGTATTTAAAATATTTTAATTTTTTTACTCTGGTAGACAAAGCACGGCGGTCAGTTCCGCACTACACGCAAAGGCGACCGTATCACTATTAGTAATTTCTTATATACATCGAGGTTTAGATTGCCATAACAATTTAATAATTATTATATAATAAAGTACCTTTTTTTCTCGTTTTATTTAGGGACTTTTTAAGTAATAATATAAAAATGTCAGCCGCATCGTTTCCTAAAACAATCTTCAAACACACAAATTATAGCATTTTCTTAATCTTAATTCTAAAGGACACTATTTAAATATAATATTTTAAAAACAAATTATAATGTTTAGGCACGTGCGGCGGCGGTGGTGCCGCCGCTTGCGGCAGCGGCTGCACTTGCGGCCCCAGCTGCCCATGCGGAGATGGCAAGCCCTCTGGTAAGTTGTCCTTTATACAAGCGTTGTATGAATTATGGTATAGTGACCATTTAGACTAATTCAGTTTAGACTAGTTCAGACTAATGATAATTAATATAATAATATATAAATACGTATCTACAACTTGTGTTCAGTTTTAGTATACTGCGCAGTTTTGCCATTTAAATAGAACAATAATATACTTTTTCTCAATAATCTGAAATTTTTGGTATTTTTGCATACAAATGAAAAAAATTTTTTTTTGATTGAGATACAGCCATTTTTAAAGACACCTAAAATTGTAAAAATGTTAATAATTTTTTATTTCATAAACGTAACAGTCGCGAAATACGTAAAACAAAAACTAAGTATCCTTAAAAATATTAAACATGCTGCCGAGCGAAAATTTATTAGGGATAGGCTGTATTCATTAATATGTGCTTCTAAACAAACTTAGTAGAGTTCCGTCTTACATACACACTTTACTTATATTCAATTAATTGCGTACCTCATTTTTAATTAAATTGTAATAACACTTTGCAATTTGTGATTTGATTGTGTTAATGGTGTGTTTTTCTTGTTTCCAGGCGGCAAGCCATGCTGCCAGGGCGGCAAATAATTTTCCCCTTTTCCTCTTGAATTTCCACGTAGCCCATATGGAGACCTATACTATATAATGTAACTTAGTTTAATCTAGTAATTTAATTCAAGTAACTATATATATCATGATATATATAATCAATATAATCGCATATAATATTAATGTAGCTGCATAACATACAAACTGACGTGGATCGCCGTTATAATTACTGTAGCTTAAGTGGGCTAATACATAAGTTTAGAATTAAGTTCATATAATACACTAGATATAAGGGAGTGTTGTGTCGTCATGAAATAAATGTTATTAGAACAGTAGAATAGTTGCGCTTCAATTTTAAATGTTTCTGTGTTAGAATTTAAGGCATTTAACGTGTGTATTATTCGTAGTTTGATTATAGTATTAAGACATTATATTATCAATATTGCTTATCGTATGGATTACCGATTATTACGTAAATATCTATGTGTGTAATTTAAGGTAGTTTTGTCACATTCAGTGTATTTAAAGTTTTTTCTCTTAAATTATAAGACGGATTTGTAGTACTACAATACTCATTAGATTTAAGTTTGTGCAGTGCACGCACATATGCATATTAACCGTGTAGTGATTGTAGATGTAGACTAATAAAGTAAGTAAACCAATCGTGAGTTTTATTTAAAGTATATAAGTTTAATTATTAGCCTATTAAATATCTTTTTGGAAACGTTTTATTAAAATTATATTTTTTTCAGACAAGTGACGAGAGATATAGGTTCTGTAGTGACCATAGGGCATCGACTACAAGCAACTACAACAAAGTCTCATATAATTTATTTCTTGTTATTAACCAAATTCAAAGGCGGCGTTCTCATCATTCAATATCTAATTGCTATGATATTTTTCCAGCTTCACGCCCTTTCACGCATAGCATATACTACAATAGTAAGAAAACCGTCCGTTCTTCACACCCCGCCCGAATGCGTGACCTCAATGCCGCGCTTTGTCTTGTTCACCAGAGAGGACAGAGAAATAAAAATAATTAAATTATTATTTCACCGATGTGGAATCGAACCCACAACCAGTCGCGGTTACATTCACGCTGCACCACGATGGCCCCAATAAGTTATTTCAAATAAAAAAAAAATGATTTGGCTCTCAGTAGTTGTCTAACGTGCCTTGTAAATTAAAGCCCTGTATATCTGGTCTTAGAATGTAGAATATTAAACGGAAAATACAAAGTACTCGTAATAAAGTATAATGAGCGAAATGTCAAAAGCGGGGTGTGGTGGTTGGTATTCTTTTCCATTTTGCAAATTGTAAATGCTATATGGAAGTTATTAAACATTTCACATTTTACAGACAGAGTGTGGTATTGATGATTAATAATAACATTTTACATTTTCCTCGTGACATGGTGAATATAAAAGATTGGATTAAAACTTTTGTCGGATATAAAATTGTGCATTCGATTTTTATTTAGCTTAATTTAATAAAAAGGACTGGAATATTATAATCAATTGAAGATTTTTTTAATATATATAAACATGTATTTAGACAAAGGTTTCTACCACAAAAGTAAAAAAAAATGTGCTTTTTAACTAATTTCATAAATCACGCTAAATGCTGCAATTACAATTAACTGCCATATTTTGTTTACTCGTGAATAAAATAGTTTTAAATGAAATTGTGTTAACCGGATTGATCGCGTATCAATATTTTGGTATTCAAAAATAGATTTTTGGCTTTAACCACGTACGTTTTTAGTTGTTGTTGTTTGACTTTACTAAAATGCAATTTCTAAAATCAAAATAAAATGTGGAATAATCGAGAAAACCAAACATCTTATTAAACTAAATAATTATAAATAAAAAAAAATGAAGAAGCTGCAGATAAATAAATATACTTTTTATTTCAATTATACAGTTTACCAGTTGGTATAACAGATTAAAAACTTAATTAAGCACTTGAGCAAATGACCATAGAATTTTGTATCAGCTATACCTTAACTATCACTGTATTGTGTAACTGCATAAGACAGCTTGCAGTAAAGTAAAAGCGTCATCAATATTAACTTTAATTACATTTTGTAAAAGAACAGGTTAACCATTGATAAAAAATAAAACTCATAATTTCAAAAGTATTCTTTATTCATAGGACAATTTGTATATACGATTACAATTAACATGGAAGCAACATATGGGACTTTTATCTTACATTACATATAATATAGGAATCTTAAGCCACAATAAAGAAAAATAGCCACATAATACAGAAATAACGAACAAAATATATATGAGAGTAAGATATTTCTTCACAGCTTCAATAATACACACATGCAATGGAGCTTGTACAAAATCAGTCTAACATTAACAAATACAATCTACTTTAACTAAAACAGATTATAAATATTAATGTCGCCATTGCAAAAACACATCGAACCACAAACTTGCAAAATTCCAATAAAATAATGTTAACTTACAATTAAGTAGATAAAAAACTAAAATATTTTCTAACAACTAAATTACTAAATCTACATCAATTGTATAAATAATCTTGGTGTTACACAAACACGATTAAATATAAATTTGAATCCATTGTTAATAAAATAAAATTCCATAGTTATCAAAATATAACAGTAATTTCAACAAACAAAGGCAACCGCCTCATATAGAATCTGCATATTGTAAACGCATATATTCATATTTACTGGACACAATAAATAAGCCAATTTCTCTTATATATTAAGTAGAATTTAACACACGTACAACAGTGAATAATATATTGATTAACATTACGAATACCAGACTGTAACAAATGCACTTCATTATCAATCCCACTTTGATTATTATAAAAAATACTACTGAACAGTAGAAAAATTGTCGATATGGCAACCCTTGAAATAAAACATAATGTAAAAACGTTACACGATAAACAATCAAAAGGTTATAACATTAACTAAGTATAACTCATACACTTACTATTATTATATCAAAATAACTTCAATATTGTCGCTTTGCAACAAAACTACACGTAATTATAAAACTATATTTTATCGATCACTGTCTAATCACAACTCGGTGTAGCCATCATAATTAAAAACTTCGCAACCACCCATAGAGACGTCAGCTAGCATTTAAATGACATTAAATTAGTACATCAACTTATAGTGATTTAAGTTAATTAATCGCTAAATTACATCTCTAAGAGCGACTATTAAACAGTTAACCATGCTGTCGCTTTTGTTCAAAAGCATCTATAGTTAAGTGTGAAAGGCGAAAACGTAAAGATAATATTGTTTTTCAATTATTATTGACAGTTTGTCAAAATGGCAGCGCGTGCTGGCGGGAAAACTGACAGTTGTCTATGGCATCGGTTCCTCGTCAGTGCCCTCTTCGGAGTCGTACACTGGAGCGCCATTTTTCATTTGAATGACTGATTTCTTTCTGTGTCTCTCTTTGATGTCTTTCTCAATGTTTCTGTAACAGATGCAATGCACAACATATTGTTAATACTTTAATTGATCGGTCGTATTGGATTGACTGCTATATAATACTACAATAAATTTTTAGCAAGATAACAGACAATATTTAATCATTAATTATTAATATATTTTATAATTTGGTAATATGGAAATAATTAATTTGCTAATTTAAAAAATAATCAACCCGATAGAAAATTGGAATTTTTTTAATTATGATTCCAACTGAGGATTTATAAATATAAATTCTCTAGTTTGACATCACAGTATCCTTACACTAGGTTGTCCCTGTAGGGTAACCACCCCATCAAAAATATATCATATATAATAAAAAAAATCTCGGTAGTGACTTCTATTAACTGACTACAACTTATATTTGTTGTTAGCATCTCTGTAGAGAGATTTTTACAAATTTCTGCTACCCAAAGATTATTCTACGAACAATCGTTTGACAAGAGAGAATGCTATTTATTAAATATATATTATTTAATATTTTTTAAAGTGTTATTCGTACACTAAGGAAATTGAAAAAAAAAAACATATTTAGAAAACGTATAAAAATTTGAACGAAGCGGGATTTGAACCCGCGCCTTTTGAAAACCGTTTAAGCGCTCTGACCGCTAAGCCATGCATTCTACATCCAGCTACGTTGAAATTCTTATAGGCTTATTACAACTTATATTTGTTGTCAACCTAAAATAAATAACACTTTAAAAAATGAAAAAAAAATTAACCAGCATGAAAATAATAGGTCTTTAATCACCTGGCACCAATAAGCGGTCGTAAAGCAGTCTTCAGACTGGCATAAATATAAGGGTGTAATCTTTCTTGGCTCGCCAGTACCTCTTGCGCCGACATCAATGGCTCAGACACAGTCTCAGCTTCCATCAGTGTATCGTCTTTTGTAGAGCTACTGCAGGGCGTCGAGACAGAACGGTTTAAAATGTTCTTGCTGTAAAAGGAAATATAATATTTTCATTATTTGATAAAATATTATTCATTTTCTATAATAGTAATAAACATTTATACAAAACACTTTTAATTAATAATGCACTGTTGTCTGACTGAGTTACTCTTGAATAATATATTATATTATAACAACTATTTAACAAAAATATTATAACAAAAAAAAAATTGAAAAATTACAGTAATAAGTGGGAAGGGCTTGAAAGTAGCGTCTGTCTGTATATGCGATGGTTGTGGGTTCGATTCTCACTCCGGTGAAATGATTATATTTGAAATATTTTCATTTCTCCGCTTTGGTACTCAGACAAACCGTGGAAGTCAATTCCGCGACTCAACACGCAATGTCCTGATTTCAGGCAGACAGTAAAGAACGAAGTGCCTGGACAATAGGTCCTCTCTAAGTACCCTACTAAGGCATGAACCTGTACACTGACCCCTGGCCGGCGCGCGGCGCGTGCGCGAAGTGCGGCAGGTCGCGCGAGCACCCGAAGGCCGCCAGCGAGCGCGCGCGCACGTGGATGAACGGCCGGATGATGCGGATGTTATGCTCTCTGGGGACAGAATTCAAATATTACACACTAAGGATATGAAAACTATTTTCAGAAAGCGTATAAAAGTTTTCAACGTCACGGTATTCGCACCTGTGCTTCACGGACACCGTCCAAGCGTCCTGACCGCGAAATGGTTTAACGCTCCATGTTAAATTTCTTATACACTTATTACAACTTTTTTTTTGTGTAGAGATCCTTACTTAAACGGTTTCTGAGAGGCACAGGTTCGAGTCCCGTTACGTTCAAATTTTTAAACGTTTTTTAAAGCAATATTTAAACTATTAAACTAATTGTATATTAATTTAATTTTGTTATTTAAATATGTCGCTACATACTTATTTATAGTGGCTAACTCTATCTATCTATAGATTTTTTATTGATTCGGGGAAGTGGGGAAGTTTTTTTATTAACAACGGCGGAAACCCTGACATGTGGGCAAAACCGTTAAACTGTAGAATGATATGACACTAACTTGACTCTATAGTGCGCTTTGATAGTCTTCAAGGCGCCGCCATAAAGCGCTGACGCGACGAAAGCGGCGGCGGCGTTGTCCAGGCACTGCGCCACCGCTGCAGCGCTGTAGCCGTGCGCCGCGGCCGCGCCGTACGCGCGCCGCCGCACCGCGTGCGACGCCCAGCGGTGCACCTCCAGCGGCTTCGGAGCTTCACCTGCAAAATCAGTCGTTCAATTACTACCTATAGGTAGAAGATGAAGGTTCTACATTTTTTACTTTTGTTCGCCAAAAACTTTTAATAAGGTCCCATTTTCTTGTCTCTTACATTTCCAGATCAGATAACCAGAACTGGAATTTTTATTTGTCAACAGTAACTTTCAAATAAAATACTCACGTTGTATTTCGTCATGGTTCAACTTGTCATGATATATAAACTTCACTCCCAGAGTCCTACAATACGCCATCACGTGTAAGGGATCCACATCGGACTGCGGCTCTTGGACGAATAGGGCTCCTAAAAATTATTATATTTTTATGACTAGTGGAAGGCTAATATAGCGCAACTGTCACTTGAAAAGCTGTTTACTGTTTAAAAATCAACAATCTAAAACATTTTTAACTATATGTAGTTAAGTTTCCACAACATTGTTTCAAAGCATAGCCGTTTTGTAAATAAATATCATTTATAAATGACTATTTATAATTATATTTATTTTTCGATTTATATTGATTTAAGACCCTAGTGGCTTAGTGGGGATAGCCTCTGGATTTTAAAAGTAATTAGATCGTTAATCCGGGGAATGATTGACTTTATTTAAAATATCGTAATTTGTCCACTCTCGTGAGGCAAAGTTTTTGACACTAGTTTTTGCCTAACTACCCTGATATGCGGGAAAAAGCCAAAGGTGATAAAATATAACTTACCAATACTAAAATGTATCCCCTTAGATCGCGCATAGAATTGATACTGATGCATAGTATGCAACAGCGCTATAGAGTCGCGACTCCCGGACAGACAGACCAACACCTTGTCGCCCGGCCGGACCATGTTATACTCCTGTATAGCCTGAAAATTAAACCACTTTTATTGTAATAAGCACAAAAAATATTTTGTTTTCAATTTCATCTTCATACGACATAGAATATCTAGTGATATACACTCCGTTTACTCCAGTTTTAGCTCGCTATAAGTGGAGACATTGAGTGGCGAAAGTCAACGGTTTGATTTACAAGAGATGAAAATAATTTAAATAAAATTACCCCCGAATCGGTATGGAATCCACAACCATCGTGTTAATAGTCTGGCTGTCCCACTGTGCTAAATATTTAATGATATGTATTTTTTATTTATGAATTCGGACATTACAGACATTTGGTCTGTACCCTTTTTATCTTTATAGTTATTTTGAACTAAGCCGAATTGATACTCGGAATATTTTAAAACGCAAACTTATTTAGACAAGAACCAGATAACGTATAAAGGTTTCTTTTTATATAAGGGTATATATATGACACTCTTAATACATTTATAGATAGATTGAGAGAGAGGCAATCTTGGCGCAGTGGGATATCGACTTGGTTGTGGTTTCTATTCCCATTCGGGGGAATCATCATCATCTTTGTTGGTATAAATTACAAGACAAATTGAAAAATAATTGGATGTTCATACAAATCAAAATTTTATATTAATATTATTAGGTTACATTACAATGTTACCATAAAAACAAATGTAATCTAATTAGTTACAAAAAAATTAAGTTTCTAAGAATTCTTTATAGCTATAAAACGACTTTTAGATCAACCATTACTAATCACTTCCCACACTCTTCATTTCTCCGCTCTGGTGTCCAAGACAAAGAGCGGCGTTGAAACCCGCCACTCAACACGCAATATCTCTAAATTCGATCGGAAAGCGGAGATCGGAGTGTTTTAACACTAGGTTCTCACTATACCACCCATATGATGCATTGAGAAACAACTATTGCTATTTACTACTTTTGTAGTTTTACTATTGTAGTTTAGCAGTTCTTGAGTTCAACACATAATTATATTTTTTTAAGAAATGAAACTTTAAAGTACTTGGCATTTACCAGCCAAAACATACCTCAACAGAAGCCTTCCAGACAGCTTTAGGAGGGCAATGCCACTTGCCCTCATCGTCGACTGTGAAATCTGTGAGTGACGCGTCACTGCACGCGCTGCTGTCGTCCCTCTCCGTTTCCTCCCAGCAACAGTCCGATTTGAAACGGTAATCTGAATCACTTTAAGCAATGTTTAGTTAGATTATATTCATCTTACATTTTAAGCATAATATCCGTACCTACTAATAAGTCTGAAATGGCGAGTTCAATCCATGAGATAAATATTTTTTTAGCTTCACACAGTTTCTTAGTAAGTAGGTATAGATTTATACAATAATATTAGACAATCACATTATATCGCTAATTAGATAAATACATTTTTGTAGTTTTTTTTGTCATCTATTTGTCCATTACTTAGCTAAAGCAAGCACAGACGGTCAAACACATGAATATTTTTTTACATTTTTAAAGTGTTATTCACACACTTAGGAAACCTACATTTTTAGAAAACGTATAAAAATTTGAGGGCAACGGGACTTGAACCCGTGCTTCTTGGAAACCATCCAAGCGCTTTCACCGCTAATCCATGGGTTCTACTACGTCGAAATTCTTAAACGCTACACATACATATGTTTTTTATACAATTAATTATAGTTAAAAGTAGCAACTACTGCTTTATAAATTTAATTTTAATAAAAAGTTCTTATCAAATAATAATACAGTAATGCCAACCTTCGGTCAAAGAAAGGTTCGTCTTGAGATGTTCTATGTCCATCTGTCCCATAGCCACTAGATCGGGAACTGCGGTCGGAACAGCTCGACGATGCGTTAGAACATCTGCTGGATCTCTTCGAGTCTGTAGCTGATGATGTAGGTCTGGAGTATTGACAAAGCAAAAATCAAATATGATTCATTAAGGTCTCCTCAATGCAGTGGGATCGTTGTGAGTTCGATCCACTCCAAGGAATTATTATATTTAAATAATAACATAATTGTGTTTCGGGTGAATAGATGACACCCCAGTACATTTTTTCTTTATACCTTGCTGTAGGGGGAAAAGCGTGAAACTGAAGAAATTATACTGGAGACTATTAAAAATGTACGACTAATTTAATTTCACATGTCTAATTATATGCTATGAACGAGTCTGGGGTTCAAACTTCACTCGCTGGAACATTAATATTTTTATAATATACTTCTTGCCTTATGTGTAGTCCGATTTACCGTCTTGGAGCGAGAAAAAAGTAAAAAGCGGAGTATTTTGACAAAAATTGACACACACCTCTGTCGATCAGCGTCGTCTGGTATGTGGAAGACAACTCTTCCTGGGTCAGCTTCATTGAAAGTCTTGTCCTGTTTGATGTCACTTGAACAAACTGGAACACCTTCTATAATATCCGGTACCTCAGTTTTGTCATATTTTTGACACATTCGCAACCTTCCTTGTAATTTGCGTAATTTGGTGTTTGTAGGATCTGAAGAAGTTCGCCATTTTACTGTAATTATAAAAATGTTTTATTGTTTTTGAATTTGTATTAACTAAAAATAAAAAAACAATTATTAAAATAGGTTTTTATATTAATTACTTCTATTCTGTAAGCAAATGTTATACTATGAAACAATGTAAATCAATAACGTTAATTCATAAGCTCATATTGTAAAGTGGTAATAACTCGAAGTTGAAAAATCTAGATAAATTCAGCTGAAATCAAGATATAAATGAAGACATCTCGTGTAATAAAACTTTCAATTTACGATTGCGTTGTTATTAGTCAATGTACATAAGAATTATATAATTTGTACATTTAACTTACCTAAGTCCATTAAAGAGTCCGTTTCAGTAAAAGTCATGTTTATTCCGCTGTCTTGAGAACTGACTGAAGGATTTTGGCACCAAGTTTTTTTAATACAGCAGTGTCTGCATATCACGTCCGTGCAGCTTACTTCATCATCAGACAATTTATTAGAGCTGGAGGATTTAGGGAGAACCGGAGAATTTTGAGACGTCGTTACGACTTGAATAATTGTATCGGGCGTTGAAGTTTCACTTGAGTTAAATGATATGCTATTAGGTCCAGACGCTTCGTGTGATGGGGTACATTGCGCTGATTTTGGCGACTGAGGTGAACGCTTGCAAAACCTTTCTTCCTCATCCAATTGAGATTGTGATGGAAGAACCGGACTCGTTGGACATTTTCTTAATTGAGAAGAGTTCAGTCTGTTCAAATCCAAACCTAGTTCAGGTCCAGACCCTATTCTTTTCCTACCTATTAGGGGCGGACTTTTTCTAGGAGTCTCTGTCAGCTCTGGAGGAATCATTTCATCTACTCTATTAACCATTTCTCTGATTTCGTACTTAACTTCCGATGCCATTTCTTTCAACATTCTCATTAAATAATCAGCAACATCTGTAACTGATGAATTTTTATCATTCAAGCTAGATATCGAGCTAAGACTGATGTTTGACTGGTCGATTGAATCTGAATTCTCTAATATGTCATCCACTTTTGAAATCACACCACGTATTTCAGATTTTATTTCAGTAGCAATTTCCTTAGTCATCTTTTTAACATAAGCTGGTAAATCGTCAGACGTCTGCGACGTTATAGACGTCGCAGGAGAAGTACGCCCCACTTGACTGCAGTCAGATATTGACGTACTACTTTGGGCACTATATGGATACTTCTTGTTGGGCGAAACGAGGACATCATCTAAAGAAGGTAAATCAGTCTGACTTCCACAGTTGCAAAAACTGCTTGTTTTCGGATTATTGTTTGGACTAGTTTCTTTGAGTCCCAGATTCATTCTTGTTTCAGCGCTTAGTTGCACTTGGGGTATGTCTGAACCTAAAGAGTAGCATCTTGCCCGCATTAGCATGGGTTTCGTACTTTTAGGAACCATTCGTAATGGAGATACAGATTCTCCTACTGCAAATTGCACTGGATGAGGTTGCTTTATTACAACAGCTACTTCTTTAGTAGTTTCTTTCAAACTAGACTCTCTAGAATAAAATTTTTGCTTTTGTTTTAATTTGAAAATATGACAGTCGTCTATCGCTGATAAGCTAAAATGTCGTGGAGATGAGCCCAAAATAGGCGAAGAAGTATTCGAAGATCTTGACATGTTCAAACTTTTCCTAGCGCCCGTATATCCTGATGGGTCAAATGGTACAATATGTTTAACATTGGCCGACCTTCCTAATAATAAATCATGACCTTCTTTTGGCAACATAAACCATCTTAGATAGTCGATCTTTGGATTAAAGCTGTATTCAGGCTCAACTGTTGAACATTTCATTGCTAATTTGCGAGCCCTGCTAAATAGATTCCTGGCTGTTTGTAAACATTCTGTATGTGTTTGTGGGAATATTCCTGGACCTGTTAAAGATTACAGTTGATTTAAGCATATAATTTTAACTTGACAATTGCAACATCATATTTTTCTTGAATAAGTTAACAAGTATCAAATATTCTTTTACCTGATATTCTTCTCTCATGTGCCGTAATTTGACCATCATTAAATCTTAATGAGTATAATGATTTCTTATCTCTAAGTACCGAACAAGTATGGTGTTTCCATTGTCCTGTTTCTGAATTTACAACATACTGCGGTAGTATCTTCCAGCCTTCAGTGGCGACCATTTTGAGGGCCTCAAGAACAAATGCTAATTCGCTTTCAGACATGAAGAATGGAAGTGAGATTCTGCAGAAACCAGGCCTCAAATGTTCATTATGTATTGGTACTTCAGGTGATTTAACAACGCTTAATTTGCGAACTCTTGCTATTTCTTTTTGCCTATAAATATATAAAAAATATGATATGTTATTTTAATTTAAATAAAAAAAATATTATATAATTATAATAAATTTGACTTACGCTTCAACATCTAATAACTTTTCATATTCCTTGAGAAGCTTTTCATCAATACCCAATATATCAGCGCCATAACTTAGATTGCTATTCAATCCTCCTCTTGCTTGAATACCAAAGACATCGTTTAGCACAGCGCATACAAAGTTATGATGTAGGAAAGTGCCACGCGGATGTTTAACCATGAGAGAAAATATCGGCAACCTTCTCATAGTCGGAGATTCACTTCCGAGGAGGATCAACTCTGGTATATTCTTAATGTGAGATAAAACTTGCCTGTAACGAAAAAATACACTATATTTTCTGATTTAATTTCGTACAGATAGTACTATAGATATTTGACTAGCATTGACGAGATAATTTGAAGCTAAGGAATCGAAGGCCTCCCGTTTTCAGCTTACCACTAGTGAAGCAAAGACCTAGGTTTTTATTTTTTGACTGTATTTAATGGTTGTGTATTGAAAATTAGTTAGGAATGTAATATATATTTAAACAAAGGCCAACTTTGGGTGTTTACACCCAGTCTCACAGTTTTAGTGGCAAACGGAGTGTCATATTACTAGGTCTGGAGCTATTGAAAAAATATATACCTAACGTCATAGATTAATTCAGTTTCGGTATCATTGAACACCATTACTTGAACAATTTAATACAAAAGTTATATAAAGCAATCATTAATCTGGACTTTTGTTACTGAACGTCGTCTAAACTTAGACCATTAATAAAAAGTAAAATATATAATCAAAACTTATCAATAATAATGGTGCGCTAGAACTATTTTAATAATAGAAACTGATATAACCATCTTTGATACAGTGTAGTTGAAATTATATGCATTGTCGTGTTGTTTTTAATTTAGGTAATATAACGTATGTACGTAGTTAAAAGAAATATGTTACAGGAAGCATCTCCCACAAGAATACAGTAAACAGAACAATAAAATCACTGACAATTTACTTAGTAGGTAACAACCTTCAAGGCTAAAGGAATAAGTCAATAGGACAAACGTTTTTATGCTCATCTTTAGTAATGAGTTATGTAATTGTCATATTACGTGTACACATTGTTAGATACAATACATATTTAAAAAAAGGTATAGAAATTTGAACCTTCGCCTGAAAATCGTTCAAGCGCTCTGACCGCTAAGCCTTGCGTATTTGTTTTGAGTGCTGCCACCCGAAACAACAGATGTCTCAAATTCAGGCATTTAGAAGGGTAATATGACCAGAGACACAGAACGTTTGTAACACTATTTTCTCTGCTTACCCAACTATACGACAATGGCGTGAATCTGTTATATTTTAAACAAAAATATATACTTTTTTTCCTTAACACATTTCTTGGTTATCAACTTCGTTGAACGGTGCACTTTGGAAAGAAAATTCTATATTTGACCCTCTGTATTTAAAATGTAAATATTCATCTAGTGCAATTCGAAGTCGAACGAACTTCAGAGAAGATTGAAAAATAAAGCAAATACTTTACAAATTTAAGCAAGTTTTATACTGTCTGATATTTTTTTAGCTTCACGCTTTTTCCCGCATAGCATGGTGCGCGATCAGAGAGAACCTAGTTTTCATTCCGATATTCCTTTCTCCACTTTCCACCTAAAAATCAAAACAGAAGAAACGAAAATAATTTAAATATAATCATTCCCTCGACTAGGAACCCCACCAACCGTACCCACAAGCAATCGCGTTTAAAGTCGCTGCAGCACAACGCCACGATAGCCTCTTAAAAATAGTTAGGATGATAATATTACTCGACGAAGAATATTGTAAAGGGATTACTCATTATTTTGTAATAAAAATGTAACAGAAGATGTTATATATTTATAATATTACTTGGGGGTAGTTGGTGCCTGGCCTGATGAAACTAATACCGAGCCAAGCCTACAGAAAATTTTAATTAATTTTAGAAGGTTCCTTTAGGTTACGTCATTATAGCGAATTTATTTTATATAACATAATTTGTGTGTTCAGCTTATAGGGAAGGAAATGTTTCTTGTTGGGAACAAGACTGTCTGTTCCCCAAAACCGAAGACATATAAAATAAGATGAATTGTACAAAATATTATCGAAACAAAATATAAACTTATACCTCAGTATTGGCTTACAGAGTTCTCGGCGGGCGTGGTATCCCAAAACAAACGGTTTAAATTTTTGCTAAATTTTAAATATTGACACTGTATTTCACATAACTAAATGACTTAACAGTTCGGAAATATAATACTTTTATTATATTGTGTATTAAAAAATATCAACGGTATAACACTAAAAGTTAATAATTTGTATGAAAATGTTATATGAGATAGAGCAGTAAGCTTTATACAATTATACCTACTTATGTAGATATATATATTTCTAAGATGAATGTACTTGTGTCAAACAACGATTTGTATGTAAATTTATTCAAGCCATTTATTTGCAAAACAAGGAAGTTAGTTGGCGCCATTAGCTAAAGCACATGTTAACATCCGCGAGTTACATTGACGATAATCTTTATACTTCATAAGGCCTTTTATTATTGTATTAAATAGATATATTATATTCTTTTTGTTTATTTATTTTTCAGCTTCGCGCTTTTTTTCACATAGCTGGGTGTACCTAATGTCAAGGCACTATATTTTCCACTTCTTGCCCGACTTCGAGATGTAACGTTTTAAGTATCGGACTTTAATGCCGTGCTTTGTCTTGTTCACCAGAGAACAAAGAAATAAAATAAAAAATTATGAACATTTCCACCGACTAGGAATTGAACCCAAAAGCAATCTCGATTACAGTCAGACGATATTTTACTTTTTTATTGAAAGATTTTCTGAGGTTCCATTTTGATTTATGAAATCTGGTAATTAATCCGGTTATGGTGATAATTTTGATAATAATAAAAATAATTATAGGTATTTAGACGATCACAACAATTACAGATTTAAAATGTATTGACTTTTTATTTCTATACTTAAAATATTTCTCCGTCTGGTCACGGTAATGTACATATAAAATTAAACTTAGACAGTAAAAACTGTAAAGTAAGTAAAAGATTACAAAGAAAAAATTATAAAATTTAATTACGTACATAAACATAGTGTTACAAAAAACTGTATACCACAATTTTGTTCTTAGATTTACGTATAATTAAATATCCTTGAACGATGATTACGTTTCTAATTAAACACTTAGAGTAGTACACAGTAGATGTGCGAATTGTATTTTATACTTATTTTTAATACTAAAACGAATTTGTGATACTTTCATACTTTGTATTCGGAAAAATATCCCTATCTGTGGTTTCAGTATGAAGTCATACAAAATTAATAGCATAAATGGACAATTCTAAGATGTATTTAAATTTGGACGTCAAAGATAATTTAAAAGCTATCGTGGCACAGTGGGACAACGTCTCACTGAAAACACAATGGTTTTGGGTTCGATTTTTACGCGGGCGAATGATTATATATAAATTATTTTCAATAATCTGCTTTAGTAAGACAACGCACTCCACTCAATATGAAATGGTTTTTAATTCGGGTGGAAAGTGAAAAACATAGTGTTTGAACACTGCCCACCCGTAATGCGGAAAAAGTGTAAAGCAATATTTAGTCTATTACAATATTTCATACATATATGTCACACATCATTGCTTATTCAAGATTTAGGCGATATAGGATATGAGTACTGACTGATAAGCGTTGAGCAGGAAACAACGACACGTGCCTTGAATACAGATAGTGTGGATAAGGCCTTAAATAGTTTTCCTTTTATTTCTATTATTAGTTTCCAACTGTTTAACAACTTAGAAGAATTTAAAAGGAAGGAAGACGTGCCTCGTTATAAAATTAGTTATGTGATAACAGTAAAGTAAAGTTCTAATTGAATTATAACATCTTTTGACGTAGTTTCTTCGTCACCGAATAATTAGATTACAGTATAAGTTCAAAGCAATTATGTCAAAAAAACCTTTTTTTAGCGTTAATAACTATAACAAATGAAATGTATTGCAATGGCAGTTTATCACAACGACAAACGAACACTTGAGGACAGATACACCTGTTAAGTGTTTCGTTCCCGTATACATTGTTTTTCCATTATTATCAATCAATTGGAGCGAACATGCTCTCTAAGTATTCATAGTCTTCTACTATGTTGCATTTATTGAATTTTACTTTGTATATCTCATATTATAAATACATGCGTATGAAAGGCTTCTCATTTGTTTTAATATGAAACGTTTCAGTACATACATTTCTGTAATGTTAAACACATTTTCTTTATCAGTTAAAATTATTATTCATTAATAGGTTTATATTTATGAAAGTATACAGAAAATTTGTTATTTTACAATATAGGGTCTTATTTAAAACCTAAATTTTTACTTTATACTAAATCCCCAAGCAAGAGCTTATATATGTCACTAGCCATTTTCTAATAATAAAATAGAAATTGATATAAACTATTCGGCTACAGTCACACCGCGTGTACGACACATGGCAAAGTGCGTAATTATTTGTTTGCGGTGCCAAGGCCAGCCGCCCTGGACTCCTGCCAAACGACGCTTGCCAGACTATTCATTGTTGAATGGAAACCACCCAATCGCACTACTTTAAAGGAAATACACAAGTTTTAATATTTTACAAAGCGAATGCGACTCTAGAACGAATATGTGGGAATCTAGGTCATTTCTCGATGTTTTGTTCGAAAGTAAACTACTTTTTAGTCAAAATTATATATAGAAAAGTATAATTATTATTTATATCTCTCTCTATATATCTATGTGTTATTTCCCAATAACTTGTTTATTTATTAAATAACATAAAAAAATTTACAAAACTTTTGAAAGTAGCCGGACTCGAACTTTTGGGAACCGTCCACACCCACAAACCCAGCAAAGTTTTTCATCTCCGTACGATGTCGGAATACTCTTTTATTTAAAACAATAATTTAAGTACTTGTCAAAGTAACAATTACAACATGAATATTATAAGTTTATAAACCTTTGCCAATAATAGCTTTTTTCTACTTTAAATATAATACAATGCTAATTAAAACTGCTATTACGTTACAGTTCTTACATGAAGCTTCCAAACACGTTACAAACTGATACAGTGCGAAAACAAGACAATTTAAAATGCCACACTTCGTATAACCTGACGGGAAACAAACACATAAAAAAGTGTGCTTAATCTGCAATTGTGTTTTATGAAGCATAGCCTAATTGCGCTAGAATATATACACATATAGCCATTGTGGCGCAGTGGACATCGTCTGGCTATAAACGCGATTGGTGTTGGGTTCGACTCTAACTCTGATTCTCAAAATCTCCGCCCAAGTGAAACAGCACGGCGTAGAATACCGCCACTCAACACGCAATGTAATTCCGGTAGAAAGTTTACAACAGAGTGTCTTGACACTAGGTTCCCTCTACAAGCCCTACATTGCGGAAAAAAGCATGAAGTTATAATCACATGTAGAAATATATAGGGTATAACTTCTCTAATATATTCTATTTCTTATATAAAAAGTAAAAATACAAAAAAAATTAAAAAGAAAACTGAGAACAATATTTGTGTTTCAATCAATCAATGCTGCGTTCCTATCCGCACACAACTAGATATGTTTACAATCGTGTCGTGTGTAATGGATAGCTATCGTGCAAATACGTCGGTAATTGATCGATTTGGGCTTAATATATAGCATATGGGCATTTACAAAAGCAGTTTTTTTACTCTGATGGATATAGCAGGTTTGTCAACAATATTAGAACCAAATATATATATTATAATTAATAACATTTGTTTCAAATAATATTTTTTGTACGTAAAAAAAATGGTAAAATAGTATTTAAATTCTAATTGGTGGTGTGTATTTATGTTTCAAAATTAAGAGACATTCTTTGGAGGCCAGGTATAGTCCAGGATTATGTATCTAAATAGGACAAAAGTGAACAAACAATAAAACAGTGTTTTCTGATGTTTAAAAATCACAGAATTATATTTATTTTAGCAGCGCGTAGTAGGGTAGTCAAAGAATCTAGGGTCAAGGCACTCTGTTCTCCACATTCCGCCCAAAATCGAGACATTTGGTACCAGAGCGGGAGAATGAAAATATATTAAATTCCACTGTTCCACTGCGTCACGATGGTTACAAAATCATACATTTAGTTTAAAAGACATGTATTTTAATACACGAACTTCGTATATTAATCAACGGTAACGCATTCTTCATCTCATCGTCGCATCTTTGTCCAGTATTATAGAGTGCAGATGGCACCACAGAGTAGCTACAACGCAATAATAAACAAAAACTAATTTATTGCGGATACGAAAGAACGATTTATGTTTCATGCACTGGTTTCCTTGAACTATTTATTTTATATTTGATAATTTTGATATTACATAATAAGTTTATCTTATATTTTGTTAACATTTTTTTTAAAGTGTTATTCCCACACTAAGGAAATTGAAAAAGACATATTTAGAAAACGTATAAAATTTGAACGCAGCGGGATTTAACCCACGCCTCTTGAAAACACTTCAAGCGCTCTGACCGCTAAGCCATGCGTTCAAATGAAATCCCGCGGGTTCAAATCCCGTTTATACGTTTTCTAAATATGTCTTTATCAAGTTTATCTTATTCTACAAATATTTAAGAATAGAGGAAACTTATATTTTTAGCAATAAATGATTACAGAAAAACAATACTAAAATAAAATTTCACTTTTAAGGCCCAAGTTACTTTTATATAAATTTTTTTTAACATTTTTTAGTGTTATTCACACACTAAGGAAATTTGAAAAAGACATATTTAGGAAACGGTTCAACGGTTGAACACGTTTGAACGGTTTTCAAGAGGCGCGGGTTCAAATCCCGCTGCGTTCAAATTTTTATACGTATACGTAAAAATTGATAATTGAATTTATATTATAATATATTATCTGCAGAAATCGAAATATTAATTTTGTTTTCACTACTTCATTTCAGACTCATTCCTTAGTCGTAGTCAATTAATTTTAACAGATAAAATAAGCTGCAAAAAAGTAAATGAAAAAATGAGGCCTAATTAACTTGCATTCGATCCTTCTCTAACAAACAGTCAGCTTGAAATAAAAATATAAATATTATTAACATAAATATAAGCATTTATTTACTTAAATCTTATCGAATTTTCCTGGGTAGGCATACAGAACTAGGAACATTTCTTTTCGTTTTGTCCTTATCCAAATTAAGTATTGTTTTATGTTAGCTTTACGCTTTTTCCCACATAGCAGGGTAGTCAGAGAGAACCTAGTGCCAAGACAGTCCGTTCTCCACTTTCCGTCTGGAAAATTAAAATAATTAAATTATGATCATTCCACCAATTGAGAATATTAGCCACAACTAACCGCGACACAGTCAGACCTGGACCGGACATTTTATCGATACGAAACGAAATTGAGCAGGCGTTTATAAATTTAAACTTTACGGTAATGTTACATATCTTAGTATATTTTTCATACACTTACACTCTTATAACAACAGCTAAACAATTATTGATGTCGAGTGCAGTTTTTAATATTAATAGAAATAGTGCAAATTCAATAATACTTCGTTATAAGTAAAAAACATATATATTTGTTTTAATGTATTTTCACGTAACTTTAGCGTCCTGACCAGGACATGGTTCCAGGATGATGTGAAATATGAAAATAAATATAGTGGTAGAAATTGGGTTGCAATAATTTGTTATTCGTGTTAAAAACGAGTACTGGCACAGTAGAGTTTAATTAAAAATAAACTTAAAAATAAAAGTCGACACGCATAAATTGCTCCGATGTACAATCAATCAATTTACTTAAAATTTAGACAAATATTGTAAGTAAATGTAAAATGTTTTTAAACTTCAAATAGCCACAAGTGGAGGATAAAAACAATCAAAGATATCTAATCTATAAATAGAATAATGTAGCAGGGTTCATCGTTCGCTGTAACTAGTCGTGCTGACTGTAATGAAGCCTCATGCGGACGAATGAAAATAATAGGAAAGCTATTTTCTATTGATGCAATAAATCAAAGATCAATTATGTGAAGACCTTCACAAATAAATATGTACACGCGCGGCTCTCGTGTAATACTATCTCAATTTGTATATAATAAATAAATTTAAATACTAGCTGTGCTCGGGACTTCGACCGCCCGGAGAGTCCAGTCAAAATTGGTTCAGCCGTTTCAGAGATTAGCCGGAACAAACAGACAGACTCATGAAAATTGTAAAAAATGTGTTTTTGGTATTGGTACCGAGTAAAAAGCGGTTATATTAATATTAAAAAGTTACAAACAGACCATTTGCAAAACTCCTTTTTAACCCCGATTAAGATGTAGATTTCCATATAAAGAAACAAGAACGTAAATAATATATTTTAGTACTAATAAATTATAATTGCCACTGGATGCAGAAAGCGCAAGACCTATCGTCCTAGAGGTTCTTGGAGAAGGCCTATATCGTCATCGTATCGTCGTATCATCATATGGGCATCGTACGTCTAAAACGAGGATGACCAAAAAGAACTCTTATTACGTCATTTTAGCCAAATTTGGACTTGCCTGACCATCGATGATAATAATTAGTTCAAATTCATTTACGAATAAGTAAATCATATTGTAAATCAGTGAATAAATAATATAATAATGCTATATAATATAAAAATTTCCACTTAGCGCATTCACAGCCACAGTGAATAGAAAACTGCAATAAATTCTAAAGAATTTCCGTGAACTTTACTTGACCTACTTGGCTCAGTTACCTGAAAAATGTAGAATGCAAAAATATTAAGAAAACAAATACAAAGCGAGATGTTCGAGTGTATATGCTACGAAAATATAAATAGCACTAATCATAGAAATTGCTGCTTCAGTTGCATTTACACAAGAATTAAAGAAAATATTGTAATTTAGTAATAACACACATTTATAAAAAAAAAATACATTAATTTTGTTTGTATGTGTAAAATGCACACTTTACAATTTTTTACAGAAACTATTTTGCAACAACCCTTCTTCACTATCAACAATATCGTATGACATGGTATTTTTGACTTTATTAAGTGGACACTTAAAAATTAACCAAAAATTGTTATTTTGGACCCATAATTAAAAAGAAAACAAGCATTGTTATCGCCATTCACTTTCTCGCCTTTTCCATTGTCCGTGTACGGATTCCAGTATGCTGCTATTCTAGTGTACGGAGAACTTAAGTGTCAAGACATTTCTCGCCTTTCAGCCCGATATCGAATCATAGCGTGTTTAGTGGCGTAATTGAAATATCAAAATAAAATAGTTTCCTAAATATAAAAAAAAAGTTTTACTATAGGTAATCGTTTGCCACCTAAAACCCAGAACCATCGCAATTACAGAGGCAGCACGAAAAAACTAATTTATAAGTTACTTCCTATTGTTAATACGGAGGTGACATAGTCAATGTCTTGACCAAAACTCCCATGTAAAATAAAATTAAAAAAAGAAACATTCTTTCTCCTCCACGTAAATATTACAAAGATATGTAAATGTTATATATTTCAATGTACAGGGTTTCAAATCATAACCATTGCGTTATTAAACCTACTCCCACAATTTAGATTCTTATATTATACACTCGACTAAGCTAACAAGAAAATATTAAATATTTTATACTAATTATGTCATTCCATTATCTATTTTTTGTTCTATACAAAGTTTACAACCAATAAATTTAATTATTGACAAACAATTGTATGTACCTATTGAAATTACGCTAGTCTCACTAAATTCTAGGAATGTAGGTATGCTATTTCGACATAATTTATAATTGCTTGCAATATGTATGTATGCAAGTATGTATAAACTTTGCATATGTATGTAAGTATAAGGAAAACAAAATGTTTATCAAAGTGATCGCTACATAATAATTTGGCCAGAAAATATAGTTTATTATTCTTATTGCGCGCGGGTTTTGCTAAAGTTAATAATTAATATCGTATTTTCTTTTTAATTATAATATAAGTACCAAATTAACAAATTGAAAGGAATTAAATGGATGGTATCTTATAGAAATAAAAATTCTGCAAAGATTGCCAGTTAGTCATAGGTACTTTGCAACCTAAGTGCTTTCTTAATAGGTTCTAAAAACACTTTATGTGTAAAACAGTTAATTATATAAGAAAATAAAAACAAATAAATAAAAGAACACAAATAATTGAAATCGAAGTATTTATAAATTATATTTAAAATTATTTGTTCAATCTAGTTTTCTTACGAGCGTTTAGATATTCAAATTCACAAGAAGCTGGCATAAATGTAAATGTCACTACAATATTAGGTTTCACAGAACTTTTATTGCTAATAAATTCAGAAAATATTAGGCCAGGCTGATGTAAGATCAAACAATTGCGCAATAAAAACCCCTCAAAAGTAGGTTTTAGGGCAAAAAAATAAATAGCATTCTTGTATAACCTGAAAACGGGGCAGTGAACTCGCTGAGGAAAACAAGCGACATTTCAGCATTCGTGTTTCCGACTTGTGTAATATTTAGAATCGTTTAACGTCACACGAAACCTCATGTACTATTTCTTATGAAGTGTGTAATTCTGATTAAAACTTTCCTAGTATTTCTATTTTTATTATGTTTTTTTTTCCTTTGTTAGTACTTACAGGAGTAGCATAGAACCATAGTCGCAATGTCGAATGTTTCAGGGCCTTAAATACGGGATATTGAGAGGAATGCCTCAAGATACTAATGCCCTACATTAGAAAATAATCAGTATCAACTAGCAAAGTATTACTTCCGCTTTACATGTATATACCGCTGCCATATCTCATATTAAAAAAAAAACGATATTTCTTTATTGCCAGAAAGTTGAAAGACGCATATTCTATCTACCTACCATAGTATATAGAGGTAGGTATAACCGCCTAGCTTTTAACTGCGTGATTCTTGTATATTTTTACATTAATATACATTTATTTCTTGGTCCCTTTTTCGCTAAAAAGGGAAATTTTCATTTATAATACAAATGAATTTATAATACATAGAAAGTAATGTAGAAAATAAATATTTTTTGTTAATTAATTTGTTATTCTCTGTGAACTTAACAAGAGATACCGATTGAAATATAAAACGATTACAATTATCAATTCTTCTACAAAAAATGTTTCACTTGGTTGTATATCATGTTTAAAATACTAGAAATGACTTATACACCTACAGTTAAAAATGAATAAATATATAATTTGGTTTGTTCTAAGCCAATTTCCACCTAGAATGAAATATCTCGAGATCATTAACAGGATAGGCATAGCGTGAATGTTTTAAATAAATACTTCTGAGACTGAGACTACTTCAGCTACAAAATTATTTATTTAAATATATTTAAAAAAATATCGTAAAAACACGTTCAAAATAATAAAATTCAATATAACATAAGATATTCAGGAAAACTTTGCAATATATTAAGTGCATGTCTAATTTTTATATTTTTGTTCGGAAGCCGCGGGAACGCAGTAATTTATAGCAGCGACCTTGATTTGCGTTACGAGAGTATTTTCGCGCATTTATTTACGCACCGGTCGCATTACGAGACCGGATTGAAATAAAACAGTTTCAATTTTACACAAGTTTTCAAAGATCTGCAATAAAATCCGAGACAAGTAAAAGAAAATACTAAAAAAAATAATTTTCACCAATGTATTCCTTAAACTAAAATAAAAATTCTTAGTTATAACAAAAAAAATAGCTTTACGTCCGCCCGAAATTGAGACATTGCGTGTCGTGATATGGATGATGGAAATGACAACCACCCTTTATATCCCATTAATCAACTTATAGTCGGGATTTGGGTCGAGATGATGATTTATTTTTTTTATAAAAAATATATAAAATGACGGTATCCTAATAACATATAATTGGTTCTACTCAATACATTATGTATATAGAGTCGTCGTACATATTAATTACAGAAGCTGAAATCAGGTTTGTGCGATAGTGGGTCAGTAGAAATGGGTCACCGGGGAATTAACCGGACAGGAATAGTGCGTTGCTATGTCGCAGTGGCGCCGGTTGAATTACGTATCACATATGCATTGCGAGTTAAATAATCCGTACGAGTCCGTACGTTAAGGAAAAACTTTAGAATGCTTTTTAAAAAAATTATGCGGAGTATTATGGACTATAAACTGTGGCATAGTTAAAGTGTATATGGGCAAATATTATTGATAATATGGCATTATACAATATTATATATTAATACAATCAAATATATTAAATTATTAAAATAAATATAATATGTTTGACATACTTTTTTGTACAAGTATGTATATAAGCAAGTCGCTAAGACAACGCATATTTTATGCATATCTCAGGTATTATTAGAAGATTATACAGCTTTTCGCTTTTGCCCGCATAGCAGAGTAGTCAGAGTGAACTTAGTGCTCCGAGAGACTCCGTTCTCCACTCTCCTCCCGAAATCCGGACATTGCGTATTGAATAGAGGACCTAAACGCCGCACTTTGTCTTAGGTATCAGAGCGGAAAAATGAAAATATTTTAAGTTTAATAATTCCACCGAGTGGGAATCGAACCCACAACCAATTGCGTTTACAGTCAGACGCTGTCCCAATGCGCCAACATTTGCTACATGGCATTTTAATTAACAAAATGATTGGACTAAATGAGTCATATTCGACATAGTTTTCAGTTCCCGTACATTTTTTTTATAAACCAGCACAAACAACGTGTATGAATAAAATGTTTAAATAATATATAAATATATATATATTTTACAATACTTTTCATTACACTTTTTAATTATGAATTTATTATGTTTTTGAATGAATTGAATTTACATTTGATCTAAACCCTTAATATGTGTTTAAAAACACAACTACAAAACAATTATTTGTGACTTATTAGTACACATAAAACAGCTTGTTATTTAATTTTATTAAACGTAATTTTCGTTAATAATAAATGTAGCGTATAAAATTGAATAGGTATTTATATAATAATAATAATAATATAATTTAAGGTACTGGCTCTTTCAAATTTAAATTAGCTACTGTAAATTACTTTTTTTATATGAACATCGCTAAAAGTTCTTGAATAACGAACACCAATTAAGCATCCCTGGAAGTTAAATTGAATGTACTGGAAACTGTTAGCAATTTTGCAATGTAATTGGATAAATGTCTCGTTTCCCATCTAATGGCAGCCGCAGGTGGCGGAAGCTGGAAATTTATCCTCTGGAACTAGTTTCCTTCCATGTTTGTGTTATTGACATTAATAATTGATTTTGTTTTTTTCCACTACACACTTTTTCCCGCATAGCGGGGAGAAACTCCGTTCTCGACTTTCTGGCCAAATCCTAAACATTGTGCGTTGAATGGCATTTAACGCCGCGTTTTGTCTTGTCACCAATGCGGAGAAAAGGAAATAATTTTAAATATAATCATTTCCCCTGAATACTAGAACATTATTTACATCTATATATTTTTAACATTCACTTCAAAGAAAATAAAAGTTGAAATACAAAATATGCTACATGGAATCTATTAAGACAGCCCCAGACTTCTAAGCTGCTGTCGCGGCCGCTCACCCGGCTGGGCCGATCGCCCGGACAGCATTAGCTTACCCCTATCCCCCATACTCCCCCTCCCGATAACTCGGGACTGACACCCCCAAGCCAATTGGCCGCAACCCCAAGGACACACCTGTATTAGCAGGTAGAGAAGATCCCCTTGGTCATAGGGCTTCGCCCTGATACCAACACCTCCACTCCGGCTCTAGTAGTGTTAAGACATCACGTGGTTCCGTATTAAGACAGTTTTATAAAGTTAAACTATATAAATTTTACCATCGAGGTGATTCGACATGATTTTTTTTTATTTTATAATTCTACGGACTTGACTCTCTTGTTTTAAGTATACATACATATATACATTTTTTATATTTAATTATTTGAGTACTTTTAACAATGGCAATTTATATTCATTTGACATAAATACTGTTCTAATTTATGTATCACAACATTTAAAGACCTTGATATATCTTTTGTATCTAGTGACAAAGAATTCAATATTTATAGAACTGTCCACTCTTTTGTATGTATGCCATAAAAATAATTTACTTTAGATGTTTTACAAAGAGGATTGTTGAGATTTCTGCGTGTGATATTTTCGTTATTAACTATAATTTTAAATTCGTTGCTCCAAAACTCATATATATCAAATCGAAAGTCATTTTCTATTTACTCTGTTACAAGGTTTTTACTAATATGAATTTTACACGTTTAATTAAATTATTTTTCTTATCTTAAGTATGGATATAACTTGAAAAAAAATAAAAGCATTAAAATATACGTACATTAAGACTATTCGAGTAAATGGCAACATAAAAGAAATAAAAATGTTAATAATACCAATGCATATAACTAAAAAATAATGCACTCTTTTTTCATACAACAAACAATATTCTATTCGTATCAAAGATGGATTACATGACATCTACATCTATCTATCTACATCATTTAGCTAATAGATAAGCCCGATGTTAGAATAAAATAAATTAATTGACACGTCGGAGTATTTTCTTTTACTCTTTTTTCCTACTGTAGGTCAGTCAGAAAGAGCTATGTTCCCCGCTTCAAATTTCGAAGTTCCGTCCGAATTCGAGACATTGCGTGTTGAGTGGCGGAGATGAACGCCACGCTTCGTCTTGCTCACCAGAAGAAGGGGAGAAATTAAGATAAATAATTTATGTTAATTTCACCGAATAGGAATCGAATCCACAACCAGTCGCGATTGCAGTCAGACGCTGTGCCACCGCGCCACGATGGCCTCTAATTAAATATTAATACGCTAATTCTACAAAATTTCTTCTAACTCCGACGGTTTAAAGAAATTACTGATGAAAGAAACGCAATAAAGAATTTTGTTTCAGACAACAAATCTTAACAATCTTTTTAAATATTCGACAATTCTTCGTGTGGAATTCCAATCCACTAATATAGTTTGACATGTTTGAACTTGACCATAAAAGTTTATACGAGAGTTTTGATCTACAAAACTATAAATAGCCGCGTCTCACAGTAAATATAAACTATTTTTGCATACGATTTCTATCTAGCAAATGTCGTCTGTAAAAAAGACAAACTACATCATGTGTTTCTCATTAGTCGCGAATATTGCGAAATAATTTCAATGTCACGTATTCTTCTAATGGACTCTGTGTGTAACTTAACATTAAATATAGAAAAGTGAGCATCTCTTCGTGCATTAAGCGAAATTACTCCATTATAAATAACTCATTATTCCGCATTCTAAAAATATACAGTAGCATAGTTGTAAGTTTCTCATTTTATTACAACATACAGAAGTAAAAATTCGATTAAAAATATCTAAAAGGAACAAACACATATAAAATGCAAAAAATATTTTCGTTCGTCTTAGCAATGACATGGTGTTAAAACGGTTAAGGTTTATGCTATAAAAATATTGTATTGTCATCGGATTGGGACGCGTGTGCAAATTTTTAATAAATTCAAGTTATTTTTAATGCCATTGTAAGAATATCTTATATTGATATTTAGATTAGATTAGATTAGAACGTACTTGAGCTAGAATTCAAAAAAAAAAAGTTAAAAAGCAAACATATTGCTAAGTACCAAACGAACGGAAATATCATAATACCTATATAATCAATATAGTTATATAGAATACTTGTATAAAATAGCCATTCTTAAACAATTTCCATCAGTTTATAAACCATTTTCATTGTGACGCATTTAGCTGCGCACGCGCACGCCACCGCTATATGCCAACACATAACTACCTGTATTATCTGCTTTATAGTATTACCGCATCACATTAATTATTTATGTAAGTTTATTTAACACGCGGCCTTGACGGTGGCCAATGCTTGATATCAATAAAATTTCTTTTATATTGTTTATATTTATAATGTAAGGTAAATATATAGTGCAGCCATTTTGTATACAAAATTTCTACATCTTTTATATGAGTATGAGATAATTAGAATTCATTCGTTCGTGCATTATATATTAAATGTTAAATCCTGGAATTTCCCGTTAGAATTTTGAGAAATCTCTTAGTGCTCCACTACGCTCCCTACCCATGTAGGTACATGTCAAATTTCTGCTTCTAGCGCCTAGTAGTGTGCGTTGTATGTCAGTCAACTATGCAAGTTCTATATACACAATATAAAATATATATTTAATTATAGATTATTCTATTTGAAGAACACAGTGTAATTTAGAATATTTGTTTCTTTTTATATTTTGTTTTATGTAATTTATACGACATGTTTCCTCAGTCCTCATATATTTAATTAAAATAACATTAAAATAAACAGTTAATAAATTTTACCGCAAATACTTGAATGAAACTGGTTATATAACATTGTACACAATATTACAGCAAATCTCAGGGTCGTGTTGCTGATACGGATATTTTTAAATCACTATAATTCTCAAGCAAACACTGACTTATTTATCAACATCGTTAGTCGCATGTTTAGCACTGTTTGAATACATGCCCATTATATGTAGATCGCTATATCGCATTTACAATAAATCTTTACGCTTTTTTAGCATATAACTGGGTAGCTAGACAGAGAGACCCTAATGTTTCGACACTTCGTTCTCTACAATATATTTATAGCAACTAGCAATCCGCTTGCCGCTTCGCCTGTGTAAACTGCGCGACTAAACAATTTCGTATTTCGCCCGTCAGCGATCTCACTTAAATCACAAACTCTGGTTAAATTTATAAATTAAAGGGTTGTAACACTTTTATTTATGAGCCGATTGAAATTAAATAAACAATAAATTTTAACGAAAGCTTACCAAAATACAATAGTCAATCAGTTCAACTACATTTAAATCAGCCGTTCTGAGATTAGCGTGCACAAATGCAGACAAGCAGAAAAGAAAATTTAGTTTTTTTTGGGTTATTTGTTATATAAATGCCCCCAATAGTATTTTTCTCTCATATATCTTCCATGTAATGTAAAAATTTCAAGAAAATTCATGTTTTTAAGTTAAAATTGACATTCTAGTTTCCTCAATTATGATACTATAAACTTGAATTTGCTGACTAAAAGCTTAGATGCACAACTTCATTTATAGTATTATGTAAAATATTAACCCTATTGAGTTTCTATAATAACCGTATTTCCAAAGAATATATTTTTTGTATGTCAAAGTTCATGAACACAGTGATCATAAGATTTATATTTGCAATTACCACAATTGTAATAAGAATCAAGATTTCTACAAAGTAATATTTACTCTATTTTCCGCGACTCCTTAAAACGAATAATGAGGATGATACATACTTAGTCTGGTCATAAATACTGTTCTAATTAAAAATTAAAAAGTATTACTTTTGAATTTGGAATCTGATTGTTCAATGTGTTTTCTTATTTTCGCGCCAACATATTGTAAAATATTTTGCGACATTAAAATGGAGTAGGGTTATAAAGAGCATCGCTGTGATTGCATTACATAAACTAGTCAATTTTTAAAATCCTACATACATTAGTGGCACGTTTGTGCCCCAGGCTATTAATAGGCACAATGAATCCTCTGTTTTTAGCAGAAAAAGTTCTGGTCGTCCACGTATTCTTCGTAGGAAAATGGCGATCAAAGCAGTAATGGAAATAATTCGAAGAAATTCTGTTTGAAAGCAAAAGATTTTCCTGAATCCTGTTCGAAAGCAAAAGATCTTCTCGGAAGATGAAGATATAACCTAGAACCATGGCGCGTATTTTAAAAGATGACTTACTTCTTGCAGCCTATACGAGACGCACTGGTTATTTTTTAACTAATAATTAAAGATATTCTAGGCTGGTAAAATCAAATGAATCAGAATTTTTCCACAGAAAGAATGTGTGCTGCTCCCAACGTTTAAAGGACTATATTGCAGCCAATGGAGATTACACCGAATAAGCTTTATATATTATTAATGGTTTTATATTAATGTATTAAACTAAAATACTGTAATAGTAATAAATGTTACGTACAATAAAAAAAAAATATTTTTTCTTTGTTACATTACATTTTTGAATATGATATTTTTATATTTAGTAAGTGGTTATATTATAATATGGTTATATCATATTCGCAAATTTAGGATTATAATACTATAGCACTCGGCTTCCTTACGCTATGCATAAGGACTCCTGTTATAACCCTTTCAAGCTTCACACTTTTAACTGCCTGGCAGGGTAGGCAGAGACAACCTCCGTTTAGCGCTTCTTTCTCCGCCCGAATGCTGGACATAATATTGTAACGCCAGAGTATATTATGAAAATAATTTATAATAACTCCTTTGAGTGGAAATCGAACCCGCAACAATCACGTTTACAGTTCTTAATGAGATACGATGCAGAAAGTCTATTGTGCCTAGACTTAGCCAGTAGACTTTCTGCATCGTATGTCATTAAAATCAAAAGGTCACGACCACCTTTTTGAACACAAAAGAACACGTAGTCTCAATTCAAGTATTTTATATGACAAGCGGCAAGATAAGTTGTGATCTAAATAACCAATAAGAAGGTCACTCGCTGAGTCTAGAGCGCCATGTTAAAAAGACCAGACTAGACGGGTGCGTTGGACACATTTCAGTTCAAAAGCCTCATAGATTCACTGTTTAGGTTTATTTATTAGAGACATTATACGTCAAATATTATAATACTTAATGATTTAAAATTGACTAATATTCATTATTATTTTTACTGTCTATACTATGGCAGTTATAATAAAAAAATTTAAATACAACTTAATTAACTATATTTAAATAGAAATGATATATAAGTGTATATGTATTATATAGGTACGAGTTAACGCTTCAAGTATATTTGCTTTATAGCTTATTTTCATAAAATGTTAGCACCGCTATAACGCTGTTAAGATTATTTTGCACGGATAACACAATTCAAATACAAATCAAAGCAATGGTTTAGTAAAAATACAGACATATAACGTTTAGATGAAACAGAAATTAAACATTTCTAGAAAACTTTATAATACATCATTATGAGTGGCTATTTTTATAGTAAACTATATATGTATATATATATTTTTATAAACATTTTTTAAAGTGTTATTCGCACACTTAGGAAATTGAAAAAGACATATTTACATCTAAATATGTTTGTATACGTATATATTATGTCCAAACTACATATAATCTTTATAAACTGTAGGCTATGAGTTATTATAATATACTTAATCTATATCATTGTAAAGTTTCATCTAAATACGCGCAGCAATTTTAATTTTAGTAATATCTACTGTGATTATTATTAAGATGTCAAAAACAACGCGCGTCAATCCTTATGAGATCTCGGCCAGGGCTCGACGCCAATTAATTGATCCAACCATTACACTATACGTTTAATATTTGACACTAGATAGGTCAACCTATTTAAAATTATTAATGTATTTATAAAATTGACATATTATATAAATATATACAAATACTATGCGTGTATTATAGGCGGCCTTTTCGTAAAACAATAAAATTCCTGGAAAATCTAAAAGTGGGAGAAATACCTAAGTTCATCCTAAGACCCTCAAGTATCTCTACACAAAATTTCATTACAATCGGTTCAGCGGTCTGGCCGTCATGACGTCATAGACAGGCAGACAGATTTACTTTTGCATTTATAATATTAGTATAGATTTTTTCATGTAAGCATTTGTAAAATATTTGAATGAATTGCGCACGATTTTAGAGTATTCAATATTCACTCAAACGCAATGAGTATTTTAAGCAGCTTCACGCTTTTCCCGAATAGCAGGGTAGCCAGAGAGAACCTAGTGTCAGGACACCACTTACCACCCGAAATCGAGACATTGAGTGTTGAGTGGTGAAACATAACGCGTAATATAATGACAAACGAATACAACGAAAAGGCCAAATTGACTACCTGATATTTTTAGTTTTAAACATTTTTAAGTAACATTTAAAACAAAAAACAAATCTAAATATTTTATATAAAGAGATTAGGTAATTTTATCAAATATAGGTAAGCATATACATATGACTGTGTGTGACAGCATCTGACTAGACGCGATGGTTGTGGGTTCGATCCCACTCGGGGAACGTTTTTATATTAAAATTATTTTCATTTCTTCGCTGTGGTGACAAGACAAAGCGCGGCGTTGATTTCCGCCACTCTACATGCAATGTCTCGGATTCGGGCGAAAATTTAAGAACAGAATGTCTTGACACTAACTTAGCTACTATACGGAAAAAGCGTGAAACTGCAAAAAACACATATACCTAACTTATTACAATTGTTAACTTATTGTTAACTTCATTCTATTATTTGTTCGCAATAAAGTGTCAATTATCGGTATGTGTGTCAAGAATAACAGTCATAAAATCTTTCTGTATATATATATATATATATATATATATTTATATACATATATACTACTTACTAAATTATTTATTGTACGTTTTATCTCTTAGCTGACCCTCAGATAAATATATTAACATATTGGGTTGTACACCCACACAACATCACAAAATGGCGACAGCCAAACGCGTTACGTCATTAAAAATGTATGAAATAACAGTCATTTATATCACATTATCATAATATTATCTATGACAAATAAAAAAAAAACTTTATATAATATGAAAAAAAAAAATTGTTTATATAAACTAATTAACAAATATATTAGTCATAAATAAAATATGAAATCAAATAATTTTGTTATATTTTTCACAATTCTGTCTTTAAAAACGAGAGTGTAGAAAACTTAATTATTGTAACAGAATATACACATAGTTTTAAGAAACATTTACGATGTACGAATCAACATTAATTTTATCCACAAATTATTGTCTATGTCCGAGGCGGACTTGCGCCAAAAAATAGCATGCATATATTTTCGTGTCCAGTAATTTTTGCCAAAGAATTTCGACTGTTGATATTGGATAATTTCTTATAGGGCGCATGATGGATGACAGATAATATATTTTAATTTTAATTTAGGTACCTACTAAATAAATAATGTAGTCATAGTGGCGCAAAGGGATCTGTCTAACTGTAAAGACGACGTTTATGAGTTCGATGCCCAGTCGGGAAAATTATTAGTTTCTTTTCCCAGCTCTGTGCTCTGATAAGTCAACGCGTGGCGCTGAGTTTCGCCAAAAAACAAGGTATATATCTACATTTGCTTCTGATATAAATTCCACGTAACTCGTAGATTAAATAAATTAGTAAAACGCGAATATTAAAAAATGTTCATTTAATATTTCTATTACATAACTCGTGGCCATATATGGGTCCTCCTACACGGTAAGCATAATAAGTGCCTTGATCTTAGGCAGACATATATCCAGCTTCCTACGTACAATGAAATAGATACTTCTAATACAAATACGTCTCATCTATAATTTTGCAATTGTACTCCGTTATGTTTAATATAAACAAAGTTTCATTCGGTGGGGTGAACAACCTTTCAAAAGATTATCACGGTCACATCTCCATATGATTATTTAGACTTTAACAACTCATTCTAGAGTCCACATTTTCCATATACTGTGTGATAGTTTTGTGTGTGTGTGTGTGTGTGTGTCACAATTTCAGTGTGATGGGACTGAAACAAGTGCAGCTGAAAATGATTGCGAGGTACACTTAAATATACAGGAAAAAATATATGTTCAGGTAAATGAAATGATTTTTAATGCAACTTCTCATTTTATCGTTTGTATTTGTTACATATTTTATATATGTATTTTTATTGTTATTAAGATATACTATGTAGTAATGTTTATATATTTGATAATATAAAATGTATTTTATAGTACATAGCGTGGGCTTAACAATAAATAAAAATTCTTACAGTACTAAGTTAAAATAAAACACTAACTTACCTTGTGATATTGTCTTGTCTCTCAGCTATGTTCTGAAGACCGACGGCATCGCGGAGCTGCATCACTATCGCCGCTCGCACAGCCTCCGCGCACTTAAACTCCTCTATTCCTTGTGCCAGTACCTAATAATTACAATAAAATAAGTCAAGATTCTTAGTAAGTACCTAGTACAAACTAAAATATATTTAAATCTAAATTATAAATAGGAGTACTCAATTAAAATATAATATTTTTAAGGAACTTGTATAAGCTTAAGCTGTATCTATCAATCAATCGGTCATTGTAAGAAAACTTTGCAAGGCTATTTTGTCCAATTTCTTGGCGTCTGATTTGCTTAAGTCAGTATTAGTATGAACCTCGCCAGAACTATCACGATAATGACATAAACGTGTCCTTTCTTTATATATTTTTAACTAATATGTTATTTTATTTGCATCACGTGAGGCAGACAGAGTAAACATAAAAAAATATATACTGCATCATGTTTCGGGTATCATAATCCTACGAAAGGAAATGTTAGGGAATTGAACCCACAGCTATCGTGAATATAATGCCAATAATACTAAATATTTTTTTTAGTTTTTAATGTACTTTTCATAGAAAATAAACAAATATTTAAAGAGACTATAGCAGGATCAAAAAGCTTGTATTTGTTTGCGCAGTACAGGAGCACGCTTCGTCAAGCATAAAATCCGTACTTATTAAATCGTAGGCCTATTTTCTATTAATACTTAACATTACTTAACAAGGTGTGTCTAAATGTATGTGATGTTAATGTGTTGAATTAAATGCTGTTGATGTTCACTCGGGAGGATACTTATTGTAAAATTATATTTTATAAAACAACTGTAGAGTTTCTCGCCGGCTCTTCTCAGCAGAACTGCCTTCCGAGCCGGTGGTAGCCGCCGCTAGGACTGACATTACTGATATTTTATCTTAATACGACGACGATACGAAAGTGCTTGTAATAGCCTATTTGAATAAAGATTTTTTTGATTTAGATTTTATAATCATTTATATTCATAGTTTATTACTCAACACACGCATTGCCTCGAATTCGGGCGGAAAGTGGAGAACGGAGCGACTTTTACTAGATTCTCTCTGATTACTCTGCTATACGAGAAAACGCGTGGAAGCTGCTATATTCTATTCTATGCACCATCTTAACATAATTGGTATTTGCTCGATTGACGGCAATAGTTATGGTTTACACTTCCGTAATATTGATGTTATTGTTTATAATAATAAGCGTATAAGAATTTCAACGTAGCTGGATGTAGAACGCATGGTATGAACGATGTAGAACAAATTTTTATTTTATACGTTTTCTAAATATGACTTTTTCAATTTCCTTAGTGTGCGAATAACACTTTAAAAAATGTTAAGAAAATATATATTTGTTTATATTTATAAAACATATGTCCTCCTGGTATGATTAAAACACAATTGTTTTTCATCACTTTCTCGATAAGCGAAAAATTGAAAAGGAAATCGTATAGAAATAAAAACTTACCTCAACATCGTCACAATACAAAGGAGTGTTCTTAAAAACATCCTTTTTCGCAACAGTAACGTACGGCCCTTGTACACCACCGACGAACTTTTCACAATTGAAGAAAATTGCATCCTTCTTGACCATTGACTCATCAACGCCTAGGAAAGTTGGATTCATATCGATGGCTGACGTCGGCGCGACTAGAGTGTAATCCCAAAACGACCACGCTCCATACTGGTGCAGTAAAAGCGTCGTTGCCACATCGTCCGCCAGCACTCCCGTCAACTTGGAAGCGGCAGGGAAAAATCCAATCATACGCTTTCCAGAAATGGTATTTTCCTGCAGCCTCATTTCTAAGTTATTTAAGTCGATAAAGCCTTCTTTAGTTTCGGGAATCTTAATTATCTGTAAGGACAAAAGGAACTAATTAATAGCGTTTATATAAAAAATAAAATTTGTTAACACTTAATATTATGAAATATATTTAATAATACAAAAAAAAATAAAAAAATATTTCGGAATTGTATTCTAATTTAGTTATTATTGGACCAAAGTATGCCTATACACTAGGATATTTGAGTAGTTAACAATATGTTAAAACTAACAATAAGGTTAAAATTTAAATCAATGTTATTTATGTATGGCATTATCTTAGTGGACCTCTAACTTCAACAGCTTAGACAGCGCTCCCCAAGATGGCTTCAGAGAGCAAGAATTGTTTCGACTTACTTAAATTATATTATAATTATAAATTGCAGTCTGTGTTATTTCGATGCAAAGTTTCATCTAAATCCGTTCAGTTATTTTTAGTTTTATTAATTATCATAGGATTTATAATAGTATTACAATGTTTTAAATCAGTTTTTTATGTATTACATACGATCATAAAAAAGCGTTTGTTATGAGTTCCGAACGGCAACATGATAACGGATGACTAAAAATAAATGATATTGAATGCGCACCGAATTTGCAGTAGAAGGTTAACAACCTTCGATACAGACACCTTGTTACACTTGCTAATGTGTAATAGTAATGAATAAAAGATTTCATTTAAGATTTAAGTTAGGAACGGGGCGCAATTACACAGCGCCCGACTTTTAATACCATTGGTTGTGGGTTCGATCTACTTTCGGAGTAATGATTATGCTAAAATTAATTTAATTTCTCCGCTCTAGTAAGACAAAGCGCGGCATTTAGTTCCCCCAGGCAACACGTTATGTCTCGATGTTAGAGTGGAGAACGGAGTACACTAGGTTCTCGCTGACTACCCTGCTATACGGGAAAAGCTTGAAACTAAAAGTCATTTTTAACCCAATTTTGTATGTGTTATGTATGATACTTAGTAATTACACATTTAAGTCTAAAAAATTATATATATTTTACAAGTTGATCTGTTTTCACTTAGTTGTAATTAAAATACGCTTAAATATATTTTTACAAACATATTACCTTAAAACACATTTTTTCCTTGGTTTCTGACGGTTTCCGAAAGGTTTACAAAAAACATTGCCTTAAACTATAAACTTTTGGTATAAACATTCGTAACTTAAAATTAATAAATATATCCTAAAATCATAACTACAGTATAAGAAATAACATTCTTAATTATAGTTTAACCAACAAGTCAGTGTAACATATACAATTTTTGGTTGCATACAAGCTTGATTGATTATAATACTTTTAAAATTACTTTTGAAGATAAAAAAATCTCAAGGCAATACCGAAATAAAAAACTAATCAAAATTGATTATCCTTTCACTATTGAACAGCAATATGGTATACTAACTACATTCTAAATAATGAATTTCAAGATGAAGCAAGCGAAATATTAGGCACATTTTTATTATTACTTTAATTATATTACATTTAGTTGTTAGTTTAAAAAAAAGGAAATTATAATTCAATTTAAATTCAATAGTGATTTCAAACAAGTAGCAATTTCATTACTAGGTTACTATCATTTTGATGATTTTAAATGATATTCTAATCTATTAAAATTATTATGAAAAAAATTTTCATCAATTTTATACACAAATGGCTCCCCTTTCTCTGAAAGCACATTTCCCAATGACACATTTTTAACAAAGCGCTGAGTGAGTGGTTGGAGCAGTAAAGTAAATAGGTTAAGTACTCACATTAGCATTACTTGGCGAGTTTTTCTCGTTTATTACTCTTGAGCAATTGCATAATCGTCGCTTCACAACTCTACGTGCCACGTAAACACTTTTATGTTATACAAAATTATACATAATTCGCGTGTATTGTATGAAATAATAACTTTTTATTAAAAATAATTAATAGGCATATAATCAGCTATAAGCTAATATATAAATCTTGGTAAAAAAACATAATTTTAGAAAACGTTTAACAAGCATTAACTTTAGTAAACCAGTTATTTGACGTTCAAAAAAATGAAGCATGTAACTAACTTGTTATTCAGTTATTACCATTACTGCCGCAGTATAATAAACGCATGAAGTGATGCATTTTTCAAATTTTCTTACAAAAGAAAATTCTTTCTTTAGAGCCATCCTACCAACGAAGAACATTATCAAACTTTATTTATTCAAAATGTACAAAGTAAAATTTTATTTATAAATAATATATTCATAGTTCTGGTTCTGAAATCAGTAGGTACTAATTACAGCGAATATACAGCGTAATTCCTCTGGATATTAAAACTGACAGACGCATGCCACCTCAGTCTACCTGTGACCACGGACTACTGTAAAACTGTTCGAAACGTCGGGTTTCTAATGTGTATTTTCGTATACCCATAAAATACGCGATTAAATCGGTTCAAAATAGTTTTATTTCGAAATTCAATAAAGTTAATTCTATGTGAATTTAAAAGATTTTTAAAGTATAATTTACAAATCATAAATTTAATCGGTACATAGCTTACATAGATAGCCGTCATAAGTTTGGAATTTATAAGCATTAAAGAAACAAGGCATACTATGTCAGGGACGATATGCTCCCAAGTGACATATGAAAAATATTGTTAGTAAAGTATTAATCATTTTACCATTTACATAGGCTTAGAATATTTAATTGATAAAAAAATTAAGCAGCGTTACGTTTTATCCTACATAGTTGGATAGGCAGATAGAACCTAGTGTTCAAAAACTACGTGTACGAATTCAAACCCGTGCTCTATTCTTCGAAAGCATGATCCAAAAGCCATTTTTATGTTAATAGACAATTCAAAAGTGTTAAATAATATTGTGGTTGCCCATTTGAATAAAGAATATTTTGATATATGTATAATAACCAAGTGGAATTCGAACACACGATCACTTGCTTCATATCGAGTGTACTGCACAATAACAGTGAAATGCTTATTAAGACTAATAATAAATATTGAGCCACACAAACAGAAATTTTAAGGTCGAAATGAACTTGACAGTATATTATTAAGTAACGAAGTAAGGTAATGTCGATTTGTTTTAACGCTTGATAAGTCTAGGAATTTGCCGGTCGAGTCGCATATCGGCAACCTTCAGTTACATAATCAGACGTGACCTACCGTATGCATTTGATAAGAAATTGCGCTTTAATTTATTTCACAGACGTGTTGCCTTAGGATCTGTACTAGTTTTTAAGTAGCTCAATAATTATTACCTATTTGGTTTTGTATAACATTTAATCAATACAGTTTAATATTTCTTTAGGCCGTTTTACGTAGGTTTCTTCAGCCCATTGGAAGGGTTGTAAGTTCGAATGCTGCTAGAAATTAAATATTGACAAATATCACGTATGACAACCTTATACTTGTTCTAGTCTCTTTCAAAACATATATATTTTAAATTTCTGACACTTACATTAGTGTACGACCTGGATATATTTATATGTGTGTTTATTTTAAGATTTTATATATTATACTGCTAACGAAAGTATACGTACAATCATATAAATATTCTAATGTTATTTAAATAGAAAATAACGAAACAAAACGTACGAACTACGCAGTTTGCATTTACGCGTGTCGAATGAAGTATCCATAAATTTTCACTATTGATTTTAAAAGAATGCCAAAAGAAATTCCACGTTGTTATTATTCGTAAATACTACGAGATAAAACAGAATTGTAAAGCCAAGAATACAATTCTTTATTAGTATACATTTATTTACATAAATAAATAATTTCACAGCCATTAATACTGTAATAAAAATGGGAATATGTATATATTATATCAAATATAATCTTAAATCAATAAAAATACTCGGAAAACCACGAGCAGAAAATATTCAAAGAAATTACGCCTTGTTCATTAATTTAAGGCCACCGTGGCGCAGTCTGACATCGTCTGACTGTATATGCGATGGTTATAGGTTCGATTTCCACTACGGGTAATGATTATATTTAATTATTTTCATTTCTCCGCTCTAGTTACAAGATCATGCGCAGTGTTGAGTTCTGCCACTAAATAAAATCTATAATCAAAATCAAAATATTATTTATTCAAATAAGCTGTTCGGAAAGAAGGTGGAGAACGGAGTGTTTTCACACTAGGTTTTCTGTGTTTACCCTAATATGTGGGGAAAAACGCAAAGCTAAAGTTAATTAAATAACCTTACATTAAATTTTTTTCGTATATATCTATCTACATGCAAATTGAACCTGTGAAGTAAATTATCGTATTTACATTACCTCAGCATCAAATTCTCTCCACGGTATAAGCTGTCGTTCAGTCTCCCTGGAAGACACAAAGAGCGCGACTTTCTGCGGCCTTAGCGCGCGCAAGAAGCGGCTCAGTGACGCACCCAGAACCACTACATCGTCAGCAGCAGCACCAACTGTGTTACGGATTATTTCCTTCGATTCTGACCTGATAAGAAAATTGAGAATATCTTACATTTGTTGAATTACTTAACAGTTTGTGTATAAAAATTGTACATAAATTTGAAAAACATATATTTAGAAAACGTATAAAAATTTGAACGCAGCAGGATTTGAAACCGCGCCTTTTGAAACCCGTTCAAGCGCTCTGACCGCCTTGCGTTCTACATCCGGCAACGTCAAAATTCTTATCAACGTTAAAAACACTTATTACAACTTATATTTGTTGTTATAGAAAGGGTTTCATGAGGCGCGGTTTCAAATACTACTGCGTTCAAATTTTTATGAGTTTTATAAATATATGTTTTTGAATTTCCTAAGTGTATGAATAACAATATGTATAAAAAATTAAAAATAGCAGTTACGTTTTTTTTTCATAACATGGCTATGTGGGCAAAGAGGACCTAGTATAAAGATACTCCGTTCTTCACTTCTGCACGAATTCTAGATATTGCCTGCTGAGTGTCGAAACACAACGCCGCGTCGTCGCTGTTTTACAAGAGTGGGGAAATGGAAGTATTAAATATTAAATATTCTCCGGAGTTGGATTCGAACCCACAAACACCGCGTTTAAAGTCAGACTCTAGACTTGTCTTTGCATCAAACAATGTACAATTCATATATATTTAAGGAAACTAAATATGGCTTAAAAAATCACAAATCTGCTACTCAGGGTAAATTGATTAGAGACACTAATATTTTTCGTAAATGAACTTGAATTTATTATAATAAATGTAATACCAGGAATTTTCTATTAAGGTCTTTAAAATAGATAATTTAATATTATGATTTTTTTGCAGCTTTACGACCCTTCCCGCATAGCAGGGTTATGAGAGAATCTAATGTCAAGACACTCCGTTCTCCACTTTATATTTTTATAAGTAAAACATATATGCTATATACTTAAATATACAAATAAGTGAAAATCATACATAACATATAATATCACAACTTTTGTTTATTTTAGAAGAACTTATAACTACTTCAGTACGAACTTTTCAATTTGTTTTTAAATAGTTAAGTGGCTTTCGAACAAGTGCTCCTTTGTGTACCTACCACCGCAAGTTTAAAACTTCTGACTTATTATTAAGTTTTAAAGAAAATTCCATTTCTTAGAATCTCCGTGTTTCCTTGCTTAATTCTAATATAAAGTTTACCAATTGGTAAAAAATAACAATTTCAATATTTTTTTACCATTGTAACGTTTAAGTACATAACAAATGTGGAAGAAAAGTAATCAATATTTTTAAAATTCAGTTATTTGATATAAAAAAAAAAATTTAATCTTTGGCCAACACAACATACAGTCGACATGCGAGTATGCACTTATTAATATATTAATTAATTATTTTATATTATTATCTTATAGAATATTCAAATGTCAATTTAAAAACAAACATATTTTTCCATTTTCACTAACCTGTATATCTCACTTTGCCCAGAAGTGACAGATAGTGCTGTGCATCGCGTCGCATGCGCTGGGAGCACATCGCGCGCTATATACTCTTCTATCCATTGTAAAGACCTTCCTGAGCCACTGTAGTCGCAATATACAACTGTGGGCAAAAAAAAAACAAGTAAATAATTGTTTTCTACGTACATATTCATTTAAAATATAATGCAAGTGTTAAAATATTCATTAATTTTGTAATTATTCTTCTTGTGTAAACTAATTGCACGATTATATTAACGTATTATAAACAATAAAATATATTCTTCTATAGCAGAGTCAGAGTAAAATTGTGTCAAAACAATGAATTCTCCACTTTCCGCCTGAATTCGAGATCTTACGTCTTGATCCGTGGTACTTCGCCGCGCTTTGTCTTACCAGAGCGGAGAAATTAAAAAAATAAATATAATTAATCATCCGAGTGGGGTCGAACCCACTACCAATCGCGGTTGCAGTCATACGTTGTCTATGTCTCTTGATGTGAAGTGAAAAGTACGAAAATCGCAATTACAGTTATTTCAGTTACATAATACACAATATGTTTAGGAAAACAGCTGAACAAACACGTTGTGAATGATTTATTGTGAGCTTATCACATGGGAATGTATCATATCAAAATCCCGCTGCGTTTTTATACGTTTTCTAAATATGTATTTTTCAATTTCCTAAGTGTGCGAATAGCACTTTAAAATATGTTAAGAAAATGTATAATATTTTGATTAATACCATTGTTCTGTGGTATAATGGTCTTTTAGTTCTATTTTATTTGTTTGATTTCCACTGCCTATAGTGACACATATAAAATAAACAAATCGATGTAGATACGACAAGACTTTCTCACACAAATCATAGGCTTTGGAAAAGAACTTAATAATTACAATAATATTTCAATGATCGATTCAAAATGAATTATTATTGAATTTTCTATGTTTTTAATAAACACTTTTTTCCATTACTTATGTATTTATTCAGTCACGATGAACATTTCAAAAGGACATGTAGCTGTCAAATCACGCAACGCATTATGAGAAGTCACTTTGGACCTCACAGTCACTACCTAGGCACTAAACACCTAGGCTAGCCACCAACGTGATTTTCAGGTTTAATCGTTAAAATAAAAAAAAAATTTAATTTCTAATTAATATTATATTTTTTTATGAAATAATTTATTATCTCACAAAATTAAATTCGCCTACTTTCCATATATTTAGAGTATCAATTCAAAACAAGTTATGTTACATAGTAGCTCATTTACATTATTGATTATCTTCAAGCACATTACAATAAAATTATATAAGATATTAAAATTTATCTTATCGAGTCCTTGTCATTCGCTCTCCATATTGATATAATAAATAAACGCTGTCTAGAAAAAAGTAGGTGACTGAGACTCACTGATCATATTATGATATATTTAAGTATAGCATTGAAAAATAATAATTTACACGCAAGGAAACTGATAAGCGTAGTGTTTACTTTCATTACTGTATGTAATATATATATATACTTAGTCTAGTAATAAAAACTGTTATAATAAATATTAAACAAAATATTACTTTTGAATTTGAAATCTGTTCATTGTGGTTTCTTATTTTCGCTCCATATATAGTAAAATATTTTGCTACATTAAAATGGAGTGAGGTGATAAAGAGAACGGAATCGCTGTGATTGCATTACATAAAGTAATGTAAAGTAAAGTATGGTGCCAAGTACAATTTTTAAAATCCTCCGTACATTAGTGAAATGTTTGTGTACCGGGCTATTAATAGGAACAATGAAACCTCTGTTTGTGACAGTATAAGACCTGGCCGTTCACGTTGTGTTCGTAGGAAAAAGCCTCGCTTTTTTCAAAGCAGTAAGGGAAAAAATTCGAAGAAATCCTGTACGAAAGCAAAAGATATAATCTCGGGAGATGAAGATAACACCTAGAACCATGTCGCGTATTTTAAAAGATGACTTAGTAATAAAGACGCCGGATAATAAAGCTCGTTCCACTCAATCTTGGTTAGAAACGAACGTACCGGACTTAATCAGAACTGAAAACTGGCCGTCATCTAGTTCTGATCTTAATCCACTGGATTATGATTTATGGCCAGTTTTAGATAGTAAGGCTTGCTCTAAACGCCATGATAATTTGGAGTCCCTAAAACAATCCATACGATTGGCAGTGAAGAATTTTCCCATAGAATGAGTGCGTGCTGCTATTGGTAACTGGCCTCAGCGTTTAAAGGACTGTATTGTAGCCAATGGAAACCACTTCCTATAAGATTTTATGTCTTTGGCAATGCAAGCTGCATAATTTTTACGGTAGTGTTCGAATGTTACTGCCTGCGCCAGTATAGTATTTTTATAACATAAAGTTAATATTACTTAGTTTTCATTTTCCGCTATTTCCGGTGTAAGCAAAAAATATTTAATATAAATTAATAAATTATTTAATAATAAAAATTCATATATTTAATGATCATATATTTTATTTTTATGAAATAAGTAAAGTAATAGCAATAATCTTATCTGTTTTTTTTTTTTCAGTATATAAAAATATATTATAAACCTACTTCTAATGCTTATTGTTTGCTTAATCTGACTTAGATAGCCGTGCAAATATTATGCATGATAATTTACACTATCTGATAAAAGAAATTCAGATTTTATCTAATTTCTTATGTAAAGATCATAATTATTATGTATCCAGATTATATTTAACGTCTTAAAATTGACTTTCTTTATACGGATTTATGTATTGAATGATAAGTTAAAATCTTAAACATCTAGTAAACTGGAAACGAAAGAAATAAATCTAAACGTTAAATAATTAATTCCTTTTATATGTTAATTTGGCTCCTTTATGTATCTCGTAGAGATTCAAAATTTCAATTGAAGTAATTTTACTCAAAAAAGTTGTTATATAAGTAAACGACAATGGCCAGTGAAGTATTAATTACATTAATATCTCGATGACCTTCAAGTATTCATACATACATTAAGCCCAACGTAATGTGTAATGAATGAAAATAGCCGCTGAAACACGTGTATTATGCATATTTTATTTTGATAATACATTTTTTTATATTTAGACAGGAAAGATATTTTCAGACGTCCGTACGTTCATAGCATTTCATGCGTTACGTCCCGCACGTCACGGGCATACATTTATTATATAAAAAAAACACTTTCTATTTCGTTGAACTAATGCAAGAAGGACAAACGAGAGCAAAGTGAATCATAAAGAGATTTCAATAATAGTTTTATATACAAGTAAAGATAAAGGCGGCGTTGAGTTCAAGACTACACTTAATTTTTAGATTTACTTAAATTTGATAGCTTGTGGTGAGCGGAACGAAGTGTCTGGACACTACGTATTCTCTGCCTTACCTGCATTACGGAAAAGAGCGTTGAGCTGCTTAGAAGTAAAATACTGATTTTAACTATATATGTCTAAGAAATGAATACGAGTTTATATTATTATTATTTACTTTATAAGTTTACATGGTTTTACAGCTAGATTAGTCTCGATCACGCTTAAATATGTACATTATTGAAGAAATGGCTAGCATAGCAAATATCGTATTAGTGCGAAATACAAACGGCGCCTGACGTGTGTTTATTGAGATAGATTCATATATATTTACTATTTAAGATCACTTTAAGTGGATAATAGTATATTTAAATATTTTCATACAGATTTGTTGATTGATAGTTTTTCTGTTTCTTCATAGGTTGTAAAGGTATACCCATTATATTCAAAAAATGAGAATATGTCAATGAGAGTGTCAAGACGACCTCCAGTTTTCGCCCGAAATCATGCTGACTGACGAAATTCAACGCCGCATTTTGTCTTACCAGAGCGAAGAATGAATTTAAATATAACTATTCCTCCGTATTAGCATCGAACCCACAACCAATCGTGCATAAAATCCAAACGAAATACATACTTAGAAAAATATTTATATTAAATTTTACAATTCGGACAGTAACAAGAAAAGAAAGCTTAGCTCGGCAAGCTTAGCAATTCTTGTATTCCAAACATAAGCATGCGATAAATAAACTCCTTGGCTCCTATTTCTGATTTAAAAGTTTGCAAAGTAAAATATAGCATTCATTGTTCACGAATCAAGGCAGACTACCATAATTTAAGTATCGTCTAAGCTATTCAGACTGAATGGATGAGAAGTATCCCTCATCCATAAAGATATCTATTAGAAATTGATTTGTCTGTTTATATGTAAAATCTTGCACTATTTTACCTTTTAGATAGCCAACAGTACTTTGTGACCAATTCTGAGTTGGTGCTGTATGTCGTAATACAGGTTCCCTAGTACGCCCACAGTGGCATCCATATTAATCATGATATTGTAGCAACATAAATAGTTATATTTTGTAGCCTACTAAAGTTTATGCGAAGTATTGTGAAAATTGTTATTGTTGATAAATATACTTATTATTATTATATTTTAGATTGTATAATCGGTAATTGGGTTCACCGTGTTTTAGGCATGTATTAGTTTAATTTATTTTGTTATTTGACTTTTGAAATTAAAAAAGCCTTTATTTAAATTCAATATAAAGAAACTAGAAGATAACCATCGAAGAAAATAATTGTTTTCGCAATTTACATCCAAAAATATTGTCAAGTGTAATGAGAATCAGGAACATCGAGTCGCATCGCATCATGCATATGTACGAGTATAGCTATCTACCTATGTAGGGGGTTAAATAAAACATAGCCAAAAAAACACCTGCTTAGATCATTAATATAGGTATTTTTAATAAACTACTTCAACGTTTTTTTTTTTAAGTAATCTAGGAATCCTAAGTCCAAAGTTGAATGTACATATTAAAAATCTTATTCCTTTGTCTACTACGCTATAAAATAAATCTAAACAAATAAATAAAATTATGAGTGTCTGTTTGTAATATTAATATAACCGCTATATACTATATATGCATGCATATATACATATGTATGTGTATATGTATGTATACATATAACAAAATAATATATTTTACAATTTTTGTCCGTCTCTCTGTCAGTTTGTTCCGGCTCTCTGTATCTCTGAAACGGCTGGACCGTTTTGACGGGCCTCTCACTGGCAGAAAGATGATGTAATGTAATAAAGCGTAACTTAGCCTAAGTTACTGTTATTTAAGAATTTCACGTTGATGTCGCGGGCACAGTTAGTATTTTATAAATTAAAAAAAGCTTGGATACTCTTTTTAAATATATTAAACCTCCTTGTATTAATTATATGAATCAGCTTTCATTCATACATAACAAACAAAACGTAAAACATAAACCTTGGCCTTGTTTAAGTAATTTAGCCCAAAAACGGATAACGTTTCCAGGATATTTGCAAAAATTACAATTTTATTTGTTTATAAAGGTCGGGTCGCTTTAATATGCCGACTTCCGCCGACTGTTATAGAGAGCCGTGTGTTTGAAATATAAGTATTTTATATTAATTAGTTTTTTACTTAAAAAGATTTTATTACATAATCCAGTAAACATAAAAATAAATATCTTTTTAGCGTCAACAAATCACTGACATAGAAATTAAAATGTATCTTCCGTTTCCTATAAAACTAACCAACCAGTTTTTAAATACATACCAGCATTTATTCAAATTACTATTCTTAATATAAAATAAAAAGGTATCCTTCAACCAAACCACTAACTAAAATCAAAATACTAAGTTAATAAAAGTATATATATAGTCCGACGTAATTGCATTGCTTGCCGAGCACTTTGCTCAAATGATAAAACGAAATTTTTAATATTGTTAGAAATGGAACAGTAGTATTTTTAAATAAAGAAATAGGTTAGTGTATTTGAAGCTTTTAATTTAGATTTTTTGTGTCAGAATAACGAGACATCGCCGTTTACACTGTCAAAAATAATGTCCTCAATTCTTGTCGTGCAATATTTATTGATGTCGCTTGGATAATAGATGACGAAAAGCTTTATTTAATAACGACCTAAAATGTAATAATGTATTTTTAACATTCAAAAGTGTTATTCACACACTAAGAATATTGAAAAACATTTAAAGAAAAAAAAAAGTAAGCCATGCGTTCTGTTTTCCATGTTAACGCATGGCTAGCGGTCAGAGCGCTTGGACGGTTTCCAAGAGGCGCAGGTTCGAATCCCACTGCGTTTAATTTTCCTTCGTTTTCAAAAAATGTAATAATTTAATTATTTAAAAGTCTGGATACATATATAAAAATGTCTCACTGGTCTGTTCAAAGAGTCTATACGATAGCACATAATGTACATACAGTAAAATGCCATTAAAACGCCCCCGCTTTATACGATCTCTTTATGATTATGAAACTGCTTAATACGATTCGTCATCGCGTTTAATACATCATCTATACTGTAACGGCAGTCGCCAATGTTGACCTTCAAATACTGGGTGTACTTGCATCCAGTTACTCATTGGAGATTAGTAGCAAGCATTTTTTAGTCCATAAAGTTAGCATTGTATTAGAAATAATTATTTATTTCGTTTCAAAAATGTCAATCAAATGTATTGAGAAAGAAAACTAAAACACGTCAGTTGAACATGTGATTGACTCACAGAAAGGGTAGGTGTTTCTGAAAATGAAATTTATAATTGAAGTCATTTAAAATGTATTGGTCAAACTTGTAATGTTAATATTCTAAAATTTCAAATCTATACTATAATAAGACAGTAAAAAAGTTGTGTCTGTACACTGAATATATTTACAAAAAAAAAACAATTTAGAATGTAAAAATAGTAATAGAATTCGTGTTCGTATTCATCGACAACAAAAAATAATCATACATTCGTATGTATGATTTTTTTTGTCTGTCTGTTTGTCTGTTAGTACGCGCACATCTTCGTAGTTACTAGACTGATTTGAATTAAACTTTTTTTGTTAACCTTTAGAACTATAATAGAACGAAACTATAAGAAATTAAGCAACTAAAGTTTTTACGTTGACCCATAATAATTAAAGATCTAGAATATAGAAGAATCTAGAATCTGATGAATAACCATATAAGCCTAGCTAAACTATAACGAATAACAAAAGTCACCTAAGCAAATTGATCAGCGTGATACGTTTTTTATGAAAAGGCCGCCGATAAAAATTTGTCTCACTTAGGAAATTGAAAAAGACATATTTAGAAAACGTATAATTTTTTTAACGCAGCGGGATTTGAACCCGCGCCTCTTGAAAACCGTTTAAGCGCTCTGACCGCTAAGCCATGCGTTCTACATCCAGCTACGTTGAAATTCTTATACGCTTATTATATTATATTTGTTGTTGTTTCCTAAATATGTATTTTTCAATTTCCTTAGTGTGGGAATAACACTTTAAAAAATGTTAAAAAAATATATAGTCTCACTTAGTTACATAAATCTCGTATAAAAGTTTGAACATGTTATCTTCGTTTAATTGCTCAAAGCTAGTTAAATATGTAATAGCCATTTATTAAATATGGCCTCAGTATAATAGCTTCATTGTTATTTGCCTTTCATTTATCTAGACTCGTATGTACGTGCCGCTTTAAAAGTTTTGACAACACAATACGTTTATTACGTGCAATACAATACAGTTAAGTTAAATAAAGAGGTATTGTATAATAGAAATTGATAATATTTGTTTGATTCACATTACTACTATCAATATAAAATTAATAAGTAGGTCGAAAAAAATTTACATATATGTGCTTTTTTTGCATAAATTTCCAAAAGTGTCTTGTTTCAAACTAGTAGTTATAGAGATTGTTTTATAAATTTTTAAATCACTAGTTGCTTTTGCAGTACATAATATTGAAAAATATAGACGGCAATATATTTAATACATTCGTGTTTTAAATTCCAAACCACAATATAAAAATATAAATATATATATACCAAAAAAAAAACAAACATATTTTACTCTATCCACCGATATCTCTATTTGAATACCGAAATACCATATAAATTCAAGGTCAAGTGATTAAATTAGCATAGTTTCGTCGTTAACGCTACTAAAGCTGAATGTGAGGCAATAATATACTTATCTCTTGATGATAACAATTGTTTTTTTTTTCAAATCATTCTATTTACCAATTATATATGTATTTCGAAGTAAATTATAAGAACTGGGTCATTTGAACGATGTAATTTTTGATATCATTGTTTACGATTACTATTTTTGACCTTTTTAAAATACAGAGTGCTCCATTAACATTATATTAAAAAGTTAAATTAAATTAATTATTATTAATATTTTTTCAATAACATTATGTATGTATATTAAAAAAATATAATGCAACAGAAAGGCACTTCATGTTATATGTTATATTTTGTTACTTTACGACGATAGCGGTGTATCTCAATAAATACAATTTAACGGTCAAATTTAAAGTGGCATCCTTGTATCATGTAACTACAGTAGTAAAGTTATATTGTCATGTACATAATAAAATATGAAATACTGGCGAACCGCTCGCGGCTCCGGCTGCGTAAACTACACGACTAAACTGTTTAGTTTTTTCAATCGCCCACGTTCTCATTTAAATCACAAGCCTTGCTTTGTATTTATGAGTCGATTGAAATGCAATAAACACTAAATGTTAAGGAAAGCTTATTAATATACAATACTACTGCTGAGATTAGAATGCACAAATGTACAGACAAACAGAAAAGAAAATAAAAAAATATTGTTTTGAGTTATATTGATAAATGCTCCCAATATTGTTTTTAAATACCTTTCATGAAGACGGCTATCAGTTACATTTTTGTTTTGATCAAACGAAGTGAGGCTTCTTGACTTCTCCAAACAAAACCACAAATCTTCTTCTATAAAATCCTAAAAACAGCTATTTAACTACAGTATCTCAAACGGTAATGTGCAGAACATGTTCAAATAAAAAATATATTTCTATAGTATAGATTGGTATGATTATTTAATTTTTGTGGCATATTAAACGTATATTTTTTTAAAGTGTTATTGGCACACTAAGGAAATAGAAAAAGACAAATTTAGAAAACGTATAAAAATTTGAACGAAGCGTATATACGTTTTCTAAATATGTCTTTTTCAATTTTTGTAGTGTGCGAATAACACTTTAAAAAAATTGTTAAAAAATATATATTTAATAAATAGCATTCTCTCATGCCAAACGATTGCTCGTAGAACAATCTTTGGGTAGCAGAAATTTGTAAAATCTCTCTACAGAGATACTAACAACAAATATACGTTGTAATAAGCGTATAAGAATTTCAACGTAGCTGGATGTAGAACGCATGGCTTATCGCTCAGAGCGCTTGAACGGTTTCCAAGAGGCGCGGGTTCAAATCCCGCTGTGTTCAAATTTTTATACGTTTTCTAAATATGTATTGGACGTATATTGTTCTTGTTCTTGTAAAAAAATGATTTGTTGACTACGTATTACGTTTTAACTTCGAAAGAGCATATAATTTAATAAGTTGAGACCACAAAGCGAGGAAGGATTATCTTCATGACCTAAATACTCTTGAAAATACCATTAGAATACTATAAGAATACATACTCAGCATTCAGTTCACAAAACGCAAAAGCTGTAATGACATCATAGCGTTCGCTTGTACGAGAATACGAAAACATTATAAATATATGTATATCATGTTTACAGTCACATTGGCATTTTAAGATTTATATTTTTGAGAAATATTTTGTACACAATTTTTTTTACATATATTTATTATAATCACAGAAGCGTCGTGATCGCAGTTTTAGTTTAAATAAGATTTAGTTTGAAAATATAATAATATCAAGTGGCTGAAAATCCAATAATTGAAAAGCTGACATTGTAAATATATGCAGTAGTGTATAGGGTCTAGATAAGATAAAATAAAAAGTCAGCGAAACCGGGACATTGCGTGTTGAGTGGAGGAACTCAACGCCGCGCTTTGTCTTAGGTACTAGAGTGGAGAATTGAAAATAATATAAATACAACCATTAACTGAGTGAACCGAACCAACAACCGATTGCGTCTACAGTCAAGCGTTTTCCCACTGCGCCATGATGGCCTCGATTTTTCTTAAAGTACAATGATTTACTACTAATAATAATAGTCTATAATAACTTATATAATATTAACATAACTATATAACATATTCATGGAAGAAGAAATAGATTCACCAACTCACATGAATTAGATTACTTTTTTTTGGAAGTCGAAGCCTCGGTTAAATTTAAACCAAAAAAAAGAATCTATCAAAGAAAATATTCGTACATCGAGACTCATCGTTGTATAAATAATCCAAAATATTTTTACTGGGTCACAGCCAAGATCATCTGGTGCGAATTATACCAAAGGTGAATAGCTTCTTATGTTTAAATCTCGTAATATTCTTGTCTAATCATTATATATTTACGTTTAAAAACAGCTTCTTGGCACAATCGTGCGCAGTTGTGCATAATGATAGTTGTGGGTTCAATTTCTGTTCAGTGAAATGTTTATGTATAAACAAAGCTTATTATGGTCTAAATAAAGTGCGACGCCTTCCATTACGTATTGCGTCCAAATGGAGAACAATCAGTTTATTGTGGTTGAGTATACAGTAGAGGGAATGGTAATGGGAAAAAGGGAAATGGGAAAAGTTAAAATGTATTCACTGTTTAAAAATAAAATTTAAAAGGACAAACTATTTGGTAATAAACAACTGTTAACTGAGGCTAGTTTAAAAGCTTAGTTAATCAATTGGAAAAAAATGTGCAATCTAATATAAATTGTTTCAATAATTGTCGTACAAGACAATAAACAGGCCGTATTACTTTGCTATTCATATTGCTACTACAAAAACATAAAATAATATATTGTAGCATTTCCGCGGAAACTAAACACAACAAAATACGCAATGCCATTGACTGAATTCCTTAATAATAATATAATTGTAATGTAATACTGAACTTCATTAGAATAACGTGCCGCGTAAGCACTAGTCTTCGCCAACAAGCGATCCCGTTTCAATACAATTCGTATATATTTACGTAAAAATATTGCTCACTTAATGGATCATTTTTTCGCTGACTTACGTTAAGTAAGTTAATAACAATGTTTTCATTTAAAGTATAAGTAGACATATTTAGAAAACGTATAAAGTTTTTAACGCGCCTCTTGAACGGTTCTCAAGAGGCGCGGGTTCAAATCCCGGTGCGTTAAAATTTTTATACGTCTTTTAAATATGTCTTTTTCAATTTCCTTAGTGTGCGAACAATACTTTAAAAAATGTTTAAAAAAAAACAGTATTGTTATATTTATTCATTTTGATTATATATATTACTTTGATAATTATTTTATTGAGGAGACTTCACTCTTGAGGAGGTCGTCACATAAATTCTAACCTGGTTAAAGAACTGTATATATTTAAAAATATAAACTTTTACATGGAATTTAACATGCTTATTACTTATATATACTTTCTCAATAATATATAAACTATTTTTAATTAAAACACGATTCCTAAGTGCTGTATAAGTTCGAACAACGAAGGGTAAATGGTAAAAACGCTCATACACCCGCAGTACTAACCACGGGAGTACACTAAACAAACAAATTTATTTTAGTAGTAAATAGTGTTTGTGCACCATTTCCTTCACAATGTAACATTCCTAATGGAGTTTCGCGAACAGTTGTGAAAACATAAATATTCAGGTGGCCGCACAAGGCCAATGTCTATTAGTGATAATTGTACACAATTAAATTAAATTAAGTATGCACGGTATAATTTGTAGATATATTATCTATTGTAAAATATTACAATAGTAAAATGGACTGGTTACGTAAAAATATAATAAAAATCCATCTTATCAGTAATATTGTTCAACATTACAATATATATGACTTTATAATAAAAAAAATAAACATATATTACAAAATAAAGAAAACTAGTAAACAGGTTGAAGTGTAACAAAATATGCATTGCTTTAACTATGGGTATGTCACCTTATTGGGAAACATATTGGTTCTCGGCACTCCTATAGACTTTGACTATGAAAAATTTCATATTGCCCTTTCCACATCTGATTTCCATAAATGGGGATACCATTCCATATATAGAGACACAGCTTTTTTTTCAACTTATGAATATCAGCCACAGTAACTAAGATACTCCAAGGCATAACCAACACACAATTAAAAAAAAATCTAGAATCTCTGTTTATTAAATACATCTCGTATATCCATAAATTCTATCATAACATGTAAATATTATAAATGGAATTGTGTATAAGGAAAGACTTTGGTCAATGGTAATGAAAAATTTGCGTCGCAAAACATTGTAAAAAACTAATATTGAACAACAACACATCTGTTTAATCATTTAATATAATAATAAACATAATTTTAACGATTATTATTTGATATTATATTGTTATTATATATTTCTATATTTCACAACAGTAATTCAAAACTTTTTTACAAGCAACCGTTCTAAAACTTCACGCTTTTTCCCGCATAGTATAATTGGTGTCATGACACTCCGTTCTCCACTTTCCACCAGAAATCGGGACATCGGGTGTTGAGCGGCATACCTCAACGCCGCGTTTTTGTCTTAGGTACCTACTATAGCGGTGAAACAAAAATGTGACCTCAGAGAAGAATACCGTTATAAAGATTATAATAAAAATATTTTAAAGATCTACATATGAACCTATTACCTATTAAAAATGGTCTTGCTATTTTTTCAGAGTTTGTTATGGTTGTAAATAAAAAATTTATGAGAATCGTCGGCGTGTCCTCCATCCTGTGACAATTAACTAACAGCGTTTACTATGACAATATATATTGGTTTAAACTTTATACGATAATAATAGTCCAGCAACTTGTGACTTTTTAAGCCACGTACGGAACCTAACTTTTTAACCACTTGCCGTGCCGTTTTAGCATGCTTTTATTAGTTGGAATGTATCAATTTAAGAAACTCTTGCCGTTTGCGAAAAACGATATATACATATATTAAGGCATGATCCTGATGCTGTTGAGATATATGAAAGATTTAAAAAAAAAACCTATTATAGAAGAGACGTAGAAAGGGACTTGGGAAGGGTTTCGTCTCATCAACAGCAGTCCTAATCCTTGAAGCGGAATCGCGGTACATGTCTCTAATAATGTCAATATAGGCCTCAGGGAACCCTTTGCATCGCAATGCCCACTAGATTGACGAGGCACGCATTCAAACGCCTTCAGCATATGGTATTGTGTGTTACATGTATTACATTAACTTCATGTATTTTTTGTATTACTTGGAAAAAATATTAGCATTCTGCACTCCTCTATATAAACTAAAACTATGCCGAACTTTGTATATATGATAATTATATTATAAAAAAACTGTATTTTTTTTTAAATTACTTTTCGTTAAGCCAACCAGTATATATCGAAAAAGAAATGTTTAAGCAACAAATATTTTATTTTCGAGAAATATTTTATTTGTTATAAATACAATGAAGTAATATAATAAACTTAAAACCCAAGACTGTAATTACATACATACATATACATTATATTCCCCACCAAGCATAAATACGTTACTCACTCACTAAAAGCTCCACAAAAGCTTTTAACTCCGCGACAAAATTGAAACTTTAAAACATCTTAAATTATATCAAAGCACACGAACAGGTCACCTGTCCTTGAGATCGCAGTATTTATCACAAACACGTGCTCAGCGCGTCAAGGTTATCCATTGTATCGCGTGGTACTAAAGCTAATCTTAAGGTAGGTTTACTTTCTATACATTTCTTAATATTTATCTTTAATATGTACTCATATTTTTCAAATTAAATTAAATCGAATGTTTTAAAATTGCTCATTTGCTGTTCGTCATTCTAAACTGGACTGGACTTCTTATAGAAATATCCGTGTCTCTTTAGGGATTTTTTTAACTATTAGTGTGTTAATTTGTATTCAGCCAGTTCTTTCAATATCTAAAAGTATATTCATACATCATAATCTGCTCAATACGATATCTTGCATTACACAACATTTTTCATCAGTCCCTACCCACCAGAATGTTTTATACAATTCCTTTATGCTTAATACGACATAAAATACAATTTCCTGTATAATTTGTGTATGAATTTCGACGAAATCGTTTTAAACGGGTCTTACTTTAAAAATATTTTTGTTTTACTGTTCTGGTTACATATATTGGGTTGATAATGAAGGCAATATTCACGACGGACTGATTAAGTCTGACTAAGTCTGCCTAATAAGCTCGAGATGTGTTAAATAAAATTCTAAACAATTAACAAACTTTGTATTATTTGACAAAAACAAAATTTTCCTTCCGATACAAAAGAACAATCACAATATATTAAACGTGTTTATCAAAGTGTCGTGATTTCTTTCAAAGTCAAGGTTATCTATTGATTACAAACCAGTGAATATTGCTATAAGCAAACATTAATTATACAATTGTTGCTATAATAACAATTAAATATAGTGCGTAATAGAGGCCATAGTGGCGCAGTGGGTTAGCCTCTGACTGTAAACGCGAGAGTTGTGGGTTTGTTCTTTGTTATATTTATTTCACTACTCTGGAATAGAGCGCGGCGTTGAGTTTCGCCACTCAACACGCAATGCCCTGAAGTTAGGCCTAAAGTGGACAACTGACGTCTTGACTCTAGATTTTCTCTGTACTACATGTGTGGACACAGCGTGTATGATGAAATATGTAAAAAAAACGTGTTACAGGTGTGGTTTATGTGAAATAATAATAAGTAAAAATCACTGAGTATTTTAAAAACTTTTCCGTGTACGTAAAATTACAGCTAGAATAAAATTATAGCAAGCAATGTAGAAAAATTATATAAAACCAATCGACGTGCATGGGCATGTATATAAAACGGTCATGCAAATCGAAGTACATAAAGAAAAACAAAGAAGCTCTTTGTATTTTATTTATAATATTTAATTTTTATTATTAAAAAATACAATACACATATGTATTTTACCAGGTGCATGCTTTTCTCGCAAAGCAAGGTGGGCAGAGAGAACCTAGTATTACTGCACTCCACTATTCGCTCACCACCAGAATCTGCGGCACTCATAATTACGCTTTCTCTTACCAGAGCAGAGAAATCAAAATGATTATAATATTTAAGAAAAAGCACCTTAAATGCTATAATGTGACTCCTTTTACTAGTCAATTTTCGTGAGTTTGATGTTCCACAAGTTTACAAAAATATTTTTGTCAGTAATTATATTTAACATAAGATGTTTATTTGCATATTAACTAATTTAAAATCCATACTAAATATTATAAATGCGAAAGTAACTCTGTCTGTCTGTAGCTGACGTCAACGTGGCCAACTCGCTCAACCGATTGTGATAAAATTTTATATAAAATTATTTGGGACTTTTTGTCATTTTATTAGTTTTTCCAGGACGTACAATGTTTTACGAAAAGGTTGCCGAAAAAACGATCCAGCTTTAGTTTACGCGGGCGAAGCCGCGAGCGGGTCATTAGTTTAAAATAAATTAATAAAAGTCGTATATTATACCATTTACATAAACTATAATTATTTATATAAGTAGTGGCTGGTACTTATCTACCGTAATGTTATATTTTATATGATAATATATTGAATAACAAAGTTAAAAACAATCTAAAATCTTTGCATACAAACATACAATATCTTATATTCATAATAATAATAAAAATATCTTCAAGATCTTTTAATATACAAAGGAGCTGTCAAACCTCATGACAGATAAACACGAAATGTTAAAAATAGGTAGATATGGCTATACAAAATAAACACGTGACGTAATGGAACCAACCCAGGCTCATAATTCACGAATTCACTGACATGGCGCAATCAAGATATTAGGCATGTTTAAAAACAACCGATTTAATCGGTTCTTACTTAAGATTAAATTAGGTACGGTTCACACATTATTCTAAAATAACATTTTTATAAAGCCGACAAGCTGTGTCTGACATTTTTGATAATATAACCTACTCGTGGCAACTTTAATATTTTAAATATACGTAGGAGGCCATTGTGGCACCGTGGGACAGTGTCTGACTGTAACGTGTGGGTTCAATATCTTTTTTCTGTGCTCTGGAGAACGGAGTGTCTTGACATTGGTAACCATTGACCTTGACACTGGTGAATACTTATATATTTAGAATAATAGTGTAGACGTGCTTTGTTCGAGTTAAACGAGTTACTTTTCAGCTTTCATTAAATGATATAGATTCGTTTTGCCAATCTTATTTATCACTAGATGGCAGAGCGATCGCACCAAATGGCTAACAAGTATATGAAACAAAAATAAAAAGCACATAAAACTGATATTTTAATTAAATTGCAATAACAACTTTACAATTTAATTCATATAAGTAGAACCGTTGAAGCGTAAAATAAGCGATACCTTAGCAATATGTCAATTACTTTATACAAAAAAGTACAGGTCTATGTCAAATCTTTAAACATGTTTAATAAATTAATTTCATATTTTTTTATATTGCTAATGAATTTTTATTAATATATAGGCATTTTAACATTCTGTACTACCTCTTTTTAAAGACTTGAAAATTCCAAATTTTATATAGGTAGGTATTCCAGTTCCAAAAAGAGGTCGATTTCGGTCGAGAGGTGTGATACAAAAGCGAATAATATTCTCACTAGCTATCTCTGCTGAAGTCCAGATCCAGGACATGACGATGCTTTTTTAGCTAGTACTTAAAAAAATATGGTAAATCAAAGTGTAAGTACCTATACGGACTGCTTGAATGAGTAAACATATTTAACATTATAATCTTAATCTCAATCTAAATAAAAGATACAGCACTTCTAGCCCAATAATACACATATTTTCCACCACTCATATGTTTTTATCAATGCATGTAAACACTTAAAATTGATTAACTATTGTATTACATAAAAACTGTCAATAACGTACTGCTTATTTTTCACTTTCAGGTTGTAAAAAGTTTAACCTTAGGTAATATAGGAAGGCACTATTTTGTATAATCGAACCATGTATTTCAGAATTAAGCTAGTTTAAGAGTTACAATAGGTTTTGATTGTTATTTTAATATAAATAATTAACATATCGCGCATCGTGGCGCAGTGTGACAGCGTCTTCGTCTTAGGTTCGATTCCCACCGAGGGAATGTTTATATTTCAATCATATTTATTGTTCCGCTTTGGTGACATGACAAAGCACGGCGTTGAGTTCCGCTAATCAACATGCAATGTCTCGAATTCATGCCGAAAGTAGAGAACGGAGTGTTTTAATCCTAGGTTTGCTCTGACTACCCTGCTATGCGGGAAAAAGCGTGAAAATGTAAAACATACAATCTTGTAATATATGTTTATAATACATTTTAAGCAGAGTTAAAAAAATTATACTATTAAACATTAAGATAACGATACGATACGACATTTTGACAGTTGTGAATAACAACACAAATACCAGACATTATATAATACTAAATTTAAACAGTTAAATACAATAAGCTATTATATCCATTTATATTCATTCAGCATATTTGTTCCGCACACTTGGCGTATGCACTAACTGAACGTAAATAAACTTTGCATTTTGCGTAGCGAAGTACTAACTGACTAAGTATTTTTAAAAATATACAAGTTACAGAATAAAACTTCTACTACTTCTTGTAGAAATGTGTATATTTAAAATATAATTCTTGATCGATTCTAGCCCAATGTGTAGAAATTATACAAATTCCGCTGAAATTAAATATCTAAAATTGAACATAATTTAAGTCGCAAGCGTGGTGATCACCAAGAGAATTTAAAATTTGTATGTTTGTTACCTAGTTTTATAAAAAAAACCACGATATTCCCTTTCAATCTTATTAACTAAAAGAAAAGTATGGATATAATGAGTAATTTAATAACTGAACAAGTACTAAAGATAACGTATAATGTAAACAACTTTTTGATGAGATAACCGTTTCACTGCTTACACTTATTTTCCTGTTATTGAAGTTTTGATAATGGTAAGTTTTGATAGTGTTTTTCTACATATCGGGTTAAACTTTGTATAGTGACATATTCCTCTGTAAAACTGAAAAAAATAAAACTTATAAGCTGAATTAAGAATGGAAACACCTGTATATAAGCTACGCTATTTGAAATTCGATTACGATTTGCCGCCACAAAAGCTTCTTTATACAATACAATAGGAATATTATTTAATAGTATAAATCACATTGCTACTATACAAAGAGGCACGACTCAAATCAAAGCTTTACGCGTAAACAAAACTTACACACAAAGCTCGGATACGTTCTACTACGATGACATAATTCTTTCAAGAATCGTCTTTGTTTCCCGTCCGGCCTTATATTGATCTGAACGAGTTTACCGCCAGGGTCAACTTTGTTTGACACCTCTCCCGCTTACACGTATAGGGTTCTCTCTTTCTGATAATGTTGCCAGACCCATAATTTCCCTGTTTATGCTTAAATACGGAGTTTGAATATTTTTGACAGAAATTTGAATTTAATTTTTATTTAAATATTATTGCGAATTATTATGCTTTCATTATTTAAGCGTTGAAGTAGTAGCCATATAATGTATTTTAACAAAATAATATGTAAAAGCAGATATATATACAAAAAGTAAAAAAAAATTGCTTTTTTGCTTTACAATTTGACGTACAAGAAATTTGGAAATTTGGAAATCTGAAAACCAATTTGTATAATAACCTGGCAACACAGCATACCCTTGACAACGACCGAAACCTCAGAGGAACGTGCCCGGATATAGGCCACCGTACCTTAACACACAAACACGCAGTAAATTTACTAAATAAAGCATTTACTAAAAGGTTTGTTTATAGTTTGAAAATATTGTAAAATTATTTTACAAATGTTATCTACATATATAATTGGTGATAAGGCAGTAGTATCATTATGTGTAATGATAAGTATCATTATGAGACTATCATGGCGCAGTACGACAGCGTCTAACTAAATAGTCAGACGCACACACACTAATGAAATAAATTAAATATAATTAATCTCCCGTGTGGCAATCGAACCCACAACCATCGCTTATTCAGTGAGAGAGACGATTTCCCTTTAAATTATTATTTGTGTTATAGACTAAGCAAAGCTAGCAGTTTATACTAAATAATCTAATCTACATAACTCGAGTTAAAGGTCGTACATGCCACTGCTATACAAACTACCCGGAACGTAGCAAGTAGGCCACGGACCCTTGCCGCAAATACTCCATTATTTGCGACAATATTAAGCCTTGGCCAACCAACAATTCGTCCTTCAACTGTATTTTCTATACACCTTCAATAAACATACGATATTAAAGTAATTTCTTATAATTGTTTAAGTTCAATACATTGTTTGTTTTAATAATATAAAAAAATTTTAAAGCAATCTTTTTTTTTCATCATCATCTTAGATTATAAAAAAATCATATTGTAATACTAAAGCTTAAAATTTTTTTTTTTGTACTGCATTTTGTTAAAATTAAATGTATGTGTAATGTGTCTATAATGTAAAAAAATATCGTTCTTAAAATACAGTAAACAACAACGTTACGCGCACACATACGTGAAGCGTTGACATAACTAATGAGTAATATATATTTTTTTCTTTTCATGTCTTTTCACGCACAGCCCAGAGTCATAGGTAGTCAGAGAGAACCTAGTGTCAAAACACTCCACTTCAGCGTCCAAATTCGAGATTTTGCGCTTTAAGTAGCGGAACTGAACGCCGCGGTTTGTCTTGTTCACCAGAGCGTAGAAATAAAAATAATAAAATTATGATCATTCCACCGAGGGGAGGATCGAACCCACAACCAATCATGATTACAGTCAGACACTGTCTCACTCCGCCACTATGGTAGTAACATTGATATTATTTATTCACCTTCGATCAAAGATATCAAAAGTCAAAACACTTTCAATAACGCTTATGCAGAACTTGAACCTGTAACCTTCGAATATAGGACGTGTAGGTTACACTGCGGTCGTATTATTATAGAATATTATTCCAAGGCTAAACAAAACCATATTCTCGATGTTGACAAAATCAATACCAACAAAAACACAATTTCAGAGGCAAATGCTATAATCCAAGTGGAAATTTGGCTAATGGCCGAATTAATGCCAATTTCAATAACCGTTTCACGATCACATTTGCCGGCTATCCAAAATAACATGACAAAAATAATTTCCTTCCGCATAGTCAAAATGTACACTTATAACTTTACTTACTATTCACGCATTTTGCGGGTGAGCAGAAAGACTTTAGTGACAGAACTCTATATCCTCCATTAGCTTCCCTAATATCTGTCGTTACGTTACGATATTTACGATACGTTGTATATCCCTGATATTCAAACTGACTATCGACGCAAAACATTTTAAATAGCAATATTTCCTGAATTGGATTCGAACTCATAACAATCTTGTGCAAGAAGATACCCACATTTTAACTAGGGATTGTTATTTATTTAACTTAGACCGAAGTTTCTTAGAACCCGTGAAGAGAGTAAAGGAAAAAGTACTTGAATATTTTTAAAGTATTATTCACACGCTTAGAATATCAAAATGTTTCAGAAATACGTATTACAATTAAAAAAATCTTGATACGAACGCTAAGAACAAAAACAAATTCTAACAATCGTATAAGAATTTAGACGTAGCTTGGGAATAACGTATAGCTTAATTGGCTAGATCATTTGGACGGCTTCCAAGAGGCGCGGGTTCGAATTCTTTGTTCAAATTTTTATACGTGTTTCTAAAATATTTTCCGTACCTGAAGGACTGTTGTCTCGACAAACCGGTTTTATTTATCTAAAAATAATGTATTATAATAATGTTATTTGTAACAGTTGATATTGAAAAGTTAAGGCTGGCAGCAGTCCATCTGGCGCCATGTTTTAGTAATTTTCCCCTATCAAAACAACGTGTGAAATTTATAGGGCCAAGGGTCGAAGATATTCTGTGGGCCAACTCTTTACGAGAATAAAACAATGACATAGATAACGCTAGATTACTACTACAAATAAAGTAGAAATTAAATTGAATACTAACGAAGGCCATCGTGGCGCAGTGGAGCAGCGTGACTGTAAACACAGTTGATTGGAGGTTTGAATATCAAAAAATAGAATTACCATATTTTAACTATTTTCATTTCTTCACGCTAGCATGGCAAAGTGCGACGTTGAAATCCGCCAATCAACACGCCATATTTGGAATGCAGACGTAAAGTGCAGACTCTCTGATATGCGGAGATAAGTGTGAAGCTGCCTTATTTTTTTTGTACGTTGATATCGCTAATTTCTGGGACGACGGAATAACTGAGACGAAATTCGTATTGTGTTTTAAAAATATCGCTTCGTCGTATTTTGTCAAATGAAAAAAATCCACTCACGTGTTCAGTCAGGCGAGGCAATCAATTATTTTGGTCCTCGTATTGGTGTTCAAATAAAACAATTAATAGCCGATGGTGGCGTGGCGCCAGCGTGTACCGGAGTCAAATCATCATGGAAACCTTATAATAACAATCGGAATATTTTAAGAACAGCTAACGATTTGCATACAAATACGTTTATTTTGTATTATATTAACATAAAAAATATAAATACACAAGTTTTACATAAAATTATAAGTGTTTTTATATGTATAGTAAACCTATATAACATATGTATGTTTATTTAAACAGGCAAGCGTTTTCTAGGCGTGACGAGGAGTGATTAAATTTTATCTACGCATACCTCCCATATACTCAGATACCATTTTTAGTGTATTTAAGTAGCTTTTGTTGCATGGCGATAACGACTACATACACGAATATAAATAATTAAAAAAAAATTTCACACAAGTTCACATAAATTTATAATCATCATGTTCAATTTGCGTCCCAACTTCAACTCACTTGCTACAGTTATTATAATTTTTTTTCAGCTTCACAGAGTTGTTACAGAGAACCTACAGTCAAGACATTCCATTCTCCACTCTCCGTCCGAATTTAATTCTTTAAGTGTTGAGTAGCGCAAATCAACGCAGCGCTTCGTCTTACAATTAGGTACCAGCGGAGTAATGAAAATAATTGAAAAATATTAATTTTCCAGAGTTGTTATCGAACCCACGACCATCGCTTAATATACAAGAATAAAAATTGTTTAAAAAACACAACCACTACTATTAGCTACCTAAAACGGCGATAATTGCTGCATAATACGTTAATATCTATCTATTAATACATACATGTCTGTAAGCAAAAATGCGATTAAAAGACATTACATATTTAAATATACATCAATTAACATCCAACTCAGAAATATTTTGAGGCAGGTCATATTTTGCGAAATTAACTCAAGTGCCATCAATAAATATGTAAACTTGCTTGAAATTAATCGTTGCCGAATACCAAACAGGAGTTAGTGCAAACATTTGATTACGCAGTTTGATATGAAATCGACCTAATCACATTGTGAAAAAAGTAACCTATCAAATATATTTGGAGGGTTAATGGCATCTCCATGAAAATGTTTTAAAAATATATATAAAAAAATTATACCTATAAAATATTATATTATGATTATCGATTATGATGTATGATGATCATTTTGATAAAGATAAATAATAAGGTTTTTGGTCTTTTTTGGCTATTTGGTATTTTTAAAAAAATTTTTAAGTGTTATTTTCACATTTAGTATATATAATTGAAATATATTTTTATAAATGAATGTATTTTAGATTACCTGTGACCAAGAATTGCTGTACAGTGTTCGAAACGTCAGATTTTCAAAAATGTATTTTCAGATACTAAAATTCACATCGTTTTATTTAAAAAGAATAACTTACGTAATTTATTTGAAACGAACAGCTAATTTACTTATTTTTTTATAATTGATAATTAAAAAAAGACAAGTATAGATTTTCTGTTAATGGTTCATCTCTTAAATTGTTAATATATTATATTAACAGTCCATTAATAATTAAAGTTTTTTTTTTATTAACTATATCTAATAAATAAATAACTTTATTTGTTTATTATTACATTTCTAAATAATAATAATATTATGCTGGACAATTATTCGTTAAGTTGCAATTATATTTCAAAATTAAAAATCAATCTCATCTCAATCTATTTTCAGAACACCGTACCCTAAAAATCTATTTGCTAAAAAATTTGCCATATTCAATAATATTACAAAATATTTAGTTTATATATAGACCTTCAACTTTTACACAAAGAGAAACCAACGACATATTTGACACATTCATATGTACTACCAACATTCCCATTGAGCCATTGCAAAGTTATCCCAACCATGCATGGGGAGAAGAAATAGTCCCAAGAATTCCTTGCGGTACCCCAAGTAGCTACCGTTATAGCTTCATGTACAACTAATAAGACGTTTTTTTCGTAGCTTCTATTAGTTGGCATTATAAAAACGTTTTTTATCATATCTATCAATGAGTCCATCGTGGCGCAGTGGTACAGCGTTTGGCTGCAAACGCGACTGGTTGTGGTTTTGATTTCCATTCGGGCATATTCCGCCATTCAACACGAAAAGGAATGATTATATTTAAGTTATTTTCATTTCTGGTGGAAGATGGTTGATTTCCGCCATTCAACAGGCAACGTCTCGTACTTGGGCGGAAAGTGGAGAACGGAGTGTCTTGACACTAGGCTCTCTTTGACTGTCCTGCTTTACAAAAAAAAGCGTGTAGCTATCAATAGAGCTAAGAAACGTGACCAATATTGAACTGGGTTTTTACGTTAAATTCTATAAGTAAATACTTCTTTAGAAATTTATTGATACATATGATTCCATCACTGTGATGCAATTGAATGTGTTTCGCAAAGCTGCATACAAAAGGCAATATTATAATTTAGACCAGAAAAAAAATTTTTTTTTACAAATCGGGACTCGAATTCGCGACTATTGTGTAAAGATTTCCTTTAAGACAACGCCAATAATTGATTCATAAAATTCGATTATTTTTATAGTTACAAAATATAATTTTATATATATATATTATATAAAATTATATTTTGATATATATTTTGCGGTGAAAAGTACTAATAAAATTTGAGTTCACTATATGAAAAAGAAAAAACACCCACACTTGTCACATGTCTGCAAAGTTTTAATAACAATAAAGTTTATAAAATAACGCTACGGCTTAATTCGATAACGTTTCCCCGAACATTAGCATTCGCTTTGTTCTGGAATAAAGAGCGTTAAAGACAAATCAGCCTGAAGTAGAAAACAAAGCGAGCTCAAAGTGGGTCAATCGTATCGAGGTATAATTTATACCTACTTGGCTTTATAAACAACATATTTATGATACAAAAAATACTATTATATACAAGAGGGTGTGAATTCATATCCTGCTCGTTCAAAGTAGGTTCAAATTTTTATAGGGATGCCCGTGGGGGCTCAGTGGGCAGGCCTACGATCTGATCATAGTCGCCAGATGCTGCTGGATGCAGGGTCGACCGTCGTGGAGATCCTTGGGGGAGGCCTATATCCAGCTATGGGCGTCGAAAGGTTAAAACAACGATAGAAGGGATGGCAGAGAGAACCTAGTGGAAAGACGCGTGGAGCGTTCTCTACTTTCCACCCAAAGTAGCACCTGTAACTCCTCTGGAGTTATGCGGCGGTGTTCACTTACCATCAGGCGACCTGAACGCTCGTTTGTCTACTATTGTCTATAAAAAAACTTTAGACTTAACTTGTTGAGTGGCGAGACCCAATCAATATTAAATATCTTTAAAATTTCAATTATCATAAAATGACTTCTGATTGTATCATTTTCATAATATTGATTTCATTTTAATACAATTACATACAACTAATGTTTGTTCATCACCAAGTTAGATTATTGCATCGCATTGTGCATATTAAACGGTATAATTAGTATTACGTGATGCACTTAGTGCAGTTATAATAGTAACAGATTATAAAATGCATTGATGTTTTCTAAGTCGTACAATGATATAACTATGCTATATAAATTATTAAAATGAAATACAGCTCGATACCGTCAAGGGATGTAAAGTTTGTCAGTTTGGAATAGTGAATGAATGATGAAATTGGGCATATCCGAAGTTAGGGACTAAGTGTAAAAGGCAATGTTTTTCCTAAAAATGCAATGCATAAGAAATACATAAAATTTATAAAATACATATTACACTATCCCATGAGTTTGACATAGATTTTTGTACAAAGTGTACACTTTCATAAGTCAACGGAGTCGGAGCTACTAACCATATTTTAACATAGATTTAAAAATCAAAATGTCAATGAGGCACATCTGTGCAGACAGACAGATTTACTTTCACTCTCTCTCTCTTCATTATCTCTCTCTCGCTTTCTTCTTTATAATATTAGTATACATATGGTAATGTCTGTTTTTTCGACTTAACGCCCATATATGACAAATACCGCAGAGATAAAAATGAGAACGATACAAATATAACTATTCACTGAATTTTATTTGTTAACGAAAACTGCCCGTCTCACTGAATAACTTTAGACTTATTTTTTATAGTTTAGCTGGTCTATCATGATTCTTTGTCAGCTGTTCCGTATTTTGAATTTTTATATATCAAATGCGTATCACGCTGATTTGCTAAGGTATCATTTTGTTATTAGTTATAGTTTAGCTAGGCTTATAATGTCCATCACGCTGAACAACTTTTACTAATGTGCCATTTCCTTATTTCTTATGGTTCTACTTCAGGTGTCCCACTCTTCGAAATCAATTATACCTAAAGCCTGACCAGGCTTAAAGGGTATACAAAAAAAAAGTTTCATTCAAATCAGTTCAGACAGATAATTTTTGTTTTTATATTATTTAAGTTGGTCAGCAAAGTTCACACTGTTAAATAAATTATTTATAATAAATATATAAATAAATATCGCTAAGTAAACAGTATGGACTTTAGCTTCCTTATCGCAGTGCGCAAATATGAATAATGCAATTAGTTTATGATGACTTATTTGCGCAGAACAAAGAAATACCAAAAATGGTATCAAGTTTACAATAAATTATGATCACATAAGATTTGAAATGACCATAGGTGAAAAACAATAAAATATTTATTGCCGTAATATTTATATTATATTAGATAATTCTTACGTCATAAGATGACGTATGAATTTATTCTATTTGTTGAATATACCTTTCTTAGTCGTAAGTATTAACTACTGAATTGATTCGGTTGATTTACAAATTGTAGAGCTCATTTGATGCCGCTTGGCTTTCTGCAGTTGCACTATCGCCAACTTATGTTTTTAAAAATTTATCGTTGTCTTCGCAGTCTGAGTAACTAAAAAATATTAACAACTGTCTATTTATTATTAAAATAAAGTTTTAATATAAACTCAGCTTTCTTTAATAAAGTTCAATTAGAAAATAAAATTACCCAGCCCTCAGCCATCAATAAAACTTAATTCTTAGTTAATAATAAAATTTCAAAAAGTTAAATTTTTTGAAATATTTGAATTAACTAGATAAATTTAAAAATATATCAAACGATTCATTGTGTTTAAACAAACATACAATAATTTTACATATTCAAAATGTGTGGATTATAAATATGACATTTCTGTAGAATTTATAAATGAATGTTAAGGTATAAATGGACAGCGTCCATCAACTTCATTTGTCAAATGATCATTTAATTAAAAGGTTTCATTTGCCTTTTTATTAAGTGCAATTTTACGAATTACTAAACAATTGTTCGTAGAATAATCTTTGGTTAGCAGATATTTGTAAAAATCTCTCTACAGATCTCTGTTGTAATATGCGTATAAGAATTTCGACGTAGCCAGATGTAGAACGCATGGCTAGCAGTCAGAGCGCTTGGAAAGTTTTCAAGAGGCGCAGTTTCGAATCCCGCTGCGTTAAAACGATTTTTTGAAAACGTAAAAAAAATCCTAGGGGTGTGAATAACACTTTAAAAACGTTAAAATATGTGTGTAAATTTTCAAATTAGTCGGCAAGAAGCGTGTTAAAATCGAGATGCGAGATTTTCTTATAGATAGATTATATTATATTATATATAGATAAGTAAAAAAAGATTAAAAAACTAGACACTCATTTCTCTCCTTCATAATAGAAAATAGTAACAGCGACCAAATAAACATGTAAACATGGCAGACAAACTATATTATTATAATGAGACTTGTAATTTTCCCGTATATCCATCGCATTTGTAGAACAGTAGCTCTTCATGCGATAATAGTCCGCGGTTTAAAGTAAACAAAACGATAAATCGATATTCACCTTCGCGTTACGTCTGATATCTATTGTCGTACCCACTTTTATTATCAGATTATGCTTTTATTATGAAGTAATCGCAACGCGTCGTTTGAGAATGTTTTGACACTAGGATCCCCTTTATTTTTTATGTTTTTAAACGTTGGGTGCTTCTCACAACACCAGTGAATTATGGTTACTGATTATAAAAGTTCCACTGTGTGAACGATATGAACCCACAACCATCGTGATGAAAAACTGTTTAACTTGCTCATTCATACTGATATTATAAATGCGGAAGTAACTCTGTCTGTCTGTCACCACGGCCAAACCGCTGAACCGATTGTGATGTTATTTGGTATAAATACTTGAGGGTCTTGGTATGTTATGAATATAGGCTACATTTTTCTCCCATTTTTTTTTTCTAGAAAGGAAAATCTACTTCTGTTTTTTCAGAAAAAAGAGCAGAAGAACAGGTCGCTAGTTTGTTATAAGTTTGACATCTTTTTTCGACAAGACAACATTTTAACTGATGAAACAATCGGGCACTGAGTTTTTATTGTAAATCTATTTAAAATATATAAGCACCTACCATATACAAATAAAAATAATAATAAAAACATTTTTCTTTAAGTATTTATATCATTTTAACCTAGCATGCATACATATCATGCAACCGCAACGATTGACATCATATTATAAACTAAGCCGTCAATAGTGTGGATATTATAACAAAAGCTACATAGAAGGTTCTAGTATCAACATTATGCATTTTTATGTTTATCGTAATACTATTGTACTGCTCTATTAATATTACGTGCAGTATATGAATATTAAAAGGATAGAACTAATAAATGTTTGTATACGTAGATTATACACGTTGTTGAGTTAACTGAAACGTGTTAAAAATGCTAGTTCTTCTAAAAATCAGAGGGTTTTAAAATTTGAAATGTGTGTAGTTTTTAATATGAACGAGTATAAAAATAACGATCGAGTCGGAAACCTTTATATTTCTCATAATTTTATGTATATATATATAAAAAAAGCCTATGTACAAAGCCGTCATCGTTGTAAGGGAAGTATCATCTAATTGTAATTGCGCTTAATGGTTGTAGTTTAAGTATGCCAGACTATTCCGCATGACTATATACTCGTATAATTAATTATAATTAATATCATATATTACGGTGTTATTTTTTATTTGTGTTATTTAAAGATACCTTTGTGACAAGTTATGCCAATAAATCAATTTGTAAACGTATTCTATTATCCCTGGTTATTTCTTGTTACGATTACTATGTGGAATTGTTCAAGGAAACTGAATGTTGGAATTTTTGGTATCTACAGTTGTCCATTCGCAATGACTTTCATTGTAGTGGAGTTCGAATCTCGGACATATTTTTTTTTATATTGCACCTTAGTTCCTATACCCTTACGATTTTTAACAAATAGTACAAAAATTACTGACAATTTTTTTTAATAATTACACATATTCACGTTGAGATCTAACAGTTTTGCAATATAATTGGTGTACCTCAAGATATTTAAGATAAAATAATATTTATTTCAAAAACTCTTAAAAAACAAAATTACACTCTGAAAACTATGTAAAATCTAAATTAAGCAGCAGTTAGCACTTTTCAAACTGTGATAATGAATGACGCAGGTGATAAGATGGTTTGAGAATCTTGCAAGCAACCTTCCATTAAACGAATAACAGCTTTATACTATAGTTATTCATCATATCATAGAGCACAGAAAAATATTAATTAAAACAGAGAATATATATTTCTTATAGAAATGTACGCGTATGTTTAAAATAAATTAAATGAACAGATATGTTTAAATACGCGGTTAATGTGTGAAAGCGGAAAACAAAGTGTCTCGACACTAGTTCTCTCGGCCTACTTTGCTATGCGAGAACACGACGACGTAAGCATGCCAAAAAATAAAAATATTATAATGATAAGATCTTTGGTTTTCGCGATTTTTACACATTTTGAAACGAAACTATTTTTAACCTTAGCGTATATTAGTGATATTCAGGTAGACTGTCTGGTCTACATGTGACCACGACCTACTGTAAAGGAATCGAAACGTCGGGTTTCTAAAATGTATTTTCAAATACCAACCAATAATATACGCGATTAATCCGGTTACAAATAGTATCATTTAAAATTATTATAAATGAATAATGGACAGGAGTTTAACAGTAAAGGCAAGTAATTTCATTGGGCATTTTCAAGAGGCGCCTAAAGCCTACACTTGGGCCGCAAGTCCCAGACACGGATCAGGGCTTGTTTCTCTCCGCAACGCGATCGGCAACAACACGGTGAATCCATGGAATCTAAGGAGTTTCTTCTCTTCTCATTTATTTACAGTCAAAAGAAAGAAGTACGTTTTACTAAATAGAAGCATATAGTAAAACGTACAAGAGTATTCTGTTCATGAAGAATTTCGTAAGGCGGTACCAAGCCACAGACCACAACGAAGCTTCTCACTTGATAGGAAGGTCGGACGATAAATTAAATTGTACCTAATTTGAATAAAATACTGTATTTTGTGTAAAACAATGTTTAGAGTTAAGGTTAATCATGTACAAAGAACCTAATACTCCGACCGAATACTAAGATTTCCGAAACGACGTAAAAATTTATACGTAGGAGTATTTGAACAGCGCTCCTTGTTTAACATTTTTTTAAAGTGTTAATACGTTTTTTAAATATGTCTTTTTCAATTTCCTAAATGTGCGATTAACACTTTAAAAAAAATGTTAAACAATAATTGATAAATAGTATTCTCTCTTGCCAAACGATTGTTCGTAGATTAAATTTTGGGTAGCAGAAATTTGTAAAAATCTCTCTACAGAGATGCTAACAACAAATATAAGTTGTAATAAGCGTATAAGAATTTCGACGTAGCGGGATGAACGCATGGCTTAGCGGTCAGAGCGCTTGAACGGTTTTCAAGAGGCGGGGGTTCAAATCCAGTTACGTTCAAATTTTTATACGTTTTCTTAATATGTCTATTACAAAGCTTCCTAAATATTTTCTTAATAATAATAAAATAATAAATTTTATTATTTATATTTTATTCTATAGGCACCAGACAAGATTAAATTAACACCACACATGTGGGTGGAACAGCGAAATTTAATTTGTAATAATAATATTTTTCTCCTAAATATATGAAAGTATATAAAAATAAAACAAATGTAAATTAAACTACATAAAATTGAATTGAATAAAGTCTAGAACATGCGACAAACTTAATAAAAAAAAGGTCTACGCTACAATTAATCAATATGAAAATTTGCCAATTAATATAATGAATACTAGGAATATATTATACAAATTATTTAAATAAATATCATTTCCCCATTCTGGTGAGATACATTGCGGCGAAGACTCACCTAGGCAACACGCAGTATCTCAATATAGTAATAAAAGTGGAGAACGAAGTGTCGTTACACTAGGTTCTCTCTGTCTACGTTGTAATCACGGAAAAAGTGTGGTGTAAAAAAAAATAACTAACTTAAAAATATTAAAAAAAACCAACATAAGTTCTGTTTAATTTAAATCTTAAACACACGTACATAAGTAATGAACAATTTAGGTCAATGGAAACAGTGTCAGTCTATGCGGCTTTGTAAAGAACATATTCATTTTCTTGGAAAATAACCCACATTGAAATAATATACAGACATCTCAGACATCAGCAGGTATTATGAAGTCCTCAGAAGAATAAATAACACAAAATCTTTACCAATTACTGTAAAGTATCATCTAGATTAGATGCGTTCAGTAGATTTTGCGTCTTGTTCTTATTCGTATCAATAAAGCAAATGCTTAAATGATATTTTGCCAGTACTTGACGATATCAAACACCTCTTTCGTTCCTTCAAACAATCAATTGAACAAGTGGACGAACAGTTGGGATAGGCAAGCAAGTGTGCCATGGTTAGTGGAGATTTCGCATGAAAGACTAACAGGGATGGATGATCCCTCCTCAAAAACTTTAGCATTTATCATTTTAGATAGGATTTATTTAGTATTCGGAATAGAATAAAAGTTAAATGTTTATATTCTGAATAAATCAACAAGCAATCGTCTATTTACATATAAGGCTCTAATGCTAAACCTCTACAGGTAATATGCTCAGAGCCGAACGACTAAACATGGACTAATTGCCACTAAAGCAAATTATGATAAAACTTAGCCACGTCCATTGCATGTCTCCTACGATAGGTTGAGAAGTTAGTTTTTTAATAAAAGTATTATTTACTCGATAAATAATAATATTTTTACACTTTTACTTATTTCTGAGTAAATATATTGTTTCCCATTTTTCATCCTTTGAATAACAATGCAAAAAAAATGTAAAGAAACTACAAAAATATATAATCTATAAATATAAAAAAAAAGAACTTAAACTTTATAACGCAGTATAATTAATCGCTTGTGTCTTTTTTGCAGTAAGAAATTGTCTATTTATCTAGAAAAAAAAATGGTCCAACGATAATAACATTACGTCAATGATATAATTGTTTATAATTACCGTCTTCCTTCATACTTTTACAGTATATTATATATACTAACCGTATTAAGTATTTAATTTAAAAATAATAAATATATAAAAGAAAATGATGAATTCTTTTTCTTCTTATCTGTGGAAAATATTGCTCATTTAGTATGTAGAAGTTAAAATTAAGTAAATACATAAGTTAATTCTAAATGAACACCAATACTTGGATGATGTAGTTGAAAACTCTAAAAAAATAAATACACACATTTTAAATAAATTAAAAAATATATATTTTTATAAAATAAATTAATATGATTTATATTATTATGTTTAGAAAACAAACACAAATAAAATATACTTATACATGTTAATTTTAAATTCTGAAATTCTTTGACTAAGTCTTATTTTGATTTCTAAAGTATGGTGGTTAATAAACAAAACAAGAATTATTAAAATTAATTTATATTAGACAAAATAATAGCGTAACGTAAAAGCACATAATCGAATTAAGAACCTCCTTCTGACATTAAAAAGAGTAACCGCATTGTTTATTCTAAACGTAGTGTTTTATAATAGTGTTTAAATTTTCTAAGAATATCTTTACGGAGCTGCTTACAACAAAAATAGGTTATAATAAACGTATAATAATTTTAACATAGCCTGATGTAGTTCACATGGCTTAGCGGTCAGAGCTCTTGGACGATGCGAGTTCCAAAAGGTGCGAGTTCAAAGCCCGCTGCGATCAATTTTTTTTATAAACTTTATTTTTTTTTAAGTATGTGAATAACATTTTATAAAATAATAAATGTTCAAGTGTTTACTACAACGTTAGTAGGCGTTTCTAAAATATGCGTAAAGCTAAAAAAAAATATTCGTCCTAGAACATATAAAAAGTAAGGGCAATTATTGTTTGTAGTGTACCTTCACATCACTTCTAAGCAATTACGAAGAGGTTATTGATACCCACTGTGGGATTTGTTATCGGTAGGAATTTAGATTTATAACTTTTATTGAAAAATATGAAAATATAATGGAATGTAATGTTGCCCTATCATACAAAGCTGTCCCTAAAAGGCATAAGAAAAATAAAGTCTGATTATAATTTTGTAGTTATTGTTTGTATAAAGTTTCATCATATTAGAGTATTCATTGATATAATGTGCTAATACATCAATGAATACATATTATATTTTGATAAGGTATTTAGAAAGCTTTCTTTTAAAACATTTAACTATAAGCTCGCATAAATATAAACTATTTTGTTTATAATGCAACATAACATATAAAACAAAAGTGTACTATATTTAATACTAAAAGAATATTGGCTAATTCCATGAAGGGGCAAAAGCTTCCGCAATCAATGAGTAAATTTTATTTATTACACCACACATTCTGCAATATAACAGCAATAAAAAGCACTTGACTCGGTAGTTTAAAAAGCAACTACTGTTTATCTTAAAAATAAATATTATATAATAAAAATAAATTATCTTTAACATTTGAAGTGTTATAAAACTTAAAAAAGATTCAGATTTTTTAGAAAAAACATATTTTTAGAGGATCCGAACGCATGACTTTGCGGTCCTCCAAGCTTCCAAGCGCTCTCGCTTGGAAGGTTTTCAAGAGGCGCGGGTTCAAATCCTGCTGCGTTAAATATTTAATACGTTTTCTAAAAATATCTTTAACAATAAATTATTTTTACATTTCCTATTTCATGACCTCGATGAGTCTATTTTTTTCAGCTTCACGCTTTTTGCCACATAGCAAAAGCAAAATTGTGTTTTATGGCGGAGGCCTATGTCCAGCAGTGGTCATTTCCGGCTATGATGATGATCATCATCATCACGAATCATAAATTAAAATATTCTTTATTCAAGTAGGCAGTTTTTTTTGTTTAAAATGCTTGTACTGACTGGAGATCACTCCAAAAATTAATCATCAAAGTAAATAAATTAGTTTTTAACGATGATATAACGACTGTCAAAGGCATAAAGGAAATTTTTGTATTACATGAAAACTGTAATTAAATGTCTACACTAATAATTTATTTAAGCACAACGTAGATTAAACTTTCAAATTAAATAGAATTTATTTTGGTTATTCTTTTATTAATTTTATAAACACATTAACTTTTGTGTATTAATGTTTAACAAGTACTTTAGCTTCCACATACTTAGCTTTAGATTCGTTTAGTCTAAGAAAAGAACAGCTTATGCTTAGCTTATCCTTAATGTCTTAGACTCAGACAACTTTATAATACTGTTGACGGTGGAAATATTAACCAGTCATTTGTGAAACATCTAAAAGTAAAAAATGGTTTTGAGTTGTGGGATGTGTTAAATATAATAATTCATTGCTACCATTTTGCATAGCGAAATTTCAGCATACAGTTTCACTACTTAACTTTAGAATTGAGTGCCGTAATAATTGGTCTTCGCCGTCCTCTACATGTCATGTGGAAGGCACGTGTGGTTAAAATGTACAATTATAAAAAACAATCGAGAATGTTATTGACAAATTACTTTATTTTACTGCATTTTATTTTCCTTTTTTACCGACTTGTTGACGGATGTGATCGTGATTGGTTTATTAGGATTCTAGGAATTTCAGCGTACCCGACGAGCCTTCAATAATTCAACGCTAGATCCTTCTTACTCGTATAAATATATTCTTGAAGATTTTTCTTGCAACTGCCGACGTATTTTTATTGCAAGTCACTTTATTAAAGATGAAATATGTTTGGTGTATCTTATTTATTTATAATCGTCAATGTATGTTTGCAATTTGTTTTTGTCAATTCTCTACGATTTTTTATTACAAATACGTATCGTTCTATTTACGTGAGTCTGATATAATTAATTAGATTATTTTATCAAGGACTTTCAGACGCCCATACATAGATATCTATAAAGTAAGAAAAAATATATCCAACAATAACTTAACAGAGCCTAAATGTTTCCAATATATATAGTTTTAAACTATAATATATAATAATAAACATTTGTAATATGCAAAGGTAGGATGAGGAAAACGGAATTGCTTTGTTTGAGTTAGCAACAATGAGTGAAGCTGTACAAGTGCCAGCCCGACTAGGAAATGTTGCAAATAACAAGGTAAAGTCTAGATAACCTAATAAAGACTTGAGGTTGACGACAAAAACTTTTTTATATAATATAATATAAAGTATTGACTTGAGACTGACTTTTCTATCAGTGTTTGAATTACTCGTTACAGTTATTGCTGTTTTTTGTTGTATTTACAGTACTAATGTATTTTGTAAGGTACGTGAAAAAAAATTGATGATAAAACACAAGTTGCTGTAGAGTATAGAATATAGATTCTATTTGTGTAGACAAATTATATAAGATACGGTACTCAACACCAAGTCATCTCTAACTAGATCAAGGCTAAATATCTATATTGTAAATTAAAAAGAAAAGGAAATCCAAATTCATATATTTTTCAGACAAATTCAAAATACGCCACGATGGCGAATGATGAATTATTAAGAACTTAACAACCTTTTAATTAATATTGAAAGTATATATGAAAGTAACTGTGTTTGTATCAAAGAGTGTCACAATTATTCGTATACTAATTGGAACTAAACAAAAAATGTATACAAGATAATGATATAAAATATTTTTGAATTTGTTATTCTATGACAAACTTGTGAATAATTTGTATCCCGTGTTATAAAACACTGCGTGACAAGAACTTGGCTACACTTTTTTTGGCAAGCTCATAAAAAGTTTATTTTAATGAAGCAAAAAATATTACTTTCATACTTACAAACTTTTATAATACTACAATGATTTTAAGAATTGTATAATAAACAAGCACAGTACATTAATATACTATATGTATATATATGTTACTATATTTCTGCCCTTTAATTAAACGTCATAGCGTACATTTTAAGTAAACGTACTGCACTTATTTATAATATAACATACAATAAATACTATCCTTGTCATTTTATCCTTCAATGTTAACCAAGCAGACAACTGAATAATGTCAATGTCAATCACACTTTTAAGTTGACCACAAAACGACCACCAACATTAAAAACCATTTTACATAACGAATTCGCATTCCAAAATAGCATACGATCAAAGTTTTCGCTCATACTTACTCCGAACAAAAAGCGTCAATTTAGAAAAATAGGTCGTTATGCTGCTCCACTTGGTGCTTGCTGAAAGTGCTAAAGAGCACTGTTCCGATTTATTTGTTCCTGCTAATAAGATGATGTCGACTGATAATAATAAGCTTGGTAGTTATTTCTTTTTTCGTAATGAATTACATTTATTCTATAATTGCTCGAGATAAATGAAAAATTATGTTTCTATGGATTTGAAGTGAATACAAATTTAGTTTTTCGTCAGCTTCTCCCTTTTTACCGCATAGCAAGCGTTGTATGTCTTGACACTAGGTTCCCTCTACATACGGTATCTACAACAAGACGAAGAACGTGTTTGAAATATTGTGTATTGATTGTTGATTAGTGGAACTCCACGCCGCGCTTTGTATGACGAGACCGCAGCCCACAGTGCCACGATGGCCATAATTACTATACATATATTTAATATATTTTACAGACATATTTTAAATTTAACAATTGATATTTTTATTATATATGGTATATAAATATATATATATATATATATATATATATATATATATATATATATATATATATATATATATATATATATATATATATAATAAACTAATCTATATAAAGCAAAAGTTCCCAGCATCTAACAAAAAAATAAAACTTTACAATAAGTCACGTGGAGAATGCATTATTGGAAGTAGATTTTTCTTTAAGGTCATTAATATTAAACAGAATTTAATTAAAAATATAAGAGTATAATATCAATAGCTTTTAAAAATAATTATGCTACGTTTGAGATCCGCCAAAAAGAGTATACAATTTTGTTTTCTAATAAAAAATGACCTGCTTCTAGTAACAAGAAGTGCATCAAATGAGGGCAAGAATGTTTACGCGTTGTCCGTATCGCGCTTGTGCCAAACACTCGAAATTGATTGATACTACACAGCAATAAGAGGAAAACGACCGCTTGCTTCAATAGTACTTTCATTTTCATCAACAAAGTTCAACATCGTCTTAAATGAGTTCTATTTCTAATTATGTTTTTTAAAATATAGAATCAAGCATAAAAGATGTAAGTATTCATTTTATATATATTTTATTTTTCAGCCAAAGAATTGAAAAGAATTCTCATTTTATACATTTAAAACTAAGCTTTTATAGTATATTCTATCGAAAATGGAAGACGGAGTGTTTTGACACAGGGTTCTTCATAACTTCTCTGTTATACAGGAGATATCTCAAAGCTATATAAAAAATAATAAACGCCTAATTAAGTATACGATATAATATAAAACCGAAAAAAAAACTCACAGAGAATTTATTGATATGTTTAAAACCAACAGTTGTAAACGCTCGGCCACACCTTGTGTTATAACTGTATTCTTGTATGGTCGAAAATTACCACATAAGTAAGTACGTATTAAATATAAGTAACATGATATTTCTTCACGTTTCAATATAAATATTAATTATTTTAACAGTTAATTATAATTATTTAATATTACATTATTTATTAATTTTATATAACACTAGTAGTAAACTAATTTAAACTATTAGTATATCATACTAAACTAGTACATTAGCAAAACTTTAATGAAGAATAATTAAAATGTAAAAATACCGTTTCTGAAGGAACCACCTAGCAACATCGTTTGCATAGATATGACACCCAAAGAAACTCCTCATCATTTCATGAATTTACAGTGCTGGTGCCGGGCGAAGCTCGAAGCAGTGCCTAGGACTAGTGACCCAAGTGTAGGCTTAAGGGGTCCCTTTAAAATGCATTAACGCTCGCCTCCACTACCCGGGATGCACTCTCTACCTAACCAAAATTTAAAAAGATCCTGAGAAGATACCGCTTTTCAAATACGTGCTAGAAACTATATCCATTTCTATCTTTCGAAGTTTCGAGTGTGAAACGTAAAAAAAACGTCAAATGTTGGGCTGCAATTCGTAGCAAGTTTCTTAAATGGGCAGGACAGGACAGAAAATATCGCTTAGTTTTGTACACTTCGCGTGATATGAGAAGTGTCACATTCTTTTTTTTCTTATCTATTTTTTAATTGCAATAAAGAGTATTCTTCATTACAACATTACTACATATTATATTTATTACTTTTTAAAAAAAAAACATAAAACAATTTTTAAAGGTGTAGGTGTGTCTCAAAGGTGAACGGGGTGCCTTTACATCAGGTTCTCTCTGACTACCTTGCTATGCGAGAAAAAGCGTGAAGCTAAAGAATATATTTATCATCATTATTTACATTCTAATACTACTTGTTGTTTTATAAAATAATATAAAATACTATTTTAGTCCCTGCCCTCATTCGATGATTTGAATATACCTGTCATACATTATATTAAAAATGGATATGCAAAAAATGCATAATAAAAATGCTAATGGATCAATGTACTTGAATAAAGTGTTTTTAAGGTTAAATGAACAACATACCTGTTTCTAGATTTAAAACAAAAAATATAATTTAATATAATCATTAAATGAAATTAACTGAAAATTAAATTTCAACCACATATCACCGTCACCTGGTAAGTTGGCTAAGAGTATTTCTCCTATTAACAAAATATTCACCTCTCCACTCTCCGCAAATAAATTTTGAGTAGCTAGCCACTAGTAGAATATTTGCATATATTCTACATAATATTATTACACGAAATAATAATTTACTTACTGCCTCCTAAGAACTATTTAAATATCATATAACATAATAGACACTAGATAACTGTATAAAATTAAGTTATTACGTGACATTACTTATAAAAAAAGCTATTTATCATACGAGTTCAGTAAACTTTAGGCGTCAAACAGTCTGCATTCGTCAACACTAATAATAACTTGTATTTTTGCCAGCAAAAAAATGTTGTAATTAAAACTGACAATCGTAGTGTTATTGTAACAAAAAAGCATTTGTCATATAGGGCTGGCAATAAAGTTTAATAACAATGATTTTAAATATTATTTTAATTACATATTAAATCTTTATTCTATAAATTATCTTTTTACATATATTTATTCAGCTTTATTGTTTAATATATTCTTTATTACACAAAATTTAAAACGAAATAAAAAAAATGTATAAAACTCTGGCTTAACGCTAAGAAGCATTCTCTACGCTTTTTCCTGTATGGCTGGGTAAACATTGAGAACCTAGGGTCAAGACACTCCGTTCCCCACTTTCCGCCCGAATCCAGGGTATTGCGTGTTAAGTGGCGGAACTCAACGCTGCGTTTTGTATTATCATCGGAGTGGAAAATAATTTAAACAATCATTCCCTCTAGTGGGAATCGAACCCACAGCCATTGCGTACAGTCATCCATCATTTACTTCAATAACCTTTAAAGTGTATAAAGATTCGTATTTAATTCTTTAATTATGTTAAAGAAAAATACCACTAAGCGTATTCAAAAGCTTTATTTTAAAATTGTTACGAGTCATTCTATGCTTGGTGACAACCTTGCAAATAGTAATATATGGGCATCATTATCTAAATTTGAATCAATTGAAAGGTTCTTACCCTTACATAGGTACTATTAAGCAAAAAATAGTATAAAAAATTAAAAGCAAAGTGTTAATCGCAATACGAATGCAAGAAATAAATAAACAGAAACTGGCTTTCTCGGAACCATGACTTATGAAAAACATAGTATGGTAATCTTAACTAATTCTACGAACTTATATTAGGTAAAATTTTGCTAATTACATAGCTAGCTTTAAAAAAATACAATTTAATTAAAACATTTGAGGCAGCGATTCAATATACATTTACCTTATCTAATATCAATCCTATGAGTGGATAAGTGTGGAAGCAGAAGAACAAGCAGAGCATTCTGCTTGTTCTTAAATATATCTGTTTTTCTTTGATTTTAGCGATTATTACACATTTTGAAATTAAACTATTTTAACCGGATTGATCGCGTATAATTTTGGTATTCGAACATACATTTTTAGAACCCGACGTTTCCAACACTTTACAGTAGTCGGTGGTCACAGGTAGACGCTTTTCGAATACCAAAATTATACGCGATTAATCCGGTAAAAATAATTTCATTTCAAAATATCGGTACTGATTTACAGGAAACAAATTTTAAGAGCCGATTATTAGTGTTTCAAAACAGACTGTATATGTGGTCTGTATAGCTGTGGTCTATAATGATGATGTGAAGTAAGCAATACTATATCTAACTCTAACTAGGTCAAGTGTGGGATATATAATATATATATGATAATATATATGAGCATATATATATATATATATATATATATATATATATATATAGGAAGAGCCTTGAAAAATAGACATTTTACATATACATATAGTGCTTTCTATATGTATATGTAAAATGTACAACACTAGGATAATAAATGATGAATTTTCTACTTCGCATGTCTGATATATAGTAACATTGCATTTTCCCTTACTATGTAGTATTTCTATTATACCTATGATTTTATATTAAGTACAAGCGACCCGCTCGCGGCTTCGCTCGCGTGAACTATAGCTCGTTCGTATTTGCAGTAAAATTTTCATAAATAGTTAAATTTCTTGGATGACCCTCAAGTATCTTTATATCAACATTTAATCACAATCGGTTCGGCGGTTGACGTCACAGACAGACAGTTACTTTCGCATGTATAATATTAGTATGGATTGTACAACTATTAAAGAAACTTATGTGGGCGTAAAATAAAACAAAACTAAATCAGATTCTTCTTTATTATGAATACTTTAATTCCGAATACCGTTATCGGTTATATGAATAGACTTACAAGTGTAGAACAAGTTTAATTCATCAAAGAAATGCCGACTGAAACGATGAGTGAATGAAAAGGGTCGGTGACCGATTATTTAGTGTAGTCGTCGACTCTGCCCATTTACAAGATTATCTGTAAATTTTAATTATAGGTATAATACCTATGGGACATAATAACACGTCATAGACAAAAAACAATATTTAAGCAAGCAGTATAGTTTAATTAATATTTATTTTTTACGTAAACTATATAACAAGTCTTTTTGTAATGAAACTATTTTTAAACGTTTTAATCGCGTATATTATTAGTATTCGAAAATACATTTTAGAAACCCGAAAACGTTTCGAACACTTTACAGTAGTCCGTGGTCACAAGGCTGAGGTGGCATTCATCTGTCAGTTGATAAAATTATTATATCAAACTACTATCGAAAGTTATGATTATGGAATCACGCTATTACTAATTATAACTATATATAACTATTACTAATAATAATAACATTCGAGTCTTACTAAAAATAGTAATATATTATAATATATCTGGGTGTTCCTGTATTATTAGTGGTAAGGTAACGCAATACATATCTCATAGTGGGCGTAAAGTCCAGAACGAATATACATATCACCTAAAAGAAGATAAAAGGTGGTATGTTACAAATTCCTAAATTGAAGTAAGCTTAGTTTTAGAAACGTATTAAATTTGAACAGACCAGTATTCGTTTTATGTGTGAATAACACTTTAAAGCTGTCCGTATACAGTTACAAATAAATAATACTCACATTACAATAGTAAACAATAAACAACTTCAATTCCCTTGAGCAGTGAAATGGTAGAAAACACGCGTAATTGGCTTACAAATTACTCTAAAAATAAATAGTCTAATCAGCTTGCGTGGTTCTTTGCTAGTTCATCAACCTTTGTGCCGCTTTTTCGAATACAAAAAAAAATTGTACTTTATGACTTAAAATTATACATGACTTTGGTTATAATTGGTTATTCAAACAGGTGTATGGACACTTTATTTAAAAATGTTGGTGTTCATTTGATTTATCTTTGAGTTTTTTACTTAGTTTATTTCACATAGTATCATTTTAAAAATTTTATATCATTTTATAAAAGCAATATATATATATATATATATATATATGTATATAAGAAAAGTTTTTAATTAATTTAAGAGATATTAAAGTAATGCTAAATTGTATATACCTAATAATTCTTACAGACCTAGGTCAGTTTTTCCGGTCAAACTCGTTATAAAAACAGACCGAGACAAATAAAAATAAATCGTAAATTTAGTAAAAAATATTTTTGACGACGAACAGTTATGCATTTACGAATAACCTAATTTTCCTCTTGGTTGACACACAAATCATGATTAACTTAAATTAAAAATTAATATTTAACGGATTTCCGTTTCACTTTCTCTACACCTTAAATAATAACAGTAACTAGTATATCAAATTTAACACTAACATATACATATTGACATTGTGCATTTTCCTTGCAAAATATGAGGAAGGTGTACTTCAATGCCGAATGTATCATGATTAGACATATTAATTATACTTCATTAAAGGATATACCTACGGAAATTTCTCTAAGACAATAATAAAAATCAAAATTTATATATATATATATATATATATATATATATATATCTCAGCAAACCGAGTCACTGATTAAGGGAGAGACGGTACACTGGCACTTTATTATTTGATACTGTGATGGCACTTTGGAGTGGTAACGGTAGCTATTATTATTAAAACGCTTTTATTAACTCCACCTATATCTATCTATCCATCAACCTATACATGTAATAAAAATGTAACCAATCGCCGTTTGTACATGTTAGATATTTAAAAAATATATTATTTGGGGGCATTTATCAATGTAATAGATTTTTTAGATTTAGATTCTGTTAGTCTGTGCTAATGTTAAAAACGGCTTAACCGATTTAAATGCAGTTATGATTATTGTATTTTGTTAAACTTACCTTAACGTTAACTTTATTTTATTTCAATCGGTAAGTAAAATAGTTACAACAATTTAAATTACAAATTAAAGTTAAGTATATGATTTAACTGAGAACGCGGACGGGAAAAGAACCGAAATAGTTTAGTCGTGCAGTTTACGCAGGCGAAGCCGGGAACGGGTCGCAAGTGTAAGAATATTTTGCAATTTTTTCACGACCCACTTCTTGCCAACCGTATGAATGAATGAAGAAATATACAGAAGTGTCCGAATCCGAGGACAATAATTATATTAAAAATATTCATTTTAACAGCATGAATCTGGTGCCCTTGTCGTACAGTTCAATATCCAGCACGTTCAATATTATTACATAATACGCGAGTTAAGACAGTAAAATTGTAACGCAATAGGTATTAGACACCCGTGTCTGATACCTATTGAATATGTACGATATTACTTTGGGTGGGGGCCAACGTGGCGCAGTGGGATAGCGTCTGACCGCAAAAGCGATAGGTTGTGGGTCCGTTTCCAACTCGGGGGATTGATTATATTTAAAATATATTCATTTTTCCACTCTACCTAAAACAAACGAAGATGAGTTGCGCCACTGAACATGCAATATCTCGGGTTCAACACTAGGCTCTCTCTGACGACGTCTCACTCCGCCACGATGGCCTCGTATATTAAAATAGATAACAAATTCATATAATATTATAATTATTTAGATAAGATCTCTGTTCCTATAAAAATGTACAACACAGTAAATACATTAAAAGAACCTAACATATATATATATATATATATTTATTTATTTAAAAAACGTAAAATGAATATTAAATATAAATATAGCGAGCGTATCTCATTTACACGCCAAAGTATCAAGTTTTAGTCTAGACTCTAGACATATTTCTAGGAACTATTTTATTTCCCTACCAATATACGTTGACGTTCACTTGCGTGATTTAATTCTGCATATGACAAGTCACTGTGTGCTAGTTTGTGCAAAATGTACCTGAAACAAAAAACAAGACATGTTACATCATATTCTGTATTGTAGATATTTGTATATTATGTGCTACCAAATATAGATTATATTTTTAACATTTTTTAAAGTGTTATTCGCACACTTAGGAAATTGAAAAAGACAGTCAGATTTTTTTATACGTTTCCTAACTATGTCTTTTTCAATATATTATATGTTTAAAAAAAGCTTGCGGATAAGTTATTATATATCGGTAGTTTTAACCGAATTGAAGCTATATAAATTAGCATCGTAAACAATCACTAATTAAGAAAATTCTACTATTATGGGGTAAAATACGAACGAAGGTTTTGATAGTTATTTGTGTGCGTTATTTTAAAGTTAAATACCAAAAAGGTTATCCATAAACAAATTGAAAACAAAATGTTATTTACTTTACGTATAAGTCTTTATGAAATTATCTTTCAAATTAAAGAAACATTACAAAATATTATTAAAACTTATTATCTAAGATCAAAATCGGCACGACAGCTGTTTAAATATTAGTATTCAGGACAAGACTAAGTACTAAGAACTCCAACAGAAAAAGCTTTATTACAAAGTATATTTTTTATTCATTTTCAAAGTAGCAATTGTCGTTTAGGCTTATTTATTGATTTCTCATTTTCCTTATTACCTTATAAATATGAAAAAAGAGCAATAATTCACTTATTTTTTATGTAGGGTCTAATTAGTTTTGTGTATATATACTAAATTTAGTTTATTTCTTAATATTTCGTTTGGCTTCGGTTCATAAGTTATGGCGTTTCGGCGAATGTCAGTCTATTTTTTTTATTCCTGAAGCCATAATAACAAATGAGAATGTATATTCACGACGTGCGCAAAACAAATTAAAAAGTTTAATATTACTGACATGCCAGAAAAGAAAAGAATAGAAAAAAAATATTTATTAAACTATTATGCAAACTTTTAATTAACAGCCTAAAACGCCGAGAACATAAAAATATTAATTAACTTAAAGAGACTATCCAGATCACGACGTTATCAACACCGAGTGTCCGAATTAATAATAACAAGCGATAAAACTGCTCTAATTGAATGAAGAACGATTGAAAACAGCGGTGAAGGTCACTTACACAATTTTTAAATTTGTTATTTTGTTAATATTTTATATAATCGTAATATCGCCGAGTTCAGAATATTGATAAACAACTGTCACGTTTTCGGTTTTAGTTACATATATTCTTATATTTTATATAAGAATAAGAATAATATAAGAATATTATAAACAATAAAAAAGTATCAAAACCGTTCTTGTCATACTATATAGAGTTGCAAAATGAACAATAATAGCGCCATCTTTATTTTACGCCTTTCTTGCCAAGCTCTACCTATTTATGTACTTGTTGTGAGATTGTTTAAAGAAAACCACATATGTTTATTAAAAAATATATAAAGATCATTTGTCTTTCATTCCATTCTTCACGTAAGTTTGTAATTTGCTCAACTCAATTAAATTTCGAATTGTTTTATCAATTTTGTATTTCAGTTTCAATTAAAAATGTTAGTGGCTTTTTTGTCAAAATAAACTATAATGTTAAATATATTGTGTCTTCAGTTTATCAGACTTTCATTCATTTTAAATTAACCGTAGGCTAATACATTTTTATGACAATCAGTCCAGCTTCATACGCTTGCACAGTCCCAGCAATGATAGCAAATAGTTTTACATTAAAATATTTTATTGTTCGAGAGAGAATCTTCTATATTTGATGATGTTGCTTAGTGATAAATCGCTCCTATCTATTTTGGTTTCACAATTTATCCCGCATATCAGGATGGGTAGAGAGAATCTAATGTCAAGACACTATATTCTCCATTATCCACTCGAATTCGAGACATTATGTGTTAATTGGTGGATCTCAACTCAGTAATTTACCTAAACATAATGAATCCCCCGAAAAAAGAGGAGAGTATCTAGAGAAGAGTAAGAGAAGACCTTATCTAATATATTGTAATAACTATTCCTGTTGTAGTAATTGAAGTGCTACGTCATCATACTATAAAAATACAATATAACCTAGAATATTTAATTTTATAAAATAATATTATTTTCAATTGTTTCTTTACTACATACATAAATACATATTACATTTACGAGACAGTTTGAAAGGAAAAACGGTACATTCTAGAGTCATTGTTAGTCAGTATATTTGCCCTTCAGTCTAAGGAAACGATATCTGATATCTGAACACGGAACAAACAAACAGTATTGTTATATATCTAAATGTTAAACGATAAAATTTTTGCAAAATGTAAACGTTTAAGTAAAATAAAATTGGAAACAAACGATATTTGTCGAATATATTTGTTTACTTACATTTATTGAACCTATTTCAAACATTACCATAGATATAAACTACAAATGAACAACTTTTAGTGGATTTAACGTACAGACGTTAAATACACTAAAAGTTATTTAATATAAAAAAAACATAAAATACAAAACATTCATAAATGTAACTCCATCGTAAGATTAATAAGTGGAGAATGGAGTGTCATGACACTACATTCTCTCTTACTACTCTGCTTTTCGGGAGAAAAGAGTGAATCTGTACACTATTTACATATGTTCTATTCACTCCTGAAAATCTGTCTTTTATTTATTTATTAGATATATTTATTAATATTTAATCGATTTTCAAGAACTTTATATTAATACAAAAATTCTAAAGTATAGTTCCTATAAAATATTCTTCAGCCACAAGGCTTCATATAAAATATTAATAAAATCAACTTAGGCTTTACTTTCTTACATATAGATTACATAACTCCTTAAACGCAGTCCTTAGAAGCCTACGTCAAAAACGTGAAAAACTGTATACGATATTATAACTATATATGAACTGTTACACAAAAAAGTAAAAGTGTCTCCCAACAATGAAACTCAAAGTGACTTATCAACGCGAAAGCTTTCGATACCGTTTCCACCACAACTCTATTACAAAATCTCGTAAATGTAGATATCAGGCCAACAACTTTTACTATTTTACAGAGTTATCAGAGTTATGAAAAGTATTTTTCAGAGTTATCAGACAGGCAGAACGCGGGTGGTCTAAATAGGAAACTATGTAAGTGACGAATTTCATATGCAATATGGGGTGCCCAAGGAAGTACTCTTGGGCCAACTTTGCTACTAGTCTTTATAAACGACCTTTGCGATCTCAGCAATATAAAATCGTTACGTAAGCAGATGACACTGCAATAACTTTTTACGGTGATTCCTAGTCGGAAATACAAGATGTGTCACAAACTGGTATTACCAATATTCTTAACTGGCTGCGCTCCCACACCCTTACACATAATACTGACAAAACACTTAATACTGAAATTTATCATATGTTAGCTTCCTTACCTAAAATCCAATAGTCCTTACAGCCCACGCATTACACAAACCGGACAATATTGACATTATTAACAAATAGCCTCAGTGAGCAACATAAAGTACTTGGGTGTAATATTAGATAAGACCTTACATTTCAAAGCTCACGTAGAAGCCCTGACTGGCGTAATGCGGAAGTTAATTTTTATTTACAAAACACTTCGATATCGTTGCGAACCGATTTATACGCAATGTCTACTATGTACTGTCAGTCTGTCAGTCAATCTTTTGTGTCTCATTATACATCCTGGGGTGCCTCAACACAAAGAGTCATTCTGAAAGTTGCAACTTTTCGACCAATCTTATTTTCTTAGCTTATAATATTCTTAGCGCCTGGCACTTATTTGTGATGCATACAACCTGACTGCAACACATACAATAACACTCCAAACGTTAGCATTACTAAGTGTACTTAGATAACATTTGTTCGCTCCCTGTTTTATATTATATACTCTTTCGCAAAAAAATGTTTTTTCTATCTGGGCCCTTTCCTGTATAACCAAATTAATGCAAGTACTTTAATTTACATCTTATCTATCCATTAATGTAAATCAACCGCCCATTCGTACAAGATAAATCGTTTGAAGAATCAGAATCCTTTTTACAATCGTTACTATAAAGAGTAGTTATAAAAATGTAACACTCGCATGCACAAGACATACACAGATCATACATTACATACACTACATACAATACAAACAAGCACATCACATATACTCACCTAGACACTTGCAGTTATAATTAAGGACAAATGTTATTACTTATAACTCAACCAACTGTCGTAGTATGCTCGAGTGTTTTTTTTCTGTTTGGAATATATTTTATATAATCTTTATAATAAAACATTTATTATTATTATTATTTAACATTAAACTGTTTGCTTTGAACACGACACGACAAACGAGTTATTATAAACCAATTATTTGTAATTACAAAAATTGCACCTGCAACGTAGGCTTGGAGCAACGCTTGCAAAACCTTAACCAAATCGACGCAAAGGTATAAAAGTGATATAACCCCCCATTGAGTATTAATTTGAATTTATTTTGCAATGCTAAGGTGTTTTAATTTTTGTATACCGCTTAAGAACTTTGAAACGAATCAATTGTAAAAAAAATTTTACGTCTTCCACTGATTTACTAAGTAATACTTTAGTCGTTAAATTAAAAAATACAGTTTACATAGGTGAAAAAGACCATCGTGGCGTAGCAGAATCGCGTCTGATTGTATATGCGTTGTGATGATTGTGGATTCGATTCTCACACGGGGGAAAGATTATGATTAAGATATTTCCATTTCTCCGCTCTATCTAACACAAAGTGCGGCGTTAAATTTCACCACTCAACACGCTATGTCTCGATTTCAGGCGGAAAAAAGAGAATGGAGCGTCTTGACACTTGGCACTTGTGAAAAAGGCTACAACATTCTCAATAAAACAATGTGAGGAAAACAAAGTAAAATTGAATTCATCTTTATCATGCAAGTCGCCACCGAGTCTGGTGGCTTGTATTTGCGTAATTGTATGTAATGTGGTCGTTACATAATTTTGCCGTATGCAATTTCCTTAACAGTAGTAATTATTCACCAGATCCAAGTTAAAATGTTATACATCTAACTGGTTGGTTTAGCTAAATCTTATCAAACTCAGTTATCTAACCGTTTCTTGTATAATTTTCTTATATTAGTCTATTTTAGATATTATATATATATATATATATATATATATACAAATTTCAGATAAATTACATGCTCAGATGCTGAGAAATATGCAATGCAATAATAAATTCAAAGAGTCCATCTTAAACTATGACGCTGGTCTTAAGTCTTTCAAATTATAACAGATTTTGTTGATCAACTAAGTATAACAGATTTTCCATATTATTACGGAGCAAAGGGAAATAAATAATGATTATTCACTCAGCTTTCCAATTTCGGCTCGTAGTAACCTATTGTGATGTGCGTAAGGAACCCAACGCTTGCCCAGTTTAACAAGACTGGAGAAATGGAACTATTCAACAAATCTAAGCATTCTCTGAATGGAAAATTAAATGCAAAACCATTACGTTCAGTTAAGCATGCCACATGTATGTCACGACGGCGCCATTTTGTTTTTCAATAGTTTCCTACATTTAAACAAAACCACTACATTTGAGTAAATTGGATCAAATTAAAAAAAACATCATATAATAAAAATGTCTAAATACGTTTACATAAACTTAGTTTTCGCATAATTCCTTAACAGTATAGCAATGTGGATTGCATCGGAGTGAGATATGTACAACGCAGATCTCGCTGTGGCAAGGTCATCGTCACTGATAAGGCCGTATCTCTCGGGCACTAGTGTTTCTGTGTTTGATAGTTCTGTTTTCTAGTGAATTATCAATTAACATCTGTATTATATATAACGGTGCTATTATTTGTTACTCAATAAATTATCATAATCATAATCATAGGAAATTGTGTGAAATGAAATGTAAAAATGTCCATATTATTATTTTTTTACATTTATTAGTAAAATGGTTTAACAGATAAACTGAAATTTTTTATTCACACGACCAAGTGTCAAGTGAAATATGCCATACATGTGAACTCTAGTCCGCACTCATATACCTACGTTATGAATACATTGCGAAACATGTAACAAACAGGCTTTATGACTTTGATATATAAATTACAAGTTTCTAGATCATTTCATAGTATTTCTTTGCTGTAAAATTCAAAACTTGAAGCCAACAGTTTTCTTTTGTAACCTCTAGCAAACAATCTACGGAGTGAATTGTATACTAAAAAAAATTGTAATACTGATTTCATTTCACATTTAACAAAGTCGTCATATAAAACTTTATAAAAATATTTATGTACACAGTTAAATCTTGACGATATTATTATTATACCTTATTTAGTTTGCGAGACTTATTGAAACTCTATGTAGAAATTGTGCTACGTTTCTACATTTTCCTCGAATTTACATATTATGTTTGAATTATTAAAAACAATAACTATATTTTATGTTAAAGATGTATTAGATTAGGCTTCGTTGCAACTGTTCCGTTCGACTTATTTAATGTATGATATGACCTATACGAAGAAATCTCATGCTCTCGTATTTTTGCCATAACATAATGATTTAAATTTAAATGTTAGTTTTCAAAATGTTGGCTTTTATTTTAAATTAAGTATACTAGTAGTATAGTTGGACAGTAGTAGTATAGTATCACTTTCATGATTCCATTTATAAATATATCACTATTAAAAAGAAAGGCAATGACATCTGAATAACTGTAAACAAAAAAAGTTTATATAATAAAGATTTGTTTGATAAATTTGACAATAATTCGGATGACGACATTAGAATATCTCATGACATGAACCTATGTTATCCTTGCCAGGAAGAACAAGACAACAAGAATATAATTATAACCGATATCTTTTCAGTTACGAACTTAGACTAATTTGTCATATAAACTTTACTTTTCTCTAAAGTCAAATTCAAATTTATAACCATTACAAGACGACATGTTCATGGTAAAACAAATAATGCTTCTATAAATTTTCTCGACTCTTGAGCTCACTCTTGAAAGCTGGCAATCCACTATGCAATGATAGTTAGTATAATTAAATGGTAATGTAGAACCAATGTCGTATATCAGTGGCATCCTCGCAGATGTTTTACAACTGCAATATTGCTTTAATTAAGGATACTAGTAAACGTCGGACGTTCGCAATTTAGGCTTGAAATGTTAAACAGTCTTAATTATTTTTTTTTTGTATCTCTCCTTTATGTTCTCGGAAAAGTATAGTTTATTAGTGTAAACCAAACCGTTTGATATATTAGTTTTGTTTCTGACAGTATTAAGTTTATATAAAAGATAAAAGCAAAATACATCATGGTTGTATTAATGACATATAAAAATAAGAAATATTTATACGATTTTAATAACATTTTTTAAAGTGTTATTCACACACTTAGGAAATTAAACAATACATTTAGAAAACGTATAAAAAATTGAACGAAGCGCGATTGGAACCCGCGCCTCTTGAAAACCGTTCAAGCGCTCTGTCCGACATAATTAAAAAACGTCTTTTCTTGTCGATCAATTTTTATATGTTTTCTATTTATGTCTTTTTTATATACGATTCTTCTTATATATCATTTTAATAACTAGCTATATATCTTCTCAATGTTTTTTTCTATATAATGTTAAAATATCTAGTCTCTTGACTTTTTACACAAGTCTTAAATATAACATAGCAAAATAAAGTACCTATCGTTTGTAATAACAAAAACGAACGGTTCTTTACACTGTGTATAAATACTAACGATTTTACCCAAATATATTTTGTTTTGTTAACATTTAAGTTTATAATTTAGAGTTCATATTCAAACTGCATATTTACTAATGTACGGGTTGCTATGTTCCTACTTGCTATGAATTTATTTGTTGTGTCATTATATATATATATATTTATTTTTGTTATATAATATTGAACTAATATTTAATTATAAGGATATAGAATTTCGCTTTCGGGCGAAAAGTTGCAAACGGAATGTCCCCACACGAGGTTCCTTCTCTCTCTGACTACCCTTCTATGCGGGATACTAATTCGTAAGTAATCCAAATTTTATAAAAAGAGTACTATACTAGTAAAGTATATATCAAGTAAATCCTCGGCGTGATACTTGAGTATATTTAAGAATTATTTTCATAATTAAAATGAGTCCAGAATTCAGGCTATGAAAAATTCACACACTTAGAAGATTGAAAAACATAGTTATAAAGCGTATAAAATTTTTAACGCAGCGGGCCTCAGTTTCACATGTCTTAGCGGTCATACCGCTTGGGCGGTTTCCAAGAGGCGCAGGTTTGAATTCCGCTGCATTATTTTTTTTATACGTTTGCTAAACATGTTTTTCAAATTACATATCTTTTAAAATAACAGACAAATGTAGCTTTTATATATATATGTACCTTCAGATTGCAATGACTCATGAACATTAACAAAAATACGTAATCATTCAACATATGGTTTGCATATTCAAAGTAATTTGGCATGTTAAAAACAAAACAAGACTGGATTTTAATTTTGAAACACATTTTTGTTTCGTCCACCGTAATGGATATGACAGTCCATACAAATATATATGGGATATATCATATTATTTTATATATTATGTCGATTCCACACGTGTACACTGTACGTCCAACTGTCATGGCCGTTGACAAGTGCGCGTGTAAACATAATTAATTGTTATTTATCTCAACACCTAGTCCTACACTGATATAATTATGAATGTGAAAATTGTAATTAAGTATATAAAATATAGTAGCTTTTCTAATATGCACGTTGTTTTAAAATTATACGGCAAGTTTCCATAAAATGTGATCATTTATGAACTTAATAATAATATTCATAATAGTCTCAATCGTTTGTGTTATTTAAAAAATATATATTTAGGTAATATTACCTTATTAGTTTGGAATTCAAATATTAAAAAAATAATCTTTAACAATATAGATATATAGCACGATAGTGATTATTTATAAAAAGCTGGTGATAACAGTTTAATTGCGTATATTGATTCTGTTCCTCATGTGTAGCCTGCGAAATGACTGACAGACAAATTAGTGCGAATGGGCTGCCGCCTTAAGTTTCTTACGAATAACGATATTCCCAGTGTTTAATAATAATAATAACGCCATAATTAAGCTATGCAAAATAAAAATTATAAAATTTTTAATAAATAGTAGTAAAACGTATTGAGGTTGAAAAAGACATATTTAAAAAACAAATTTAAAAATTTGAACGCAGTGGGATTTGGACCCGTGTCTCTTGAAAACCGTTCAAGATTTTTTTCGAAGTTCGAGATTCAAGTTCTTGAACGGTTTTCAAGAGGCGCGGGTTCCAATCGCGCTGCGTTAAAATTTTTATACGTTTTCTAAATATGTCTTTTATAATTTCCTAAGTGTGCGATTAACACTTTAAAAAATGTTAAAAAGTATTGAGGTTGTATTTATACTGATATTAAAATAAGATTTTTTGCATAAGCGTAAAGAAAGAAAATTGAAATAAAATCGAACAGATAACGATTTGTACTTACGCAAGAATTGAAAGCGTTCAACATAAGTAAGTAATTATATCCAAGGTATCTTTTATTAGATACTTAATTTGCATTTGTAAAAGGAATAAATTAAATGAACACTAAAATAATATTGTAATATACAAATTTAAACGATTCAGAATTATATTTAACAATCTACAGATGATGTTCAGGATAGTTAGGGGGAACCTACTGACAGACACTCCGTTCTCCACTTTCCGCCCGAATTCGAGACAATACATTGAGTGGCGGACCTCAAAGCCGCGCTTTGTTTTGTTCACCAGAGCGGAGAAACGAAAATAATTTAATTATGATCATTCCTCCGAGTGAGAATCGAACCCACACCAATGGCGATTACGGTCAGACGCTGCCCCACTGCGGCACTAAGGCAATTATATTAATTGAAGTTAGCTTGAATAAGAAATGAAAGGGCACATGTTTAAAAAATAATTGTAGTTCAGAATATCCCACTGGTCCTCTCTAAATACTGTGAAAGTAGAATGTGATTGATCAATAGACTCTTTTACTGGCTCTGAAAAATATCAGAGATGTTATAAAAATTATATATTGTATATATCTAAATGTTAAACGAAAACGTAAAAAAAAAACCATTTCTACAATCAGGGTCTCCGGTAATGTGCATAAATATATTCATTGAATTAGTTGAAGTTTAAATTGCTATATATTTAAAAAATTAAATTTCAAACATTTTTTTTAGTCATTTTCCTGAACAGAATATATTAACGACCTAAGTTATGATTAAAATAGTTAATGTGTAAGCTGACACACGCTTCCCGCTTCATTAGTTTTATTTAAGTTGCTTAAACATTTATTGTGTAACACTAGACGAGCATCCTTTTAAACTGTAAACATGGTTGTAAACAATTTGTAGACTCTGCATGAGTAGGTACCATTTACATTAATTTATTACCGAAAGGCTACTTAACTTTGTATTGTTTTTTCTATGATAAAAATATAATATTGCCTTTCTGCATTTCTTTCCCTACAAATATTATGTATGCCTTTCATATACCTATATATATATAGGTATATGATAGGCATACTTAATATTTCCAGGGAAAGAAATGCAGAAAGGCAATATTTTTTTATAACAATATATTATAAATATAATAAATTAATTAAATATGTGTGCGTGTTCATATACCACTTTGTATTAAGTTACATACACGTTGTGGAAGCTTTGCGTATTTTACGCGTCAACAGGGCTTATAGTATCGATGAATACTTTTATTTAAAACTGTTAAGTAATATTTGATGATAACAATGTATTAAAATAAGCTTATTATATTTAGAAATAAAATTACCCTTGTATAATGAAAATAAAATAGCAAAAGACGTTGTAGCAATGAACTATTTATCAATTTAATTAATTTATATCCATAAAAAAATATATAAGAACGTAACATTAATAGGAAAACTTTCTTAAAACGACAAAGTAAAAAGTCTGGAGCATTGTGAAAGGAAAAAAGCTATTAAAAAAGCAGTAGTTAAATCTTAAAAAATGTGTAACCAAGGGTGCTTTAGTCAAGGTAATGTAAGGTTTATTCATACGCATTAAGATTTATTATAGTATTCGATAATTTTCCACGAGAACCATTGTCCGCTCCCCGGTCCCTGACAACGACGAAACCTGTTTTTTCGGAGAATGCCTTTCACCCGAGTTTTTTCTTAACATCATACGAGGAAAAAAAACTGTTCAAAGATTAATGAACTCGAGATCATCATACATTCTTAATATTATATATTATTATTTAATTAGGTATGCCATTTTTTGTTGTAATCTGTTATATGATTAAATAAAATAAAATATTATTACGAAAAGCGATTGAAAATTGAACGCACAGAACGAAGTGATAAACATGTATATTGGCTTTACATATGCGAATATGCGGTAAAAATCTTATAATTTGAAATGAAATAAAAAAAAATTATAGATTTATATTTTATTTAAAACAACTGTTTTATTCAAGAAGCTACGTTAAGCTTTTCCAAGACGATCTAAAGAGTAATAACAGTGCGAACTCACAACATTGAAAGTGAATTATCGCCGAATTTTATCAAGGACGAAAATGCGATAGACGCTATTTTAAAATCCATATTCTCTGGTTGCGGCAAAAGCGTGACGAATTGTATAAATAATTCAACTTATTTTGTTATGAATTCAGAAAAATGAAAATGAATTAAAAGTGGATATTGAACTCACAACTCTCTTGTATATAATAGATACAGTTGATTTGTAGATAAGGTCACATCAGGAAAAAAAATCTGACTATAAATTACTAGAATCTAGTAAATACCACTGAAAAAAGCAACTAAAATATTTCGGACTCTTTTTGAAACTACTAACCTATAAATGGTTATGATTTAGTTCTTATCCTTGTTTGGTTTGAGGACAAAAAATATAATAATTCATTCATCATTATATAGTAAATATATATTAAATTTAAGTTTTTAAACATATAAACACGTCTATTAAATTAAATGTTAGAAATAAATAAATATTAATAAAACGAATTTATATTAATTTTACGTAAATGAAGTGATTAAAAGTTAGGAATAAATAAATATTAATAAAACGAATTTATATTTATTTTACGTAAATGAAGTGCAACTAAGTTATTGTAACTGAATCTAATCTAATGATGTTCAAGAAATATATAGTAATAAACCTTATAATGACACTATAATTCATACTTAATGATAATAAACTGCTTAATTAACGTTAACTCTACCTGCTGTAGCGTGGAAATTATATAAATCCTAATACTAAAAAAGTATAAATATATAATATTCAACGCAAATGTTTGTCGTAAATAAACATTATATGGACCAGAATCTATAATTACATATAAAATTCACAAAAAAGACAAAAGCGGAGAGAATAGAGCGCCCTCTAAATTTATACTTAAATAGTGTACAAGAGAGACGTTAAACTCGAACCCGCACTTCACGGATAACGCCTGACTATACTAGACTTCAATATTAAATTAATCAAATAACAAACAACGTCACATAATATTAAACGAGCCACAAAAGTACTATAAAACAATAATAAATGCGAATTCTCAATGTCGAATATAATTAATGACCATCACGAAGGACAATAGGGCTATAAACGCCACTTGAGTTGTTGCCCAAATTTATGTCGACTCTGTATAAATTAATTTATTTAACAGAATCTCAATATCTCAGTATGCATAATATCTGTCCAGAATTGAATTTTTAATTTAAACAGCCTCACACTCATTCCCGTATACCCGCAGGGTAGTCAGAGATAACCTAGAATAAAGCCACTCCGTTCTCTACTTTCGGTATGAATTCGAGATATTGCGTGTTGAGAGTGGCGGTACTCAAGGCCGCACTTTTCCATGCGAGAGCGTGGAATTAAAAATAATTTAAATGCAACCAATTCCCCGAGTAGGTATCGAACCCACAACCAATCGCGCTTACTGTCAGAAAGATCTATTAAGAATTTATTTTAAAATATTATACTCTGGTCCTCACTGCATATAGGATCTACAATTACGTAATGTAAATGATTAAAATATAAAAAATGTATAATGCAGTACCATTGTGACTAATCATCGCTGCATTAAAGACATCCCATGAGATATTTATATAAGTTTTATATATTCATTCCATTAAAACACCATTTTTTACAAATTTGTTTTAAATAAATTAGAGCTGGAAAAGTGTAACGAAGACTTTATTCCGTTTGTATGTGGTAACAGATAAACAAAGGCTACCTGGCAACATCTTGTTAAACTTTAAATTAATTGCATGACATTAGGCTATTAGAGATTTTACTTTTATTATTTCAAATATTCTTTGGTAGACGGTATTATAAAAAAATATTTTTTAGAATAATAAAGAACCTTGTCCATATAAAGGTTTTTAAATAAATTCAATATAAAAATGTTTGCGCATTGTTCCATTTTTATTACGTAATTTAAGATAAAATCTATACACGCATGATACGAATAATGACAAACTACCAAAAATAATCTCGCAGGAGGTACAGTTCACTATTTTAACACTATTTATACACAACACTAAAATAATGTTACACAAACTGGCATATATTCATAGAAAATATTTAAATTTTCGATATTCGTATATTAATACTAGTTACGAGCGAGTCGCTTCCGCAAAACAAATAGATAATATTAAAATATACGTTGAGACAGCTGTTATGCCGATTTTTAAATGACGCTCTATAAAAAATATAATTTATAATATGTTATTAAAATGTAACATGCATTTTTTGTTACTTTTAAATTTAGCGAAAAAGTTTTAGTTATTAACAAGTTTTGGTAACTCGGTGAAATTTATTTTAGAAGACTATATTTACCTTTTCGCCTCCCGAACGGTCCACAGAAAGAGTTCCCCTTGCCAATAACATTGTCGTCTATGTACTTGATCAACTTGGCCGCGTCCTCGGCCTTGTGAGCCCTGGACACACACCATCTAGCCGGCATTCCTTCTTGCATGGATTCAGATTTTCCTTTAGTGCCTCTAGATTTTTTTAACACACTTGTCATATTACTAGCACATTACACAACATGTGTGTATTTTTACATAACTTAGTCACGAAACCACTGCAATTATTTTATTATTATTGAAGTAGTATTTTTGTTTACGATCGCGATGATTTTCCGAATTACGAAAACGCAGACGCAGACGTCGTCCCGTGGTTATTTCAACGAGCGAATGCTGAACGCCGATTGCCGCGTTCGCGCTATTGAGAGTACTATTACTACGGTATACGCTAGTCGCTAGTATCGTAACGACGCATATCGCCGCATTTTCCAGTGTTGCCACAACTGAATATTGTTAGGTTTATGGTAGTTTTTTTTTTGGCATTAATTTTTTTATTATTATTTATTTACAGTAACTACAATTTATATTTTATTTATTAAGCATGTAAATAAATGTTTATTATTAGTAATATATTTATACACTGTTATAATTTTCAAATTATGTTTTCTCCTATAATTAGTTGTACATAGTCACTAAGTACAGTAAAAAAATATGTAAATGACAAGAAATATGTATAACCGTTGGAGGTCCGAATAAATAAATAAATTAAATAGAACTAAATATAAATTCACATAGCAAACATGTGTTTACGACGTCATATTAAAAATATTATATTTCTATAGCAACGAATTATGTTAAATCATTCTGTTCATCACATTTTTTTTACTTACCTACATTTTGTAACAGCTAGTGCTTAAAAGCTTTAAAATGCTGAAGATGCAAATTACGAACGCCCAGGATCGCAAAGAAGCTCAGAACAGAGAGCGACGGAGGCAATGCGAGTTGGAGAGAAGATCTCGTATTTTTAATGCCAGGAATAGAAAAATTGGTGTAAGAGTCTAAAATATCTATTATCCAGTAATAGTATATAACTACCATATTCTTTTAATTATAATTCTAATCAATCTCATCTAATTTTAAAAATAATAAATTAAATTATTTTAATAATATATATAAGTTTTAATATACATTTTAGTTACACTGTATCACAGATATACATGTGTAACTTGTTTGACTGACCACGAACCTGTCGTGGGTTCGAATCTTATAACAAGAAAAGGTTAATTTTAATAAATATTTCGACAAACCTTGACGTTCGGTTAGACTCTTACTGCCATGATGCAAAGTCAAAGTAAAAAATGCTTTATTATAAATATTACTCTAGAAATATTTTATAAAACTATTATAAATTAATTCTATCCAGTTTCTTACTCATGATTATACTGTTGTAATTTAATGACAAGATTATGATTGTATAGTTTTACAATTACCTCTACATTTCCATCGAACCTATGACTTTTAAAACAGTTATTTTAACCAGACTTATTAACTTAACAACAGTGTGTTGAATACTATGAATTTTATTTATGTTCCAATTATAATGGCTAAATTGAGAGAGTAGAGTATATCTTGTTATTAAAACAGTTTCCGATCTATGCAAACACAATTTCCTTTCTGTACTGATGCCAAAAATATCCCTCTCGCACACTGTAGATAGCTCTACAAGCTCTACTCTACTAACTTCGTTAGAGAAGCTAGCTTTGATTCGATATGCAGCTCTCCTTTATAGGATTCGACTTTATAGGATTATGGAATTCAAAGTGCAGCAAACAATTTTAAATAAAGCTGAAATAAACGTTGCTATAGCAACACTTGATTTACGCGTCAATTGATTGACTTGATTTACGGGACTCATTATTTTTTGTTTTGCTTACCTAGAAAAGGCAGTACGAAAAGCATGATTCAAATTAAGTAATAAAAGTAAACATACAGCAGTCAATATTGTCATTGACACTGAATGAGTATACCTATATATATTTTAAATATAAATATTTATAATTATTCCTATAATAATAAATATTTATTATTAATAAATATAATAATATTTATAATTATTATAGCCACGAGGTCTAACCCCATGGATATCGAATGTGTGTAAATTAAACACAAACTGGTCTAGGATCAATTGTATTAATCTGAGAAAAAATATTTAAATAGATTATTTGCTTAAAAAGGTGGACCTACCTTTTCTGGAACGTCAAGTAGAAGAAAAGAAGGCTGAGCGAGACGAGCAAGAAAAAAAGAACCTGGCATTTGCCAAACAAATGATTAAGGACAGCAATGTTGCGGTTGTTCTCGAGGCCAGGGAGAGAGAAGTATCACTTCTTTACTTATAATAATTATTATAGTATAAACAAACATTGAAATTGAAATAGTTTAAATTTAAATTAAAACTTTCAAACAATTACAATTTGTATGCATTTAATTTTATTTCTCCTAGTTTTTGATTAAGTAATTTTAGAGTTCCTCGGCTTCTTCAGTACCTAGTATTTTCTATCAAGATGCGTTCTATATAAGAATATAATTATTTATATAAGAAATAATATCTTATACGAAAAAATACAGAATAATTTTAAGAAAATTTCCCTACACAATTCTAGGAAAGACGACGCATAAACGTCGAAATCGATGAATTCCGTCAGAAATATCAACGTAAAGAGGACAGTCGGGAATACGATCTAAATAATCCCGATTCATTGAAGATGCAAATGCCTCCGCGAGCCTCTGACGGGGAGCCGCTTGGATTGTCCAGCGCTCAAAAGTAAAATATTATCCTTGTATTACGTAAAATTCCTAGATTTCAAGTCAAGGCACTCCGTTCTTTTTAAAAAAAATATAGTTTTTTTTATTATTGTTTCGTATATAAAGAACAGTACACATATAAGTTGATGTAACGGTTACACGCTGCATTTTAGTTTTTAATGTTTTTTTTTCGGCGTCACACTTTTATCGCATAGCAAAGTTATCAGAGGGAATATAGTGTCAAGGCACTCCGTTCTTTTTAAATATTATAGTTGAGTTTTATTTTAATTAAATAATAATTTCGCATGATAAGTATTTTATATCTAATTGTAATTTTTTAATTCAAAACTAAATTACATTTTGTGGCATTATGTAAGCATTTTGACGGCTGCAAGACAAAGCAAGACTGGCGACATTTTGAAAGTTTTTTGATGAGAATGTCTAATAAATGGAAAACGAAATAATTCTATAAAAAAAATATTTATTGCTTAATGAATATTAATATTCTATTATTTTTATTGATTCTGTGATCTGTCATGCATGAAAGTGCGGAGTTTAGTACCGTAAACGTGAATTAAGCCGTAGAGTTCTTCTATATATCTTACAATAAGCGGGTGGGTTAGTGAAGTATATTATAATAGTAAAAAACAAATAATATAGGATTATCTTTTAATTAATGTAACGTATATGGCTTTACTGGCCACTAGAACTATCAACCATTCAGGGCAATGTGCGAGACTGCTTAGGAACCGGTGCTTTACAAAAAACAAGCAAGCGGCTAGCATCTTAGTCGATCTGTGAACTCATATAATTGTCTAGTAATTAATAGTGTTTAAACGTTATAAATTGAACATAAAAAAAAGTAAAAATCCAATAGTTAAATAATATGACTTATGAAAATAACATTGAATTAAAAAAAATACGATACAAGACTTTGAAACGGCGATACTTAATTTGTAGTGTATACTGTGTAATTAAAATATTAATAAATTTCTAGAATCTATTTTTAAACTTATTAATTCTCATATTATGATAAAGCGTGAAGCTGCTTAAATTATTATAAAAATTGCCTAAAGCATTTTGCTTTTTAATAATTTAGATTCGAAGGCGAAGATCTAGAATACGAGGAACGAAAAAAAATAATGGCGGCACAAAAGAACGCGTGGCTTGAACAGCAAGTGCAAGAACGTAAAGCCGCCGAAGAGGAGAGGAAGCAGGCGGAAGCGGCTTACATGGTGATAAAAATAAGAAATGCTTGTCAGCTTGGTTGAAATATTTAATTTAATTTTACACTTTTAAATTTGTATAATGAAAAATGACCCCACTCTTATTATATCGAAAAATTTTGTTCTTTCGGGCTTCATTGAAAGAAATATATATATATTTTAATATTTAATTTACTTTAATTAAGTTTGTACATCCAAACTATGATATGTCATACTAAGTAAAATCTAATAATTATCCAGGTATTAGTGTTTGTATATATTTAGATTTACCGGAAAAATTTAGGATATACCGTAGTCCGAGCATTTACAGTAACATATACATCTATGAGTTGTGTATGTGATTTTTATGTATATACTGCATTTCAAATTACATTCTCTTGATAGATGTATCTTTTGGAAAAAAAATTACCTATAACATATTTAGATTTAAGAGCCAAGTTTAACCCCAATGATCATATATAAAGTAAAAACGCAATGGCATATGACAAGGCATTAACCATTCGTAACTTGAGATAATCGGGAATCTTTATACCTGCCTTATAAATATTGTAAGAGCTGTCTAATTGAGTTATAATCTTCATTTTGATCCAAGGTTTTAGATTCGATTTTTGTAAAAGAAATATTGGATGATGCTTTTAAATAATATATAAGTATGAATACGTAATAAAATTTAGATGACATTTAGTTATTGTAGGGATATTATTTATGTATTTTTTGTTTAATTATAACAGTTTTTGTTTGACCAGTTACTTATTTATTGTTTTATATATATATTATACAGATGGCCATTAGATCACGTGACGCTCGTGCCGGAGAACTCGACAAGCTGGAGAGGGAATGCCGATACAGACTTGGTCAAGCCAATTTACGATACAACGAGGCCTTGGTAATTTTTTAATTTATTTATTTTTTAATTTCTCGATGCATCTGTCGCATGTGGGGGCAAAGATAACCTAGCTAAAACCCGTACATGCCACCGTTTGCTTTTCGTCCATTTTATAGACATTGGACACATTGAAGGATCCGATTCCTACGTAGAAAGTGGAGAACGGAGTGCCTCGTTCTCTCTGACTACCCTATTAAAGTAAAGTAATAGTAAAGAACCGCATTCTGTTTCATTAAGCAAGGGAAAATGAAAATATTACAGATTATGTTAAAAAAAATATCAAGTCAAAGGGGTATCTAAGTTTTTGTTACTTATATGTTACTGACTTAGCTTTTTAACAAAAAAAATAATTTAGTTGATGGGAGTTGTGTACCTAAATAAAAATAGGAGCATTAAAATGGAATTCATTTAAATATTAGGCAGCAGAGAAGAAACAATTGGAAGTAATAATGAAAGACCAAGAGGAAGCTGACAATGCGGCTGAAATGTACAACAATCTCACCTCTGATATGTTGACGGAGAATCCCGACGTGGCTAAAAGTGCTTTGGGAAATAATAGGTAAAGGAGCTTCACATTTTTTCCCGTATAGTAGAGTAGACGGAGAGAACCTAGTGTCAAGACACTCCGTTCTCCACTTTCCGCCCGCTATTCAGACATTGTGTGCTAAGTGGCGGAACACCACGCCGCGTTTTGCTTTTGAGCAGATGAATTGAATATAATTTAAATATAATCAATAATAAATGATTATAGCGAACTCACAATCAATCACGTTTACAGTCAGACGTTGTCCCACTGCGCCACTACGGCCATAATGTGGGTTCCATGCCCTCTCACTGGAATTTGAATATTTTCATTTCTCCGCTTTAGTGAACAGGACAACGTGTGACAATGTGTCCTTGGAACAACAAAGAAAGTCTATTTTTTGCGTCCAAAATTTTTACCAACCGAATAGATTATACTCAGTTACTAAACAAATTTAATATATGTCTACCAATGAGTACCCACGTACTAAAATCACTCCTCTTTGCCCGCCATTTCGGAAAACAGTGGTTGGATCAAACTCTCCTGTTCCTAGTCTGCAGGTATGTTAATGAGAACAGTGACCTACTAGATATTAATTATTATTGTCGAATCACTACAAACAAGATTCGGCTAGTTAAATAATACGCTACGATCACCTTAAAAATGTATTTATTATATTAAGTTATTCTATTTTGTTTTAATTTTTCTGGTTTGATTCGCAATAATTCGCACATATGAGCTCCTATTATGTTTTTTTTCTATGGCATACTGTAAGTGTTTGTTACACTTAGATTAAGTTCCATTTACTATGTGTTTTTTTATGTATGTACGTACATTCGACGTAAACAAATGTTGGTGGATCAAATAAAATAAATAAATTATATTTGAATGAAGCGTTATTCCAACTCGCGCATCTTGGAAACAGCAATACGTTCTACATCCGGCTACGAAAAAAACTCATATACGCTGATTATAACTTATTTTTGTTTCCCTTTTTCTTAAAAATGTAATGTTATTTGAATTACTAATTTATATAACTAATATAAAAATCCTTTATTTTATTTTACCTCTCAATATTTCAGAGCAATCGGCTTCATGTACAAAGGTATGAACCAAGAAGAATTGAAGAAGTTCTACGCTGCGCAAAAGGAACAAATGGCTGCAGCTAAAGTAAGCGCTTTTGATTTCTCAGAAGTACCAATCGTGTGTACTGTTAGACGATATCCCACTGCGACGTGGTAGCCTCGTAATACTTATTACTTACTAATTTAATCAGTTAATTTAGAAAATAATAGATATTTAAATTAGAAAATATTACAAAAAATTTAAACGTTATAGACAAATATCTATAAAGAGTATTATCTTGTTTATTTTGTACTCGCTCTTGTAAATTTTACTCACATTTGAAATATAAATATATCTATAAAGGAAAAGCGTGAAGCAGAAGAGAGAATGGAGGCTGAATGGCAAGCGCTAGCCAAGTCCATACAGCGAGAAGTCGCTACCCTTGATATACAAGACCAAAGAAAGAGAAGGTATTTACTTAGAATATACTATATAAATACAATTCTATAAATAATATAATGTATATAACTATAATTAATAAAATGTTTATTTAGCGTTGGTAGACGAGTCGTGTTTAAATGTTATTTAGTTTTTTACTCGCCGTTTCGAGTATTCGTATGAGTGATGGGTGGCGGATTAGTAACAAATTAATTTAAAAGTAAAATTTAAAGGAACACGACTTAATTGGTCTTATCGTTATCCTGGTCCTCTTTGCAAGGACATCGAGTGCATGCTATGGAATTGTGTTCACATTTTTAAGCATATCAGACGGGAGCTCGTTTGCCTTGTCGATTTAATAATAAAAAAAAGAATCAGTAGACAAAAAAGAGAAAAAATATTTCAATTTACCAGTTGAACACGTCAAACCCGACGGTCGCATGTCCAAATAATAAATTATTATTTTAGGTAAATATTTATAAAAAAAAGAAAATGTCATTTTCTTTTTAACAAAGGTCCCTTTTACAGTTTTATACGCATAAGAAAATCATACGACACTACATATTAGTATAAAGGAGAGCGACAATATTGCGTAACGATACAATACAGTTTTCGATTTCGATACAGTTACGATTGCATATCCTATTAAATTATATTATAATAAGCCTTTCGTAAGGGCCATATTATAATACATATTTTAAATTTAAGCGATCTATTAAGAAAGAACTTATCACGCCTGATATTATAAAAACGCGCTAAAATCAGAAGCTAACGAATCGAATTTAAAAAGAAAAGTGTTGTATAGCTCACTTATCAAAGACCAGAATAGAATATTAACATTTTTGAAGGCAGCGGGATTTAAACACGCGCAACCTTTCAAGCGCTCTGGCCGCTAAGCGTGCTATTGTTACATTATTTGAACCTATGCGTATTTTTGCTAACTCGCTTTGTCACATTTTTGTTTCAATTCAGTAATTCTTTTAAAAAACAAGCTTCGTTTCGTGTGAGCAGGTAACTGCCCATTGTTTATTTTTTTGATATTACAATATAACATTTTCAATATAAATTATCCCTTTAGAGTGCCTGTAAGGTAAAATCAGACTTTTGTATTATATTCTAAGTATACTTAGTCTTGCCGTATTGTTACAAAGAAAAACAGCATTATTTTATTGTATTTAACATTTATTACTATTACAGTGTGTTAGTTTAATACATTAATATAAAACTATTAAAAATATATAAAGCTTATTCGAAGTGGTCTCCATTGGCTGCAATACAGTCCTTTAAACGTTGAGGCCAGTTATGAATGGCAGCATGCACTCTTTCTATGGAAAAAAAATTCCCTGCAAACCGAATAGATTGTTTTAGGGACTAGGGAATTATAATGGCGCTTAGAGCAAACCCTACTCTCTAAAACAGACCGTAAATCATAATCCAGTGAATTAAGATCAGGACTAAATGACGACCAGTCTTCAGCTCTGATGAAATGCGAAACGCTCGTTTCTAACCAAGATTGGATTTCTAGCTTTCACTTTACTTGACTTAGAATTTTTGTATTGCTAAAGGACCGTTCTTGGTTATTGAATATGGTGTTGTTAATGGGCTTAACTATCTTCTCAAGAATGGTATCTTGATACACTTGTGCCAATGTTTGGTACCTCTATCACAGAAATATGGTTAAGTCACTCCCTTATAGCTAACAACCGATCAAACCATCACTCAAGTCGAAAAATGCCCACGTTGTACTCTGTTGACTAATTGGGAAGCTTTTTTAGAGATTTCAGCATAGGTGCTGCATATGGTCATTTTCTTTGTTAAAATATAGTCGATTGTATAGAAGTTTTCATACGTAAACAAAAAATTTCTGTGTACACCCTTTGCGTACCGCTTAAGTAGTTGTTTTGATTTTACCACACTTTTCTTTTTAAAATTATTAGTTAAAAAATTGCCAGTGCTGCTTATATAGGCTGCAAGTCTAAGTCATCTTTTAAAATACGCTAGTAACATAGTTCTAGGTGCTACCTTCATGTCCCGAGACAAATACTTTTGCTTTGGGACAGGATTTCTTAGAGCTCTCTCTTTTACTGCTTTTCTTTGTCGCGAAAATAAGAAAACAATGAACAATCATATAATAATGACAGATTCCAAATTCAAAAGTAATATTTGTTTATTTTGTAATATAACAGTATTGTATTTATGGCCAGACTAAGTATAATGTTTTTATTGAAATGTTCCAGTATACAATAAATAATTTATTACGTATATTTATATAAACTGCGTTTTTTTAACAGGGATATTGCCCGCCAACTCATGGAGGAAAATCAGCTTTTGGCACTTCAACAGAAAGAGAAAGAGAAGTACTTCAAAGATGTCGTCAATAACAATGTTCCAACTGACGATTATTACTCACAATTTAATACTACTACTAGATAAATTTAAAATGAAGAAAGTTAAATTATTTGTTTTTTTGGATATTATATTTTTTTTGTTAATAAAAAATTTTTTAGAAAAGTTTTTTAGTGTTTTCTTTTATGTATTATATTAGCATGTAGTTGGCACTTTTGGCTGAACATTCCTAGAATCGTATTTATTAGGCTTTGTGTTTATGTTTATATAGTACAGTATAGTATAGTAATATGTATAGGGCAAAAAATCATTGATCAATCAATCTCATTTTTTTTGAATGAATGAAATCCTTCGAACATTCACTTGATTAGATTAGTTATCTTTTTCTAACGTAAAATTTATCTTTATCAATCTCTCTTTTGGTTATTATATTTGTTTGTATTTATTTAGAAAAGATGAACAATTTTTTTTTCTGGTTGATAGTTTGAGTCTTATTACTATTTTAGATCTCAACGTCGTTTACGGAATTTGTCAAAAATACTTGACATTGTAGTTTCCAAACCGTGGAGTAAAAAAGTAAAAATCTTTCAAAGTTATTTTGTATGAATTTTATGTAGAAACTAGTTATTCTGGACTTCTAAAGGATTGTGGGTTAAGCTATTTTACTAAGGCTTCCGATTCAGAAAATAGGTATTTGTTTTAATTAGAAATATCATAAAGGGTCAATTTTTGAAGGATTTCAGTTCTTTTTGTTGAAACTTAAAAAAAATATATGGAAATTTTTCTTTACTTTATTTTGGGTGCGTCCACTTTCTGGTGCCAGCTTATCGTTGTATTTTGGGACACGTTATATATTGCTTATCGATATAGTTCTACCACCTATGTGGTGTTAAAATGAATTTTAAAAAATCGAATATTAAAAAAAAACATTAAAAAAATATATTTAAATAAGTATTAAAATAAAGTTATGTAAAGTTGATAACAAAGTAATATCATGATAAAAAATGTCAATACCAAAATTTGTGGACAAAATAAATTAAAGTCATTAAGAAAGTAAACAGTTTTATTTCTTTGGAAGTATCACAATGAATGTAGATCACATCTATACAATTTTTGACTAGATTTAAGCAAATATATATATATAAATGTGCATTAACCTATATACACAAGTTACTAATTGAATTATCAATTATATTTTGACCTTTTAAAAGTAATAATATTTTAAATTTTTTTTCAATTCGTAGTCAACGTTAGGCACTATATTCCAAACAAAATGTCGAATGTCGAACATGTTCATACATAAATTTAATTTACAAAATACATCTTATTTTACATAAGTTTAAGTATTTTCAAAGAAGCATCATACCTCATACTTAAATGTATACATTTACAATTGGCACAATATTAAAAATAGACAAATACTTTGACACAATACTTTTTTAACATCTACATAGTCGGCTACAGGCTTTTTCCCGAACGGTAGGCACAGAGAATCTAGTATCGAGACACACCGTCCTCCACTTTCCGCCCTTATTTGAGGCATTGCGTATTGAGTGCAATCCAATCCACAACCATCGCCTATACAGCCCGACACTGCGCCACGACGGCTTCAACACGATTAATATAAAAATAATATTTTCAGCCATTTAAATAAAACACAAACACATTTGTATTACAAATGCGAAATAAATATCCTAACCTAAACACTTTTAGTTAAGTCATTTAAAAAGTCAGAGAGAAGATCTCAAGATGAGAATGATGATGGATGGTTTTAAGGTTTAAAATATTGTAAATGTATTTAAAATCGTCATATATGCAAAAAACTTCTTACCTTTACCTTCATATGAGCGTGTCGTCGATAATTAAATGAAAAAATCATAAAAATTAATTGATAAAGAAAAGTTAAATGTTTAACAAAATTCTTAAGATCAGTATATAAAAAATAGATCACAATATAAAAATTATATTACATAAATACATTAATGCATAACCTAAACTATACTATCAAAAAATATAATGCATTGCAATTGGTGCAGTGGCGCTGTAATCACGATTCACTGTGGATTCCATTCCCATTTAGAGCCATGTTCATATGATCATATTTTAATTATTGTCATTTCTCCACCCTGATGTACAAGACAAAGTACGGCGTTAAACTCCGCCACTTAACACGCAATGTCACGAGTTTGACGCTAGATTCTCTCAGACTACCTTGCTATGCGATAAAAAGGACGAAACAACACGAAATTCAATTCCATGGAATGATTAATTTCTAAATACTAAATATATGAAAATCTTTTCTAAATTGAAATCTTTAATATATCAAAACTTAATACTTTGTGCTTAACACCGTATATGGTAATTCATGTCAACAAAACAATTTACATGACTTCTACTAATATATAATGTTTTTTGACTATTCATTGAACCCGTTAACCTCTCATAGAAAAAGCAATGGTGTATGTTAAACGCAAATACCTATTTAAATGCTTTTAGAAAAAACATGTAATAAGAACTTTAATATTACTAGAATTAATATACCTAAGTATTTTTGATATTTATATAGAAAATATTTAAGATAATTTCAAAATACATAATTCCCTTTAGTTAAGAATAATGATTATGTTACTTTACATTATCATTTATAACTATAAAAACTACAAATTTTATAACACTAAAATAGACAGCAGAAAATATTTAAAAAAATGTATACAATCAGAGTCATAATTGAATTTTAATTACAATCAATTATACAATTCGTGCCCGCTATTAAAATAAACAAGTAAGAAATAAATCAGTAACAAAGAAACAAATAACAAATACTAAACAATAAGCACTGCACCAAAAAAATACATATTAAAAACTTGTGTTTTTAATGAAACTATTTTAACCGAATTAATCTCGTATTCGAAAATATATTATACAGAATACGTCGTGTCGTCATGAGTCGACTTAATACGCGAGTTTTTATAATCTTACGCTTTTTCACACAAGCAGGGAACACCTTAGCTCTTCGCTTGCGTGGCGGAACTCAACGCAGCGCTTTCCCTTACTAGGGCGGAGAAATGAAAAATAACTAAAAAAAAAATCATTCCGCCGAGTGGGAATCTAAACCACAACCAATCCCATCCCATCACAGTCAGAAGCAGTCATACATTGCCATAATATACGCAATTTTGGAAAATAAAAATTATACGCGAATACCAAAAAAAATTATACGCGAATACCGAACATCTTAATACTTCTCTTTTTCTATATTCTCAAGGGTCTTAGGTTCAACTCCAATCAGCCCTTTATTCTTCAAATTCATAATAGAATCCGCTATTATCCTGGCAGTTCTGCGTAAATAACCTCCACTTGTTAACATTACTACTGGAATGTCCTGCTCTTTGCATATTTCAAACACGAACTCATCTCGCTTTATGATGCCCTGGTATGTGGAAATATTTGTCATCATTATTAAACCATAAATCACTTTAATGTTTTTTTAAATGCATACTTACTGAGGACTTGCATAAATAAACATAGTAGTATAAAAACAAACTAAGTTAAGTTTTTTTTATGATTTTCAAAGCGTTATTCACACACTTGAGATGTTTAAAACATTTTTAGAAAACGTATAACATTTTTAACGAAGCGGGATTCAAATCCGCGTCTCTCGGGAGCCGTCCAAGTCCAAAGAACGCTAAGCCGTGCCGTGCCCATGCCTTAGCGGCCAGAGCGTTTGGACGGTTTCCAATATTTATACGTTAACTATAAATGTTTTTAATGCTTAAAATTATTTGGTCGATATTCTGGTTTCCTTGAGAATGTTGTATTCTCATCGGATCCCGGACACGTGTGCAATTTTTCCAAGCAAATTAGACAATAAAAGGCAAAGAGGAACTTAGGTTCCTTCTGAAATACGATTTGGTAAAACAAAGTGCTGTGTCAGGTTTTCAACGCAATACGACGAAATAGGTGTAAAATTGTTGTTCAATAGTTCGATCTACTTTTTACTAGATGCGTGAGTTAAAACCAGAATCAACTAATGCTCAAAATTTATAGTTATTTCTAGTAATAGGTAGTAGATGACTAGAAGCTTTATAAAATGTATAATATATAAAGCAGTCAGTAATTTCTAGCTATGTTATAGCTGTGCTATGTGTATGTTAAAACTACTATGTATGTTTAAATATACTATGCATGTTTTAACAGTAACATACATAATTAGAAACACAGTAAGTAATTTATCAATCTTCCAAGAGACCTTGTTCTATGATGGAAGGTTACCAAGCTCTTTTATTAGCGAAATAATAATTACAAAAATAAAATTAAAACCATAATATGTATACACCTGTATGTACTTACAACTTCACTAATCCTCATGTGTCCAAGTGGATCCGAATCCAATATATCAGTGCCAGCATTGTACACTAATATGTCTGGCTTGAACTCCTTTAGAGCAGCTTTCAAGTTCCTACAATTTATATTAATCTTATAAAAAATCTGAATTTAAGCTATACAAACTGTAAAATGCCAAACTGTCTTGATCAAAATTATGAAAAATAAAAATCCTGTTGATAAAATCCTTTTATACAAAATTTTTACTTCTACATAAGTAAAATTAAGCAACTATTGTAAATAATAATTGACAAAAAAAGCAGGCACTTTTTAATAAATTATGGAAACAAATAAAATATATCAAAAATAACATATTTTAGTTATTAAATTGTTTTTTTATAAAATGTTACTTAATATGTTTTATGCAAACTCTTTTATTATTAGTAACAGTACAGTTGGAACTCAGCAAATTTGTACTATAAAGAAAAAAAAAACTATAAAAATATAATATAAAATTTTTTGATGAACTTATTCATTTTTATTTGTTTTAATATCTCATATCGTGAGACCAAAAGCAGTATCTAACTTCGAAAGCGATTGGTTGTGGGTTCACTTTCGGGGAAATGATAATATTTAAATTATAATAATAATAACACTTCATTGCACAAGGAATTACAATTAAGAAATTAGAAAGAAAGAATTACAATTACAACTAAAAAACATAGTAACACTTAAATTATATGTGCAATGGTGGCCTTATTACTTGAAGCAATCTCTTTCAGGTAACCAATAACGCAGAGAGGTGCATAAAGTATAATACTTACTTAAATATAATAAATTCACCCTAGCAGACAAATATACTTACATAGAATCATAAATACACAAATACATACATACAACAAAATTGGATTGGAATGGGGATAGGATATTATTATTATGCAAAAACAGGTACATTTGGTCATACACAATATGTTGTTGGACCTTGGATAGGAAAGGAAGTATAGACATTGGTCGATAGTTAGACAAAAATGTTGGATTGGATAGATTAGGAATAGGGATCACTAGACAGGTGCATGGGGTCAAGCATCGGGGCATTCATCAGAGAAAAGCGAGAAATTAAAGATATGACACAAGACATTAAGAACAGAGTTCAGAGATAACATAATCATACAATGATTTATATTATCATAACTAATAGCATCCGATTTATTATATTTATTCCTCTGATCTGGTCCCTAAAACTATTTTTTGGTTCACTATCCTATTCTGTGTATTTGTATTTATCTCTTTCTAGTAAATTATTTTCTTATTTATCACATACTTGCGCAACTTCAGCATGTATTCTAAATCTTCAACTTTGTTCCCAAGTTCAATCTTCCTTCGAATGGCTCTCTTAGCTTCTTCGTCTTTGGGATAAATGTGACGATTGTACATATCCATTATATACACTTCCGGCACACCGAGAAAATCACGCTGGTAACCATTGCCCTGGAAGAATATACACAAAATCATAAAAAGAAAATATAGTAATATGTTCTCCAATTCACATTCATGTTGAGATGTTGAAAGGCATTAACTAGCAAAATTATTTTATATCCACAATTTATAAATCAGACATATCAATCATCAATATAAATAATATTCCATTGATCAATATTAAGTCAGAAAACAAACTATAAAGCAGGTATGTCTAGAAAAATAGTAAAAAAAATCTACAAAATATGTACTTCAAAATATTCTTTCAAATTATTCAAAATATTCTAAAATATTCTTTTTAAAAAAATATTTTTATATTCTTTCTATTAAAATGACAACAGATCTTACTTTGTTTTGGCTATTAATATTTAAAGATTGTGCGTTGGATTCGGAACCCATAGTGGTATAACACTTTAATATTTTTTTTTGTAAATTTGAAGAAAAGAAAAAAATGTTACTTAAAAACATGGCATTGCTAACATATAAATAATATTTTAATTAACTCTTACTTGGTGAGCGTCCAGATCGACAATCATAACATTCTGAACATTAGAATGTATGACAAGGTTCCTTATTAACAAAGTGATGTCAGCATAAGCACAAAACCCTCCACCTTTGCCAGCACTGCAGTGATGAAAACCACCACCCACATTTATAGCCCAACCTCTCTCTAAAGCTAACTTTCCAGCTAATATTGATCCCCCAGTTTGTAATCTTGTAACAAATTTTGAATTTAAATTTATTATAATGTCTTTGAATTTTGCAATTTCAAAACATTTTGAAATGAAACAATTTTAACCAGATTAATCACATATATTATTGGTACATCAAAATACATTTGAGAAAACTTGACAGTTGATGCCATGCCACCTCATGACCAAATGTTTATTCAAATACCAATAATATATGCAATCAATTAAAATAACCTTTTCAAAATTCAAATTAATTTTTTTAATATATTTTTTTTAATTAAAATTAAAATAAATATTTTTATTACTGTAACTTTCTTGGTTGAACATTTGATAAAGTTGTATAATATATTAGTTTATGGGAAAATCAACTTTTAAAGACAAATTCTTTCATGTTCCTATGAAATAAAAATGAAAAACAATGTTATTAATCAACATATTTTAAAAGTTGATTGACCCTATAATAGTCAAACTAAACTATATAAATTAAAAAGAAAACAAAATACCTCATTGGCTTTAAGTAAGCTTGTTGAATAAGTATATTAGGTAGACATGCTACTATTGGTACTTCTGCAATCATAGCCACTTTACAGCTCCACTGGAAATGTGCATGTTATTCAATCTAATGCACTCATAATATTAAACTATTATACAATCAATTTTCAATACTCACTTTAAGAGATTTTAAGTACTTCTTAGTATGAACCAAAAGCAGTTCATTCTCTTTTGCTTCAAGAGGTTTTACCAGACATTCCTTTGTTATGAAATTTGCCTCAATCAAATACTAAAAAAAAAATATATAAATAAAAAAAATAGTTATATTTTAAACATTTTTTTAAGTGTTATTTGCACACTAAGGACATTGAAAAAGACATATTTTAGAAAACGTATTCGTTCGAACTTTTTATACATTTTCTAAAATATGTCTAGTTGCCTATATGCCTTGCAATGTACCAAATAATTGTTATATTATTTTAAAATATATTAATATATTTTCATACCTGTATTATGTTACGCCATTTCTTGGCATCAAATACATGAAACTTCTCAAAGCCACAAAACGATACGTTATACTTCTCATCGTATACTAACGGCCACTGGTCCTCTCTTATATTAATATAAAGGCTAAAAATAAGGAATAGGAAAAGTAATAAAACATAACAAAGATATCATATTATATGATTATTTATGTATGTAAACTCTGAATAGGCGTTTACTAACTTGGTCATAATTATATAAATTATGTCAAACAGTTGGTATTGTTAAAGTTCAAACTTTATATAATTTACATCTTCAAAGTATGTATAATTCAACTGATTTAACAATTATGAAAATATTAGGTTTTTAAATATTAATAGTCAATGTCAAATTGACAATTGACCACAGGTTATTTTATAATAACAAATCATGTTCTAAAACCAGCTAAATAAATAAAATAATGAAAACAAATTGTACTTAAAATAATATATAGGAAGTATCCATATGATTTGTGTAAAAAAAAATCGAAATGGTTCTATTTAATAATGAATTTAAAATTAAGTTGATTCCCACATATCATTGTAATCGTAGGTTGCTAAGCAACAAAATACATACACACGCGCGAATTGCAAACTTTAGACCGCGTGTGAGATTCAATCTTATCATGGTCAAGTATTTTAATTTTTACTTATTAATTATTTGATTCGAAATAACATAAAATTATGGAATCAGCGGAAAATTCTACAATTGAAGCTTTGCAAAATGAAATTCAATTCTATAGGGTCAGTAACTTTGAAAGAAACTACGTATATCTTGTTAAAAATCAATTTTTGCAACTTTTATTTGTTTTCAGCAAAATCAATTAGTTGTTGAACAAGAAATTAAAGCGTTAATTGCTGATAACCAAAAACTATCCCAACAAGTAGGTAGCCTCTTAAAAGAAAAATTGCAAAATGCACAGCAAGCTTATGAGTATAATCAAAGTGAGGATGTTGAAGAGTTAAAAAAACAAATAAGTTTACTTACAAAAGTAAGTGTTCCTTTATAGTTTAAAGACTATTGTGTAATTTAGTTTATATATTAATTATTATTTATTTCCAGGAAAGAGACTCTTTAAATGTTTTATGGCAAACTTCTCAAAAAACTATAGACGCCTTGGATATTGAATTAAAAACGTATCAAAATTACAACAACCGAGGGGGAAATAAGGTAATTTGAACTTTATACATTATTATATATTTCTCAAGCTTCTTCTTAATTATATATAGTTAAGAAATTAAACTTATAGGCTACCGAATACCATCTACTTCATTTACCGAAGAAAACATTCAGAGCGGGATTCAGATCCCGCAAATCACAAATTCACAATCGTCTACTATTTATATTTTATAAGAAATCATTAATCATGTTATTTTGTGAAACACCTTCTCTACCTATATTTTGTCCCTTAGCATACAACGTGTTGTTTGCTAAGGAACGTTTTGTAAATAAAATTACATTCCATATTTCACAGAAAACCAATTATAATAAAAGAGATTTAGAACTTAAATTAGAAACAGCTCTAGCCGATTATGTAGAATTAGAAAGTAAATATAAAAAAATACATTCAGAACGAGATTCTCTTGAAACAGAATTAAAAAATAGAGGTAAAGAAATAGTTACGTGCCAAGAACAACACAACGAGGTCAAAATAGAATCAGCCGAATTAAAGAAAAGCTTGGAAGAATATAAAATCAATTTAGCATCAGAAATAAAAAGCCATGAAAACGTTAAATTACAGTTAATCACATGTCAAAAAGAATGTCTTGATAAAGTTAAAAATGAGGCCGAAGCTAAATCGAAGGTAAATTGCACAAAATACATAAAAACTATATATACACAGGATGTATAATTAAAAAACTAACTGATGAAATAAATATAATTTATAACATATCAATCAATTTTCAGGTGGCTGAAGCATTACAACTATATGATTTAGTACTAATTCAAAAAAATGAAGCTCACAAAAAGATTTTAGAAATCACAGGTTAAAACACTCAATATAATATTAAATAATTTATTTTAATGTTTATAACTTAAATATGTATTCATATTTTAGGCGAATTAATAAGCGTCAAACAAACTCTCGCAAATATACAACGTGATATTGAGGCCAGGTATAGAATAGAAATAGACGATATGAAAGATAAATATAATGAGAAAGTGTCAGATATGCTTGCGCATATCAGAAATCTTGATGCAGAGTTAGTAGAAAAAGGTTTACTATTGAATAAAACATTAAGGTAACATTAAGCTAACTCCTGCAACTAAATGACAATGTTTATTTACATTTACATTTTATTTGTTTTATTTTTCCAAATAGGGAAAATAAAATACTACTAACAGTAAATGAAAATCACCTGAAGCAACAGCAAAATGATAAAAACATTGTAGATCCTAAATTGGCGTTGGCTGAACAACGACTAGAGGCGATGTTTCAAGAATTGGTGGGTATATAACTTAAAGAAAGAACTAAAATACATCCTTGTGGCACTCCTTATTACATTACATTCAAATATTCGGTAAAAAGCATTTTGAAGATTAGGAAAAAACAATTAACAATTGATATCTGAAGCTTATTAGTATCCATTAGAAATTTAAAGCCATAGTGTCGCAGTGGGACAGCGTCTGATTGTATACGCGATAATTGTAGTCTCAATTTCTAATCGGAGAAATGATTGTATCTAAATTATTTTGAAATCGTCTTGATAAGATAAAGCACGGTTTTGAGTTTTTAACTCCTCCGACGCGGAAAACCACGCGAAGCTGCTTTTAAAACATATTGTTTTTATTAGTCCTCTCATTTTAAAGGTATCGTCAGAACGTCGTAACATTCAGTTAGTTTGCGAGAAACAATGCCTAACGATGGATATACAGAGAATACAAGATACACACACTAGAGAATGTAAGCGACGCGACTGGGAAGAGAATCTTATGAAAACACAAATTTCGGAATTAAAGTAAATATATTGTTATTTAAAATAATAATAATTATAACACAATAGGTACTGTTTATTTTATTTATCTAAGTATTATATTTTTATTTTATTATAGAAATAAAAAGTAACTCTATTAATATTTTAACACCTTTTAAAGTGTTATGTACACACTTAGGATATGATAAATAATTTTAGAAACCGTATAAAAATTTGCACATAGCAGGATTTGAACCCGTGCGTCTTGAAAACTGTCCAAGTCCTTGGGCGAGTTTAGACACAACGATTCTATATTTATACGTTTTCTAAAAATGTTTTAAAATTTATTTCCAGATTACATGTGGAACATCTACAGAAGTCTCTAGAGGAAACTCATGGCATGATCAATAAGCTTCAGTCGATGTTATCTTCTCGAACAGAGCTAAGTCAAAAGTTGGCATTATTTATTATTTAATTTATTCATGAATAATTCACTTTTCAATTATACACATTTATTAAAATAGTCCACCTTTTTAAATATTTTCAGACTAGTAGAGGGATCTAAAACCGTTATTATAGTTGTATATTATTATTCAATTAGTTTGCTAAAATCGTAATTCATGTTTTTAAATTAAAGAATAATAATTATGATATAATCTAATAAAATATTTCGAATTCCAGAATGGTTTCCACAAAGGAAGAAGAATTAATGGAATTAAATAAACATTTGGAAAACCAAATGGAGCTTAACAAGAAGTAAGACTGTACTTATACTTAAACTTTTGATTTCAGCTTCCCGTTTTGTCCAACATTGACACAGTCTGTAAGTTTAGGGTCATCGACAACTTGGACTGCCCTCGTCATCATCATTATCGACATCATCAACAAGTTGGTGACGACGGACCTAAGCTTTATAAAGTAGAAGTCTATGCCCGGTGTAAAGTACTGCTTCGCCCTGTTCAGTACCCCGTCAGTCAGTTACATCGACCTCATTAGGCGCTAAAGTAAAGGGGGTTTTTTTAGCGGTGAATGCGCAAATTTGTGTCTTCGAAGGCTTAAATTGGACGAGATTACGTCCACCCCATTCAGAAACCTGCTGCGAGTTATATTCTCCGCTCTTCCACCACAGCGCGAGAGATATTAGCCCGGCCAGTGTAAAAGGCATCATCTGCGCTGTCATATGCATAGCAATAAATGCTTCTCGAATGCAACATGTCATTGATATGCAAAATTAACAGTGCAGTAGTACAGTAACATGCAGAATTAAGTGTGGGAGATAGCACTGAACCTTAGGGTACTCCAGCATTAATGGATTCGATCTCAGAGCAAATACCATCGATTACGACCTTGACGCTCCATCCATCAAGGAAAGTTACCCAATTACATCATTTCTCGAGAAGTGCGTAAGATGTAAACTTCGACAAAAGAGCGTTGTGCCAGACGTAATAAAAGGCTTTTGTGATGTCATTGACTGGACATGACTTACTCCCAATAGCGGCTACCCAGCGGTGAGATACGTACACTAAAACGTCACCAGCACTGCGACTGTGACGAAAACTACCGATCGCTAATAAACTGGTTTTTCAAAATTACCAAGGAGCTGGGCGTTAATCACACGCTCCATCATCTTAGATAGTACGAAGGTAATTGCAATAGTCCGTAATTAGATGAATCTGAGCTGGCACCTTTCTTGGGGATAGGGTTCACCCGTAGCCACTTTTGACAAAGATGGGACTATTTCGGTGGTATAGGAGAAAGAGAATAAGTGCGTTAGCTCGTAGAAGTTAACTCGGGAGAGCACGTCTTGAGCACAACAGCAGGTATACCATCAGGACCACTGGACTTCCTGACGTAAAGAGAGGAAATAGCATGTCGGGCAGAAGTTTGCGTAAAACGAACGTCATGCATGGTGTGCTACCTAGGGATGTATGGTGCTTTTCCCATGTCGTTAAGAGTAGAATTCGATGCAAAAAGAGTGCATAGGATATCTGCCAATCTTTTGCCGAATGTGACATAGTTCCATCCGGTTCGCGCAATAGTGGAAGTAAAAGGTTACAGAAATTATCCTCAACAGATTTGGCAAGGAACATGAATTGCACGAATTCTAGATGGAAAATCCTGCCAATTCTGCGAACAGCCTGACTTCTTACAGGATCAGGAGGCAGCATTAAATCTTTTCTTTAATTCCGTAGCACATAAATTTCCTGCTTTGAGTTTGTAGCTCTTTTGCAGGACCTATCAAACCAGGGTTGCAAACTACCGCCGATACGAACTACTGTTCTGGAAATATAACATTATATTCCCTGTCAAATGGTGTCCGGCGTCTGCGCAGATCGAAAGATCACCAGAAGAAAAGTAAAACTGTCCTTATGGGTAAGATGCAACAAACTCCCGCAGGCCATCCCAGTCTGCAGACTTATAATGCTATACCACTGCGTTTTTGATGGTCGCGCAATATCGAATTGGGATAAAGGGGCCTCTGTGAAAGAAGTAAGGTCGGCTTCGCAGTCTCTACATGGTGGTGGACATTTTTTAAGTTTGAATGAACTTCCCCGATGATGCCCTGAAGTCCACATTATATGTGGAAAGGGGAACTGCATCAGCAACATTACTTTTACATTTTACTTTTACTTTTACATACATTACTGAACAGTCATATGGATTTATAGCGTACCGATGGAAGTGAAAGGAAACGATCTGGTAACTACAGCAGTCCCAGAGTCAAAAGTACCTTAAATTTAACCATATTTCGGCCCACCGATACTACACGTTAATCTATCGTCGGATCCACTCCGGTTTACCACTTCGGCATGACGATCGACCAACGAACTTTTGTCAGTGGCGGCGAGACAACCTCCTAAACCGGGATAGTTCTGGGTTCGGGTTCCCTACAAACCACCGGACGGCCAGCGTTGCACAGTTCCATCGGGTCTCCGTGGACCCCGCGCCAAAGTAACACGACCCACCGCTTGAGACAGAAAATTATCAATACAGGACCAGGAACTGTCGAAACCAGTCTCCATGGGAAAAAAAAGGATGGGAATAATGAGAGCTGGCTTACATACCAGGTCGTTCTTGAAACGGCAGGTTGCGAACCAGTCGGAGTACGAATCTCATACCACCAAATTACTCGGATACCCGCCTCTTACGGGCCGCTACCCAGCAGCGGAGGGGAATTGTATTCTAATTCCGTCTCTCGGAAAAAAACCCATCCTCTCATAATTTATGACATGCGTTTTTTTTTTAAAATACTATTTTATTTATTATAATTGTGAAACTGGACATAATATTAACATTTTGTGATTGCTTTGAAGTAGTTATGTATTGTGGACCTACTTTTATATGAACATAATACATATTATGTAAACTTTAATAAAAATACACTTTTACTTTTAGATGGAAAGAGTCATATGTTGATATGACAGAGAAACTAAAGACGAAATTGGCAGCTCTTAATAAAGAAAATAAAGAATTGAGAAAACAATTAAGCCTACCATATATAGGATCAAGTTGTGAAAGTAGCAATGGTAGTTCATAGTCAATGTAAATAACAATATAGCAACTTTACAACAAAAACAAAATTAAAAAAATAAATGGCAATTAAGATTTTTTTGTTCATTAGGGAACATCAGTTTTGCTTAAAATTAAATGCTCTTAGCTAATTTGCTCCTCTAGTCATCTAATGTAATAAATATACATAGGAGCTAGGAGATATATACAGATAAAGCCAGGGTACTTCACTTAAGCTTATGTTATTACAGGTATTAAACAGTGCAATATTAGTTTAGTCAAAGATGAAGTTTGTAAATGAATTTTATTAACAATAAGAATATATGAATAAATTAATAGTTTTATTTCTATATAATTATATGCTTTAACTTTACTTATTACATTAAATATTATTAATATTTCATTTTAAAAATAATTATGTTTTTAATTTAAATATTAATAAAAATATTTAAATATTACAATATTGTTAAAAAATATATGTACAATAAAATCATGTGTATAACGTAATTCACTGCAACACAGTGTGTCAGTGTCTAACTGTGAGACACGATGGCCCCAACTCAGAAAAATGATTATATTTAAATTATTTTTATTTCCCTAGTCTGGTAGTGTAAAGCGCGGCATTTAGTTACAACACTCCATATGTAAGTGTATTGACATTAGGTTCACTCTGAATTCCCTGTCATCCCTGTTCCCTGTTGAAGGATAAATTGTGATAACAAAAACATCAAACTATATGATTAACAAAATAATTCAAAATTTATTTGTTATCACTTACAACATCAGAATACTAAGCTAGTATAATATTAACAGTCCATTAATATACATGTTATTTTAATTATCGAACCAATCATGTCGCTGATACACATTCGGCAAACAAACTGGGGAACCAGTAAAGAGTTTCCTTAATATCCTGAGTATCAACCCATGCTAAACCCTCTTTGACCATGTGGTTAAGGGCATTAAGTGCCCTTGTTTGATTCCAGCTGTAAAAATAAACAAAAAATTATTTGAAATACAAAATATTATTTTGTGGAAAAAATTTACATTACTTTTATATAAACATTTTTGAAAATGTTAACTCACCCTAGATCATCTGTTAGAATGCTAGGTGACACCCAAGCAGTACCTAAAGTGCTAGCTTTTTGGAGCACTAAAGTTTGGTCTAAGTTTAATTCTCCTGGCACAGACTGCACTAGCCATTTACCTTTACCAATTGGTACTACTGTGAACCTGTAATTATACATTAAAAGAAGTATACAATTTAAATAAACTGCTGTCTCTTTAGTGTCACATTATACTAAACATAAAACATAACTTAATAGTATTAAATATGAAAAAAAATTTAAAATCACTTCAGTTTAAGTTGGAGTGAGCAAGGTGCAACTGTGGTACATTGCAGAAGAAATATATAAATATTAAGACCGTTCAAGACAAGTACTTTTTTTCTTTTAATGTTTAATATATAAGTATTAAATATATAAAACTAAAGCCTACCCATTGCCAAATATTTTTAATTTTTTTACAGCTGCAAGTAAATCCTCATTTGTAATGTCCTGGTGTTTCTTAGCTTTTCCTCTTGCTGCAATCAATCTAGTTCTTAACTCTTCTAAAGTAATAAGTCCACCGTTTTTATAATTGGTTGCTAAACACACTTCTACTATTTGAACTCCTAATTCATAGTAAAAATCTCCAATACCTGCATTATTATACAAAATGGATATATTAGAAAGAAACGTTAATAATCTAAATATTTTTCTCTAGAACTAATATATGTTAATGTATTGTAATATATGTTTTATAAAATATTACATTATCATTACACTTAAGAAACATACAAACCTAAGACAGACCAAAATCCTTTTCCTGATGCCAGAGGATCGACTCCTATGGCTGCACACATTTCCTGGAACTGTCTCCGAAATTGAGCATTCTTTTTTATTTCATTCTTATGTTTAGTCGCAAATTCTTCCAAGTTTTCCCTAAAAACTTCAAGTTGCTTCGACAACTGTTGAAATTGATTCTCTTGTATTTCTGAACCTTTTTCTCGATATTTTTCTTGTTCTAGCCTCTGTTTCTGAATAGCTCCAAGTCCTGCGCGGCGTCGCATTGTTAATACTTTATATTTTTTAATAACAAACCAATTTTCAAATTCTCAGCAAATCTAACTATAATGTCACAAAAAATGTAAAATGTCAAAACTCAAAATTGTAAAATATTAATATTATTTATATGTCAATAATAAAAGTGATGCATCGGAATTATTTGTCAAAAAGTAAAGTTATCGATATCATAAAAACGACTACTAATAATTTAATAACAATAAACTGTTACAATTATTTGTTTTAATTAATTAAATTCCACTACAACTGAATTGAATTATTTTCAAGAAGTGACATTTCCATGTATACTGTATAACTACTAAAATATATTTTAAATGCTTTTTAAGGAAATGAAAAACGAAACGGAATTGCACGTAAGAATTCGCCCACAGGTAACTAGATGGCGCTAATAAAAACAGCACCCACTATAAACAAAACAAAAAACACATTTTTATTTGAAATAAGTTATAAAATGAAATTACAGTAATTTAGTCGCACTGATAATATAAGAACGTAATATATGTTTTATATATAATTAATACTCCTTGGTCTCAATTTCCTAAAGTAAGCTCTTCTTAGATCTAATATATGTTTTTTTTTCAAAATTAATAGTGTTTTAAAGAAGAGAGAATTAAAGAATCTTAATAAAGAGTTATATTATTAAAATGTTACTAATTCCTGTTCAGGTAAAAACATTAAGATTAAGGTAAAAATAAATTTTCTATAGCAGTCTGTTAATATTAAAAAATCCGAATATCTGTGTGAAGCTGTTCGTAAAGGAATTTCATATAAATAACTTGTAGTTTTACTTTTGTGTAGTTAAATAGGGATACCTAAATTTACCTAACCCCGAATGAAGTAATTACAAATCAATTCACCGCAATAAGTTCACTTTTTTTCTATATAAGAAATATATTAAAATTGAAACACTTTATTCTTAATTTTAACTCTTAATGTGAAAAATCTTTTTACTATTTTGTAAATGATTGCTTATAGTTTAATATTTTGTTCAACGATTGTATGCGTGTATCTGGGGTAGCATATAGTTTTACGGAACCTCTGGTGACATTGTCCCCCTAGGTGTAGCCGAATAAATTTTATATCTCACATGACCAGGTTGGTTGGTAGAGAATGCTTCTTAGCATTACGGGCTTAACGCTAAGAAGCATTCTCCGTCTGTAAATTTTTTTTATTTTGATGTAAAATGTGTGCAATAAAGAATATATAAATAAAGAAGCTCTAGAAATCATTTAAATAATAATAAAAAACTAATACATAAAGTTTCTTTTGTACTGAAATACTATTACACTTATTTATAAAATTTATTATGTATAATGTAACTATATGATATACTTAAACTTTGGTAAATATAAACTGCTAAGTGAATATCAGAAATAATGAACAATTGTACAAATTAAACATTTACTAAGAAATAAAAAAAACAAAAAAGAGTTAGGACATCCCTGGTGGGGATCGAACCCACGACCTTTGGATTAGAAGTCCAACGCGCTATCCTCTGCGCCACAGGGACTGATGACATACGTACTGAAATTATGTTACAATTGACTGTATGTTATTTATAACTTAAGTATTATAACATATGTTCCTATTAAGAACTATTTTTATAATACAACAAATAGCAATATTTCTCATGAACAAAATATATATATATACGTAAATAATCAATAACTACATTATTATAAAAAATCTTACTAAATATAAAATTTTCATCTTTCTAACAAAATAACAGTTTTTGGTAGTCAATGGCAACCGAATATGTCAACAAATGACCGTCAAATGAAAATTTGTTTGGGAAGTTTGAAATTTCAAGTGTGTTTATGATATAATGTCACAGTTAAACTAAAATATAAATAAAAAATCTTCTAGAAAATACATCGTAAATGTTAAGTAAACAATATGGAACATCTAGTAGAAGATGGGAGAAATGTTTCAGATAACGATGACATAAACGATGCAGAATCTTCAGAAAAATTTGAAAAGTTTATACATGAGCTATTTGAACAAAATGGTATATTAAATGACCTAAGAGCTTATTTACGTGGTCATATTGTAAATGTTTTGAAAAATGCTGAAGCAGGTGATATATTTATACTGTCATATTTAAAAATATATATTCTTTTAATCACAATGATCCAAAGTAATAATATTAATCGATACACTTAATAAGTAATAAAAAAATATTGTGTTTACCCTTAATTAGTTGCTCTATACAGGAAACTATAATTTTCTAGGAAATCCTCCAACTTGTCAGAGACATTTCAGTCAGCGGTTGGAACTCACATACCAAGCTCTCAATATTCTTATTGCAGAATATTTACTTAGATTGGTTAGTTCGAAATAACTATGTTCAATTAAACTTTATATTATTTAGTTATTCAATTTTTTTAACTAAGATATTTGTTTTATTATTTTTCAGGAGTTTAGATACAGCTTGTCAGTGTTTGTATCTGAAATTCCTCTGTCGAATATGGTATTTGAGTTTGCCAAAACAATTCTTAAAACAAAGGATTTAGATATAATAGACATGCAGTTTGGCGAATGTGATGTTTGGTCTGTTTTAAATTATTTAGGTATAAAAACTTGAGAAATTTATGTTCCTAATTTGTAAATTTATTAAAATACTTAGGGCTATCTTACAATGGCTGAAGTATTTATAATGAAGATACATAGTAAATATCTTATAATAGGAACTTTTGTTTCAGGTATACAATGCGACTCAGAGCATGCTTCTAGAATAGTGGAGATGTATAACAAAAGTAAAGAATTGCCACTTTTATTATGTATTTTAAAATGCATAACATTACATGATCAGCCACCAATTTATAATCAACTAGGTAATTCCATAATATATAAAATGTAAATAGTTTTCTAAGACTTCTGTATATTATTTGGGAGATTACGTAGAATCCAATATTTATTTGTAAGAAAGGATTTTTTCTCAAAGACAATGTAAAGCAATTTTATTGTAAGCATTGTATTAGAAATTGTCAAACCAAACAGTGAATTGTATCTTGAAAAGGTCGAAAAAATATCTATCTGGTTGTAGCTATTATTTTCTCTCTACAATAGTCTCTACAATAATTCAATATTTATAGTTTTTTGTTAATAATTTATTTATTTTTTAATCTTTTTTTCAGTCAATTCTTCAGATGAAAGTTCCTTCAGTGATAAAACATTTGACACAGACGATGAGAAAAATATTAAAGATAAACATAGGAATGAATTAAATAAATGTAAACACTATGCTTTTTGTAAAACTTGTAAAAGCAGAAAGAAGAGATTAAAGCATAGATATGAAAAGAAAATAAATAAATTAGAAAAGGTAAAGGAGTTAAATTATTGAAACATGTGTATTTATTTATTTAAATTTAAAATGATTAAGTAAAAAATAAATATATTCTTTTATTATACAATATAAATAAAATAATATAAAAATAGAGGCCATCCGGATTGCTTGCTAGTCCCATAACTACTCGGGGGAATAATTATATTTAAAATGTTTTCATTTCATTTCGAGAATGCTGAGTGTATTGTCACTAGTTCTGCCTGCTATTCGGGAAAATGCGTGATGGGAAATAAATTAAAGAGCAAAATAAAATGACATAAAAAAATTAAACATTTTGTATTATCATATTAAGAAAAACTTTTATATTAAACAATATGAAATCTTAGGCTATATTAATTTATTGATCACATGTTTAATGTCTTGAAAGGAGTCTATCTGCAAAGGATGTTGAAAATGCTCAAGATTAAAGCTGTATCACATATTACATGTGGCTTAGTTGCTTTGCTTTCAGAAGTGTTGCGAGTTCAAATCCAGTGAAATGCAGTTGGAATACGTTACAAATGCTTTCATTATAGTTGATTATGAATTTCCTTACAGATTGCCAAAAAATTTAATGTTAACAATTTAAATGTAGACAGTTTTATGAAAGCTGTCAATGTTGTTGAACAGAGCCTAATTGATGAGGTTACTATAGTTTCACATTTTTGTTTATATAAATGTTAAGTTAATTTACTAAAGTCTTCATCACTTAAGTATTTAATAATGTTACCTATATAATGTAAATAGTTAAATAATATTTTTACCTATATAATGTAAAAAGTATATAACATATTTTTAATATTTTTTTGTAAAAGTGTTAATCAATCATAATCAATCTCTCTTGCCAAAAAATTGTAAAAATCTCTCTACAGATATGCTAACAACAAAAATAAGTTGTAATAAGCGTATAAGAATTTGGACGCAGCTGGATGTAGAAGTTTTCAAGAGGGGCGCGTTCGAATCCCGCTGCGTTAAATTTTTTATACGTATTATAAAAATATATTTTTTTATATCAAGCGCAATATTCTTATTTTACACTTCTCGCCAAATTTAGATACTCTGATTAATAAGAAAGAAGGCTACATGTTTATCCAACTAATTAAATGTCTAGGGAATATCTATATATTATAGGGAATAACTATTATGGGATATAAATCTATAACCATAATGCACTGTATATAACGACTCCATTTCTGCACTACGTCGCATACAAAGAAATCCAAAGTCCAGTACGTACAGCTTCATGCTTGTCCCGTATAATAGAGTGACGTTATCACGAACAAACCGTGGCACCTATTGTGATTAGAGATACTTCAGGGTCTTGAGATCAACATGGGCTACTTTTTTCTTTTATTTTTTTTTGTTTTAACCATGAATTTCATTGTTTTACGAAGGGGCCGCTCAAAATACGAAAAAGCTATAGTTCTCGCGGGTCGCTAGTTTTTAATAAAAATAAAATAATTTATTGCTTTATTCTTGGATTGAAATTGAAATTCTTATACGTATTCTCAATATGTTTTATTTTTTTATTTTTAGATGTTCGAACAGTTGAAGACAGTGTATGAAGCAGAAGTTGAAATGATAAAAGAAGAAGGACAGAAGAAAATTAAACGTTCTATAACGAGTCACGCTTTGCTACTGCAACAACATCGAGAGCAAGTCAGATATATTTTTTTAACATTTCTTTTAAAGTGTTATTCGCAGACTTAGAACATTTAAAAATTGCGTTCTACGCATGGCTTAGCCGTTTACGTATTATTATACGTTTATCATTATTATACGTATTATTATACGTTTTCTAAATATGTCTAAGTCAGATATTATTTTTATAATATTTGAAAGCTTTTTATTTATTTATTGAAAGACAAAGTGAAACTTCTGGTTATATGACAAAGCGCGGCATTGAGTCACTCTCCGCTGCTCAACACGAAATGTCTCGAATTCAGGCGAAAAATGGATGAACGGAGTGTTTCGACACTAGGTTCTTTCTGATATCTCTATCTAGGTTTATCCTGGTATGCGAGATAAAGCGTGTAGCTGGTTTTTCTTAAATGTTTTTACACATGTATTTCATTAAATCTGTATTTTCTATTATTTATATATGTTCTATATGTACTGAATTGGACCTTTATTTTGGTGACGTTTTAAAACTACTCCACGCCGGTGGTTCCAGAAATGCATCAATTAAATATATTCTTATAAATTTATATAGTTGGAAGAGTCGTTCAAAGAAAAGGAAGACAAATTAGAAGAGAATGTGAGACAAAAGAAGAAATTCCTATGGGGCCTGGCGCGTGCGCTCCGAGACCAGCATGAGTGTATGACAAAAGCTATGATGGAAGTGAAATTTGAAACTGAAAAACTTGTTGAAAAGGTGCGTATGATGTATGTATATGTAGGTAAGATGGCGCATTATGTGTTAAAAATAAATGAACATCTAACCAAAATTAGATCGTTGGTTCTATTTTTAATTAATAAATCTTTTTAGAAAACAAATAAAAAATTAACCGCAGCAGGATTCAAGCCCGCACCTCTTGGTGCATCCAGGTGTCTGCGCGGTTGAAGCGATTGGTGGCAAGTGGGCAGACGGCTTTTGTAGAGCCTGCTCTTGATGCAAGTGGGAGGCGAGAGCGGAGAACTGTCTTCGCGGCGTTAATGGTTTTCTTCACGTGGTCCATCATCGTCAACTGCCTGTCTATGATGACTCCGAGTTACTTGGTCTCGTTTCTCCATTCTAGTTAGTCTCCAGCAGTGCAGGTGACTTCAGATAGACCCCAAATATGATGGCTTGAGTCTTGAGTCTAACATTCACTTCCAATCTGCCAGCTAGTCCGTCAGCACACTGAGCGTCCTCTGAAGTTTAATGGCGGCATAGTTGAGCTTTAGAAATTTGAGCATCAGCGCGATATCGTTAGCGTAAAGGCCTCTAACGGCGGATGTCAATCATAACTATTTTTTACATGATAAATTAATTCTAACATTTACAATGTTTTATTATGTATTTAGTTTTCTTTCCTAAAATTACGTTTTTGCTCACACGTCTTCCTACAGCAGAGTAAGCAGCGAGAACCTAATATCAAGACCCTATGTTATCTACCCTTTTATTTGTCATTTTAATTGTTGTTATAAAGTCGGTGACGCTAAATATATTGAATTTACCCAGTCAACTATACGTATAAACAACCAGTTTACAGTAAAATATACCTATGTCAACATTTCTACAGTTTTAAATGTTTTCTTATGTGCCAAAATAGAACACCATATATTATTAATTTAATTTTTTTAGGAAAATGAATTAAAAAACCAATTACAAGAAGCTGAAAAAATACTCAAAAGTAAAGGTGAAAATATGCACTGTCAAATATCACAAGAAATAAAAATATTAGCTGCTCATTTCGAATCTATGAAAAAGGAAAGACAGACCTTAGACCAACAAAAAGTCGATTTGGAAAATTTAAAACAAATGAACGACAAAAATGACAAAATATTAGAAGAATATCAACACAACAAAGAAGAATTAAAGTTAAATTACGATCTGTTGAAAGAAGAATTAGATGTTTTAAAAAAGTATATAAAAGATAAGAATGATGAGTCTAAATGCTTAGTAGAAAAAGGAACCGTTATGGAGGAAAGAGAAGAAAAGACTTTAATGAATAACGAAGTCAATATTAGAATTAACGATGAAAATGATGATATATTAAAATATCAGGTGATTAATGATTTCAACAAGAAGAATGTTAATTTTAATCAGGTTAGATAAATAAATGTACTTCTTTGTTGTTATAGTTTTAGTTTCTTACTAGTTGTCGCTCGTAATTTTGTCTGTGTGGACATTGTGACTAATGCCGTACTGTTTTCAAAACGCCTCTGTTTTTCCATCTCCGTATAAATTAAGGAATTAACAATAAAAATTCCATGCCAAATTTCAACTTTCCACGTGCAGGCGTACGTACGTAGAATTAAGTCTATGCGTTATATGTCGGTCATTCAGTGAGTAACGGAAGAGCCTTTATATAAGTATATCGATATATTGATGATATTAGATCCTATCAAGGTGTTGTGGGATTTAGATGCTTAATGTAATAGTTGTGGAGTTGATTCCTTTTCATATTTTATTTATCAATTGTTTTAATTTCCTCTTAGATACAGCGCTACTTGGGTAGGAGATTACAGTAACTTTTACACAGTTTTCTTTTTTTTATTAGCAATATATATAGCTTTTAAACAACATTTTACAGGTAAATCTGGAAACAAACCGTCCTTCTAGCCACCAAGCTGACATTCCAGAAGATTGTAGATGTTCTGACACTTTGCAAATGTTGAAAGAGGAAAATGAGAGGCTAAAAATTTTTTCTATTCAGGTATTTATTGTATTTATAATATTTACTATATATTTTAAATTATATTACTCGTATTACAAATGATAATTAGAGTTATTGTCAAATAACAAAAAAAAATCTTTTCTTATATTGCATGTGATGTTTGTCGGTTTAAAACTCACATGCATGACGTAATTCATAAAAGATTGAAACTTGTACCGTATATAAAGTCTACCAGAAGCGTCAGGTCCCACTGCTTCCAGATATCGACAAACTCAATTCCGAGTTTCGTTACATGTATTGGGGCAATAAGACTAGAATGTAATTCGATTAAAATAGATTTTACTATCATGGATTGGATTGAAGTATGATAGTGGAAGTATGATCTGGCAGGATCAGGCATCATGGATGCCATTTTTTCCTCAGAACTCTGATAGAGAAACATCCACAACATACAAGGAATATAGGCGAGCTCAGCATATGGCATTCCTAGAGCTGTAGGAATATCCAAAGGAATCCCTTAGTCTTATATAGATATTATCAGAGACATGTACCGTAATTTGTTTTTTTTATCAATTTAATGTATTACTAATGAAGTATTATTTGCGTAAAAAGAAGCCGAATGTTTTTCCTTCACGTATTGATATAGATTTCCTGCATTTTCCCATCTTTTAACCTTTTCCAGCAAAGTGAGCATATTGATGCACTTTCTCGCGAACGTAATTTCCTCCAACAGCAAATGACTAGAACTCGCCCGTCACCTGTGTTACATCACGGTTTTCTTGGCAATAGGTGAGATTTCTATACTTATATTTAGTCTAAGTGTCGCTTTTTGGGCGTGAGTAGTGATCGGTCACTCTTGTTGTTTTGAGAGAGAAGAATGAAAATATTAATTTAATTTTTTTCAGCTTCACGGTTTATCCCGCAGACAAGTAGTTAAACAGGACCTAGTGTCAATACATTCCGTTCTCCACTCTCCCTCATTGCATGTTGGGTGTCTTAACTCAACGCCGCGCATTGTCTTACCAGAGCAAAGAAATGAAAATGATTGAAATATAATCATTCCACCGAGTGGGTATCTCACCCACAAACAATCGCTATTACAGTGAGAGGTGGTCCCATTAAGCTATGATGACCTGTATAGGAAAAATATATTTCTGATATACAGTAAACCTCGTTAATACGACTTCCAGTATAAGTCTACGCCATAAGAACCAATGCAACATGGAGCATGTTTTCATACACTTCTTTCTTGCTTAATACGATTCCTCATCCCGTTTAATACACTGTAACAGCAGTGGCCAATTTATAGCTGGCCTGCAAATTCTTAATGTATTATTTACTAGTTATTTTCATATACTTAGAGTTAGTCATATTTGAATTTGACATCGTGTTGGAATAAAAATATTTATATATTTCATTAATTTCATTCACATGTTTTGTAAAATAAAAAATAAAATTACGTCAATTGACATGCGAATAACTTACAAAAAGCCGATTTTAATGATTTTTTTAATGCTGAAATAAAGTGGAAGGTTTATTGACAATTATCAAATTAGTGGAAAGTGGAGTCTCCGAACATGCGATGCGTGGAAGTAAATAAATTATATAAATTTTATATAATATATATAATTGTATACAGAGTCAATCAATATGGAAATATAGAGAATAATCGTGCTGGTGGAGAGGAACTGTACACTTTCCCAAATCTACAGTCGCGGGTTCTGTACCCGGGTGAGGCAGTGCCGTTTGTTGGTGTACTTGATGACAAACGTATTGATAATCGTCGGTAAACACTGTTATTTATATATTTTGATTTTTAAATAATAAAAGACATGTATAAGCCACTAATTTGTGGAAAATGTGGAAATAATTTATTTTCCCTTTTTGATATTTTCTATGTTACATTTTTGGTTTTCATTGTCAAAAGGTATTTTGTTTTTAGGTATTTGATAAATCAGTGGCGAGCATTACGACGACGTCGTCCCGTCTCGTCTTCACCGACATATATACCAAGTAATATACAAATAAATAAAATTAAGGTCTTATTAAGTTATTTTAATATTAATTAAAATAACTTAAAATAACATATACCAATATAATTTTTATTATGCAATTTTTGTTTGTCTGTCTGTTTGTTCCGGCTAATCTCTGGAACGGCTGGACCGATTTTGACTGGATTTTCACTGGCAGCTAAACTGATGTAAGAAGTAGATGAGTAACTAGAGCTACTTTTATTTTACAATTCCTCACGGATGAAGTCGCGGCTTCAGCACAGCTAGTGCTGGAACCGCGACTCTTCGAGACAAGATACGGACCAAATCAGTTTCTACTATTGACTTTCTTGCTTTGGCGAAAATTTGATAGTTATTATAAAATGTGTGGCCATCGTGGCGGTCTTACTGTATACGCGATGTTTGTAGGTTCGATTCCCACTCGAGGGAATGATTATATTGTTTTAATTTCGGCGCTTTAGTGATAAGAAAGAGCTCGGCGAAGAGTAGAAAGGAGTGTTTCGACAGTAGGTTCTCTCTACCATGAGGGAAAAAGAGTGAAAGTATAAATAATTGTAAAATGAATAAGAATATATAAATTTTTTCTTATCAGATCCAGGACAAAGTATACAGTCGGCTCCAGTTTGTTCATTTGGAAGAAATATTCCGGATAATTTTGAAAATATTTATATACAGCCGAGTACTAGGTAATTATTTATTCAATAATAAAAGTTTTAAATAAGAGTCTATTATAAGTAAAAAGTATTTATAAAAGTGCTAAATAAAAGTATTACTAAGTCCCTCGTGGCACAATGAGGTAGTGTCGAACTATGAACGCGATGCGGTTCGATACTCTGGCTGCAAAAACTGCGGCGTTGAGTTCCGCTACTCGACACAGAATGTTCGAGACTTACATTCGGCTCTCTCTATCCTTTTTTTTTTTTTTTTTTTTTTTTTTTTTTTTTTTTTTTTTTTTTTTTTTTTTTTTTTTTTTTTTTTTTTTTTTTTTTTTTTTTTTTTTTTTTTTTTTTTTTTATATATATATATATATATATATATATATATATATATAATTTAATATTTGTGTGTAAACATCTATAAATTTAAATTTGAACATCTAACATTTCTTTGACCTATGCTGTGGAAAAATAAAAAGGAATTCCTAGTATAATTATATACTACATAATTGAGAATTGCTTAGAAGTCGTGCGGCGTTAAGTTTCGTCACTTAACAAGCACAGTCTAGTGTTCATAAAACGAATAGAAAGTAGAAAACTGCCTGCTTCAAAATATTTAAAAGATATTATTAATTTATATTTTTACTCATAGCCTCTCTCTTTACTCATAGTCTCGACCACTGTTAATAACCTTGGTACATGGTCTTTTATGGGGACCTTCCTCCAGTATGTAGCTTCCTGTAGGACTGATGTAAATACTGGGACATTTTTATGTTAACTGACAATTCGAAACTGTCGCCATTGTTTTTGAAAATCAATCAAATTCTCACATTTTAGTGCCGTAACAGGAAAAAGCCCTTCACGTATTTTCCACATATCAGTGTGTGGGTAGTGAGTGAGAACCTAGTGTCCAGACTTCTAGCTGGGCGTTTTGCCTGCTGCCCGAAACTGAGTCATTGCCGAGCTCACCGCTGTAAGTTTTGTCTTAAGTACCAGAGTGGAGAATATAAAAGTGCATCCATCTGTATATCGCGAGAAGAGCCCCAATTCGAGCCTCCATGAGGCTAAACTGCGGCTGAGGAAACTGGAGATAGAGGCGGAGGCGGTTGAAAAGGCCTACTTGGAGTTTAGAAAGCGACAATCCGATACAAAAAAGATTAAAGACGATGTTACCTTACCAGAGGCACTTGTGTCAAAAGAGATGGTGCATTTAGGTGTGTACTCGACTATTTTTTTTCTTTTTATTCTTGTGATCGGAGACCTTTTTAGTCCATTTTACATTCAATTCTTAATTTAAATATAATAAAATTTATTATATGGGTATAATAATCCAATTTTTCGGTAAAAATTAAATAATTAAAATAATAGTTAAACTCATAAACATTCAAATTGTATAAATTAAAATTATATCACTAATAGATTTTAGACGAAATTAATTATAACATTTTCAACTACTTATACTTTTACGTACTTGACAATTGGCATCGCTAAATTAGTTCATTCGTGGCGCACCTCAACGCCGCGCTTTGTCTTGTTAACTTAAGAGCATTACACCGAGTGGGGATGGAACCCACGACCAGTTGCTATTAAAGCCAGATGACAGTTTATACTTAAATTTTATAGCTGTAGCACCAAATACGTTTAATATTGATCTCTTAATTTTTTTTTTTTAGATACAAAGGAAATAAAGCCTACAATAACACCAAAAGAACATAAAAGAACCGATGATTCACACCATCAGTGAATCCGCCAAAGTTAATAAAGGATTTGCGACAAAAATATCTACGGGAGTACCGAGCTAAAATATGACATTTGGTCGATTACCACGTTTCCCCCAGGCAAAGGAGATTCTCTTCACCAAAGTAAGGCATTCTGCGGCAAGTAATAATAAAGATGAAAGTGATGGAATGATGATTATCTGAAACTCTATTATGGGATTTGAGAGAGCACATCAAAGAAAAGAAGATAGTTCTAGATATACCTGATTCGTTCATTTGGAAATTTAATTCACTTTGAGAGAAATGATTTCCTTGGAGATATATAGAAATCAGATTTGCTAACCACCAGGCAAAAGGAAGTGATGAACTGCCTTTCTTTGCTAACGTTATAATAAGATTATAGCATAAGCAATGTTTCTAAGTTATGTTATGCAGATCTAGAAGAGATATTTTGGGAAAGATCCAGTAAAGATACAAATGACGAGAATGTAATGAAGTTATTTGAGTCTCCGAAAGAAATATGATATAGTAACTGAAATAAGTGAGGAAATACAGAATTCTATAAAGTTCTAAAATTGGTGTTTGTAGAGAAATAACATAATGAACATTTGAAGAAAATGTAGAAAAAAAATTGAAGAGAAGGTGATGATGCAGGTTTATTGAAGTGTTGGTGCCAGGTTTAAAGTGATGTGAGTTAATTCAAACGACCAAATCTTGAGATGAGTCGAGTTGAATCTGTTTGCTAACAAGTAGCATGAAATGGAGGTAAATCCGAAGAAGGATTTACACTTCTCTTATGGATTAAAAGTTCTATTGATAATGATACTGAAAATAAAAAGAAAAGCAATGGTGATAACATCGACACAAATGATAAATTCATTCAGATCTAAAAATAAAGAAAATATACTTTCTAAATTAAAAATGATTTATTGACTTTTTATTGAGGAAGCTAACAGATAATGATGTGTTGAACGAGCTTATATTTTTACTTTCAGTACCAACGAAGGAGACGTCTGAGTGTGGAACTTTCTAAGGATTGGAGAATTCAAGTAAAGTGGAGAATAGCGACGAATATGGAGTGAGATTTTCTCTCTGCTGATGTAGACAAATTTAGCAATCAATACGACTTTGGTAACAACTCACACCACAAATCTGTCGCGAAAACATCAGATGCTGATTGTTGATAATTACACTTTGGAATTCCACCTAATTCAGCGCTGGTACATGAATTTAGAAAATTAGGAAACTAACGTTTGAACTTTTCTGATGGATGACTGTTGTGTTATTAATAAAAATGAAAATTGAAAATAATATTTAATATATTTAAAACATTGAAGCCATATTTGTTTTTATTTTACTTAAGAATCTATGCATATAATAAAATGTAACCCTGATAACTGTCTATTTTGTGGAGATATATATATATATATATATATATATATATATCTACTCATATATATAAAAGATTATTCAAGACAATTATTAATGGACCAAGAACCCAAAACAATGATTTTTATTTTTTTCTGTTTGTGTGTTTGTTTGTCCACTATAAATGCTAGAAAAAGGGTTTTATGTCATGAAATACAATTTTGACAGTGTATTGTTGTTGTGGTAAATTTGTAACATGTGGTGATTTGACTGAACTTTTCAATTGGATTAATAGACAAAAATGTTACAACTATTTAAATAATGGTAATTTAAACAAGTTTGCGATTTCACGGTGAGGAACGCGGTGAACTGAAAAGGTAGCATTTGCCAACAAAATGGCGGTGCTGAAGCCACGTGCGGGGTCCACTAGTTGTAAATGGGAAGTTTAGTTCGTGGTAAAAACTTAAAATAAATTGCATTTACAATTTGTTTACATCTAATGCCGAATGCGTTCGAAAACATTTTTCATAGACATGTATGCATTTTCTGAATAGCCAATACAAACTCTCACCAACTCTCCGATATTCGGGCCGCTGAACAGGAAAGCAGTCACGCAGCGTACGTAACGCTACCGCTGTTGGCTTACAAGTTGATATTAAGGTAGAGTACATTTGCGGCTGGAGTTTATATTGCGATATATTTTTATGAAGACTTTTATAATTAACCACCACTTTAAGAATATAATAATTTGGATTTTATTTTTAAAAGAATGGTTTTGATTTATATAGAGGCGAAAAGAAAAATTATCATTCGCATGCTACTTATTGTGGGGGAAAAAATAACCACAACAAGCATCAATTGCTTTCAAACAAAGCTGGCAGTGGTTCTATATGTTCCCAAATAGCAATGTCTTACTTTGATTTCAGGTGAAAAACGGAGACCGGAGTGTCTTGACACTAGGTTCTATTAGCGAATAAAAATGCTGCTTACCACCTTGAAAAGAAATGAGAAACAATTTACATCAACGGTTACCACCATAACAAAGATCTACCAATTATAATCCCATATTAACTCTTAGTGAGCATCTGAGTGTTTAGAAATGGCAGGAATTAAAGAATATAGCTGAACATGTTACAATAGATGGAGCAGTATTAATGAATCGCTGATGTATGACACAATTCACGCTAATTTTTGTATCTCTCTTCTTTGTATTATTCAAACGTAATCGCTGAGGTAAAGAGCAATTCCGTTTGCATCATGCTCACGCAAGGAAAAGTTCAAGTAATGTTGAGTCTACTGCGACCTAAAACAAGATTCAATTATTATTGAGAAGAAGAAGATTTACTTTCATTTATTTGTTGGGCTTTTCTATAATGCAATGAACTCTTGTGGCGTATTTAATGTTTTGCTTCGAGGTTTTAATTACCATTTCAGAAATTATCTATCACAGTGAGTTACTTAGGTTTTTGTTTAATCAAGCGTATGAGATGGAAATTTACGATGAAATGTATTGTTTTCTAACAATAATAGCCACTTTTATTATAAATATGTGTTTGCTTTCTTATAAAATTGTTGTTTACAAATAGGGGTTTGGTTGGAGGAGTTAATAAATATATATATATATATATATTGGTAAACTTTTTTTGTTCGTATATACTACTAGATTATACTTTAATAAATATATTTAAAATAAAAGCACCCATATATTCTTTCCATGTAACAAGGCCTACTTAAGTGTATTGACTGTTGTTTGTGTTAACTTTTTACAAGAATTTAAGTGACGCGATTTAAAGCGAATGAATCATGAATGAATAATTTACATAGCCAGCAAACAAAAAGCCATATACTTTTTTTTGTAAATTTGTGTAAATTACTTACGAAACGTTATATTTAGACGATAGCTACGTCACTATTTTAATAGTAATTTTGAATAATTATTTAAAAAAAAAACTATTATTGCGTTACTGGCAATAAACCCGCACTGCGTAATGGATGTGAGTTTATTTTGCTTTATATATGAGTAGTTTGTGTAATTTAACTAAAACATATTAAATTATAATATTACAACAATACGAGATATATAAAAATATAATCTCATATGATAAATGACAGTGCCCCAAAAAACGTGATTTCTAAAGTTATCGATACCTATCTTAAATATTTGTTTTTTATCAAAAATGCTTTAGGGATGCTGGAACTTGGCTGTTCAGAATTTTTCTAAACTCATATTGCCTTAGATATCTGGGATGACTATTAAACACAATTCTGAAAATATATAAAAAACACAAGCAATAAACGTACAAGAAGTTTTTCTTGTTTGTTTTTTTTTATTTTTATCCATTTATGACGAGCAAAGGCACCACATCGTCTGCTTACTTAGTTTAACTGTTAGATGTAAATTTAAATAGAAGGGATAAATTGAAAAAGTACGGTAACAATCTACATAAAATTATTACTATTGGCGATTTTTTCTTAAGAGTTTTTGCTTGTCAGATAAGTTATATGCATAGTGTACTTTAAAAAGTCGTCTTTAAACACTCTTAAATAATATATTTTAGTTGACAAATATTTCATGTCATTATATTTGAATATATATATATTATATACCTTGAACATGTTTTTAAATATGTCTCGAACATGTTTTTTTCTATAAAGATGTTGTTAAATATTTTTATCAAGTGTTTTTCATACCGTATTTTATTAAAAAGGTCAACTAATAAAATGTATTAACTAAAAAAGCCTACTACAGTGTTAATGATTATTTGACTGAGGAAAATGATTTTTTTTTAACATTTTTTAAAGTGTTATTCGCACACTTAGGAAATTAAATTGCCTTAATATAGGTTGTTTATGAGTATTTATGTGACGTAATATTATGACAAATTAATTAATAACACATTAAAACACACATAGCTTGAGTGAAGGTGACTTGATCGCCTTCCCTGTGAAAGCGAAAAGCTCATCAAAAGCGCATCAGTAATCGTTACGATCGTTCTTACATAAGTCATTAGTATGGTTCCTTTGGTTTTAAAATTTATCTTTAAATTTGCCGCTCTAATTTATGGCCTCTAATTTTAGCTTATTATATAAAAAACTGAGGCTGTCGCGGCGCGTTGGGACAGCGTCTGACTGTAAACGATTAATTGTGGGGTTCGATCCCCACTGACACGGAATTATTATATTTAAATTAATTTTATTTCCTAGTTCTATTAAGACACGCGCGACATTGTGTTAAAGCCTCCAACTTAAGAGTGGAGAATTTTCTGTACTATGTACATTCTTTAAAGAAAAAACCTAACATGTAACAAAACTTAATAATATAAATCCATACAAAATAATCTCTTTTTGAAATCTTTGTAAATCCTAAGATTTACCAAATAGTACTTTTTCGTAGATAGAATCTATTGTAAAAACACTCCGTTCTCCACTTTCCGCTTGAATTCAACGTATTCCATATTGAGTAGCGGAATTCATGCACGACTTTATCTCTCCTAAGTCCCCGATTGGGTAACGAACCCACATCGATCAATTTCACAATCCGGGCAATGTCTCGCTGCGTCACTATGGCCTAAAATCAAATCTTAGTTTTTACATGTACAAATTATTCTATGAAACATATGAAATTTATATGCAAGTAGTGTGCTACAGGCTATACACTAGTATACTTTTTGATCGCACTCCCAATACCAGGTTTATCGGACGCACCGTTCGCCGGCCAGTATGGCTTCCTGTGCTTAATGAGGCCAGCATAATCCATTTAGGTACTAACGAGGTCTTAATATTATAAAATTAGTAAATAATGTATAGGAACTAATAATTAAGACACTCCCTATGAAATTGCGTTACATTTAAACGTATACTTAGGTTATTAATATCGATTCATCAATGTAATAGAACTCAAAATAATTTGTAATTTTCTGTTTGTCTGTGCGCTTGTGCACCACTTATCTCAGAAACGGCTTAATTGATTTAAACGCTGTTTTGACTATTGTATTGTATCGTGTTTTGGTACGCTTCCCTTAACATTTAGTGTTTATCGGTTCATTTAAATCGGTTACATTTCAAAACATACAAAAAATATAGACCATTTCAATTATAAATTAAAGCAAAGTGTGTGACCTAAATGACAACGCTGGTGGGTGAAAATACGAAATAGCTTAGTCGTGTCGTTCAGGCAGCCGAAGCCTCGAGCGGGTCGCTGATCTATAATAAATATTAAAGAAAATTGAACGCAGCGGGATTTGAACCCGCGCCTCTTGAAAACCGTTTAAATCTTGAAAAAAACTTTGAACGGTTTTCAAGAGGCGCGGTTTCAAATCCCGCTGCGTTCAAATTTTAAAGTGTTATTCATACACACACATACCTTTTGAGAATACGTATGAAAATTGCTGCGTTCAAATTTTTAGACTCTTTCTAAAAATGTTTTGCATATCATGAACTAGTAGCTGCCCGAAACTTTGTTCACGAAAACGACTCGTTGAATTAATTACCTTTCTGAACAAAATACTCGCAACAATTTTTGTTAAGGCTCAATTTTCTTATATCTTATATAAGTCTATTATGATTCTACATCAGGTGACAACTCTTCAAAGTCAGTTATACTCTAAGACCTGACTTAAACATTAGTCAAAACTGCATTTAAGTCGGAAAATTCGTTTCTGCGATTAACGTGCACAAACACACAGACACACACAAACCGAAAAGAAAATTAAAAATCTATGTTTTGGATAAATATCTCCAATGACATTTTTTCTCATATATATTCCATGTACAGACACCGAACATTTACATTTTGATTATTTATATAGATAACGTCGATTTATCGAACACTGCAAAATAAGTAAGCTATGACCTAATTCAAATGGTTTTTATAGGTACGATAGGCAAAAAAAAAAATATTGTCACTTATACCTTTATTGCTATATTATTTGCAGTGTTTTAATTTATCAGCTCTGGTAAGATGACGCGGCGTTGAGTTCCGCCACGCAATGTCTCGATAACGGAGTGTCTTGAAAATCAATCAAAGCTTTCCAAAGGGACTGCTCTCTTTTAAAAGCTTTAAATTTACTATATTAATTATAAATTCAAATCACAAAATGTATTTAAATAAATATATGTATTTAGACGCTATAAAACTTTATAATATCAGTATTTGTATATTTCAACTTGTATGTCAATTTCAATGCGTATTCTTATTTTTTGAACCGATTCTGCAAAATTAACTGACACCACACTGGCACTATATTTTGCGCGAATTCAGGCCAGTATTTTTTTAATCTAATATGAAGAAATATTTTTTTTTCGTAATCTGATAAAAGTTATAAGACCAGTATAAAAATCCTTTGACTATACAAGTAAAAATACATTATATTGAATTAATTAAAAAAAAACAAGTGTTAGAGCGCGAAAGAAATATAACCATAGCGGCAAATTATTTTGTATTATTTAAGTATTTTTTGTCCGCCACTATTGCATATTAAGTGTCGTGGTTTTGTTTTATGTAAGTTCATTTTTGCCATTTCATAGTATAAAGGACAATGATTAGTTGTTTTCAAATATTTCAAGGTTTAATATGTACATTTTTTTTGAACCCGCGCCTCTAGAAAACCGGTTAACACATGGCTTAGCGGTCAGAGCGCTTGAATGATTTTCAAGAGGCGCAGGTTCAAATCCCGCTACGTTCAAATTTTTATACGTTTTCTAAATATATGTTTTTCAATTTCCTAAGTGGGTGCATAACACTTAAAAAAAACAAATGTACATTACTCATAATTAACGCTTCTATAAATGTTGTTTCTCAAACTTTTAAATTTATTAATGTTGGCTATCATTGTTAGATGTGTAAAAGTCTTTAGAAACGTTTACGATTATGTGTAAAACAAATACACTATACACGTATAAGAAATTTTAAAGCCATATTATGTATTAAGATTTCTCTTTTCAAATCTCAATAAATGTCCATTGAAGGTAATATTTATTGTACAATTTGAATTTCTAATTTATTGGAAAAACAAGAATATCATAAAATAACAGGAAGCGAACGATAGCATTGAAATGAAAGCTATATATGTATTATGTGAAGAGTATTGCACCTTTCGTAATATTCAAATAGCTATGCAACATTTTATCGCTACGCTAAGATATATATAATAAAACCGGTTCATTTAATTATTATCTAAGCTTAAAAACATGAAAAGTTGATATGATTCATATACATACATATTATAAATAATGAATAATATATTAATATTTTCTTTTAAATAAGATATATTTTACATAATTGTTTAATATAAAAACACGTTTTTATATAACCGCTTGACGTGCCCCAGTTAGTACCTGTCAGACGTCATATCGTCATATCTGTACATCATAATTGTTGTAACTTTTTTATTTATGAACCGATTCAAATAAAATAATTTTAAGGGAAGTTTACCAAAAAACATTAGTCAAAATTGCATTTAAGTTGGTAAATCCGTTCCTGTGATAACCGTGCACAAACGCACAGACACAGACAAATGGAAAAGAAAATTATAAATTATTGTTTTGGGCTCTATTACATTGATTGATGAATGCCTTTCAATAATATTTCTTTTTACTTTTGGATTACAAGCCTCACATTGATTTGACGTAATACTACGCGAGGTTCGCGGGTTTAATATAAACTCCGGCAAAGGTTTATGTTCTTTTGTTTTAGCAAGTACACTTGTCATTTAAGTTACGATTATATGAAGAAAATTTGAGAACTTATTATAAATTATCACTGAATATAAAATAAATATGAATGTTAATAATTAAAATGCTTCCATTATCTATAGTGGAATCTATATACCAAATTATGTAAGAAAACTACTTGCCACGCTATTAGCATTGCACGAGATCTGATGTCAATACAATATATTTATATTACGAGCATGATATCCTTGACAGGATGACCAAGCTGGTGCGAAAATAATGGAAACCGACTTTGCTAACAAGCTAACAACAAAGTTTCAGAGATGCTAACAACAAAAATAAATTGTAATAGCGTACAAGTCTCTCGAGGTGGCGGGATGTAGAACGCATGGCGTAGCGGTCAGAGCGCTTGGACGGTATCAAGAGGCGCGGCTTCGAGTCCTGCTGCGTTCAAATTTTTATACGTTACCTAAAAACATTCTTAATATCCCATAGGATACACATATGTAACATTTTAAAAATGCTTAAACAAGTGTTCCTTTTACTTTATTCAAACTTCAATTATAAAGTAATATGACATTTTTATATCCATTTTATTTGTATTTAGTATTGCCATTATTCGACACATTTAACAGTTATTGATACTGTCTTTTATACTTTAATCACACAATTTATTTGAAGTTACAGCGCGTTGGAGCCAAGCTAAGTGCTCGAGTTATGATACTTAGTCCTGTAACAACCAAGTAAGGGCGCGGATAAAACTAGCGAAATACGTTCAGTAACACTTTGAGCAGATTTATATCGAAGCAAAACCCTGTATTCAGTAGAAGCTTTTTGTTGTTATGTGTGTTGACTATGAAATAGGTATTACTATATCAAAATTAGTTATGTAGTTTATTTTTTTACTATTTATATAATTGACTAAAGCTTATATTCTACCTTTATATATATATATATATATATATTGCTACTACCTTTTTAACTACACTTGTTGCCTTAGCAACGGGTATGTCACTTTATGGAGACGTGTATGTGAAGCATATGGCAGTGTATAATCAATTTAATGTATTTATTATGCATTACTTGTACAAAAAAAAATTTTAATAACATTCTGCACTCCTTCTCTATACATAATTTGTGTGCCATTTTTTATGTACGGCCTAGAAATATTATACCCTATATGTGGTGTACCTTATGAAAACTGTATCGCGAACATATATATAGACTTTAAGACCAAATTTCGTACTCCTCCGTCGCTTAATTTTCGTTAAGAGTGGTCCAAAGTTTTTGCTTCACATATTTATGTATAGACTAGCGACCCGCTCGCGGCTTCGCATGTGTAAATTACATGACGAAACTATATAGGTTTTTCGCCCGCCCGTGTTCTCACTTAAATCACAAAATTTGCTTTAATTTATAATTTAAATAATTGTAACTTCTTTTATTTATGAACCGATAGAAATAAAATTGCATAAAAATATGTTAATATATTTCTAAGAAGAAAGAGGAAAGGAAAATAAAAATAATTGTTTTGGCTTCTATTATATTAATTGATATTTTTTCATATATCTTCCATATACAGACAGTGATCAGTTACATTTTTATTATATGTCTATACATATATAATAGTATATCTTTATATACCATTAATTAGTGAATTAATAATTATAGTAAATTTAATAATATTTAATTTCATTAATTTCTATCATACTTGACGTCTTCGTGACGTACTTGGGACAGATCTGACTCTACACAGGTTTAAAACCCAAGTTTAAAATTATTTATAATATAGGTTTTCCCCCACTTTGATTGGATAAAGTCCGACATTGGGCTCTGATACTCAATGTTTTTAAACAGTCAAAATAAATAAATAAAACCGACCAAAGACTTTCTTCTTTTATTTTTACTACTATTGGTCAATTCCCTATACAATTAATAGTTACTGCTAACATTTATACCTTATTTTTATGGTAATATAAACCAATCAAATAACCTATAACTTATAATATTAAACTTATAGTATTGCTATTTCAGTTTCAGTCTGAGTATGTATATTATACAGCTTACTATTTTCTATATACTATTTTCAGTTAGCATTGTACTCTATGTTATGTAAAAGCGTAATATGCCGATATGTTTTTCTTAAGCAAAGCAAGTCCCAGGCACTGCTTCAAGCTCCTCTTTGTGCAATGCGGTGGGCACCCACACCCGCACATCTATGGAACGCTATGGAGTTTTTTCTCTTATAGTGTTAGGTAAGGAAATGTCTATATAACAGGAAAAATCTTCTTTATTAATTTTTTGGAAGAGTTTGCCTTGTATCAATTATAAGTTGTTTATTAAGGAATATTTGTATATCGTCCAGAGCGAATATAGTTTTAATGCTGACTTATTCTACAAAAATTTCATAATAAAATTCACTGTTAGGTATAGTTAGTTGGATGCAGTTATTTAGAAAGAGCGACCGCCGTCTCACTTCCGAGATCCATCTAGAACGACCGTAACCTTGTGGTCTAATCAAAATCTTGTATATCGGCTCCTATCTAGTGGAACATGGAACTAATATCATTTATATAAGATGGACAATAAAATTAAATATATTATAATGTACTCTGAATTATGAAATTAATTCCACACACCCTTCAAATCGTTACCGAAGTGAGTGTTGCTAAATTTTCCAAGTCAAGTCACTTCGTTTTGCACTTTTCTGCCGATTCCGAGACATTGCGCTTTGTCCTACTGGACCGAATAAATGAACATCATTTTAATATAAACATTGCCCTAAGTAGCGATTGAATACAAACTAATTTTAAAAAGGTTTAGACGTTTCTTAATGTTGGTACAATGTTAAATGTCGGTAGCTTAGTAAAGCTATGCCTGACTCAATGTTGATTCATTTAATTCCGAAGTACCAACCTAGAAATAAATACTAAGTACGTATTTAGGTAACATTACGCTATCTAACGAACGGGTGGTCGTTCATTTTATCTCGTCCGGTTAAGATGATTCGCTTGTTTTTAGTAATCTGATTCTCGTGGTAATGCTGCAGGCTTGTGTTATTGAAGCTTTTTGCTTTGTGGGGTTCTTTATTAGGACAATTATAATTATTATTATTCGGAACACCTCTTAACGTGAGTACTAAGTGTGTCTTCTTGACTCTTCTCGTGATCTCTGAAATTCAAGCATTTTTTCGCTTTCTATATAAGAAATCTGAGAAATCTGTTTTAAAATTTAATTATATTATCTAGTTATTAAGTAAAATATTAATTAGTATTGTTATCATTTATTTGTAATTGCATAATACTATATAACTAAACTTTTAGTTTGACCAGGTTACATAGTCTACATCTGTATGTTCCTTTTTTTTAATTTCAAAACTCAATTTAATTGAATAAGATTTTTTTAATTGATTCGAAATTGTCAGAATAAGTAAGTGACATAACAGTGACAAGTCGCGCTTTTTTCTCCACTCGTCGCCTATTTTTTAGAGATATTGCGGTTTATAACGCCGCACTTTATTTAACTAGTTAAATCATCAAAAACAAAAATCAGAAACAAAAAGATTTTAAATCTTTCCGCCGACTGGGTAAAATATATTATTAAACAATCATTTTTTTCTCATTATAAGTTAAGGCTGTGTTTAGTTTTAAAATGTAAATTAAACAAACAACTTTCCTAACTGTAAAGTTAAAATTACTTAAAGCAACAATGAGGCTTCATCTAAATATTTATAGACTAATCTACTTATAAATGTAATGTCAACACATTATAACTGGTTTTTCGGGGACGTTTTGTATGACTCGTATCTACATACAATAGCATGTGCTCCAATATAAATCAAATCTAACTTTACATATAAACAAAAACTATGATGTGAAAAATTTCAAAATTGATGGAAGTATTGCATGGAAAATTGTTACTTTATTTCTATTAATGCCGTATGTTTGTTTTTTATTTTCCCATATTTTCCTCAACCGGAGTAGATTACATTAAAACGTCTTTCAATTTCAGTCTGATTAAGATATATTCCTAGTTAGTTGACAAAATTATATACAGCAGTGACCATACCACATATAATAGAGACAATTGTTTATAATGTAAATCGAATTTTTCATACTCAAACTCTGATTATTGCATTATATCAGAGAATATAAGTCATTTTCTACTATATTTTATTTATTCATTTATTTTCAAGGGAAACATACAGTCTTATAGAATATTACATTTTTTAACATATTGTTAATGAAAAAAACCAAACAAGTTTCCACAAACTAATAATGTAACTATTATTTTCCTTTAATTTTGTTATTTTGCCACATTTTAGAATTTCACTAGCTATGTGAGTGAAACAAATACGTATACGAATTGTTATTTATCAGTTCCATCCCAAAATGCTTATGTTAAATATTAAAAAAAAACATAAATTTATACTCAAACTATAAGAACTATAATATAGTTAATATTCCATCACGCTAGAAATGACACAGTTTGTGGTTTTCCTTGTATATGCCTTAACAATAATCCCGAGAGACAATATATTTATGAATAGTATTTTAAAGACGTGCAATTGGTTTATTTGTATACGCATCTCCTGGAAGGAATTGTAAAAGAAACTATTAGTGCCCCATTTCGTTCTCTAGTAAGATCCTAATTATTGAAAACTTATATTTCAAAAGAGCAATTGTTGAGTTCCTCGCCGGCCCTTGTCTAGCTGAGCCCGCAACTATCGCGTACAGTCAAGAACTTCCCAAATGCTTCACAACTAACTATGTATGTAAATGGCGTCATTGTTTTAATTTAAATAACATAATTTACTATATATTGTTAGAAATAATGTTTTTTAAAATATTCAAAAGCAGAGAACGGAGTGTATTGACAATAGATTCTCTCTGCCTTCCTCGCTAACGGCTTATTTAATTATTTATTTTTATCCCGCTACGATCGTCTTCAGTCTCCTTCCGCCTATCGCCTCGTCCTCTTCATCCACGCCCTCCTAACGGCGAGAGGTCCTCATGCTTATTATGTGATAGTCCAGTATCATCGATACTGTATTCTCGAAGATCAACCGAGCTGTCTGCTCTCTGCTTATATTTTTTACGATACTTTCATCACTCGCCCTATGGAGGACTTCCATTGAGGACAAGTCTACCACAAATACCGTGACAAGTGAAATACTATTATCGTAAAATATTTTCTAATGCCATTATGAATTGAAACGCAGTCTTGGAATTCTTAGTTCAAGATATAATCTGTTGGAAACCCTAGTGTGCTTAGTACGCTGGGCTCGTGAAGTGGTCTAGATTTTGTAAAGCTTCCGCAGAAACAATATAGATTACGCACGTTAAATATATTTATATTTTATAATATACTTATTGTTACCTTATATTATATGATTAGATAGTTTATAGGTGAAAAGCGGAGAACTTAGTGTCTTGGACACAAGGTTCTCTCTACCGTGAAGCTGTAGAAAAATATATTTTTATGCTAAGAGGTGTGATACCCAATAAAAAGAAATAACTTAATAGATTTGATCAAATTTAAATTGTAAAAAACATTATTTTAGACGTAATAAATATAAATTTAATAGGTAACTTGTATTGATTTTAGTATCGTAAAAAAGCTTTAATAATGCTATAAAAACGCATGGCTTAGTAGTTAGAGCACTTGGGGCGGTTTCCAAGAGGCGCGGGGCCCAATCGTGATGTGTTTAAACTTTTATACGTTTTGTAAAAATGATTTTCATATCCTAAGTATTTAACTAAACCAAAAAAAATTAACTTCTAAATTTGAACCCGAGTTTTAAAGTTTTAAACTAAATCCATGACTTAGTCATCGCTACGCATTTTGAAAGAACCTTGTATTTCACGGATAACTGGTTATATTTGGTTGCCTTCCCATGGCATTGAACTTGGTAGAAGGCTGTTCAATTTGACGTTTATCGTATTTTTATTGCGGATACAGTCTTGATTAATCCGATCAATGTAGTGAATGTGCTGCTATTATGTAATAATTGGTCTAGTCTAAATTTTATTAAACTTCAACTATCGTTTAATGTCCTTCATTGGATTTACACAAAGATAACCTAAAATACTTACCTTTTCTTTTATTATAAACATTGTACCTAGTGTGGCGAATCTCTTATGATAATATTTTTTCAAATACATATAAACTGTAAAATAGGCTCAGTGAGAGTGTCTGACTTTAAACAGGATTGGTTGTTGGTTCAATTCCCAATAATAATACTCCACAACCTATGTTAGATTTGCAACTCCAGAAATTTAAAGCCAGTATAAAGACAATAGATATAAGTAAAGCTTATTACTCTGTAGCAAAATATTTAAAAGATAAAAATTGGTGGAAGTAATATGATTTGAGTTTGGTGCGGGTTAGCTCCACTGTAAAATTGTAACTTTTGTATTTGAAAAGAGCAACTGTTGAGTTTCTTGCCGGTTCTTCTCAGCAGAACTGTCTTCCGAGCTGGTGGTAGCTTTATATTCCTTCGACGATTCAAAAGTGCATGCAAAAGTCTATTTAAATAAAGGATATTTTGAATTTGAATCGGAGGAATAATTGTATTTAAAGTATTTTCATTTCTCCGCTTTGGTACTTAAGACAAAACGCGGCCTTGAGCTCCGCTACTCAACACTCAATGTCTCGATTTCGACGGAAAGTGGAGAACTGAGTGTAGATAATATATAAAGTGTAGATAATATAATACTAGATTCACTCTGAAAACCCTGTTATGTAGGATAAAGCGTGAAGCTGTACAAAAAATATAAACATTGTTGGCATTTTACAGCCATATCTCACCCCGAAGTAAGTTTTTATATACAAAGGCCAATTCATTCATAATCTTGCCTACAGCTGACTCATAATCTTAGTTCCACGAGTTTCTTCTCAGAACGAATCCGACATTCCCAACAAATTTTACTCATGAATGGATGACTCACGAGCTTTTACTACGGCTTACTTTTTAATATTTTTTAAGTGGAATTTAAAGTTCAAATAACTTATGGATAGTCGTTTAGTCATAATGATGTTTGTATTTAACTTGCAATATACGATATATAACATTATGAGTTTTTTGATTTATGAGAGCGGCAGTATCTTTTTATATTTTATGTTATAATAAAACTGTACATGTATAATAATTTAAATGTTTATAAAAAATGGTAAATAAAATTAGATTTATTCTAAATAAATATTTCACATATTACATGTAGGTATATAGACCAGAAAACAACACAGGTATCGTTAAAACTGCCTAGAAATAGGTTTATATTCAAAATGTGTGTTTTCAAAATTTCAAATTTCAAAAAATTCAAAACTGGAAAAAAAATGAGAATCTTATTAATTTTTTATCGCATTCTACAAAAATGATAGGAGCTAATTAACTAAGTTTTTTTATTAGTACTTTACTAGATATTTATTGTGCATACGCATTTAAAATGACACAGATACATTACAATAGTAATTTGACCGGATGTAGCTCAATCAGTTGTACCCAATAGTGGTATAAATAGAGACCACTATGTAACATTGCGACATACAGTTCTATATAAAAAGATTTTTATTATTAAAATTACTCGACATCACGTAAGCAGGGGAAAAGCTATAAGTCTTGATTTCCCACTCATTCAGGGATATCGCGTATCGTTAATAACGTATCGTGGAGAGTTAATATGGAAATTATCCTTTTTCCACTTTGCATTAATCCTGGAATTTATTGCTATTTTAGCAGAGTAAGCTCCTCCACGATTTTTAATATCTTCAAGGCTTCATTAAAGCTACATTCTGCGTTATTGGGGATCTAACTCCCGATTATTTAAATATAAATATTTCTGAAAGTAACTAACTTAGGGAAATCGTTAGTCTCTGCCCATAGTTTTAGGGAGCAGGTTTTAAAGTGTAACTCGAAACCAACTATGATTGATTTGTTGGTCTCAACCATCATTAGCTGAAATGAGACTATTTGTAACCGGATAATCGCGTATAATATTGGTATTAAAAAATACATAGAACCCGACGTTTCGAACACTTTACAGTAGTCCGTGGTCAAAAGTAGACTGAGGTGGCATTTGTCTGTCATTTAATACAATTATTATCTAAAACTACTGCCAACGATTTCTTAGTTACCTAGCGTACTGCCCTGGATTCTTGCAAAATGCGCTGACTGTATCTTGTTCTCTGGTGTGATCGGATTGAGACTTCAAAGTTTTCAGTATTGGGTCCCAGGTGGTAGAAAGTTTCCAACCGTCTTCTCTACTGAAATTTGGGTGTTTTTGTATATCAATAGCCTCGCGGATCATCCTTGGGATATATCTGTTTTCCCTATTCTTGACATCGCAGACCCTTATACCGATAAATAATATACGTGATGAATCCGGTTAAAAATATTCTTGTTTCAAAATGTGTAGTAATCGTGAAAATCAAAGAACTTATCATTAGCTGAGTTAGCCTTTTGTCATTTGGAATTTGGTTTGTTTTCGTGAACTGTTTTTTTTTCTTATGATAATAAATGAGTTCATTATTATTATTAAAGTATAATCCAACCAGTCCAATCCAAAAATTCAGCCCAGTCCATCCAGTTCTTAACTTCACGGAGCGCTATACGCTACTTTATTTCTACATACCTCTTTCGCCTCGTCCACTATCAGAAAAACTTTATAACAATAATTTTCGAAACACAAAATGATATAATTCATTAAAATATCAAAAAAACCAGGTCAATTAGACAGACTTTGTAAAACGATAACAGAAGTGATGCTCAAGATATCACTTAAGTTACGTAATTTCTAGAGAAAGTAATCAATAAACCGTTTTTGTTGATATAAGATAATAATACCATAGATATTTTGCCGCCGGTGTCGGTAATATGTATATAATGATATTTTGATAGTAAGGTGTGATCGATTAAGAAACGAGCCGGAAATAACACTCAATTGATTCTCGTGTGAAAGTGACTCAAGAAGGGTTTAAGTTCATTAAACACTTGTTGTTCGTTGAAAACAAATTATTTAAAGAGCTATATAATGTCATAAATTAAGTACCTACTGTAAACGTTGATAAAATTTTAATGTAAAATGTAATTGTATTTATTTATTCGTATGGAAAATCTTTTTTCTATTGATTTCAATAAAATATTTAATATTAGTTCGCATTTATATGAAAAAAAGAACTTATGGAAATATTATTTCTATTATGTCTTTTTTTATTTCGTATCATCACATTCTAATTTCAAATTATCATCGTTTATTATAACTTTAACATTGTAAAATTAACTTAAACTCATCTTCGATTGATGCTTTTTTAACAACTTGTTTCTTCCCACACATAAAATCCGTTGGCCTACATTTTTTCAACCTAACAATTGTAAATCTGTACTTATTGTTAATGACAAAGTAATTGATCGATGTATCAATCGACTGATGGTATTGCATTCTGAATTGATAAGTACAGTAATATAACCTAACACCAATATGTCAGACAATTTCTCTACTACACAGCAGTGAGCACGACTTGCAACCGTTATTGTTATGTGTGTTGCTTATTCTTTTTTTGTATTTACAATATACGATTATTGTAACCTTAATATATATAGAATTAGCAACTTCCGGTAGACCTCTTCAGTTATTATATAGTATATTACTTATATTTTTAACATTGCGTGGCAGATAGAGCTACCGCTTGTACTTTTCTTCAATTAGAGACAATATATTGTGTGTTAATCCAGACTAACAATGCATTGATTAAAATGAAATCGTGTATACAGATTCCGTATACTGTATAATAGAATATAATCATAAAACATTATTTTTTAAATTGGGCAGTATGTAATTATAGTTCAAAGATAAAATGGAAATTAATAAATGTATGTTCAACAGCTCAATGTTAAAAGTATGTATAGAATATTATAAAAAAATAAATACATAAGATAACCCGTCATACCATTCTATAATCGACTCGGCCCATCCCTATCCTTAGTCTGTGCCGTGGCTTCAATGGTACGTGTTCGGAATTTAAACTGAATCATCAGAATTCCAAAATGGAGCTAGTCGCCTGTCACACCGATTCTTATTTTATTGCGCAGTCCGTAAACATACTTCTAAATTAAAACAGCAAGAAATAAGTAAACATTTTCTTAGAAAATCTTATATTTATTCCACGCAATTGCCACTATTGCCTTTCATATGAAAGAGTATTACAAAATGAGCTAAAGTGGTTTAAATTTACAACAGCTATGTATGCAGAAGTATATAATAAAAATACTCAAAATATATAATATAGTAGTATTTGTTATTGCTATATCAAATGAATTTTATACAAAATATATTTATTGGAAAGTAAGAAAAATATGTATGAGAGCATTAATGATTTATCTATACATTTTTCACTAATTTAACAAAATATCTTGCATATAAAGACATTAAAGTGACTTACATTATATTGTATGTGTTGTTTATTTAATACTCATAATAAAATGTTTTTATACCGTAACCCAACAAATATTTATGAAACTATGATTCACTGCCTAGACCCATGAGAGGATAATACTCACTGCATATTATGGTTGCCATTATATGGGTATTAGGATACACTGACTTAATTGTAATAAATAAATGTAAACTGACTTAAATGTAATATTTATATAAGGAAAATATTACTTAATATTTATATAAGTAACTTAAATATGATGTCATAATACTTATTTCCAGTGACAGAGAGAGAGAGAGAGTTGTCACTTGCAGTGTAGTTAAGACTTTCCTTTTTGAAGTTTAAGTTTGACGATCGGCTAAATATTATAAAATCCAAACCCAAGAAGTACAATCTTATGTTATTAAGAATATATGTTTACGATGTGAAGCTTAAAAAAATGACGATTCGATTCGATTCTTAATCGATAATACTACAAAAAAAACGTCTATCAAGCAATCTATTATTATTATAATAGAAAGCAAGAATGATCAATTGTCACTAAGCAAATGACTCCTTACGTCTTTAATTAAATATTTATATATAAAAGTATTAAATATTTATTAATAACAGTTTAATAGACTATTAAAAATTTAATTGATAATTAAATTACTTAAAAAATTATTACTTTAAAAAACAATTAATTATAAATTATTACTTTAAAAAACAAAACATGAGTTTAAAAAAGTCTATTTTTATACGAAACAAGTTATTTAAAAGCTAAATTGTCACCAAAATACCTACAAATAGATTATGTCACAATATTATTCCATCAAACTTATATATTTAAAATAATCGATTATTAAAATATGTTTTTCTAGTTGTATGTACCTATAAGCAGAAGCAACTACAAAACATGTTTACTATTGTATAATTCACATAACTAGCAAGAATTACATTACTTGAACATCGAAGGTATTTTCTAAGCTAGTTAATATTCCAGATGCAAAGCTAGACCAGCAGGTGATCTTTACCGCATTTATATTACATTCCTATACATTTATCTCGATCTCTATATAGGCTTATTGTATAATGTATCGAGTTGCTAAACTCATTGAATATTTATGAGACATAATTCGCTATTTCATAAATGAAAAGAGAAATGTTTTGACAGGCTTTTTGACAGTCATTATTTTAAATGACAGCTAATGTCAAGTTGTAATTCGTGTTGGGTTGTTTTGGACGTATTATTTAATGCTTTTTAGGCATGGACAAGTATAATTTAAGATTTAGAAAATATATCAAAAATGATTCGGTTTTTTTTATAATATGATTTGATATCTATTATATATTAGATATTTTTATAATATAATAAATGGATATAATATTAGTATTTTGTATAAAATATTGTATGTATAATGTATATATGTATTTACTTATGTTATAAGCAGTAATATCGGAATAGGCAAAACAAAAGAAAAAATAATCCTAGAATGTCATCGTTATCATTGAGAAGTAACTTCTCGATAAATGTTTTAGATTAGATAAACAAAAAATATATTGAGAAATAGATTTTAGGAAAATATTAGGTATATTTTTATTTTTTGTTATGAAGAAAATATATTCTTTAGTCTTTAGTCTTATATTCTTTAGTCTTGAGTCTAGAGTTAGAAGAGTTTCTCAATTTTTTTATTATTATCGTTATAACAATATTTTAACATTTTTTTTTGTAAAATTCTATTATAACTTCATCTTTATGTCTTCTAATTGATTTGATGTGACAACTGACAACTGGTTCTGAAATCTCGAACACAGGAAATGCGGGAAAATTTAATTATGTCTACTTACGTATATGGGTGAAAAAGGAAAACTTATTTCCTATCGAATAGAAAGTTCATATTGACTAGAACTTATACACTTTACTAATATTTTGTTCTAGTCTAGATAAAATGAGACATATTCGATAAAAGTACAGAATGTACCTACCATATATTTAATTTTCTGAATAACTAATTTTGTTTCATTACTATATTTTATAAAGCAACGATTCAGAAGTTACAAAGGTATAAAATTGAGTGCAATTATATGATATGAAACTTACAATTTTTCAACAAAATAACAAAGTTCCTAAATATCTATTGAACTACTGTAAATTTCTAAACATACACGGGGATTAAATGCCAGGCATCGAAGTCCGCATCCATGGCCTGTCGTTGATTCGCCGATCGAGGTACACCTGTACATACATAGGGAAGTTTATTAAGTTAGGAATAAAAAAATAGATATAGCTTTCAGCTATAAATATATATTTTAAATTAGGTAGACTTTAATGTTATTTAATTTAAAAATGTAATATGTATTCAGGTCTTTAGGATAGGAAAGTGGAGAGGAGTCTCTACTAAAGAAAACCATCACGCCTCTTATATGTCGTGATTATTTCAACTTACTACTATATAAACGATTAAAAAACAGAGAGTTAGAGAGAACCCAGTGTGTAGACACACTGTTCTCCTATTTAGCCCGAAACAGAGACATTGCTTGTTGAGTGGCGGAACTCATCGCCGCGCTTTGACTTAGGTACCAGAGCGCAGAAATGAAAATAGTTTATTTCTAGTCATCCACCAAATGAGAAACGAACCCCAACTAATGTTTATAGCCAGACGCTGTCGCCCCCGCCACAATGGCCTCTGTAGTGTTATATGATGCTTAAATAAAACATATATATAAAGTGATAAATATTGCAAGTTGCAACTCGTTAATTTGTCTCAGCTATCTGTGGTGTACTAATGAGTGTAAAGAACAACGAAATGATTTACAAAACAATATTAATTTTCTATATGATTAGTATTTGGTAATATGTATATTATATTTAATTGTGATGTGAACTAAATTTGCCTACAATATTTAACAGGGTATAAATAAACTTTGAAATATTAGTTTTATTGAGAATGTCCTTATAGCACGTAAAAATGAATGCGTCCCGAAATGCATGTTGCGCGTGCGCATGTACGCCGTGTCTTTGAATAATCGTAGCTACACGTCACGTTGCGTAACGCTAGTTACGTTTTCAATTGTCAGGTTCTTAATGCAGTTACTTTTTCTTATGATGGAAAAGAAAACTTTTTTATATATTTTAATACAATCTAAAAAAAAATCATCAAGGCCTCAATCTATTTAACGATCTTCGCTTATATCTAGACAATTGAAATATTACATTTTAAAAGAAAGGGACTTCACGATTCACAAAGCCCTATAAACAAACATATAATATATACATATAAGTTACTCTTTTTTTTTATGAAAGAAATTAAAGAAATTCTATGACATTTCTCATCAATTACTTGACAAAACTTATAAATGACAAAAAATTGTTCATTCAATTAATTCAATTATTACTAACTTAAAACTAAGATATAAGTCCTTTGTATTCCAGTATACATTATAATCATAACATACCGCGACCGAAGCATGAGAAGCGAGCGTTATGCTTAAGCATATCAAAATAGCTGTAGCGTTAATGTGCCCACAGTCCGCACGTGCAAATACCAGGCAAGTGATTAACTCACCTTATAGAGACAAAACATTCGTTGCGGTAAAATGAGACCCTCATTTGACAATGTTTTGTAATAAGCGATCCAAAATATCAACATCTATGATGTCATTGATATAGATTAGATTTTATATGTAAGACAAATCCTTCGTTTCACCCATCGAAAAATATTAGCTAATTTAGCGGCACTGTCTTATTTATTACTAAGGTCATGGGTTCAAACAAGTCATTAAACAAAGTTCTAATTTTCTTTTACCGCTATGTACTTGATGATTACTCACGAGGAATGTTTGTAGGTCGTTCTATGCTCTTACATCAATCACGTATACCTGCTTATGTGCAATTTTATATTACATATAGCTGTTCCTGATATGAAAGATAGACAGACAGATAGCACTGTTATCATCTATCCATATTTTTTATATAAACTCGCCATCGATTGTTTTTCTACATCATTTAGAAAATGGCTCAAAAAATCGTTAATCCAGTCCATCTCGTGACGCAGTTGGAGCTTGTCTAACAGTTTTGATAGTGATAAGTTCAAATCGACCGAAATTTGAACATTATATTCATGTAATAAATAGTTATAAATGATAATTCGTACCGTATTTGAATTTCAACAACCATTTCTCATTATAGGAACCACCAAGTTTTACTTCGAAATACAAAAGTACTAGAATATAACAAAATTGTTACACATTTCATATTCTATAGCATCCAGCTGCAACCGACATAAACGGTTTTCTAATGAAAAAATAAATGTCAAGCGCTTAAACTTTACAAAGTACATCTGCCTGAAAGTATTGCTTCGTTTTGCAGCTGTAAGCAAATGTCAGCCAATAATTGAACGCCAAGGTTCTACGTTTAATTGTCTTTAATAGACTAACGACGTTAATAATAGGACGTGTAACGAATCTTATGTAACGCAAAACGTAGGTACACCTACGCAATGGTTACGGCTTCGATTCCCGCGCTGATGCATAACATTGATGCTCAACAACTAATACTCTGCCCATTGAATGTTAGCTTTTGTTTTATTGCCACTAACTGAACAATATGATATTTAGAAATACATATATAGAAAACGTGTAAAAGTTTGAACGCAGCGGGATTTGAACCCGCGCTTCTTGACAACCGTTGAAGCTCTCTGACCGCCATGCGTTCTACATCCAGTTTTTAAATTCTTATACGTTTATTATAAAAATGTTATTTTTTATAATAAACGTATAAGAATTTAAAATTTTGATTAAATTCCTCTTCACAATTTTTGCATATAATATATTTAAATAGTTCAATATATATCGTCTTGTCATAGCCTTATTTGATGCGTGTTGTTCCCATTCAATAATATGAAAGGGCAAATATTTACACTTAATGTATGACTTATCAATAACAAGTAATGTTGATAGATGTAACTGCACTGTATTAATTGTTTCTTAAGTATAACTTCTATCATTTATAAGTATTTTCAGCTGCTCCCTTTTTCCCGTATATCAAGGTAGGCAAAGAGGAGCCGGTTTCCAGACACTCCGTTCCTCACTTTCTGCCCGAAATCGAGAAATTGCATAACTTAGGTTTTAGAATAGAGAAGTGTACTGTATATATGTAGGTACATATAGTAAAAATAGTAATGGACGTCTATTTCTACGTATCTATATTTGCACAGTGGTACACCAATCAGAGGAATGATTATATTCAATTTATTTTCATTTCTTTGCTCTGGCGCAAAGACAAAGCGGTGTTGTGTTCAGCCACTCAACATGCCACGTCTCGAATATGGGCTGAAAATATAGAATGGAGTGTTTTGGCACAAGGTTCTTATTGACTAACCTATTATACGGGAATTATCCTTTTTTTATATATAATTTACATAGGATGAACGACAACGAGCAAAAAATTAATAAAACAAAACTTCATCTGACTTAAGCTTATCACTGTTATCACAACTACGATATACGGTGAGTTCTCATAAGTTAACAGTTAAGCGGCATGAACGCCTACACGAGCTATAAAAAGTTAAATATCGCCACGTGCATTGCATTTCTTCTTTCGACACGGTAACTTACTCGTATCAGCCATATGCTACCGCGCGTGCCGTATTAAGGACACCTATATAGGGAATGCAACGATGCGTTAATTTTCCACCATCTCTCTTTACTAAGGAAACGCGATTAGCTGTATAATATGTTTAATAGATGCTTTATTTCTCAAATATGTGATTGATATTGTTATATAATTAATTGATTATAGTACTTTATTTTGTAATGTTATTTTATTTTAAGGAATAAAATGTAATAAGAGAGCCAAAGCAGAGAAATGAAAACCATCACGTATTATACAGTCAAAGATTCTTATTCTATAGTATTTTTTTTTTTATTTGTGAATAATCATCAAAATGTTATTGTGACATTTACTTTAAAAAATATAGTACTGACTGGCTTAATTAATTTTAATACATCATATTGTTATAACCTTTTTTAAGTAAAAAAAAAAGAAAATGTTAAAGGCCTTATCAAATTTCATCAATCTCTACAAAGGTTAATTGCACCCATCTCAATTTACGGCACATACGTTACTTTCACCGCACACTTCATCGGGTGCGGAAGTCCCAGCTCTAGTACTCATGCCAATGCGTTGAATGGAACGCAACTGTGTATGTAATATGGACAGATGTTTGAGAACCGGTAAGCGATGAGAATGCGACAAGGTAACCAAACATCGTGTACGCATACAGGCTGTTTTTAAAAAAATCATTTATAATAATCATAATGAAAATATGAGTTTATCGTATCGTATCGTATCGATGATATATGATATATTTTAAATTAGAAAATATTGTACTAATTTACGTAGCTTACTATTTTTTTTGTATTAAATCATAAATAACTCTTAAAAATATATATAAAAAATAGACAAGAAAATAGTTAAATACAGTTACATACTGATAAGAATGTTGCAATAAATATAAAATACCGCTTATATAGGCTGATCTAAAATGCAAAAATAAAAAACGTTATTTTCAAGTTCACCACATTTTATATATATATTTACCTTTTATATTTACGTAAAACATATAATTATTTGTATATTTCCCCCAACAATCATTAACTGGATATTATTATATTATCTGTTAGACCATTTTCGCACTGATGACCAGGAATAATTATTTATTGTCATAACAAAAAAAAAGAAACAAACAACACACCACTGTCTACAGCCACATAACAAGAGCAAATTTCTACATAATTTACTATGCTAATTAATTTGTAACGATTGCATGATTGCTACTCATTGTGTTGAAAGTTCCATAGAGCTGTACGGACAGACAATAGATATGGGTGTTAAGTATGGCAATAAATCAATTGAATCGATGTGACACAATATGTATAAATTAAAAAAAGGTTGACATTTGTATGTAATAACTGTCCAGTATGTTTAGATGTATCTTAGGTTTAGACAAGACCCTGAATCTATACGCAAAGGCAATATAAGGAGCGAATTAACGTTTAATAAGTGTGACAATCGTGTATGGAGAAAAAAATATTTGTCGTATCTTTTAGGTGTTAAAATATGACAAATTTTTGCTACAACACCTATATAAACAATGCGTCAAGTTATGAAACGCTTATTAGTTATTACTGACGTAAATGAAATACTTAATTTAATGAAACACTCGTTATAACACAGAAATGTATTTAGATGTAAATTATTTATTATTTGTATATGTCTAATCTGTTATTCTTTAACAACACTTCCTCTTTCATAAAACCGAAACCAACAAGGAATTTCATTTTAGATACATATATCGTGGCTATACATAAATCAAAAAGTTATTATATTGCTTGAATCTATAATGATAATAAAAATGTAACTAATCGCTGTAACCTGGAAGATATATGAAAACCAAATAATTATAGTTTACGCAGGCGAACCCGCGAGTGGGTCGCTAGTATAAACTTAAACTGTCACGTATAATATTTCCTTAAAATATGCATATATGTATGCATATAATACCTATATTATGTTTTAAGGCAACTTTTTAAATACTAAAGTCATTTTAAATGTATTTTCTTATTAAATACACGATCTACATATTATCAATCGCCCTATATATAACATCAAACAAGGGGTGATAAGGGGTCTCGACGACCCTTGCAAAACGGAACTGTCACACCTGGCTGTAACCATAGAGATGAAATCACTACACGACGGGATCGATATGATGTAACGGTTTTCTTTTGTTGATGCTTGTGAGAAAAAAAATATAACAATTGCATGGGGATTAATTTAAAATAGCGTAAGTCACGGTTTTTTTAGAGCATTTTTAATATTTTTTGGATTTTTTTATTAATAGATTTAATAGAGGCCATAATGCCGCAGTAGTAAATCTTGTGTCAGAATGATATGTTCGGTGAACGGCCTTGGTTTCTCAACTCAACACGCCATTACCCGATTTCGGGCGTAAATTGGAGAACGGAGTGTCTTGACACTAGATTCGATCCGACTACCCTGCTATGCGGAAAACAACATACAGCTGCAAAAATATATAAATTTAATTTAGAATTATGGTAGTGTGAACTATTAACAATATATTTTTTAAAACAGATTAAAAATATAATGTATGTTGATGCCTCTGTAAAACTAATATAGATGTAAATACTATAAAGCGTCAATTTCTAGAATAATTAATAGTTGAATACACGCGGTAATAGTAAAAGGAAAATAAATTTGGAAATATATTAATTTCACAAATAACACAAGTAATTTGTTTACAAATTCAAAATGACCGACCGTGTGAAGGGCGCGTGCGGTACCCAAGCGTGGCGTATGGCAGACGAGCAGATGACACGCGACCGTTAAGCCAGCTGCAATAGTATAGATGGTTTTTACTCCATTTCACATCTATAGTATTGCCAATATGTATAAAGAAATATTCTAGCTACTACGGCAAAAACCAAATATATGGCAACTCTGTGACAAATGCCTATGTTCTAATATCATTTATATCGATTGTTTTTGTTTATTGAATTAAATATAGAACTCTCGTGGCCATCTGACTGGCGTCTGACTTTATACGCGATGGTTGGGACTGTGGTCTCATTCGGAGGAATGATTATATTTAATTTATTTCCATTTCACCGCTGTGGAAAAGAAAAAGCGCGGCGTTGGCGTCCGCCACTTAACAGGCAATTTGTCGGGTAATGGCGGAGAGTGGAGAACGGAATGTCGCGACACTAGATTCTCTCTGCCTACCCTGCTATACGGGAAAAAGCTAAAAGTTGTAAAAAAAACCAAGATTTATTAAAACAAATTGTGTAGGAACTTCCTTCCACGTGACATTCAGCTGTAGAATGGTCAACCAGCGGCAGTGTTTCCAGGTCGATAAGACATGGGTACCTTCAAAAAACGCGTATATTTCCACCTTAAAGACCGGCAACATCCGTGTATCTCTTCTAGTGTTACACGGGGTCGTGGGCGGCGGTGATCAGTTACCATCAGGTGACCCGAACGCTCTTTTGCCTTGTCTATAATATAAAAAAATAAAAAATATATATTATCGCTCTCATACAAACTCATTGGCTTAAATATGTCGTAAATTTTTACAGCTGGCGTTAGAATTTATTTATTTTGGGCAAAAATAATTGGCAATTCCTAAGACTGTTATCGTAGACGACAAATTTAATTGTTTTTCATTTATTTTTGGTGTACAATAAAAGTATTTACTATTAAACATGTCGTCGACAGGCTTAATTAAGTGTATTGATTATTATATTGATTGTTTATTTTACCTTATAGTCTATATTACAGTTGGATCAGGTGTGCATACCATACCTTATAAGGCGTACAATGCGCAGATGATTACACGTTTTAATTTTACAATAAAACGAAAATGTGTTTTGCCATAATTAAAGCTAAATGAATGGCAGAAACAAAGTTTTTAGTTAGGATAGGCGGTGAACTATCCAAGGACAGCGTATTTAATTGTCGTTATAGGTACTTAGAAAAACAATTATATATTATTTTGTTCAATGTAAAAGATTTAATTCTGACAAGCTCATTACGTAAATTTAACAACAAATTAATGCATTTCAAGAAATTTATATTAAACAAATGCAAAATTTCTAAGAAGACAATTTTAAACATGCCATCTCTAATGCCTTTGCTTGATAAATATAAAAAAAATATAACTTTGACGGTTCTCTAGTGAAGCGCGGCAAATGTTCCATATATCTAATTTGGTCATGCTTTCGCTTCACGATCATTACTATTTAATATTTATGTATACGTTTGCTCTGATTCGTGATTTAATTAAAACAAAAACTGAATTATAATAGAAATGTAGTTTTACTTCTCGGAAGCGGTTCTGGATCTGTTAGATATTTTGTATTAATATAAAATATGTTCCTATATATTAATAGTGGGTAAAATTATTCGATTAGAATCATTCAAGAATCGAATTGTGGTGAGTTCAGAAGGCCAAGGCCAAAAGTATAAAGGAATATAATGTTAAAAGTCTTTAATAACGCTTAAAATATAGCGCTAAATAGATTTTAAAAAGAATAATGGCAAATAAATAATAATTTTATCAGTAAATTGCATTTATTATTAACAAATTAAAAAAAAAAAACATGGTATAGCGAAATTACCTTAAATTCAATGTCGCATAAAAGCTAGCATTGTTAGCATTGAAGCATATCTAAATGCACCAGGAGACAGCGGAGGAAGTCGACAAGGGCCCACCAGAAGGTCAAAGACTCCAAGATAAAATACTTTGCATGTTTTTGAAATTGTTTCTCTTATCGTGAAGTTAATTTTATGATGTGTATTTTCACGTCCCTCCAGTGTTTTACGAGATATGTGGAGAGATATCAGTTATACATTATACCGTTCTCAACTTTCGGGTATTCATCGGACACAATTGTACATTTTTAATCTATGAATCTACGTAAAAAAAAAAAATAAAAAAAATTGCTAGGAAAACCAGGACTACGAAAAAACGTGATTTGAGGTGGGTTTTATTCAGAATTCACTTTACATTACAATATTTCAGTTTTATTTTTTGTTTTTTATGGAAAATTATGAGTGTATTCGCCTTAATTTTATTTTACCTTACCTACATTCAATAGAATTATTAAGTATATTACTAACTTACATACAAGTATATTCAAATTACTTAAATTATAATTATACTGCTTTAAACATATACATATATAGATAAACATATACATTTAGAAAACGTATAAAAATTTGAACGCCGCGGGATTTAAAAACCGCGCCACCCCGCTGCGTTCAATTTCCTAAGTGTGCGAATAACACTTTAAAAAATGTTTAAAAATTATATACATATATACCGAAATAGAATCTTCGTGAAGTGAAATTACTCAACTTGTAATAAAATATATAAAATAACGGATTTCCCCATCGCATCGGTTATCCCGCATCCCTCATGAACTTAGTACGACGACGTGACTAGCGCGTTTATTAAAAAATAGAAACGATCTAATGTGTTTTTTTATGATTTTATGTAATATCCTACTAATATTATAAACGCGAAAGTTTGTAAGGATGTTTGTTACTCTTTCACGTAAAAACTACTGAATGGATTTTAATGAAACTTTACAATAATATAGCTTATACATCAGAATAACACATAAGCTACAAGTTATAAAGACATTGTGTGAATTGATCAAAATATCAAGTAAGTATCATATGTTCAAGCCATTAAAGCCATTGTAGTCAATAAATTAATATTATGGTATATATATGCTAAATGCATATGTATACACGCTACATATACCAGAATATTATTTTTTACTATTTTTGTGTCTGTCAGTCTGTTTGTTCCGGCTAATCTCTAGAACGGCTACACCGATTTTGACGGGGCTTTCACTGGCAAATAGCTGATGTAAGATCTACACGCGGACAAAGTCGCGGGTACAGCTAGTAACTAATATATCTAATGTGAAAGACATATTTAGAAAACGTATAAAAATTCAATTTCCTTAGTGTGCGAATAACACTTAAATGTTAAAAAAATTGTATATCTAATTTGTTTTTTTATGATTTTATGTAATGTAATATAATAAAACAAAGCAGCTACACGCTTGTTCCTGCATATTAGTCACAGAGAATCTAGACAGACACAGACACTAGTCAAGACACTCCGTTCTCCACTATCCGAATTCGTTACATTGCATGTTGAGTGGTAAAATGATAATAAACATTCTTTCGAATGGGGATCAAACCGACAACCAATCACGTTTGCATTCAGATGCTGTCACGCTGCACATACTGCTAAATTAATAATTTTAATTTATAATAGTTGAATAACTAACAGTAAATCAATTATAAAAGAAAACCATTACTTAATGTCAAAAGCTCACTTCAGTTCTAAGCTCACAAGTAATAAAACGGTATCAACTTTTCTTTGACTTTTCTAAAACCATGTATAGCTTTTCTTATGAAACTCGCTCACTCCATATGCATTACTAGAGGTGATTAAGACAATTATCACAGTCGTAGTATGACGCCATATGCCTTTAGTTAATTCTTTAAAATATTTCTCAGTAATTATAAGTCGTTAGTACGCATTAGTAAGGACTACATTGATATTTTGCGTAATTTCTCTTATTTTTTATATACAGTAAATATTTTCATATTAGAAATAATTAAAACTGGAATTATGATGTGGAAGCGGACGGGATAATTGTGAGTTCAAAACCTACTCAGCGCTCGTTTACATTTATTATGTACATACATAATTAGATTTCATTATCTTAGACAAATCTGCTGACGGACTCTGCACCCTGGGGTGCTACATAACTAAAAAGTGGAAAGTCTAAAACCGAAGTAAGTGTGAAAAACGCGTGAATGCAAAAAAATAATTAAATTACAAAATAAACTAATATGCATTTTTAGAAGTAATTATACTTAACATTTTAATTAATATATTTAAGAGAAGATATTTAAAGATTTATAATATTCTATGACTAGTGTATATATACGACATTCCGCCGAGTGGTGATCGAACCTACAACCAATCGCTTTCACAGTCAGACGTTGTCCCACTGCGCCACGATTAGCTCGTGATATAGTCATATTAAATATCTATTTTCTAAGTATTTTGCTATGTAGTCAGTAGTCAGCTAAGCAACGTATTAGATTATTGCAAAAGAATTATTTTCATGTATTTCATTCACACGGAATTATAGCAATTAAATCGTCATAAGGCCAAACCTGTTGTTTAGTGTAGAAATATCTGTAATATATTAAAAGGCGTAGACAATTGTCTTAATTCGATTGAAAGGCCTGACGTAACCTGTAATATGTGAGTAATCAACTTAATAAATAACAAAGTTACAGTTTTCTGAATATATATCATGTTCTAAATATATTTATATATCTTTTCATAAATTTGTACCTACAACAAAGTGACAAACATTCTCAAGTTATGACGTGACCAAGGGGAACAAGTATTCATATTTATATATGTCCTTATATATTGCAAAGGAAATATAAATTGCTGCTTATTTTAAAGGAAATACCTAACTAGGGAAACGCAGTGTTTTGTTTCAGACAATGTAATGAAAATCAAACTCGTAATAATTGCTAGTCAAACAATTCCCTATGCCATAATGGCGATTTAAACTAAAATAATTTTAGATATGGAAACTTGGTATACGGCAGTGTGACAAATGAATAGAGATATCATTAAAACCAATAACCATTACCAACACAATGTGCTACTGTTGTGATTCATATCTTGACTCACTGACCGCAAATCTTTGTTGACTTATCTGTATAACTTGAAACATCATTAGCAAATCTAATTCTAGATAGGTGGCTTTCGTGCCGCAGTGGGTCAGTGCCTGACTGTAAACGCCATTGTGGGTTCCATTCCCACTCGGAGGAATGATTACATTAAAACTATTTTCATTTCTCCGCTCTGGTACCTAAGACCAAAGTGCCACTCGTGTACTGACACTAGATTCTCTGACTAGCCTGCTATGCGGGAAATATCGTGAACTTTTAACATTCTTTTATCATGCTATTTTTTTATTTTAAATAAAATAATAACTAGATTAAATTTTAATGTATGAGAATATAGACTACATCACAAAAGGCCAGGCCCCAAGAAAATAAGGGGTCGCAATCACAATCATTGTGCTAACTTCTTACAGCCCTTGCATTTTGTACAATAGAATTTACAACGGCTTGAAACATCTGCTTACAATGTATGTTATATTGCCACGTTCATATACATAACTTATATATTCAATTTTATTTATTAAAAATTAAATAATTTTGTGATCGATCCCCATTCTAGAAAATGATTGATTATATTAAAATTATATTATTAACCTTTTTTTTTTTTTAATTTTTAAGGTTAAACATTAAAAAAAAAAATTCGCACATTTAGGAAATTTAAAAATACATTTAATTAATTTACCTGCTCAGCTAGATAAAGAGCGGTGTTAACACCTATAAATATACTTAAGTATGGCCAACTCAACACGCAATAGCCCGAATTGGGGCGGAAGTGGAAAAGCCAGTGTCATGACAATAGATTTTCTCTGTCTACCGTGCTATGCAGGATAAAGCGTGGGGCTAAATCATTTTGTTAGTAGCCTAATGAATAGAGCCGCGATACGCATCACGTATTTCAACAACTATAATAGACTAAGAACTTACGTCATTTAAGTCGATCATTACACCCGACGTCTTTAATTTTCCCACGTCATTTACGTAACTCTTTGTTTTTTTTTCCTCAGAATGTCAAATTTTCAACGAACAAGAAGCAAGGTCTGGTGGGGTGACGCATCGCCAAATATTAGTAGTCCTGTGGCTCAAGCCGAGTGGAACCCAAACAATCGACGAGAAGATCAAGAGTGGGAACCCCAGCTGCCACATTGGATAGCGAATCAACCTGAACAAAGAAACAATAGTCATGACAATTTAGCAAGGGCCAACAATATACAAAACCAATGGCCTCTACGTCATGGCAGCCCTGGTAGTCACAAGAGTCAAGATTCAGGCTTCTCTGACTCTGACAGTTCCCCACCCATATCCCAGTATTATTCTTCCCCAGATAACAGCAATGATAAAAATAAATCAACAAATAGCAGTGACTCCAATAATAACGAAAATATTACAGTTAAACAGTGTAACAATTCACAAAATGCTTTACATAGTAACGATGTTGTTGATAGTTCAACAACATCAGATAAAGTTAGCACCGGAGCACCCACACCGAAACCTCGTTTGAGAAGCAGTAGCGTGATTCAAACTCCATATGATTTACAAAAATATTGTGAAATTCATCATGATGAAGAACATTTAGAATTATTAAAAGATAAGGAAAATGATCCTGATACCAATGTAGCAGGCGAATGTCCGAGTCCTAGAAATGTCAATAATGACATATCGTCCAGAGACAAAGTAAACAAAACTGTCAATAAATCATTAAGCCCGAAAATAAACAATAACACAAATAATACAATATTTGAATCTAGCCTCAAAAATAATACAAGTAACAAAGAAAATACTCCAAATACAGTTGCAATAGAAATAGATACCAAAGACATATCTGTAAAAAACTTAAATATTCTAAGTCCATCTAAAAAATATCCAGTTAAAAAGTTCGTCTCAAGCACGGAAAGTGACAGTACTAAGACAAGCAAAGTAGCTACTGTTAAAGATTTAGAAACTAGTAAAAATAAATCTGATGACAGTATCGAATATATTAAATTGTCCCATAACAATGAAATTGCAGTTAACAATCAACCTAGGGTTCGAACACCAATTACCAATGTATCATATGTACCTACCGAAAGAATTACTACAGCAAAAACAGAATACAAGCGTTGTTTATCCAATGAAGATAAAATTCCAATTTCAACTACCCCTAAATTTCAAAGAAACAGATTAAATCAATCGCTTAATTTTGAAGGTCAAAGATTAGACCAACAAATTCTAGATATTCAAGAAGGCTATCACTCACTGGGGTATATAGAAGAGGATGAATTGCCCAAAATAGAAATTCAAACAAAGGAGTCATTACATAAACCGACAAAGGCTTTATTAGGTAAAAATATAATGGACAGTCTCCATCTAAAACCATCCAAGAAAGTTGGTCCTAAATCGAAACATCGCTCTGCTACGAAAGAAAAGAAGGAGCCATTTAAATTTTTTGGTTCCAAGAAAGAGAAGGAAAAGCCCGGTGTGGTTGACACTAAAGCAGGGGGAATTTTAAATGGAAGTCGAGTACCATCTTTAGGTCTACCCAGAACATGTGAACAGAACTCCTGGGTCATTGTTGGTTATCCAAAAGAACAAGAAATGTTGATACCCAATTACAATGAAAGACTCGTTGCAACCGATAGTTATACGAACGTGAAAGGGAAAGAAAAAATTGGAACTGGTCATAATTTTGATAAGAATAGACTGACTCCTCCACCGCAATTCCAAGATAAGCAAAAGATTCCTTACGATACAGACTCGAAATTTAATAAGGACTTAACACACGATTCTAAAAGAGAAAAGTTAAAAGAGCGAGAATTTGCTTTCATGGATGTTCAGTTAGATTTAGCATGTATGTCAACGCCAAAAATGCTTGCACCTCACGAATTTACAAGTGATATTCAGAATAGCAATAAGAAGACGCCTCGAAGAGTTAATTTGTTAGAAAATTTTAATAGCGGGTAAGTAATACTATTCTAATTCAAAATGTATTTTAGTGAAATAGACATAAAGCTACCAGCTGACAGATATATATCAGACACAGACATTTCTAGTCTAATATTAAATATATTTTTAAATCTTTTACTGTTTTGTCTAAAGAGCGCCACTGAAACTCAGTTAACGTTGTTCCGTTGGAAGGTCAGTTAATATAAGAAAGTAATTAATAAACAAAATTTAACATATTTTTATCACCTCTGTTGAAATTAATAATGTAAGGAAATTATTTGAACTAAACTAAACACTTTAAAATGTGTGAATAAATATCTCTTTAAAATATTAAAAATCTTTTATTGTTATAATGTAATTTTAATCAAGACTAAAAATATTACACTTAAAATAGGACATTACAAACTAGCGATCCGCTAGCGGATTCGCCTGCGCAAACTACACGACTAAACTAAATATTTTGTTTTATCGCCCGCTCGCATTCTCACTTAAATCACAAATATTGCTTAAATTTATAATTGAAATGGTTGTAACTTTTTTATTCGTAAATTACCCGCAAAATGTTAAGGAACGTTTCCTACAATACAAAAATTTCATGAGAATAAAATCGGTTAAGTCGTTTTTGAGATTAGCGTGCACAAACAAATAGATAAACAGACAAACAGAAAAGAAAATTAAAAGTCATTGATTTAGGCTATTGCTCTATTATATGGATAAATTACCCTAATCATAAAAGACATATTTAGAAAACGTATAAAAATTGAACGAAGCGGGATTTGAACCTGCGCCTCTTGAAAACCGTTCAAATCCCACTGCGTTCATATTTTTTTCTAAATGTCTTTTTCAACTTCCTTAGTGTGCGAATAACACTTTAAAAAATGTTAAAAAAATATATACCCTAATCATATTTTTTTCATATATCTCGCATGTACAGACAGCGATCAGTTACATTTTTATTATACATATATTAAAAATATTGTAATAAATTTCCAACTTTTTAGATTAGTACTAAACAATCAAGATGAAATATTATATAGAGAAAGGAGCATAGATCAGACGACATTAGAGCGGTTGTGTGAAAGGAAACCTGAACCTGTGCAGTATTGGCTCTGCGATTTAGTCAGTTCGTGTGAAAACGAATGTATGACCACATTGCAAAGTAAGCCATTAGGAGCGGAGATGAAAGCCATGGTGTCTGCAAGCTCCGCCACGATCACTGGAAATATAAAAAAAGTCCAAACACACGGGCAGATTATTGTTCATCAATACAGTGATGTTATTAGGTATTTAATTTTATTTTTTTATTGACTAGTCAAGCCATTTTCACGTTTTTAAAAAAAATCATATTTTAACTTATTGTCATAAATGTCATGGTTTATAATATACGTATTAAAACTCCCTATAAGAATTTCATACAAGTAGAAATTTTAAATCACATTTTTTTTGTTCACACTTGACGCTATACCCCGCATAGCCGAGTAGTCAGGGAGAACCTAGTGTCAAGACACTCCGTTCTCTACTTTTCATCCATGTACAAGACGTTGCGCGTTGAGTGGCGGTATTCAACGTCGCACTTTGTCTTGGTACAAAATGGAAATAATTCAGATACAATCATTTCTCCGACTAAAGATCGACCCCACAACCAATCGCATTTGCAAGACGCTGTACCACTGAGCGATGATTGCCTTGAGTGATTCAAGTTAATAAAATTTAAACTTTTTAAAGATTTAATTCCCTTTACTATAACAAATTACTTTTTCAGGCAAATGGACTCAATGAAGAACAGCGAAGAGCAAATTTGCCTTTTAGTAGCTAATATAAATGAATTCGTCCTAGCTCACAGCATCACTCTTAATACCAAGCCCCCCGGCGAGACACCTGAACGGTGGAACAAAATCAAAATATCCCTACAAATATATTTACAAAAATTAATAGACATTGGTGAAGACGTCAAAGTTGAACTAAACGAATGCAAACCAGAATGGAGTCTTGTCCAGAAACATTTGGATACTCTGATCGAAATATTCTTGGAAACGACCAAAGCAGTGCTAATTCAGCAGATGAAGGTTGGTATAGAAAAAAATATAATAAAATTTTGCTTTCAATATTGATTAGTTAATTTGACTAATTAATAGTATGCAAAGTGAATGTGATGTTTGAATAATTGCGATACAATCTCAGACATTAACATAAACACGAAGTTATTTAACAAAGCTTGGAAGGAATCCTATGCAAAGTGCATACTAAGAAATATCTATGTAGAGCTTCCATTAGAACTTAATTTTAATATAAAATTAGTTAAAAAATTAGGCTATTGTAATTTTATTTTGAAGTTATCATTTGTTGAAATAAAACTAATAAATTAAAATAAAGTATGTTATTTTATAAATTTGCTTAAGCCGTGTGAATTTAGCTTAATAAAAAAATGTATTCTTATTATTATTTTTTTAAGATTTGGTAATAAATAATTTGTATTAATGGCTTATGACATTAACAAAGCTATAAATGGATCATGCCTTTACATTTTATAATAATTTTAAGAGTATAGTACCCTTGTAGGCATTATAAATAACGTAAAAATAATGACGTATCAAAGAGTTTCGGGTTCGAATCCGGCTTCTTGCAAACTTTTAAGTATAATTGAAACTTCATATAGAAAAATATTTTTTTTTTTACTAAAGCATATTTTTTAAATAGACTTTTTCATTTTTCACAGACTCTCGTTTCAATAATAGAAGAACCGCCATCAGATTTGATATTAAAAAGCACATTAACATCAATAGGCCATTTAGCGATGCTAACGGAAAATACAGAAAGTTCTCTTCATGAGAAATGCGGGAAAATAATGAAAAGTATAACAGATTTGCCTTTTGTAGAATGCGGAGTGCCTAGGGCTTTATTGACGGCCATAATTGAAACTAAGAAAAGTTCGATAAAAGCATTGTCTTTGAGAGCTTTGGCCACAGTGTGTGTGAGTGGTGATGCTGTGAAACAGTTTGAAGAGGTGAGCTTTAAAATATATAGGAGTTAAAGAAATACAATTGTACTAGATTTTGGTTTTTGTTTTGTAAATTTACAGAAAGAAGTTTTGAACTAATTGGAAATAGTTACTTTGAAGTTTCAAAGACGAATACAGCTACCATTAAAAAATTATCCAAGTTTACTAATATATTTATCAATATTATGCGCCAAAAGAAAACCTTTCTATGTGTTCGTTTAACTTAGTAAATGCGAAATAATAAGCAGCGTCTGGGATTCAAGTTCATGTATATCTACTACTAGCGACCTGCTCTCGGTCTTTTTCTAAAACAATGAAATTCCTGGAATATCTTAAAAAAAGTATGGAGTAAAAAGTAGCATATGATCGTATAACCTAGACCCTAAGTATCTCCATGTAAAATTTTCATCACAATCGGTTCAGCGGTTTGGCCATGATGACGTCCCAGACAGACTGTATTATTCATTTTTAAGTTTTATAGTAAATTTACAGAATTAATCTTTTGTAGGTACTTATTTATTTTTTATTTTATTCATTTAAACATACCAATGTTCAATATTTTTGGATATAAACTCAATGTTAATTATATCCAAATGAATTCAAGGTGGATACAATGTGTGAGTGCTAAAACAGCATTAATATACAGCGTGTGCAAATTAAAAATACACCGTGGATTTAATTTTGAAGTTTACTTTTATATGTAATGATTTTTAAATAATTATCTTTTTATTTACTTATTACGTAATAATTGTTTTAATACGCTTTTATTGTCTTCACCTTTGTCCGCTTTATCTATCTATGAACTACATGCACACACCCACACACACAAACACACTTACTTCTTAGTATACATATTACAGTAATTTAATTAGTTTTTACTATTTTACTAATATTTAATCTTTTAATTATTTATTATTTGGCCATGGGTCGAGAAACTGTTAGGTTTCAATTTAAAGCGCATTATTGTTATCGAAAAAACGCCTTGAAAAACAGGTTACTTCGTAGACGTCTGTCATTATAATTATTTAAATTACATTAATACTTTATATATCACCTTTGAAATTATTTATCTTTATTTAGGGTATTTAATCTGTGCCGATCAAACTAAGCCTGTTTCAAGGCTCCATTTGCTTATAAGTTCAAAGTTTAAAATGATTTATTAACTATTAGTATATAATTTAGAATACTGTAATGTATGTAATGCCGTAACAAGATTTTTGGAAGTGTATTTTAAATCAAAACTCTTGAGGCCATTGTGAGTCTCGGTCGCTCGCTCTGGGATTCCGGCAGAGGGTGGAAAACGTGAGGGAGAATCTGGATACTAGGTTCTCTGTACTGCATGGGGGAAAAAGCGTGAAGCTGTAAAATATGTCTGGATATAGTGCAGCGTTAGGACCTAATGTAAACAACTTGGTGTATGTACCTAACCCGCAGTATACGGGAAAGGCATAAATGATATAACCTAACTTAACAGTAAAACGAAAAAAGAAACATTTTAAAATATTATATAATATTTTTATAGGGCGGTGGAATAGAAATTCTATCAGACATACTCTCAGACAAATCGAACCCGGAACCACAGATGAGGGAAGCCATTACCGTGTTGACTCAGATCACGGCGCCGTGGCTCCGCGGCCACTACGACCTCACGCAGCTGCATTTGTACTTGAATAGCATCGTTGAAAATATAACTGGTAATTGAAATTTTCATATTATTGGGCCGTTGAGTTGGCCATTGACCATTGAGTCCGTTCAACACTGTTTTAAACTGTTGCGGAACCTTTAACTGCGGTCTGTATATTAATATATTTAAAATACAATAATTTCTTGGAAATTGAACCCACTGCCAAATTGTGTAGCTATAGCCAGGTACTATACAGATGATCCATGAGGCTCATCTGTATAGTAGATAATGAGAAATTTTTACTTAATGATTGACACAACTATCACTATACTATTTACTCCATAATTGTGTGTGTTTTAATTTGTACTTATATATTTGTACAGCCGAGAATGAGATTTGAAATACAAATAAAGATTAAAAAATGTGTATATGCATGTACACACAATATATACTTGTGTCTTTTACTTAAACTGTAACTAGTAATTATTTATTTATTTTTAATTTTGGTGAGTTCCATTCTTTCATTCTATATTTGTGCATTGGTCCTTTTACTTGACATATTATGTTAAAGTTGAACAATCAATAATGTTCATTGTAAAAATCAATTACAAATCAACTGTGACTAATTAGAAACAATAGCGCCGGAATACTGAATGCAATGCTAAATATTTTTAACATTATACATAACAGTCGGAGAATTTTACACGCCACTTTACAAAAGGACAGACGCGCCATCTAGCGGTGGATAGATTTACTAGAGATAGTGACATATATTGTATAATGGCCTAAGCTATATTTTTAAAAATAAACACATTTATTCACTTAATATAAAATAAAATAATAATTTTAATATACATTGTCGCATATATAATGATTTAAAATTAAAACGAATATTTTTTTCTATTCAGAACAATTTTAGAGGAGAAATATTTTATTTCTGCATATAGGTAGAATTAACATTGTTACAATATATAATTTTAAATATAACATTATAAAATCATCCCTTAGCAAACTTGATATGTAAAATCAAAATAAAACAACGTCATGGTAACAACACATAAAGTCTTTTTTAATATTTTTTATAGTGTTATTCGCACACTTAGTAAATTGAAAAACAAACAATGCGACCAACAAATATAAGTTGTAATAAGCGTATTAGAATTTCAACGCATGGCTTAGCGATCAGAGCGCTTGAACGGTTTACAAGAGGCGCGGGTTCAAATCCGGGTGCGTTTAAATTTTTATACTTTTTCTAAATTCATAAAATCTTGTCTATTTTAAATAAACAGTTTTTTCATACTAATGTAAAAATCGTGAAAATGACAGAAACGGTGTTGTTTTCTAAAGGACGAAATGTTACGTTATCATTTTCAAATTCTATGCGATTGCAAATATTTTGAGGAAGTTAAACTAATGTTATCTATATACATTGAAGAAAATACATATTCCTAATTAATGCTATACTAATTAAAATTACTATAATCTTATTGTATAATTATTTTTTTAAAAGAACAACCATTGTTTTGTCGCCGGCTCTTCTTAATGCATTTCGAACAGATGGTATCTTCCTGTAGGTCTGACGATATTGACATTTTTATGGTAACAGACTATGCGCCAGTGCTTGCAATAGTCTATTTGAATAAAGCATGCATTGATTTTGATAATTAAAATTATTTTTCAGATATTCTATCTCGAACGGAATGCTGCCAATTACTGCTACTTTGTACCGCGTGTCTTGTCAACTTGGTTCGTGAATTAGAACTGGAAAAGAAAGAAGATGACAAAAATGATTCAGACATTATAGAAGTGTTGAACAAACATAAAACTGTGGAACGTCTGTTGGACGCGGTGAAGCGTCGCGGACCGAATATATCTGTGTTTTTACAGGTAAAGGAAATTACGAAATTTATTTAAAAATGTATTTTTTTTAATTTGTTGTTAAATAATTAATAAGTTACCAATGCTAAGATTGTCTTCAACTTGTGGAATCAATTATACATAATTCATTTAGAATTTATTTTTAACGCAGAAAGTAGCAGTTCCTAATAATTAAAACGAAATTAGTGGAAACTTAACTCCTAGAAATGTGAAAAACTACCTTATTCATAACAATACATAAAACAATCATTATTCGGCTCTAGCACCTAAGACAAAGCGTGGCGTTGAGTTCCGCTACTCGACACTTAATGCCTCGATCCGAATCGAGGCTCCTTCTGCCTCGCCCTGATTTCTGTCTATTCATATCATCCAATTTGTCCGTCTTGTCTTGAGTGTCTTGACACTAGGTTCTGTCTAACTACCCTGCTATGCGGGAAAAATGTGTACTTAAAATATGCTTGCTCCACAGGAACAAACCGCGTCCCTGCTAGCGTCCACGTCGCGCGTGTCGCGCGGCGTGCTCAACGTGTCGCGCGTGTCGGCGGCCAGCGTGGCGCTAGTGTGCTTCACGCGCGCGGGCGTGACGCCGGCTCGCGCGGCCGAGGCGCGCGCGCAGCACCGCCTGCACTGTCACGCTGCCGAGGCTATATCTAGGTACTTACTTGTTTTGTTTTATTTTATTCTTATTTATTTTCGATATCCATTGTGGCGCAGTGGGACACTGTCTTAACTGCACAAGCGATCATATTTTGCTCGCTATTTTAAGTTAAAGCGCGGCGATGAATACCGCCATTTCATACGCAACGTCTCAATTTTGGCGGAAAGTGGAGAACGGAGTGTCTTGACAATAGGTACTTGGTAGGTACTTAGTATATTAAAAAATTTAAAATCTTTTTAAGTAGTGTAACAGTTTTTTTTGTGCTTTGAATATTTCTATTATAAATGATTTATTTTATTGCGTTTTATCATTTTACACTTATAACATTTCTATTGATATTGTATATATAGTTACAAATTTCATTGGATTGATATTGTACTGTAAATCAGCTTCACGCTTTATCCCGGAGTGGCAGAATTTAACCCCGTGTTTTGTCTTGTCACCAGAGCGGAGAAATTAAAGAAGTTAAAATATAATCATTTCCCCCAGTAGAAATCGAACCCCCAACCATCGCCTTTACAGTCAGAAGCTGTCACACTGCGCAACGATGCCCGCATTGTAAATCAGTAGTGTATATTAATATATATGTAAAATTTCAATATGTCTACTTTACATAAAATATATATGTATGTATATAATAAGTATATATATGTACATACAACAAGTATATTATCATTCGTATATATTTAAACTAATTTAATACACTTATTTTCAGACTAGCAGTAGTCCCCGACGTCGCCCACCAAATAGTCCAGTTAGAGGGCATTCCTCATCTTACCCGCCTGGTTAGGATGCAGAGAACTCGCCCCCACACCGACGTCAACCCCGACCAGACCCTCATACATTGCTTAAAGGCTCTACGCACTCTGTACAAACACCATCCCGAAGCTTTCTCTGATACAAAAGAGGTTGATGAAATGGTCCGACCTCATTTGATGGAATCCTTAATGCTATTTTCGGCAAAACAAGAAAGTTATGTTTAGATACTGTTTTTGTGAAACAACCAGCTTTTATAATTTTTATTACGGATTTTATTACGAATATAAGTATGTATTGTAATCCACTTTATGTGAAGCTAGCTTTTCATACATATTACGGAAAAGCTAAAGCGGGCATTATAAAGAAAATGTATGGAACTATTTTTTTTTTAGGTAAATCTCGAAATTTTAAATCGCCATGACAAGAAAATAATAAAATTAAACTGTTAATTTAAATATATTTCCCTGTAAGAATTATAATTCGATAGATATTTTTAGGATAATGACATGATGGCGGTCCAAAGACTTTATTTATTCTTAAAATACATTAATTTAAAATTATTTAAATGATCCATCCAGTATTGTTTTATACGTCTCGATATATTTATGTTGACAACTGAAATTATATCACGCTACTAATAGTTCATTTGCTTGGGTACTTGTAGTTTTAAAAATGTAAATAAAACCTGTGCCTAATCTTAGATTATCTGTTAAAAACTTATTTGGCTATTATCAAAATAAAATATTTACAAATAATTATAAAAAATACACTAAATGCAAAAATAATATATATGTGTGGTATAGCTAAAATAAAAATATTTAAATAAAATATTATGAGAAGCTCAGTTGAAACACAAATTGTAAATGCAGTGGTTGTCGGTTCGATTCCGATATTTTAAACATTTTACACCACTTTCTAAAGATCCCTAATCAGCGAAAAATTCTATAAATTAAAAATTATATAAAAGGTTTTTCTTTTGTAAAAATATATAATAAACTTCTTCACTCCACAACTTCTATACTTATATTATTAAGTATTTAGTTGCCATATTTAGGCTAGTCTTTTTGCTACATTACTATTAATTTAAAATAAGCTCTACTTTATCACTTTTGATAAAACTTCAAGCACTTACAATACATATAGTGTATATACCAGTTTTAAAAAAAAATACAAAGGTACAGGTACAAGGTATATGCAGTTAGTTATTGATGTTTAAATAAAAATATATTATATATTCTACTACGTTTTTTATTTTAACTCTATTATTTACATAAAAAGATAGAAAAAATAAAAATAGAATAAGTGAGATATGTGAATGTCACTAGAAGAATGTGGCATATCTAAGACTTAAATTTCTTATAACAGCTTTTAAAAGCTGTATTTTTTAAGATAACCTTAAGGTTTAGAATTATTTATATGCGTTTAAAATCTTCTTTCTTGCATAGATCTTCCAAATATGCGACAACCCCATCCATGCATATATTTTTGTATAACAATAAAAAAAAAGTTATATAAGAACATTTACATTAATTGACTATGCACTTAAACAGTCTAAGAGTAGTTTATTTTCAAAATTTACTTAACTAATCGGTATTGTAAATGATCAAAAAGTATTCTATATACACATTAGGTAAATAGATCCAAAAATCATAATCAGCAAAATAAAGTAATATTTTTCTAAAAATGCCATTGTTGCCACTGTGGAAACGTGTGACAGGGTTTGACTGTATATGCCTTGATAGTAGGTTTGATTCCCACTTGGCGTTGATTTGAATTATTACACTTAAATTATTTTCATTGCTCTGGTGATAATACAGCACTTTGTTGACACTCACACACAATGTCTCTAATTCGACGGGCGTGAAGAAAGGAGTGTCTTGACACTGAGTACTAGTAGAGAGGTTTTGACACTAGGTTCTCTCTGACTATCGTACTATGAGCATAGAAGCTAACAAAAATTACAGGAAACATACAATTAATTTATGCTGGAAGCCGTTATTATGATTCCTTTATCCATAAGACTGTTTCACATTTTTTGAATGAACTATATCAACTGTAGTTTCGTGACAATGCCTTAAATCTAAATCATATACACCTAAGCAAAACTTGTTTTCCGGTGCTTTGAAGAAATCTAGACCTCTGCCTATTTTGATTATCCAACCAGTGCTTAATCTGAAAACATATAATCTATTGTTGAAAACAAATCTTAAGTAAACAAAGAAATAAGTCACTTTATGATAATAATTAGAAAAGCTGTTTAAAATAAAGCTTGCTATTTGCTGATTAAATAAAGTCAACATCAGGTTTATTATCTCCAATTGGGCAAAAAATTAATAGCAAATGATTTTTAACTTAATTTCTTCCTGTCTATACCAGTAAGAAGATAATATGTACTAAACTAGGTACTAAAGCTGAGGGAAGGCCACCAAGGTGCGGTGGAATAGCAATTGAATAAATGTTATTTTTGTAGATTCAACTCCGACTCAAGGAATTATCAGCTCTAGTAAGACAAAGCACAACATTAAGTTCCACTATTTATTGTTCAATTTTGGGCTAAAAGTTTAGAATGGTTTGTCTTGACATTAGGTTGTCTTTAACTAATTATGCTATGCAAGTGAGTGTGAAAATTAAAAAAGAACAATTTAAAAATAACTAAATAAATGACATCTTTAATTTACTACATAAGGCTTTTGCATAGGTAAGTTTGTCATAGCACACTACCTATGTGATCATGTATGAATCAAAGTATTAAATTTTTTCTTGAGCACCTTAAAAAAGTAAAAAGAGCTTTAAAATAGTTTTATGCCATTTTGAATAACTATTAACACTAAATTATTTAGCAAATTTGATAATAAGCCATTATTTAAATAACATATTACTTTTAGTCATTAAGACTCACGTTATTTGCCTATCATGCAATGTCTCAGAAAATTTCACAACCAACTGCACATTATATTTGAGCAGATCATTCTGTAGATTAGTGAACCACTCCCACTGATCACTTTCTGATTTAGGATCCTTTGTAGTTAATAATTCTATATATTGTATATTGTCACAGGTCTTCACTAATAACTCACAAAGCCGAAGGAAATTTTGACACTGTAAGTAAACACAAAAATTAATGAATAATAAATAAGATAATGCAAATAACAAGAAAACACACGATATATCTATAAAAATAGGCAAACCTGATGAAAATTTCTAATATAAGGATCCTCAACTAGTACATATTGTACTTCATTGTCAAGGAATCTACCAAACAATGCTTTATAACTGTGACCAGCTGAGTTGTTTTCTATATGCACCTGTTCGTGAAACTTTCCTGTCTCTTTTTGATTTAATATTATTTTTTTTATGTCCTCAGCTCTGTTCATATATTCTTCAATCTTCCTACGTAGATAGTTCTTTGTAGATTCCTCATTTTCACCTAAATAAACAAATTTTTTTCAATATTAAATTTTAAATGTCATAATTATAGACATATTAATCAGTTATCTTAATCGCTTAAGTTATCTTAGTTATATATAACAATAAGAAAATTTCAAAGCTATAAAATGAGTATAGGACTATGTTATTAACGCACCTACCTTTTATCTTATCGACTAATATTTGCAACCCTTCTTGATAACACACAAGAGCTTCTGTATACCTCTTCTTGGTATCTAATTCCACACCTCGTTTTAAAATATTTATAGCAGCACTTTCAATATTCATGATGATATTTTTATTGTATAGAAATTTATATTCTTAAACCGTATTTAACCACTGTTTACCGAAGAAAAAACAATATATTTAGTTATATATTGGAAATTTTTGACTTGGATACTATAAACTATTATTTAATCAATAGCATTAATAATAAATCTAAATCTGTAAGTGTACTGTAACAATTAAAAACAAGAGGGTACAGAGACTGTTTCATGAAATGTCACACGATTGCATTTACGGGGAAGAACCATTTGAAATATGTAAAACACTAAAACACTTACATGTTTTTTTTACTAATATGATCTGAAGTTCATTGAAATTATTTATTTATAAATGGATTATAATTTTCAAATAGTTTTCGATCGAGAATAGTTTAGAGTTTCTTTTAATGCGAGCTAACAACTTTATATTATATATAAACTTATTTATTTGATAACTTATACATAGCTCATTCATCCTAAATAGTATTTTGTTTTTTTAATTTAATAAAATTTATTAATTCATCAGAATTTTTAAACAAATTATTTGTAAATGAAACAAAAAATACTACATCTACATAAAATGTTAGTAAAATAACAAGAACTGTTTTAAATTTCAAACAACATATGTTGATTACTGATTTCGCATATACAAACGAAATCTTTGAAATAAATGTTTAATTATAATTTACTAATGAACATTTTTAATGCTTTCATAGCCTTTACAATTGTCTATTTCTATCAAGCTTTCTGTCATCAAGCTGTCATTATTCCATAGCATTGTCAAATATTGTAAACAAATGAACGTGTGGAAAGTGTGATTGCTGCTAAATTATTATTTTAATCTTATTATTTATAAGAAATATGACAAAATAATATATTATAATATAAAATATTTGTATAGTTAAATATAATTTACAAAATGTCGCATCAGTTAGGACGAGTGGTCTCGCAAATTCTTCTACGGTATTATGGTAACATAGTACAGAAAGTTAAGACATTTATTTATAAGTATGGAAGCAAGCCAATTAATATGATAATAAAAACAACAGGTCTGCCTAGAACACAAGTAATAATAACTTCCTTGAAATTTATTTCAATGAAACCGAATATTAGAGGTTCTTATATTATTAAAACTAGTCTATATATATTTTTCCAGGTCATAGAAAGCTTGAGAACTCTACTGAAATTTGATTTAGCAAGTTTCGAAACTAACGATGTTATTGTCGACTATAAACTGAATTCTGACAACATTTTGCTACTCATAAGATATCCTAGGTATTCAAAACATAAGAACAGTAAACATTTTTTTATTTTACACTTTTTAGCATTCTTGTATTTAATTAAAACATTATCAAATTTGAAAGACCTTTTATATATTTCAGATACCTATTGCAAATGAAAAGTAAATATGGAAGTGAAGCTGAGATGATAATAGAGGAGCTGCTCCAACAGGCCTCTTGTACCGCCACAGTGCTTTTAGTTACTGTAATGAATAAATATAAAGATGACAAGGTAACATTTATATTATTATTTTTTCTGAACCTTATACTGGTTATGATACCTATTTATATTATTTCCTATTCAGTACAATTTCTTAATTTATTCTTCCTATACTTTGGCCCAAATTCAAGACATTGTTTGTTAAGTGGAAAAACTCGATGGCCTGTTTTGCATAGATCTAGAACAAGGAAATTAAAATAATTTGTATATAATTATTCTTCCAAGTGGAGATCAAATCCACAACCAATTGAATTTGCAGTTATATATTGTCATACTGCACTGCTACATGATGGACTTAAATATAATATTATAATTTCAGGAGAAAAATCTAACAATGGTGAAGCTTCGAGACACATTCATTAGTTTGGCAACAGCTGCTTACATCCAACAGGCTCCCGTTGCAGAACTTAAAGATAGTGAAATACCCACTTTAGTTCCTGTTGCCACAATAGTACCAGATTTCGATGTAAGAGAGTTAATGCAGGCTATGAGCAATAACTTAAGTGATTGTAAGGACAGTAAGTGTATAACTTTTTAATTTTTTATCATTATTATAGTAGCTCAACAATTAAATATGAATAAGTTAATATTTAATTCAATTAAAATTTGATTCAATTGATACTTGTCATATTATAAAATATAGTGTTTATTGTTTCTTCACTGTTCACTGTAAGAGTATTTTTATAGTTTGTCTTAATTTGTATAAAATTCTTAAGTCTTAAGTTGATTATAAAATATACATTTTATTACAGATACATACTGGAAAGTTAACTTTGATAGATTCCACTTGGATTTCCGAGATGATGTCATGATTAAAGCTGTCACGCGTAGAATTGATGAAAATGGTGAATATACAAAATGAAATCACATTTTATTTTTTCACCTTCACGTTTTTCCCCTCATAGCACGGTAGCCAGAGAAAACATAGTGTCAAGGCATTCCGTTCTTCCAAAAATTGCGCCCGACATCGAGACTGGTTGAGTGGCGGCACTCACCGCCGGCCTTTGTTTTAGGTACTAGAAATAAACATATTTAAAATATGATCATTCCCCCGAGTAGGAATCAAACCCACAGCCAATCGCGCTTACAGTCAGATGCTATCACAGGTTATCACGGAATGCGGGCAGGCGGAGCCTTGAGCGGGTCGCTAGTCATCAATGTATTTTAAAAAAAGCACCGTGTGTCCCTGACTATTCTCCTAAAATTATATATACAAAGTTTAATGATGATTGGTGATCTAGTTTATGAGTGACAGTGTTATTAAAAACAATTTCATTTTCGCATTTGCAATTTTTTAAAGAACTGACTAGGAAAAGGTTTGGAGTTAATTAATATGCGGTAGAATTAGGCGCGAGAGGTATTACAGTGAAATCTCCTTATACCTACTAAAAGATCTCGGCCTGTCTAGAAATAACGTCAGTTAATTTTAAGCACTCATTTGGCGGCGACTATTGTAGTATATTTACAAGTTACCGTTAATGCGTATTTCAAAAGGCGTATTTTAACCTTACTCTCGACTTGCAAGTTGCAGGCACTGCCTCGAGCTCCTCTTTGAAGTCGATGTAAATCAATGGTATGCTAATGAGTATCTTCTCATATATTATAAGCTTCTATTTCTCTAATTAACTTTTACAGCTGGTGAATTAATGCGAGTAATGCTAGAACAAATGTATTTAAATTCATCGGCGTGGGCCCCGGAATCCACTCCGATATCTGCCATTGATCTGAGAGAGAACGCCAGACGAGTTCCAGACAAGCCCCTGCTGCATTTACACGTAGACCAGTATCTGAAGGTTTTAGGTATGATTCTAATGAACAGAGCTATTTTTAATATGTTTAACTTTTAAGTATCTTATACTAATGTTTTTTAAATGGGTTTAACTTTTTATAATTTTAAGATAAGAAAAAGTCGATATAGCGTATACAGGCGAAAAAATCGATATAGTGGTCCACGTATCGTGTGCACGTCTTTTACTATCAACGTGTGCGTTGCACGAAAAAAATATTTATATAAAACGTTACAAAGTTAAAACTACACTATATAGTGTATTTAATTTATTAGAGGTCAACTTTTTTTTAAATTGAGCGCCATATTTTAAAAAAAATACTTTTTTAGTAATAAATAGAGTAACTTTTTTTATTTTAATATCTAGTTAGAGATATAAGTTTATTAAAAATTTGTGAAAGACAGCAATGTTTACATGTTTAGCACTTTATCTTACGCTCCGTTTATTCACATGAAAACTACCATTTTCTACAACACATATTTTGATAGTAAAAACGTTACGTGGAAATATTTTGATTTCTTGTATCACACCTTGTGGGTCGGAATTCCAAATTATTCCGCGTCGAATGGTCAAAGTCCCATTTCGATACGTTCAGTAGTTTTGGCTTGGCAAGACGAATCAAAAACAACTTTGCTTTTATATATATACTGGCGACCCGGACGCGGCTTCGACCGCGTGAACTTTTCAATTTCTGGAAAAAGTAAACTAAAATAGGAGAATAAAGTAACCTACGGTCCAAGACCGGTATTCCAAGACCTTCAAGTATCTCTATATAAAATTCCATCAGAATCAGTCCAGCGGACGCGATGAGCGTTGGTATTGGTATGGTTCGATACAATATATGGCTCCGCAGAGGAGAGCGGCGGCGGGTTCGTGCGGCGCGCGGGAGAGGCGGCCGGCGGCCAGTACGCGGTGAGCGCTCGCCGCGCCTCGTCCGCCGCGCTGGCCGCGCTGCTCGACCACACCGTGGCCGAGCGCCTGGGCAGCCACGCCGCCAGGATATTCAGGTCGGTCCGAGACCTATCGCTTCAAGTTCACCTGTGGGAATCAAACTGTATGGTCCCTTCAAAAAATAAATGAATAAGGCTTAATCCACGGACGTATTTTGTCACGTGCCTTTTTTTGTTCTCGTTTTCTTTAATTTTTTCTTTCTTTTTTGCTTTGTTATTAAATGTTTGAGTCTGTACAGCTGCAGAATCACTGCACTTCAGTCGGCTCAATCAGAGCATTCGATTGGCTATGACGGAGGTTATGTCTAGGACGGGGACTACGACAGTGACAGCGACTGTTGACTGTTAGGGTCCTATAACTGTGACGTATAATTGAATTGACGTATAATTGAGTGACCGTGACTGGGACGCGAGTGGACCAGTGTGAAAGAGTAATAACTGCATCCCCTTACATGCACTATAGCTATAACAAGAACTGGGCAAGCTCTATGTTTGTTATAATCCTAGTTTTGAATAATGGAAATAAAAGTAGAATAATAATATTATAAACTAATAATATTAAATAATAATAAAAGTATTATTTTAACAAAAAATAATTTAGATCTGTAATAACATAAAAAATGGTTATATCTTTTATTATTTTTAAGGTTGATTCGCTCAAAAAAATACATACAAGAAGAGGATATACAGAAAAATGCTATGTTACCAAACAAAGAGTGCAAAGAACTTACATACAAACTACTAGAGGAGCATTTTATTAGTGTACAGGTATGCTAGTATAAGCCTAGTGTGAAACATAAATTATTATAAATTTCTAAATGAACAGATATTTGAATATAAACTTCTAATAGCTAGTGTGCTAAATTATTTGCTTATCTATTATAAGTAATCCTTTGCAATAGATGGCACTGATCACTCCATTTTAACTATCGATTTATTGTAAAACCACGCGACGTTAATCTTCAATTGTTTCTATTTAAATAGGCTATATCACCTGTAAAACAAGCGCAGCCAATTGTCGCTTAAAAATAAGTTGACTTTATGTAAAACTTGTATAAGACCTGTCCTCACCTATGCGTGTGCGTTCGCGATACACAAAGGCTAGACCAGTTTCAAAACATTCAAAATAAATTTCTATGATTTGCATAAGGTTGCCCCCGGTACTTTCATAATGTAACATTCTTTTTGTTGAATTTCAATTTGAACTAAAAATGTAATTAAAGCTAATGTATACATTTTTTTTATTTTCACTTACTACTAAATTATAAAGCAAATACCTAAGCTTTTATTACATTAAACCATCATAACAATATTAGGTTGTCGATTGCTGTTTGCCAGGGATAAGTACGAAAACCGTCAGGTCTCTCAAATTATAAGAATAATTAGATATAAAATAACTAAAAGTTTAAATCAGATATAAAATACTAATTTTTTTCCGCATAGCAGGGCAGTCAAATCGTTCTGACTTACTTCTTATACTCCATTCTCCACTTTTGGCCCACAATAGAGACATTGTCTGGTGAGTGGCGGAACTCAACGTTTGTCTTAGGTACCAGAGCGGAAAAATCAAAATATTTTAAATATAATCATTCCCTCGAGTGGAAAAAGAACTCATAACCAGTCACGTTTACAGTGAGACGGACAGCGTGTGCTGCGCTACGATGGCCTCCAAAACAAAACATCCTGTATAATTATTAATGTTTATGCTAATTGTAATTAATATATTCTTATAATAAAATAATATAAAGTTTTCTTTTCTTTTCAGCCAATGAGGAAACCCGCTTCAGCTGGAGGTTCTGCGAAAGCCATTTACCTATATCACGTGAAGTTATTTGAGGTATGTATATTTCTTTAGGCAAGGAATGTCATTTAGAATAAATAAATATATTTTTAGAAAATGTATAAAAAAATTTTACTAGCCAGATTCCAAGCGCACTGGTAATGAAGCATATACGTTAAAAAAAATCATTTTTAGAAAACGTATAAATTTGAAACGCAGCAAATTTTAAGCGCTTTTGTTCAATTTCCTATGTAAATTGTCTCTGCGCAGGTGGCGCACGGCGCGCAGCAGCTGTGCTACGCCGCGCTGCACAACGCGTGCGTGTGGGGCGCGCGCGTGCGCGGCGACCACGCGCGGCTGCTGGACAAGCAGCGGCGCGTGCGCTCCATCGTGCACGGCATGCGCGTGCGCGGGGAGCCGCAGCGGCACATCGACGACGTGCGTGCGATATCTATTGTTTTCGTTTCCTCAGTGTACTTTGAAAACAATTCACGAGTCAACAATATCTTTAAAATGGGAAAGAAACGATAAACAAAATTACTTATCACTTGATTTTCTCATATAAACGATAGTTATTCTATATAAAAACTTCAATATTTTTCTCAGATAGATAGGATGTTATCAGCTTTCTGCCCGAATTCAAGACTTTACGTAATGAATTATGGAACTTAAAGCTGCACTTAGTCTTATCAGAACGACGAAATGAAATTAATTTAACCATATTTTATGTTAATTGACAATTCGAAAGTGCTTGTATAATAGCCTATTTGAATAAATAATATAATTCCCCCCGTATTGGAATCGCACCCACAACCAATCGCGTATACAGTCAGACTGAATAAATAGAAATACTTATAAGCAAAGAGAATATATCCGCCAGGTACTGGAAACACTGACGCCTCCAGAGCTGTCGGCGGTGGCGAGCGCGGAGAGGAGGCTGCACACTCTCGCGGCGGCAGAACTCGAGCTGGATAAAGCACTATTTCTAATATTCTGCTACTTTGCTTATGCGAAATAAATGTTTCGATTTATACCATTTATATTTGACTTCTGTATTATTTTATTTGTTAAGTTTTAATAGACGGATGTTGTCTTAGCGACTTCAAATTAGACACGAGGACCGCTGCAGTGGCGCTACTGTGGCACGTCAGCCACGCCACTGCTAGTTTGCAAACAATTCCTAGTCTGTAGTAGTCAGCAGTCAAGCGGTTGTGGCGCTGTGACTTAACTTCTGGAAATTGCGAAAAGGCGCCCTTAATGGACGCCGCATAAAGTACTAGTTAATACCAAATAATTTTTACATCGGTTTCGTACTTTTCGGGATAAACAAAAATAATTCATTAACAAATTACTCCACTCACAATACACATTGCATTAGGTTTTTAAATGTGTGTACGAGCGTGAATTATACCTTGTAACATTTTTGCAATAAAGAAAGTGTTAAATAAAAGACTTGCTTAAATTCTTAAAATTTTATTTGACCCCATCGAAACTCAATTGTTCAAACAATGTACAACCTATAATGTCCGATTATAAAACTCCCTATATACAATCGAACGGACTCGAAGCTGCTACCCGATGTGAGTCGCGACGCATTCCCGTACTGACGGGGCACATGACTGATTGCGAGTAACAAATTACATATCCAGTTGTATTAAATACAAAAATTAATATATTTTTTAATACATAAATATAAAACAATAAAGAATAATATATATTATCTACAATAAAATGTAAGAATTTTGATATGATTAAAAATAGAGCTTAAATTCATAGACTAATAAGAAAAAAAATAACCATGTGGTCAATAGTGGCAGCACTGTTAAAGGAAAAAGGAATAAAAAGCTTAGTTCGTTATTTGACATTTAATAAATGAAACCGTCATGTGCCCCATTCCCGTAACAAACCAAAATGTCAATTAATCAACATCATTATAATCATTAATTTTATATTAACAAGTATATAATTATGTACGGAGTAAATCTGTTATACAGTGACACCTAATATTTGGAATTTATTACATATAGGACCGTTGTATGTGCTGTGGACTAAACATAGATAATATATAGTAAAATGCAAGAACTAAACATTACTCATTAGACTGGATAGTTTCTTATTGAACCAAAAATTATGACAATGAAATGGACTAAATTTTAATAAACTAGTCGATACACGATGTATTGAACGCGAGTATTATTGCTATTCATTTAAACAACATTTATCTATTAAATTGCAACTATTTTATAAAAATATCTGCATGTCCACATACAACGGTGTTAAAAAATATCAAGCTAATTTGTAATTCTAGTATTTTGACTAAATAAAAGGTATTTACACTTCGTCGACGACCATCGCCCCAGTCACTGCCATTCCAGGATAAAAGGATTAAGTTCGATGTTTCGCAGTTAAGAAATATAAGTACAGCACACTATTCTTTTTAATATATAATAACTAATAAAAAAAAATAGATACAAATATATAATTAAAAATGAAAAAAAAAATATATAATAATAATAATAAAAGTGAGTATTCAATCTTGGGAGTGACAGTGACGTTGCCTATATAATAATCGTGTAGTAGAAACACTTAAAACTCGATTAAATTTAAAGAGCTATCGCCTAAGAAATATTAGAATACGGTGAAGACATCGAACTATCTGACCTACGACATCACTTAACCACGCTACGTCACACTCGTTACTAATTACAGTGTAACCTTCGAAAAACAAAATGGCACCTGATTATAATTCACTTTTAAAACCCATCTTGAAATTTAAAAAAGTTGAAATTCATCACACTTCCAATTCATTAACTATATTCATATAAAATGGCAGAACGTGAATAATGAATAATTAAAAATATAACAATAGAATTTAGAAAATATTATACACTAACTAATATTTATACTGTATATATTCCAGTCCGTCTAACATAATCGTTCTTCGAAGGTTAGTCCATTGTATAATTAAAAGCTGTATAATTCACCAAGCATATGTACAGAGGACAAGAAACAGCAACGAAAATAAAACATGCGTTTGACATTGTAAATTTATTTTAATTATAACTAGGTATTTTACACAACTTAACAAAATATATACGCGAACTGAACAGAGTAATCGAAATAATAAAAAAAACATATGCAACGGAAATCCGAAACCAATATTGCTACACTCGTTCCCTCTTCGATGTTGGCAAGATTGTTTTATTTCAGTCGTTTAAAAACAAATGTATGCACATTTAGTTTTCTCGATTCAACGATTTCCAGTGATTTAATACTGCTGACAATTTCACATAGCACATGATGTCTGTCGCGTAAATAATTTTATTTGTACTATATCACAAAATATATCGCATTTCTACAATAACGACAGGATAAGTTTTGGAAGTTTAAACAACATGTGTAATCATTTCAATGGAGATTTTAAAGTTCTCTATTCCGCTTGCTTCTAGGTTGAACTCGAACAGATTTTCAATTTAAAAAGAAGGTGAAACAAATAATTTAATTTTTTTTAACTCTACAATACTATAAAGCTTTTTCGTATAATTCTTATAATTTTGATTTAAGAACAATGAAGTTTAGTTTTCAAGTGCTAGAACTCCCCCTACAAGCTATTAACAAAACATGTGATTCAAATATAATATAGATAACTCAAAAAAAGCCAATATAAAATAAAAACTAAAGCTAAGTAAATAAAAGCTAAAACAATATTATGTGATGTAAATCATCTCAAATAAGCTTCTCTTTTATATACAGGAACGTAGCGCTAAACGACGCGTGGAGATACAAAAATATTACCAAGACCAGCACACGTTGATTTTAAGTCGAAAACGGCCATTTTGAACCGGGGACATTTCTCGACATTTTCGCCAAACAAAGTCGCATGTGTTACAAAATTTTCATTTTGCATCCAAATAAAATTCCCTTATAGATAATTTTATTATGAACATATGTATTAAAGACTTTGTCGTCGTATCTAAACATGCCCGATACTTAGTTAAGCTACACTAGCGCAGTAAAGCGTTACATTAAACGACGCGATGTCACGTTACTATATAGCCCGTTATATTATACTAAGTATATACATACATCGCAAACAAATAATTTGATAGTTCTACCATAATTTGTCATTTCAACTTTATAAATACCTCCGTAATATAAATTCATACATGTAGATGGCCTAAATTATAATACTAAAATAGTTATTGCCCGCAGTTTAGTGTTTTTTTTTCAGTCCGTTTCGCAATGACCTCAGTTTGTTCTGGAAGAATGTGTAGACCAGGCGTATTTTTTTTAAGTTATTATTCGATACAAATATTGGATATTAAAAGCCAAACTAAACTAAGGCCACACAAACAATCAATAATGAACGAAGCGGACTCGTAAAACTATAGATGCGAATACGACCGACCAATCACAATTTTTAACTAACAGTCGACAGCGGATAATTCTATGAACTATAAATACGCGGTGAGATATAAACGCTTAATAAAGCTGATTTCGATACCTGCGATATTTTTAATAGTACCCCAAATGATGTGCGTTATAATTACAATTTCTGAAAGGAAGGTGCTATAATCTGAAACGATAGAAAATATACGAGTGGCGAGTCTTTTAAAAACATCACAAGTGAACACTAGGATTGGGCGAATGGGTCCTACATCACTGACTGTGAACACATAGTCCGCGCGATCGCTCGCTCTAACTACAAACGCATTACAATATACAGCACGACGCGGAGCAACAGCTGCTTGAACCACCTTTACTCTTTTGTCGTTGATCTGAAATTACAAAAATAAATTGTATTAATAACAAGCAATTGTATTAAAGACATAATATTGGTTATTTAAATAAAATAATAAACATTCTATACTATACTATTAGAAAATATTTTTCATATGCTTATTACAATAAAATTACATAAAACTACCTTTTATTTCTATAAAAATCACTTTTTTTTTTTTTAATGTTTTTTATACGGGCTATTTATTTATAACTTACAAATATTGAAGCAAGGATTTGGATGGGATAAAGTTTACAGTTTAGGTACGTTAACTCCATCGGACTTCTGGAAAATGGGGGTTATTATTATAAAATAATATAGTTTCAGAGTAGGAGAGCAAGAAAAAATTGCTTAAACATTATGCCCCCCCCATAAACAAAATCTTCGTATTCGCAAGCTATTTAAATGACAAGTGCTACAATGTATTATAAATATTTGAATAGGAAAAAAATAATGTTTTTTTTTTACAGCAAAAACTAACAACTTACCGTGTGAGTTAGGCTCGGGCAAGTGTTCGCGCGGGACGAGATGCATAACGGTGGTGCGTCCTAGGGGCAAGCCTAGTGCGCCGAGCGTTACCGAGCTGTGCAGAAAACGTCCTTGGTATATGAGTCGAAGGATTTCCGCACGAGAAACGCACTCTGTTGCCCAGTCCGCTGAAATTATTAATCATAAATTTAATACATTTTAGTATAAAGATTTGCAGGGTTAGTACAAACTCTACGGTTTAGTTAGACAAAATACGTTACGTTAATACATAGTTTATGTGTTTTAGCATACATTGTTTCCTAGATGGGCGAAATGGAGAGAATCGAGTGATGTATCACTAAGTACTCGCTATTTATCTCACGTAATGACGAAGACAAATACGAGTATATTGTTGAATAAACGTTCTTCTTAGCTAAAAAAGTAACGCCATAAATATTTTCTCATTATAAGTGTCGTCCATTCATGTCTTAATGTGAAAATATTGTCATAGGATCCGGACGCATGTGCAAATTTTCAACGAAACCTGACGACAAAAGGTGAGATAAGGTTTTCTTACATAGGCTGATATACGTCAAGCTAATGAAAGCGTGTTTAAATATTACATAGAATTGATATTTGATTATAATAAAAATATATAAAAAGATATATTAAAAAAATATAATTTGTGGTATTATCAACACGTATCCATGGTAGTTTACGACTAGTAATTATGAATGTTGTCTTTGGGGCATCAATTTAAGACTATATATATATATTTAAGACTATAATATATAGAGAACTGCGACTCATATATATATATATATATATATATATATATAGCATAAGTTTTATCCGCGTATAAGTTATAAATAAATATTGTCCTCCACTTGTTAATCGCTCACAAACCATAATTATTAAACATTTAGTATGTCCATCATATTTGAAACCGTAAAAGTTAAACATAATAATATTGAAATAAAAAAGTTATAATAATCTTATGGGACTATAATGCATAAAAAATATTTTACACAAGTATTTTTTTGAGCAAGAATTATAATGAAATTTTTTTGGAATAAAAGTATATTCATTATTAAAAAAATAAAAGAAATACAATTATAATTGGTAAATTATATATAAAAAATATTTATATATCAAAGTCATTAAAAAAATATTAAAAAAGCAAAAGACAAAATCGTTAAAATGCCCCCAGAGAGATTTGAACTCTCGACCCCTGGTTTACAAGACCAGTGCTCTAACCCCTGAGCTATGGAGGCTACGAGGAGGAAGGTGTAAACATCGACTACTAGCGGAGCGTCGACACACACACACAAATACAATACAATGTAATGTACATGAACGTATTTACGAAGTGTTTTCGGTGAACCATTCACAGATGGCGCTGAATGGAAAATATTATAAAGATTTCGCATTTTTATCATTTTGTAGCCGGTTTGCAAATTATTTACTGGAGAGTTTTAGCCTATATTTTAGAATGACCTAAAAACACAATGAATTATATTATAAAAAAACTTTTATCGAATAACGGTATGTTTTAATTTTATGTATATATTATGACACGACACGACTAAAAGTAGTTTTAATATATAGTCTCATTTTTTAAAGATGCACCTAAGAATTATATTGTGGTCGTGTAATATCTATATTTATAAAAGTAACACAATATAAATTTTAGGTATTTTTTTTAGAAAAAGAAAATTTTGTAAAATAGAGACCTAATTTTCGACAAATATGCTTTTATAAGTATGTTTCCTTCCTGTAGATTGATCAAAATACTACGTTTTCATTTTGTATTTTGTAATTTTTGTCAATTTACAATATACTTGTGCATTCAATACGGCGATAGTAGCATGCATATATATATACATTTATGATATATTAAGCTCATCGTTTACATATTACCAACAGACAGACATACCAGTTGTCTGTCTGTAGATCGATGTTGATCGAGTTAAAACATTTTATAGCATTTTTTACTTTCACAGCCTTATCCCGCATAGCAGCTTAGACAGAGAGAACCTAGTGTCACGACACTTTGTTCTCGCTTTCCATTGCGATTTAAACGGCGGAACTCAACGGCGCGCTTTGCAACTCTATATTGCCAGAACGAGGAAATGGCAATTAAATAATATAACAAGTACCCCAGTGACGATTGAGCCCCCCACGACCATTGCGTTTATGGACATACACTGTTTCACTACACCACGATGGCTATGTTTATATTTTAAACAAATACACAAAATACATAGTAGTAAATACATTTTATGTGGCATTAACGAGGCATAATGTTCGTTGTGTGTAACGTAGCCGGCAGACTATCGGTAGATTTGCGGTCGGACTAATCGCGTGCGCCCATCTGCTTTAAGGGTAGTTTACGTTTGTAAGAACTAAACCTTACAAATGATTTTCTCCTTTAGGAATGCTTCTTAACATTATTTAGTGTGAAGGCCTTAAGGTTTATTTCTTACAGCCAGACAAATGTTTAAATGACCACCAATTGCTCTCTGTCTACACGTTTTTTATCTTCAAATATCTTCCCCCTTTATGGGTTAGAAATGATAATATAAAATTACACTCAACATATATAATATCTGCCTAATAGCGAACGGAATATTTTTAAAATAAAATTAATCAGTGTGATAAGCTCTCCCTTTTCTCCCCTTTGAGTCATTGCGAGCCGGGTGGTGCTCATAGAATAATAACAACACGCATTTCCCATGTTGTAATTTCTTAACAGATATAGAAAATATTGCATCTGATAACAAGTTATTCATTATTTTTAAAGTAATAACGAAGTGTACAATTTTTTTCCCATCCTCTATATATATATAGCATAACTATCTAACTGTAGACACGTTTACTTTAGACTATTCAAACTGAATGACCTATTTGCCCACTAAAAGCTTTGCACCTAACAAAATAATTAAAACGCAATAAACAGTAGGTAGTGGCTTTCACGCTTACCACAAACCCTGACTATACAGTATTTATATGATACAAAGAACCTTTTCAAATTCAAGACACGTAAACGAAAATACCTGCAAACTAGCAGCACACGTATAAAAGGATGAAATACCACAACTGTACGAAGTGACCCTAAAACTAGGTAGCAAGCCGCAGGCTTACACTGCAGTGTTTAAATCATTCGACTTGCTACCAGCGAACGAAATCCAAAGTGGCTTTTGTTATTTTTATTGTATTATTCGCAATGCCGTTGTACAGGAAACTCTATATTGTATAACTGTATATTTTTGAATATGCACACACAAGAAAAATGTTTATATTTTATACATTTTATGAAAAATGAATATGAACAATAAAATAACAGTATTTTTGGCGTATTTTTACTTGGATATAAAATGAAGTAACTCATTCTCGAGTTACAGTTTAATTTGCAGCACTTTCGGTGTATTCGTCTGTACACAATGGTCGTAGGTTCAAATGCCTTGCAAAAAGTTTCAATTTAAAAAAATGTGTCAAATCCAAAGTGCATAGGTTATCTCCCATTACTTACCACTCAAAGTTCTAACACTTTCCCTGTTCAATTCCCTAACTCTGAATTCAGGAATAAAATACAACAGAAGTGAGTGATTCCTGAGCTCCTTCTTCCGAATGCAAAGTTCGATAGTCAATCACCAGAAGACGCGAGCACAACAAAGACAATAAAATGTACGAGTAACAACAGCAGTACGGGTTCCCTGTCACGTCAAGCTTGTCCCCTTCCCGTGACAGGCGCAGTGACATTCAATAATTTGCAATGCAAAATTTCACACTACGTTGCGTTCACTATAGTCGGTAATTGTGGGTACTAAATAATAATTCAGTGTTTGCGTACCGCTTCATGCGTGCTTATATAAACGGTTACTAATACTTTCTTTTTCTTATGAGTTCATAATAAAGAGAAACCTCTCTCAGGATTTTTAAGGGTTTGATTATTTTTAGCTTCACGCTTCACTTCACGCTTCACCCATAATATCAGGGTGACAGAGGGAATGGCATAAGTGTGAAGACAGTCCATTCTTCACTTTTCGCCCGAAATCAAGACAATGCATAATGTACAGTGGCAGAACACAAGGCGCGCTTTGTATGAATAGAGCAGGGAAATGAAAATAATTTAAATATAATCTTTCCTCCGAGAGAGAGGCGAACCCACTATCGTCGCGTTAACGCTCAGTCAGACGCTGTTCTCGCTGCGCTACGATGGTTTCAAAAGTTTGATATATCTTTAAAATGTGTCAAAAAAATAATTTAAGAAATTTGTGTAAATATTTTAAGCTTTAGGATTTTTTTATCTCGTAATTAGTAAATTTATCACTGTTCATTTATTTCGAACAATTACCAGTAATATAATGGTGTAAATTAAATTAACTTCCACTATTTGTGTTATACTAAATATCATATATTACTTCAGGCGTAAAATGAATACATTTAGCATAGTTAACGTTCCATGAGTTCCTATATAATATTTGATATATTTTAATACTAAATAATTTCAGTCAGTCATTACCTTATTAAGGCGATCAGTTACAAATAACGTTCAGTACTAGGAAAAAAGCAAAATTAATAATGTTGAATAAATAGTAAAATACAATAGTCAAATCTGTATTTTAATCGGTTAAGCCGTTTCTAAGATTAGCGTGCACACCTACAGACAAACAGAAAAGAAAATTAAAAATAATTGTTTTTGGTTCTATTATATAGATAAATGCTCAATCACATTCAATGTCATATATCTTCCATATAAAGACAGTGATCAGTTACAATTTTATTATATTTATACATATATTTATCTCAATTTCAGAAATAACCTGACTAATTACAATGTTTGGCTGCGGAGAATAAGTCGAATGTCAAAGTATGCATGGGCAGTTTGTTTTAAAAAGAAAAATAATGAAGTAAAAGACGACGTTCGCTGTAGAGGATGTATTTTTTGAGTATTCAGTTGCATGAACTTTAGTTCATTTAACTTCAATGAAAATTTCAACTTTCTTTTCCGCATTAATTTTACTTAGCGCTTTAACTGCATATAATTTACTTTGGGCTAATTACTTCAATAGGTTTAGTATTATACGAAAAACAATATGATTATATTCATCATCATTTTATTTTACTTTTTAAAATAATTATTATATACCAACTAGATTTAAATGACACCATGGGTCTGATTTCTAATCTTATTTAGGCGAATTTAGAATATCTAGATGGGATAGATTATACTTAAAAGTGAAATATTTAAGAAGTTTAGTATGATTTGTGGAGAACCTCAACTTGGACACTTCGAAAATTTCCACCACATTCTATCTGACTATACTGCAAAATTGAGAAGAAATGTATAAAAAATGAGAATAAGGAGATTAGGCCATCGCGGATCAGTGCGTCAGCGTCTGATTGTAAACAACGACTATGGTTCATTCTGGGTTCGATCGTTACAATATTTTAATTATTTCTATTCTCTCACTTCGGTATGATAAAGCGCGATATTGAGTTTTGCGACTCGCAATGTTTCGAATTGAGACAGAAAGCGGAGAACCAAACATCTTGACACAAAGCTTACAAAAAAGCGTAAAGCTGTCCTTTTGCTATTTAAAATTATTATAATTTACATAGTATTCTAGTACAAAATCTGGAACTCTCGTATCATTAACTAGTAACCTGCTCTAATACCACAATTATATGACATAATGGTGTCAGTAACAAAGTTTACACTACTTACACGGCTGACAGTGTAATTATTGCGATGTAACGTGTAATGTAAGTGTACGAGCACGAAACACCGCTAAGTAGCTCGGAGGCTCAATTAGAGAAGTTTAGCATAATTAGTATAATTTAACGTTTATGGATGTTCCGCGGTATGTCCAACGACTACTGTTTGTTTAAAGACCTTTAATATGTTCTATAAATCTTCTCATTAGAAATAAGCAGAATATTTCAAAATTTAATAAGTTATATAAAGTAATTAAACGCTAAAGTCAATTTATATTATTTGACCCATTTTAGTTGTAATATTCAAATCGAACTCACAATAAATATACCTTCTACCTATTTCATAGACTTAAAGATTTCATTTGTTTTGTTGTACAATTTTTTTTAAATTAATATAAAGTTTTTATTTCTATCATTTATTAAGTACACGATATCATTTAATAATTACTTCAGTTTTGTAATGGTCTACTGACAAACGAATTTCAATATTCTAACTGAGTTTAACCAACCAAACGGAAGAAGTTTCGTCGAAGTCAATTAAAGTGCCATCACATTATGTAGGCGCATTGCATTTCTACGAGCAGGAACGGGTTACTGACCTGAGGCAACCGTGGCGAGGCCGACTACTGATCACTTAATTGTTGTATTTTGTGCAGTCGCGTGGGCGTAGCGTGAACACCAGGGGAATAAACGCGAGGAGTGCTAAAATCCTCGACGTCTTGAAGTAACTTTTTTTTTTTTTTGGCAATTATAAATCATCTGTTTTGTTAACATTTTTTTAAGTGTTATTCCCAGACTAAGGAAATTGTAAAAGACATATTTAGAAAACGTCTAAAAATTCGAACGCAGCGGGAATTGAACCCGCGCCTCTTGATTCTTGATCGGTTTTCAAGAGGCACGGGTTCGAATCCCGCTGCGTTCAAAATTTTTATACATTTTCTAAAAAAATTTTATACGTTTTCTAAATATGTCTTTTTGTAATCATCTGGTATTTATGTAAAAAAAAAAATACCATTCGTGTTAATTTAGTTTTACTTAAAATTCCTCTAAAGCTAAATACGTATCTAATATTAATATTTAATTGTTTTGAAAAAGTATAGATAAAACACTTGAACAATCGTTCAAGATTTAAGAGACGACCGTCTGAAACAGAGACAAAATTAGCATAGATATCTTACAGCCGCGTCGCCAATCAGAGCGCACTCAAAATTAGAAATCAAAGAGCAAATGTCAAATGTAAATCACGTAATACATTACTAATAACTATTGGGAAGCTTTCTCTTTTCACTTTTCATAACTTTCAGAATGGCTGATTGATCAAATGGTGTTAATATAATGAATACGTGTATTAACAGGCAACACAAAGACAATTCTCGTCTGGCTAAGTTGGAGGAACGTGTATGATTTATATAATATATCAGTGTACAATTCTATTTATTTATAGAACAATAATTTAATGTAGCTTATTTATTACTATGAAGCCTCAGTCTTCAGCCAACAAAAATACAAATTAATATAATATAATGCAAATAATTTTGTTACAGCAATATTATATGAATATATAAAATATATATTCATATGATATAGATCGAGTACTGTGAAAAAGCCTGTCGCTTCTATCAAGCTGTATGCAAAAGCTATATAGCTCAATGTAAAATTACTATTTTTTTCTAAATCCTTACATTCACAAGATGGATTTAAACCTACAGCAGACAAGCTGATTATAGTGGGATACGTCTGTCATTCGTCACTGGGAACACTTATTTATTACAGTTACTAATTACTTATTGAATACACAATTATTATTTATATACTTATTGAAAAAGACATATTTAGAAAACGTATAAAACGTATCAATTTCTTTAGTGTGAAAATAACACTTTAAAAAATGTCATCAAAATTCATATACTTATTGTTTAAAGAGAACTTAAATATCTTGCTCTTAAAAATTATTAGTATATCACATAATTTATGGAGTCCATTTGTGATAGAGTCAGCCCTATTCATGAATACAGTCATGTCTACCTGACAATGTCCTTTATTTGCGGGTTAGATCCGTGCTGTGGCCTCGATACGCATTAGCCTATCCCCGCTAGTTATTTGTGCCTGTAGTTCTTTATCAAATGCAAGTTTGCATAGTTGCTATTTACATTTCGCTTTAAATTTATACAATTCAATATATATATATATATATATATATATATATATAATATATATATATATATTATTATTATTTATATATATTATATAATTATAATAATATAAAGCATTTCTACAATATTAATTTATATGCCTATACAAAAGGAAGCATTACAAACTTTGACATTTTATAGACGATGCTATTATACGTTTAATTTCTACTTTCCTTTGCAGTTCTTTTCTTTGCCCAGTATCAGCATTCCGCTCGAGATGTTCAGTAATTGCCAACTTTGCATTGCACAAACGTTTATACTTGGCTTAATAGGCTGCAAAGTTCCGGATAAAGCCATTTAACAAAACCGTACACTAAAGTAGGTTGAGCTGCACGTCTTGTATAAATATACAAGTAATTATTGACTTTATACCAATATAATGCGCTTCGAGCATTAAAAATCAATCTGACAACTGATCAGCAAATTTACAAAGAATGTAAGACCAGTGCAACGTTAAGATAATTGTGTATATGGGAGGTATGTTTCATAGTTTAGGAGTACCTGAAACGGACATAGAAGAGATATATAGAATGGCAGATGTAAGCGAGAATGTTACAGTAAAAATAAAAAAAGAACGTACTCAGGTGCACAGATTTGGGCACGTTGAAGGCAGCATGAGTCAAATCATGAAGAAAGAGTGGCAGAAACAGTATTGATTTTACTTAAGGGAGGGAGTGGGAGGTCACGCAAAAAGGAAAAAAATGTATAAAGAGGTTGATGACTTTGTACGAAGCTTAAGAAGTACGCAGGGATCGTAACGTTTTGCGCTCCGTAGTCCCTGTCCCTGTATACTAATAAAATGTATGATATAAACAATCAATAAAATTATATAGTTACAATCATACAATACATATTTAAGTAATGAAAGGTTGTATATTATTATATACGTTAAACAGGGTTTAAACGTTACACTAGACGATGTATCCGCCCGCATTAAACTTCGAAGGACACATTGAGTGTCCTAAGTGTTCTAGAGGCTGAATGGCCGATGGACCCCTTTCATTAACGACCAGGATGTATTTGAGTGCCTCTTTAAAGGGCTATGTAGATCATTTAATACTTTATCGACAAAATATAAAACACTTGATTTGAGAGTAAGTCACAAAAAACATTGAAAAAGAATCCCAAATGTACTTCTGAGTAATTATGACACGCAAGTGCTTACAAAAGTCCTATTTTTTATCTATAACACAATTCCATATTTTTGTAAAGCGGAGACTATCAAGTGATAGGTAAATCTATTTTGCACCTTACACTGATTTCAAAGCATTACAAGGAAAATATATCAAATAAATATTGACTTAAGTCGATATAAAATAGATTCACTTTCAAGGGTACCTCACCGTTGGACGCCAGCTCCAGGTGAAATGAATAATTGGAATATAAACTCATATTTTTTAATCAATTTTAGTCTAATATACCTCAACACATTGTCTGCACATTTATAATATATATTTTATGGATAGGATGACTTTATATTAAGATAACTTAATAATGTAATGAATAATAAATAAATATAGCTCAGTTAAGCCGTGTCTAGACGTGGTTGTTGTGTGTTGTGCCCTTGGGCATATTGGTCTGTTAGATGTTACAAATGTTTCTCCAGATTTCGCGTAATATCGAGAACTAGTACGCAACATGGAATATTATTTTAGAAAAAAGTTGGCTTAAGAAAGTATTGTATGTACGACATTGAGGACAGACATTTTTGTGATAATCCTAGAAACGAACAAGTCACTGAAGAAAAAACTTAAAGAATGTTTGTATTATATTTATAGCGTGAAGAAAATTAATTTCAAGAAATTCAAGTTTAGCTTGTGCAAAAAGACAAGACGCTCAGTATCAACTCCAAATGGAAATCTCTCATTGAGTGGTCCATTCAAACGTTACAAAGACGGTCCCGTGCACCGGCATCGGCCATATCCGGTCCCCGGTAGCTTTTAATTTATATACAGATGAATCTTTGTGAGTTTAGAACTAGGTCAAATTTTGAAGCAAAGCTTCTAAAGGCATTCGGGTAGATTATCTTTATTAGTCCTATTACATTGCAAAAGTTAAACTTTATTCGTGTCGCTCCTTAATTATTCCAAACTCGGAGTCCTTGAAGTCTTATAATGTTTTAGTTAATAGAATATTAAAAATTTATCTCTATTTGAGACCAAGAGTTATGTAGAAGAAAATTTATGTAGATGCATATAACATTTGATATATTGCGTATTACAAATTGCTATTCTGTGAAGATCATGTCGCTGGTTTTATTACTTTAAAATAAAATAAAATAATAAGAAAAAAATCTGTATTTTAATTAATTATATGATAAAATATTATATGTGCACATTTTGTCATGTGAGGTAATAATTTTGAACTTAAAGAGATAATTAATTAGCAAATGGTGACTCAAGTCATCGCTTATGTTACAAAAGAAACAAGAAGAAGTGTGTCACCAGTTCTCATCGACCTATAGCTTAAGGCGTTGCACGAGTCTATTGTCCCGTCGCATCTGAAAGTCAGGCGCATACACGTGACGTCGAACCATATAAGTTGTGTAAACACATTAAGAAATGGTATTTTTCAATATATATTTTTTTAAATGTCTAGTCGATTAGATACATTTTATATTAATACTAAAAGCTCAAAAAATATGAAAATTTTACTCAAATATGAAATTATCTTTTTAGGCGTGTCTCTTATTTTTTACTAAGCCTTCGTCTAGGCAGACTCAAATGAATAAAATACAAATAATTACAATGCCAAACTTTTCCCTGTCCTAATGATTGTCGGATTTTATCGTGAAAAATTGCTACAGACTGTGATATAACTTCTTTAATAATGAACGGGGATATAAATTATTTTGTGGGCCATTAGCGCGGTACGCTTCATTCTTTTAAGCGGAATATTAAAAATCGCCACAATTGAATATCCTGTTACCGTTTAAGATAAAACGCCATTGTGTTGCGTCGGCTAAGGGTGTCATCGCGATGACTTTGTGGCGAGCATGGTGGCCAAGCTCGATTGAACACGGTGTTGTGATAACGACCAATGGCATTGTGATAACGACCCATAAGAATTATAGTATAGCTATTAGCAATATTTCGTAGTAGCATTTTTTTTCTTGAATAAAGATATTTTTTCTATAATATTACTAAATTGACGCGATCGGTGTTGTTTGTTCATACTCAGCCGATCGTTGTGGTTTAAAATCGTAATCGTGGAAATATATATTTTTATAATCAAAATATATGATTTCTCGGTCGGTTAGATGAAGCGCGGCATTGCGTATGGCGACTGGAATTTACTTTGTAATTTGTTATTTCTAATATAGCTAAAACAATGAAAAGTAACATAAGGGAGTTGAGATTACAGTAGATTATGAAAATCTACCACCATTTTGTGACGGCTTTTAGTTAATTAAAACTGGAATATTTTCTCATATAAGACAATACATTGTTAGTACCTTCAGGCCAATTGTCGTAAACGTGAACTGCTATGTCGCCCGCCGAGTCCACCGGACTAAACACGAACTCCTTTGTTTTGCCGGAAACGAGGATTAATCGTAGGTTTATCTGAAACAAACAATCAAGTGTTAGCGAAATGTGAAAATTTTATAAAGATTAGAAAATATATGCTAAATGCAATGCAATTCAACAATTATATCTTAGTTTAATATATATGAAGACGGTAATAAATATATTTTAAGTTAAAAAAGACATACATATTTAGAAAACGTATAAAAATTTGTACCCGCGCCTCTTGAAAACAGTTTTTTTAGTGACATTTGAACGGTTTTCAAGAGGCGCGGGTTCAAATCCCGCTGCGTTCAAATTTTTAAACGTTTTGTAAATATGTTTTTTTCAATTTCCTTAGTGTGCGAATAACACTTTAAAAATATATATATTTGAAATTACAAATATATCAGTATAATAATTTGAAAATTGAACATTTAAAAAGAGGCTATGTTCATGCATTAGGTATTTTAAATAAGTTGACATATGATTAAAACTATTGGATATTTCTAACAAACGTTCATTATTCTTTCAGAAAGTACAGCCCTATGTAGATTAGAAGCTTTAGGATTTTTCATAAAAGAAAATAATAAACATAATATTTATATAGGTTATTAAAAAAACTGCTATATGACATTAAAACGAAATAGGCATTCATCATTAAATTTCCATTTCTAATCCTGGAAAGCATAAATTAAAAAAAATTTAACACAACGTAACGCACCCGAGTAAGGCCCGGGGCTGGACCGCTACTTTTGTATACAACAAAAACGAAATGAAGACAAAATAGAGCGAGTGAGAAGTTTTTCATAGCGACGCTCATCGTTAAAGTAGGTCACTTTCCTTTCATGGTTGCCATTTAACTTAATTGTTTAAGCTTTTGATAAATTCAGTCACGTTATACTTTACTGGTATACTTTTAAATGTGAAACGATATACGTTTTAACAAATTGCTTTGATATTTTATTACAATCACACTGTCTCTTTCTGTAATGTCGGTATTAAAACCGTAAACATCACATTTGTATTTGTAAAAAAAGGTGAGAAAGGGAAGAAAGGTTGTCGTCCGTGTTAGTTCAGTCCAGCATACTGACCTTAGTCATTTCAGAAGATACAAGTTCAAATCGTAAAGACCTGCCAGTAGTGGTCTTAATATGGTATAAAATATAAATAAGATATCTTAGAGATTGCATTTTTTTATTTAAATAAAACCATATTGTCTCAGTCATATAGCTTGTCGTTACGTTCATACATTCATTCAAATATGTGTATAATGTATAAGTACACTTCATATTGACTTCACTTTTTAGTTTGAAATTTTTATACATCCTTAATCCTAAACCAAATATAAGCGGGTAAAGCTTTGATCAAACAATCCATTAATACTGCAAGCATTTTAGTCGCTACACGAAGGTAAGATAAGACATTTTAAGCATGTTTTAAATTAAATTTTATAATATTTTTGTATAAAATAAAATCCACAAAATTAGCTGTCCTTTCAATAATAAGAAAAAACTTTCTTTTTATTTAACTCAAAATTTATTTTATTTATTTCATGACATTTTAAACAATACAATAAAGATATTTGAAAATTATTCCAGCATTTGAAATATCATTTTTAACACTTCAGCTGTCCCGGATAGTAGCTACAGCCCATACTGAGTGACTTTTACGAGCGGCGTAAGCTCTTTTGTTCACTTGGTATCTTCGAATTAATAAACAATATTATATAATTACATAAAATATGCAAAATAACCATCGTCAATTTATGTACTACATCTACTATTTATAGTATAAAATCTGTAGTTGGAAATAAGTGTTAGTTAACAGTTTTACTTATATAATAGAAAAGAAAAAGCTTTTTTGAAAAAATGTACAAAATAAAAAAGAAAAAGTAAAAAACCAACGACCCTGCCAGGATTCGAACCTGGAATCTTCTGATCCGTAGTCAGACGCGTTATCCGTTGCGCCACAGGGCCTATGACATTGCATACAAATTAGCTATACCTATTTGTGTCACAGATACTTATTTATAGCAAGATAAGACATATTTTAACAAATCTTGATATTATAAAATTATTTCTAGCTTTTATTCTTCACGTTCCTTAGGCAAGGTTAACCTCGTTTTTCTCATTTAGCGGGGTAGTCGGAGAGAACCTAGCCAAGACACTCCGTTCTCCACTTTCCGCCAGAACTCGAGATTTTACGTGTTGAGTGGCGGAACCCAACGCCGCAGTCTAAGGTGCCAGAGCGAAAAAAATAATTTATATATAATCATTCCTCCGAGTGGGAATCGCACCCACAACCAGTTTCGCGTTTACAGTCAGACGCTGTCCCACTGCGCCACGATGGCCTCACTATATAAATAGGTTAATAACTAGGTTTTTTTGTTGTTTATCAACAATCAAACAAATAATATTCTAGATAAAACTTTTTTAACCGAATTACATAATAGCGTATATTTATGGTATTCTAAAATACATTTTAGAAAACCCGACATTTCGAACACTACAACAGACGGTGGTCACATACGTTTTTGTTTTTTTTAACATAAACTATTTATTATGAACTTCATATAATTAATTAAAATAAACCAGTAAGTACAATTTTAGAACTAGACATAATTCCAACAAAATTAAATAAATGCTGCCCGTAATAAAAACATTTCGTCTCATTTACCGTAGGTTGTGAATAAAAATCGTATTTACGAATAGTAATTTTAACGAGTAAAAATAGCTGTTGTCTACCGGCGCTAGGGAGCGAGCGTTGCGGCGGCCATATTTCATTTTTTCCCGCCAATGGGACACCCGCCATTGTTATTCTTGCATGGCGGCGCTCGTGAAAAAAAAATCATATTTCCCTTTGTGATATTGCCGTCATTCAGCGCCTAGAAATGGGATTCCGCAGTTTAGAGAGAATTATTTCATTTAAATACGTATGTGGGACTGTGTTCCGTAAGTTTTGTTTACTTAAAACGTAATATCAATTTAGGATAGTACATCTTATGCGTATGAGTCTTATTCGGTGTAAAAATTATTACTTGTTGTATTTTCGTTCGCGTTTGCAACCACGCAATTGGTTGACGCGTTCGATTTCCACTCGGCAATATTATTATAATAAGATCTTTGGTTTTCGCGATTTTTACACATTTTTAAATGAATTATTTTTTAACGGACCGTGACCGGACCCGTGTTTACCTGTGACCACGGACCCGTGTTTACCTGTATAGTGTTCGAAACGTCGCGTTTCTAAAATGTATTTTCGAACACCAAAAATTTTATATTTTTTATTTATTTAATATACGAGTATATTGATATTTTCTTATACAAATTATACTATAATATATATTTTAGATTACCGAGTATTATTATTTATTATGTGAATTATTCAAAAAAGCCTATTAACATGCTTATGCATAAAATATAAGCGTCTTAAAGCGCCCTTGCATGAGATGAATAATGAAAATTTTAATAGTATATTGTCGATCGCTTAAGACTTTAGTGTTAGTGTTCATAATATAATAATCGTTGGAATGTGTACGTCTGTGTACAATTGTGGGTTCGAATCTAACTTAGGGAAAAAGTATATATATAAAATGCGAGAGCAATTTGGTGTTTAGTAAGCAATAAATAAGATAACGTTGCGGTACTTAATACTCAATAATACGGAAGGAAGTTGAGAGTGAAATAAATTTAAATAAGTGCTTCACTTACTTAGCAAACTTGCGATAAATGTACGATACATAGAGGCCAAAATAAAAAAAAAAATGGTACGAATAAATGGCTGAGCAAGTAATATTTAATTTTCAAGTAATTATAAACTTTTATGAAAAAAATCCCGTACCCAAAACATGCGAAACGTGTAGAGTATATTTTTGGGGGGAGCTTAATTTATTACTGAAAGCATTCATAGGGACACTTGAAAAGTTGTGTTTCCGTTGTTCCCCTCTTGTTGTTATCTTATTAAATTCCGTACTACTAAGATAAATAGATGTCGTTTTGTTTGAACACAATCGACCAATGATTTGTGGCATTATCTAGTACATTATTACAAATTTTATTTTCGACGTAAAATTATTTTTGATTTACTTTTTAGGGTGGAATTCGTTAATAAATTAAAAGTTAGCAAATTAGGTTAATTTAGTATATTGTACGAAATACATCCATACTAATATGATATTATCCTTAATGGTCTTGGGATGAACATAGGCAACTTTTTCCCCCCATTTCATTTTTACCACGAATTTTATTTGTTTTAGAAAAAGCTGCCGAAAATACGAAACAACCATAGTTCATGCGGCGAAGCCGCGAGCGCGTAGCTGGTTGTATAATAATATTATCATTATAACTTTTGCTTGCTTATATTTGATTTACAATTTATTTACTATGTGTAATTGTACTTCTTTTTGTATAAAATTACCATAATAGTTTTAGAAAATTTGAAAAATTAAAAAGCTCGTAGATAGAACTAATGAAGCGGCAAACATCGTGTCACTTCCGATCCCTATGCACTCTGTCTGACTGAACTACACTAACTAAAAAAAAAACTAAAAGTAACAATACCGATAACGTAGAAACAAATTATTTCCGTATAAACATATGTATATAATTAGAATTATAATTGTGGTGGTGTACATTAAATAATGAATATTATATTGTATAGATAAATTAAAACATATTACAAAATTACAAATTCGAGAAAATTGAGTTTAAAGTTTTACGTCAAAAGTTTAAAAGGTGTGTGTGTGTGTCTGTATCCATTTTATTACGACTGTGTACATTATCATAAGGAAGAAATAAAGCTTCTTTAATATTTTTAATATAAAAAAACTGAATAAGTATAACTTTAGCAATAAAAATTTGAATTAGGTGTATTTTTAAAGAAAAAATATGATACAATTTCTTAACAAAATAGCATAAACGCGTGAGTTTTAAGATTTATCTATATATTACGCGGAGAAAAATCTTTGTACTTACCCCTTTTTACGGAGACTACGCGGACATAGTTATAGTTAAGAAAGGGTAAATAATGCATACAACATATATCAAATGAATAAAACAAATATAATATATTGTGTTTTACCGTATGTTTGGCGTTACACGTTTATATAAAGTAACATACACGTTACTAAGACAACACTTTGTTTACGCGTCAAAGGGACATCTATTAATTATTAATAAGCATCTAAAATCCAAAAATATGCTAAATCTACGCATGTCTTCATTTAATACCTCCTTTCCTTCTTTTAATATCAATGATGGACTAATATACATATGGTAAAAACATTTATATTATAACTAACTAACCGAAAACCATTTTTTGGGAAGCTATAGAAAATTTTACATTGCGGGATTCGAACCCGCGTCTCTTAGAAACCGTCCAAGCACAATTTTTATACGTTTATTACAATTTATTTTAGCATCTTTATTGCATGCATTGAATATTACTGCGTTACAATAGGTTTCGAAAAACGAAAATTTGCATTTAAATTTTAGTTTGCATGCTATAACTTTATCTCTTTAGCTTGTGAACAGGGAATGTTAATTAATTGGAGTACCGCTTTTCTTTTGAAAGCAATTATTTTGCAACGGAACACAATTGTTAAATATATATCAATGTTTGTATTTTTATTTGTTGACTTTAATAAAAAAATTTTAGTTATGCTTTGTTAATTAAAAGTTATAATATTAAATGTCGAAACTTAATCTGTAATCTAATTGTATCTTTTTTGCGCTTTTTACCCTTAGTCCTTACTTTAAGGCTTTGGAGAGTTAGAATTATTTAAATACTATTTTTTTTTAACATTTTTTAAAGTGTTATTCGCACACTTCGTTCCAAATTTTTATACGTTTTCTAAATATGCCTTTTTTATTTAAATACTATTTCTATGAACTATTATATATAAAGGCTGACGTAGCGCAGTACGAGTATGACAGCGTCTCGCCACTCGGAGGATTGATTACTAAAATTATATTTAAAATCATTTTCAATGTGCAATGACACCATTTCTGGCGGAAAGTTGAGAACGGAGTGTCTCGACACCACCTTATTTCTAACTACTCTGTTATGCCCGAAGAAGCTAATATAAACTTTATCTAAATATTCAATATTTTACTTGCAAAGTGCCCAAGATATTGTAATAGTTATAAATCAATTGTTATTTTACGTTATTACACTTCATATTACATTATATATATAAAAGTAAACATTTATGAAAATAAATAAGTAAATATATTACACTCATAAAAATATTACTAAGATGTGCACATATTTTAAAATAAAAATCAATAAATAACATTGACATCTGTAACGGTTAGTTTTGAAGCACACGTACACGTGTGGCTCAGGAATTCCCCTTATAATGTAATTAGTTGAGCATCTTTAAAACAACTTACATGCTGCATTATACTATCCATAAATGGACAATAAGCTACATTAAAAAAAGATTTTTTTAACGATACACTTGCCAGTGTTATATAAACTAAAAAAATGCTTGTGATTTAATGTTAAATTTATGGCTGTTTAGATTTCAGATGAATTAGACCTAAGGCTTTTTTGACCATACGTATGGCGCGGTAGTATCACGTCTATGTTTGAGACATCCGAGATAAATCCTGTTTAAGAATCTATATAAATAAATATCTTTCATTGTCATTCAAACCGGCTATTCTCTGGAATGGCTTGATCGATTTCGACAGAACTTACTCTGAGTGATAGCTGATGTAATAAGGAGTACTTACTTACTTATATTAGAATACCACGCGTCGAAGTCACTGGCATAGTTAGTAGTATATAATAATAGAAAAACACCAATACAACAGTTTCAGTTGCTTGAAATTAGTTTAAACACACATTAAACTTTAATACTTGGCATCGATTAAAGTTACAGATATCCCGTACCATATGTTCTTCTTGCTATTAAGACTTTATGTAATGCACAAAATATTTTACAATATAATGGCGCGAAAATAAGAAAACACAATGAACAATCGTGTAAAAATGACACATTCCAAATTCAAAAGTAATATTTTGTTATATATATGTGTGTGTTATTTGCACAGATATAATTAGGTAGCCAGGATAATCTAGTACACAAGTATTTTGCTATCAATACTCACTACGAACAGTGGCAGAAGATCAATTAGAGTGTGCACTAACTTTTGACTTTCGTGTTCTATACAAGGATTTCGTAAATATGGAAAAGAAAGGCCTATGGAATGTCTGCTATTTGTAATGGTGACAAAAAGATAATTATTTTTTAAAAGATTTACATAATAATGAAATTGACAAAAGGTGCCATCAACATTTAGGGTTAGGGCACAATTAGCTTAGTTGTTCGGTTAAAATCAAAGATATGAGAAAAAATTGCTGATAAGTATAATTACATAAGGCATGTTTAAATAACAAGTATGCATTTAACTTTAAAAAAGGAAAAATACTCAATCTTTAGGTCAACATAACGAAACAAACACAGCTGTTAGTAAAAGTATGCATGCATTAGATGCAGAAACATCTGAGTTGTCTAAGTTATCCGTGGTATAGTTAGAATGTAGCACAGTGCACGTTCCTGGCAGGCCGCCAACGGTCAGCTCGAACACGCGAGGGACTTCCGCACCATAATTTTTTGGTCAAATTATATTTGTTGAAATATTCTTTATAGTGAAATAATAAGAGTAAAATATAAATAAAGGGGTAAAGATTTTTAGTTATGGGTCGGATGAAAAAAAGAACTGATTAAATTCCAGAACGTCAAACAAACAGTCTTGAACGTGACCACTACAAGGTCACGTTCTACGAGTGTACTCGTTAATAAATTGGGAAACATTAAATTTGATTTAAACAAGGAATAAGTAACAGAAACAGGAAATAAACTTATGTCTGTAAGTTTGAACAATTAGTTGCAAAATCGATTTTCGATTTATACACATAAATGTTTTTACAAAAAGGATATATTTTGTGCAAATAGCACAAGCAATTTTCATGTGACATTATCGTTTTTGTGACATATTACAAATAATAGCACACGAGATACCATTAGGAATACTATTTTATCAAGATAATTGGATTTTACGCTTTTATAATGCAAAATATGTATTTAATAGCTATTTCTTCTTATCCTTTGGCATGGTACTGACAATAGGTCCCAGTTAAAGCACGCCGCTAGACAATGACGTTTTATCGCAAATGAAAGCTATATTCATTCTAGAAATACTGATATATATAAATACAATTAAAATATTAAAAACACTTAAAAATATAACTTTTTTGAAAGTGATATGAATAATTAATGTATATTTGTAAGTTTGTAAAATATAACACAGATCTCAATAAAAAATCAGCAAGAACTATCGGTATGATGTGAAATGAATCAAAGATAATGGCATCCCAAGGCGGTAAGTATCACCATTAATAAGGGCGTGCCGAAAGTCTATTGACCCTCTTTCTGTTATTCGGAACTCATAACTCAGCCAATGATTACTTGATAATAAATTTTCCGCAAGAAAATTTCTTCGAAAATCGCTGAGGTCGGAACAAAAGCCTTAAAGTGCAAAAAAAATTGTTTGTATGAATTGCTAATATCTAGGAAAGATACAAGAAAGATGCAAATTAAACAAATGAAACACTCAAGTATCATATAACGTTTGAAATTAAATCGGGAACCTTTTTGGCTTTTGATTTGTATAAAAGAGAACGTAAAAGCAATAAAATATTTTTTCATTTACAACGGTTTCTTCTAAAGGTAACATTGAAAACTTTTGAAGTTGAAATTTAATAACGTTTAAAGAATGTTCTAATATCATAGTCACGACACGAGAGTGCTGGTCGCAGGCACGCCCTAAGAATTTATTAAGGTTCAAACTATTGATTTTTCATGTAGAGGTTTTATTAAAATTAGCCACAAGAGGTGACATCAGCTGAATTGTTATATTTTAATATATTAATGGTTTCCGAAGACGACGCCATAAAAATAACGTATAATTTTGACACTAATAGATTTTGTGTCAAAAGTGACTAAGATAGATTGCGTTTCTATTGTTTTATAGAAAACAAAAATCATTTTACATTAAACAAATAATTTAATACAGAACACCGCTTAGACGTACGTCACTGTGACGAATATATATGGGAGTTAGATAATTGAAATGAACATTGAATGTATATAATAATAGTCCAATTTTAGCTATTATCGGCGTAAAAGAATACTAATTAATTTATTTGCTCATTTTCCCTGCGTTTTCTCTGTCTAGAAAGAAATATGCGGTGGAATATAACAAAGAATTTAATTAAATATACGTAGTATTAGTGAAATATTCGATTCGGAATGTTTTGAATGGCCTCGCAATACAGTTTGCAAGTAAGAATAGCGTGAGATTAAAACAAAGGAGCAGCGGTGGTACGAGCTGCAACCTTCACAATTTTACGACCTGTACACATTTCACTTATTTGCGACACACATTTTCAATTCTCTAGTGACAAATACAAAAAAATAGGTAAGTTTTGTGCGATATGAAAAATAGTACAGTAGTCATATATTCAAATTAATCATAATTTGGTGGCAGATCTTATCTATCGGACTTAAGTTAATTCAAGTGTTATCCATCCATACTAATATTATAATTGCGAAAATAATTGCACCGATTGTGATGAAATTTTATATTATCTCAATATTTGAGGGTCTTGGGATGAACATATACTATTTCTTTCTCCCCATTTTAAGGAATTACTGCCTATAATACGAAACAGCCATAATTCACGCGGGCGAAGCCGCGAGCGGGTCGCTATTTACTATTATAAAGTTTATAGAATCCACATGAAAGTACTTATATATAATTCGGTACCTATAGAATAAATATTATTAATATACCTTCATATACTGTTACATCGTCATTAAATATATGACAAACCTTCAAATAGCGTTTACTAAAAGTATGAGAGTAAAGAGATTGTGTTCTAGAGGTACAATACCAGGAGTATTTCTGTGTGGCAACAAAGGCACAATGAATTTAGAACAACGAGGCGAGCGAGCGAGCGACAGCGCATAACAATTTCGCGGCTTTATACATTTCACTTATTGGGAGCGTACAAAATCGATAAATTCGACACTCAACTACCGTGTAGGGCTGTGATGCCTTTTTTCTATCTTGTTATTTTTATTGATGATTAAAGTAAAAAGAAAAATTACATGTATGTATACTTGTACATGTTTTTTTTTTCAACATTATAATTATAATGACTTGCATATCTACTAATACTTATATGGAAACAATTTTGTAAAGCAAGTAATCTATTGTAGTTAATAAAAGACGAAGAAGATAAACTAAAGCAAAAAAACTACTAAATCCATCCATGTATCTTGGGACATTATTATTCATGGCAGCCCTGCTTTCGACCCACTTCCCCACTGAGCCAGTTCAACTCACCCTGACTCTGAAATTATAATGGAGCGCACCGCATAAAGAGGATTAGATCAATTTCATGAATAGCTGTATTTTAATATGATTGGCCAATTATTTCTTTAACACTTATATTGTAAATGAAGGACATATAAGGCTTAATAAAAAATGCAATTAAGTATTTTTTTTATTTTTGTATAAAATTAAGAATGCGTATGTAAATAAACGGTCTTAAAATTTAATTACATATAAAGCACTAGTTCTAGCCCGCATTTTACTATTTTTACTATATTTAAGTACATAGTATCGGCTGTGCGTTGTCAGTCAGTCAGACCCTCAGTAACAGATGAGTTTTATATATATATATATATATATATCTTCTTCTATTATATATATATATATATATAATAGAAGAAGAAGTAGGTTCCAAATGTCACATAAAAAGTTTAAAATTATTTTTAAAATCTTTAATTTAAACTTGGTAAACTATATTAGTTTTAATATATTAAATGTTCAAAAATGGATGAATATGTGAAAAGCATACCAAAGCTTTGTACGGTCGGCAAGTCGTGACCCATGAGAACAATTTCATATAATAACTAAAGCTTTAAACAGCGTTAATTGTACGGCTCAATAAATTTCATTTTATTAATTGCCTTACTTCAGTTACAGCGTTACGAAATACGGCAGCGAAAGGGTTCCAGGTGTAATTGAAAATGAATTTGTATTTATTTCTCGACTCATTTTTCATTGAAAATAATAAAATGAAATTTACAATACTGTAATATTTATATATATATATATATATAGCTTGTTGCTCTGCAGCGCATTAGAATGTAAAGTAGGTGACATTTTCACCTACTTTACATATCAGACTAAGAGAAACCTTACTACTATGCAGGTTACACAAAATTAAGAACATAATCCACTAAATTCGTTTAGATTATTTTATAGCGAGTATGTTTTAAGCAACATAAAATTTTATATATAGGTATATAATATAGTACTTTATTACGCAAAAAATATTACATATTATTTATCAGGCCAGCACATGCCTGTTAACGGTATGATTTCAATGCGAATGAGCGGGAACAGACTGACTGTAAACGCGATTGGTTGTAGGTTCGATTCCCACTCATGAGGAATGAGTATATTTAAAATATGTTCATTTCGCCGCTCTGGTACCTAAGACAAAACGCGGCGTTCAGTTCCGCGACTCAACACGCAAAGTCACAATTTCGGGCGGAATGTGGAGAACGAAGTGTCTTCACCCTAAGTTCTCTTAGACTATCCTTAGGCTTTTTAGAAAAAAGTTTGGACGGAAATCAGATCACGGATTATCTTGACACCAGGTTCTATATGTCTATACTGATAGCATATCAGTATAGACATATAGAAAAAAAATTAAAGTTATTTATATTTCTAGATTTTATTTCAATATTATTTGTATCATATTTTAGTACAATAACTGTTGCTCATCAGCAATATACTGATAGTATCTCTCCTTAGCTCCTCACCGTTCATTTAACCGTCCAAGTGTACAATTTATAGCCGTCGGATGCACAACGGCGTGTTGCATAATGACATAATGAATGCACTTGTCATATCCAACGCCTGTGTGCGCCAGAGTATACAAATTAACGTTCGTTATAATATTATATTTTATATGTAAGTATTTTAAAGCTATTTGTAGCTCCGTCCTCCATGAAATATTGATATATGAAGCTAAGGTGTGCGGCAATAGAGGTTAGGAAGAGATGACCTTCGAGATCATAGTAGCGATGATACTGGGGAAGGTCAGCAAAAAGCATGAGAACCCCCCGCCCTCCTCGGGCGTGTATAAAGAGGTTGATGACAATGGACGAGGTTAAAGAAGTATGCAGGGATCGTAGCGTTTGGCGCTTATTTCTCTCTGACTACTTCGCTGGGCATAAAGATTAAAAAAAGTATTTTAACAAAATATATATTGGAACGAACATTTATTCACCATGTAAGAATATAGTTAATGTTCTTATCTTCATATATCTACAGTATAAAGAGTGGTTGAGAAATTTAGTAATAAAACACTTCACAATATTATATTACTCTAAAACATTACCCCCAATGGGAACTGATTCACGGGACTGGGATTTCACATACAATCAGAATATAGCATATAAGTTAGGTAGGTTATAACAAATCAAATATATCTTTTGTTAATATAAAAACAAACAAAACGATCAGGTAAAAATATTTTAATATATATATATATATATATATATAAAATTAACTTTAAGAAATCCATCGTCAAAAGTGCAAAAGTTGAACTTTTTAATTAAGAGAATAATATTTTCTTGGAGGCGAAATTAGCTGACGCCATGAAAATGAACGAGCAAACAAGAGAGGTGCAAAATACCTGAGAACACTTTGTAAATAACGGAATAGCGAGCACGGCAGTCAAAAATACTTACTTACTTTCTTCGCCATTTTTTTTAGTTTTTCTAGGAATTTGATTGTTTTACGAAAAGGCCGCCGAAAATGCGAAAATACGACTAAGGCGGGCCGCTAGTTTTATAATATAAACTAAAAAATGGTGAACAAATGTTTCGTTAAGAACATTTTGTATTAATCGAATTATATTACTTATTCTCTTTTAAAAATATTTATTGATGCATATATGACATATTTTCGAAGAAGCCCAGAACAATAACAAATTAGATACATTATGTATGAAATATACATATGCGTATACGAAATCCTTAGTAAATGATCTGTCAGCACAATTTGCCTCCACGTAATGTCCTGTTCACGTTTACAACAATACGTATTATATCACGTGAGAGCTAGGCTTACGCATGTCAGGTCCTTGTCAGTATGCCCGGGGGAACACCTAAGCTTCCCAAATGAGAGTAAGCAAACCGCTAAACAATATTAATAGTAGTCTTATCGCGTCGTATTGCTAATACCATACCATTAGAGACGGCTCCTTTGGGCAGTCTATAATTTCAGATGTAAAGCATAACATTGGGAAGTACATCGGTACCTTACTTTCCTTGTAACACTTCTTAACTTGATATGGCAAGACTGGTGGATTAATGAAATCCTTTTTTAGTTTTACCCAAATAATTAACCTTATCATAGTTGATAAGTCAATTTACTTTAATAAAATAACTATTTTTCATACAATTTATGGATAATAAGAGATCTGTTCGATCCTTTGCTTTAAATAAAAATTAGAAAAAAAATCGTGAGAAAAAAATAGTAACCTAACCTCTCACCCACAATCCGCCACCCACCCATGTCGCACGCAGCGTAATGAAATGTAAGAAAGTGAACTGCCTTTTGTAGGTAAGAGAGATGGAGAGATTAGTAGGCATCTTACACACGTTGCCGACTGTGCATTTGGTATTATATAGGATACCTAGGCATGGTTTAAAATGAATAATATTTTATACATTCCCTGAATGTTTTTGGTATTCCATTCCATTGTCTAGGTATTGTATAGAATACCGCATTTTACACATTGACAGTCAGATATACATTAATCAACCTGACATTTTATTGATTACAGATATTAGATTAGTTAGATAGTTAATGATAATTTAAAATGTATTTATTATATAAATAATTTAAATTCACTACTTAAATCATAATAAAAAAGCATTCAAAGAAGTCAATGGCACTTGAATTTCAAGAGCAGAGTAACGAAGTCCAGTCCAGACGAATACAGACTAGTCTAAAAGAAGTATTGAACGAATAGAACTGTCTAGTGGTTTTTCAGTTCTTTCACTTTCTCCATATTGTGAATTAAAATATTTTCGTATTAGAATTTACTCAAAATACGTAAGAAAATGCTTAAATAGATTTCAAAAATAATATTTTAAGAGTATTTAGAAAACAAAAATAATATTATTTTATGAGTGTGAAGCTGTTCTGCTTTAAGTTGCAATTACCTGAAACAAAAATAAATTAAACATTAATATGTAACATTTTGTATAATTACACTTTCTAAGTGACAATTTTTAACCTCACGTGTTGTAGGTACACGCCTATCGATGTGAATGAAATACGATTTCTTTGTAACTTGAGTATAATCATCAGCATGTTTTCATACAATTTATTCTTGCTTAATACTGTCCGTGAACTCGTTTAACTATGCTTTAGTGACTTGCAGCCAGTTACTTATTGAAAGTTACTCGTAAGCAACATCGTATTTTGTTTCAGAAATGTATTGCAACATAAACAAAATCACAATTGAACATTGCGATCACAAAAAGAAGCCCTAGGTGATGTTGAAAATAAAAAGAAACTCCAATTTTGTTAAACACCCACGCGTTTTTAGCGATTACCGCAGCCGTACATACATTATATAATTTAAATAATATTTGAATTTTTGTTAGACCAAAATAAATTATGTTTTAAGAGTAGCCTATAAATAAAAGTGATAAAACGTATTTTGCAATATTTGCAACTTTTACCAGTCTATTAAATATCTGACAATTTTATAATTAAATATCTACGCGAAACAATTATATAAAATATTTTATATTTCATTTTACGCTTAATAACTTTGCGCGCTTTAACGCGTACGGGTCCCTACGAAATCGTATTAAAGGGGTTTAACTGTAATTACATTAAAATGAATTCAAGTTATGTGTGCTAGTATCACCAGTGTTAATTTTACTGACTAGGTATTTTTGTTATTTATCTAAAATAGTTCTAAAAACGTGCACCATCATATATCTGGAAGCCATTATCCATCCAATGAAATAAATATAATTGAATTAGATACAATATTAAATTGCTATCAAAATGATATGTATATAAATCATTAATTTTTAAACAGTTATATAATAAAGTCGCAAGCTATCCACTTAACATAGATTACTATAGTAGCATAGCGTAACCTATTCAAAACATCGTTAGAGGAAGCGTAGAGACGAGTTTATTTTCAGAGGTATTGAAGTACTCCTTTTGAGTCTACGCTGCAGTTTAAGACAAAGCTTGGCGTGGCGCCAGTGCTATTATATATTTTAATTATATTTACATCACACAAATACTCGGCTGCTTTGATAACTTTTCATTTCGTTAAAGTTTCTCACTAATTAAGCCATTGGTTATATTATATTATAATTCTATTTTTTATTTACAATTCTATCTACTAAGCTGCTTAAAACTCATATTACATGTTCAAAATACACAGTGAATGTCTATATACACGTTTACTAGAGATTTAATTAGGATACGTACAATAAGAATACTGACAGCAAACTAACTCTAGTCTAGTATAATTTAATTAAAACTAAACAATATAATTAAACAGGTTTCCATATAGTCACAGTAGCAAGTAGTAGAGCGGCACGTGAGCTCTCATCATAAGGCAACTACACAGCACAGGATTGCAGTGGCGATGTAATTTCAACTCACAACCGCAGTGCGTACAAAGCGGCAATGATCTAATCAAAGGAGCACTTCACCACATTTTCTCGTATTTGCCAGTCGTGTTGTTCCATCCTGTTCTGCCCCTCGGGACCCTTTCATCGAGCCATGTTTGAGCCTTAAGTAATTCGGTTCCGAGACAACGGTATAGGTAGATAAATGAAATTCATTTTATTTACAACTTTTTATAAAGTCATCGCTAGGTGTTTTTTCAAATGATGCAGATTATATTATGTAACAAGCTGTGCCCTTCGTCCGCTTGAAATACTAAAATTAAACTCCTTGTTACGCCTCGCCCGTCTGCCAGTGAAAGTCCCGTCAAAATCGGTCTAGCCGCTCCAGAGATTAGCCGGACAAACAAACAGACAGACAAAAATTGTAAGAGATATATATTTATGTACCATGAATACATGTATTTATTAAAAAGGGGTTATTTAATTTTTACAAACAAACACTCCAATTTCATTTATTTGTATATATATATAATTTAGCCGCAATAACAGTAATTATGTTTGTAATTATTATATATTTAAAAATTTCTAGCAAATTTATGTTCATGAATAAACCCCCTTTTAGATTATACGTATACAGAAACGGCAAATAAGCTTGAATATAAATACGTACTATATACGTATGTACTTTACAAATTTAACGTAAAACTGGTTTGAAACAAACACCAAATTAATACAGCCGTTTCCGCCATCAGATTACACAAATAGGCAAATAGATTAGACACGTGAAAAATAAATCGAAACACAATTAGAATCTTGAAAATAAATTTTAGTACAGTTATTTAATTAATGGCACTATACATAATTGGCTTTGTAACAGTTTAATTAAGTTACATTCTAAACACATTGAACAATAACATAATATATTTTGATTGCCAAGATGTCAATCTACGCCTAACGTCAGTAGCTGTCTGCATAATTAAATGTAATTGGGTCTATAGAGACATGCTATGTTATCATAGGCAGAATATATACCTTTTTGGCTGGTTTTAGAAATAGGGGTTTAATGTTAAAGTTACCTAACGTTTTCACATTTACTCTGCTTCACTTGTGTATTATATTATTACAGATTAAAATTATTAAATAATAAGATTTTTCACTTTTTATAATCCAAAATATTTATCTGAATCTTAATCCTGTACAAGTTGAATGACACTAGTAAATGTAAAAAATACTTAAGAATCCTTCATAATTACTTTTGATCTTTATAAGAATTTTCCAAATTATCTAAATAATAATAAAACTATAATCAGTTTCAGAGAATATTCAAAAAGCTACTGTCCCTTCCTTGCGAAACGAATACTAATGAAACTGTTACGATACAAGTATGTACTCTGATATACGTTTTAACACCACTTATAATTAAAAGTCTCTTTGATTAATTACTTATAAAATTTTATCATTGTCTATGACAGCATAAATGCTTCACGCTTTTTCCCGCAGTTAGTCAGAGAGAACCTAATGTCCTGACACTCCGTTCTCCCCTTTCCACCTGAAATCCAAACATAGTGTGTCTTGAGTACCAGCCAGAATGGAAATAATAAAATATTTTAAATTCGCCCGAGTGGGAATCGAACGTACAACCAATCGCGTTTATAGTTACACGCCGTCCCACTGAGCCACGAACGCCTGTCATATCGCTTTTTAAATGGATAATTTAAAACAATTAATTTTACAATACAAACATTAACATTTTCAGATGCCAGAAATCATCCATATTGTTAGCAATTTAATATAAATACATAATTGTCTTTAAGAGCCCATGTAAGAAAATGATTGACGAGTAAAATTAACTGAGTTTAAATTTAACAATGTGCAATAAATCGAGTGATTAATAACGCTATTGGAGTGGTAATTATTGGCACGCGAGAAAATGCACCCGGCTTTAATATTGTGAACGTGTAAAAGCTATTTTCGTTTACTTTTGTTAACTTTGTTTCTAATATGTTTATTGGTAAAATCTAAACAAAATAACGCGCGTAATATTATTCTTAAAACTTCTTCTAGATGAAACTATATTCAAATTGAGAAAGTGAGATAATGAGTGGACGTTCAAATATACTATTTATAGACTTACATGTGATTTTTACACTAAATATAATGTGGTATGATAATCAATCATTAAAATAAAATAATACATTTATGTCAACAATTACAATTTGTCATCACAATTATAAAATGATAAGAATATAATAGTTATCACTAAGCCACTTAAAATATGATGCCTGGGGCTATTTATTAATTTGTTTATATAACGTGTTGTCGCTTTTAAATAAGTAATATGCATCAACGAACAAAAATATGTTATATCTGTATGGTCACATTAGACGTACAATTTGTACTGAATATATAAATATTGATTTTAAAACTGACGTTAAGAGTTCTCTTGCGGTCACACATAACGCATAACGGTCGTACATACATACTATAAATAGGTGAAACTATGGATAAATGTGGTATATCTTAATTTTGAAATAATAAAAACAATGCTCACGCCTATAAATGCATCGTAAAAAGCAAAAGTTTAACTTCTTTTATAATTTCCTAACATTTTAATCATAAAATATAATTAAAAGACTAAAAAATATCAGATAATAATAAAAGCGAATATAGTGACAAGCCTTGATTTGAGTGTTTCTAATCGAAGGCTGTAAGGTCGGGCGTGCTCGAGTGGCTGCAGTGCGGCTGCGGTGCATTTAGAACACGCCCCGTACTGTAGCCAAGGTCGAATTCACATTGCTCTTTCACATTAAGCTTTAAACATTGAATCTCAGCCCTTCACATATTAATTTCATTTAATATTTCAATACTTGCTATATGCTAACTGTTATTATTAATACTTATATTTGAAAAATTTTGATATGTCTGTAATATTATACATTTGGGTGTTATAGACCTCAATACCTAGTATACTAAGAAGGATACAATATTGCATAATGGTAGAAGGAATTGTTTTATAGTTAATCGATATAATTAGCTTGATGTAACAGAATAAGTACACAAAATATCGTTTTGCAAACGCTTTCAACTCAATAAGAGTCGTGTATGTTTATTTTATTTTAGCTTTTCTATAGTACTTATGATTAAAAAGCAATTTTATTAAAACTGAAAATTTTTATTATCCGTTAGTTAAAATTTCAATCTGCTCGAATAGGAACATTCCATCAAACCATCCTAATTAGAACGCTATTTTGACCCGAAGCCGAATGGCGCTTTGGAAATATGACAACAGTGCCATGACGCGTCACATTACTTTGTACGTCAAAGTCAACATATGTGAAATAGTCGCAATTCCCATTTGCCGACTTTCCCGGCTGGCTGCACAGGACACAATTTAAAGTAGCATGTAACTTGGACACGGACATTAAGGTAGGTTTATTGGTTCGTCGCGTTTGAAATATGGAGTGAAATAAGAGAGCAGACGTGACTAGAAATAAATTGTAGTTGTAGTATAATGTGATAGAAAAGAGAATACGAGAGTTGAAATAGGAAATAAATTCTAGTGGGACACGTCGGGAGTCCGTGAACGCTTAAATTATTTGTTTTAGGTTTAACAAATGTTTACTCTTTAGTTTAAATATGTTTGGCTGCGTTTAGATTGCGATCTATTTACGAGTTAACCGAATATAAATTCATGGAATTTGTAACAAAGAGGTACTGCAGCCGCTTATGTGTGTTGCACAGATTCTTATGTGTGGAACGCATGAGTGTTATATAAAATAATATTTCTAATACATTTTATATATGTATTGTAGAATAATATTTTAAGATGTTATTTAAATATTGTATATAAATATGTAAACGTTTATAATAAGTTCTTTGATTTTCACGATTATTACACATTTAGAAATGGAACTCCAACCGTCTTCTCTATTGAAATTAGGGTGAAGGAACACATCTCCGATATCAAGAGTTCACAAGTAGTCGTAGTTCACGTAGGTTAGAATCCGGCAACGTTTAAATCTTTATCTATGCATATAATAAGAATGTAACTGACCGCTGTCTAAACATGGAAGATATATGAAAAAAAAATATTGGGGACATTTATCAATGTAACAGAACCCAAAAGAATGAATTTTAATTTTCTTTTCCGTTTGTCTGTTCACCTGTGCGTTTGTGCACGCTAATGACAAACACGGCTTAACCGATTTATATGCAATTGCACTGCTGCTGTATTTTGGTAAACTTCCCTGAACATTAAGTATCTATTTCATTTCAAACGGTTCATAAAAATAATGATACAACCATTTAAATTATAAATTTAAACAAAGTTTATGATTTAATTGAGAACGCGTACGCGCGAAAAATCTAAATAGTTTAGTCGTATAGTTAGTTTAGGCAGGCGAAGCCGCGAACGTGCCGCTAGTGGGAAATATAAGTATTATACATACATTTAACACAAATAACATATAATCTGTTCGTTTCTAATTCTTAAATTAGAAAAATTATAAAATGTTAAATTATTATAACAATATTACATTGTCATTGTTCATGCAAATTAGTTCCAATTTCAGAGGCCTCGAAGTGAATCTCAGATGGAGATTCTCATTACGCCTCAGTAGCGCCAGACGCAGGATGATGGATATCCATACGCCGTGATATATTGAAGCGAGGCGTACATTATTAGAGGGCTGCCGACGTGTAATTAGTCAAATACGCTTGTTGATTACTGTTTGACTAAGATTACTTTAGTTTAAATTTTATCTGATAAGTGCGTTTTACATTCATACAGACAAAAAGGCATTTTTGTAGATAACTTATTAGAGTCGGTGCCATCAAGGTTTTGATTGTTTGTCTGATATTAGTTTTTAGGTTTTGAAGCTCTTAATGCTAGGACCGAATAGCGCTGCTTGGTTTCTATATTAATATGTATAATACAGATAACTATATAATCTTTAACTTTGTTTATATTATTATATTAACATATTTTATTGAATTAGTATATTGAAGAAGTGTTATAAAAAATAATATAGAAATAAAACTTTTCATAATTAAATCTAAAATCCGATCCGATCCGTAATTTTATAAACAATATTACCTGCACAGATAACATAAATGTGTAAATCACTGCGGGTACGGAATACTACGATAAAATAAGCAGACCATGATATATGGGGATGAGTAGTCTGAGTGGCAATTTAAGATAATTTATTTTTAGCTGTACTCAAGTAGGTACTGGGATTTTCTTATAAGGATATTGGTATATGGAATATATGGAATTTGTCTGTAAGAAGATACACACAAAAGACTTTTAAAAATAAGTGCATGTAAAAATTAATTATTTAGATTTTTATTTTTAGCAAAGTATGCAGAGAGAACGTAGTGTCAGAAAACTCCTTTCTCCCCTTTTCACATGAGCTCGAGACATTGCATATTGAGTAGCGGAAATAATTTAAATATAATCATTCTCCTGAGTGAGAATGGAATTCGGAACCGCTCGCCTCAAGAGGCAGACGCTGAACCATTGCGCCAGGATGACCAACAGGACTTTATTATTAAATAAAAAATTGCCATACATCTAAAGAAAGCCTAAATATTTTGCTGATATGTATTATAATGCTTATGACGCAATTCTTTGTAATTTTATTGACACAATAATAATGTTGATACAATTGTTCATTTAGCTAGGATGCGTCTATTTTGACGCGAGATAATAATATCATGGGCTAACAATATTACCAGGAATTGAATTCAAATTGATTACTATTGGCAAACATTCAAAATATCCGATAAATTTAGAAAACAAATGTTATTTATGGAAAATATTATATACCTAAAGTCTAAGTACTCTATTAAAAAAATATTTTGTATGCCTAAGAACAATTTCATAATTACTGCACTAACAAATTCCATCTGTTGACTCGTTTCGTATACAAAGTACTGTGAAAGAATATTTAGATTTCTACAACATTGTGATGGTCAAAGAAATCTTGTAAATAACGTCGATTTTATCACTGCAAAAACAATAGTGATGCAAATCATCCAGTTTCCGAAATAGATATGTTTTAATGAGCGGCATTCCAGCTTCTGCAATGTTCAATTGCAAATGTAGACAAAAGGTCATGCTGTGCTTGCATTACGTTCTTTTAAATTAAAACAATGTTAGGAATTAATTAATAAATATGTTGAATTTTAATAAAAAAAATATTTTTAGAGGACGTCTTAACGTTATTTGAACGATTCGTCCACGCACTGTTACGAATTCTAAGAGGCGCGAGTTCGAATACCGTTCCAATTTTTATATGTATTCTAAAAACTCTTCATATCATAACTTGTTATATAATAAATATTTATATTTTACGATCTTATTTAATTATCACATTATTAGAGTTGTTAAGACGATTAACAATTTATTGATGACATGTCACCTTAATGGAGAATAAAATAATATATTTCACAAAAATACATTTAAGCACTAAATTATTATTTTCAAGTTATTGAACTGACACCCACAACTACTGATAAACCATAACTGGCAACTTCACGCCTTTCTCGTATAGCAGGGTTGTCAGGAGGAAGCGAGCGTCAAGACACCTCGTTCTCCACTACCCATAAACCATACCTATATTTAAAAATATAAATTCATACGAAAACACTGATTAAATATTTAAACTCGTAATCTTATATATGCCTCAGTTTCACTAACCTGTACACTTCAATTAATTAAGTTTATATGTAGTAGAAAAACAATGTATATTATCTGTTATATGTTACTACATACGATTATGAAGTAATAGCGTACTTGTACTCTAGTTCTTGAACGATACAAATTACGGTGTATTCGTAACTATGCCATTATCGAACAATGGGCATCTCTCGTGAACTGGGGCAAATCACTTTTCTTTGTTTTACATCTCATTAAAATCACTTTAAATACTTTGTACATAGAAGATTAACTAAAGCTATAAATAATATAAACATTATTGAACTTATATTTTAAAAGACTTGTAGTTATTGTTTATATTATTATATTATATTATATGATATTAGTAGATTGACCTGACACGTTTTTTGCATCAATATAAAATACACATTCGCAGGCAGTTCTCCAAAGACGGTTAATTAAAACAGTTGTTATCTTTTAGTGGTTGGCGTCAAACAGTTGTTACAAATTGCATATATATAAATTTAATGATTTGCATTTGAAAAAATAACAGACAAACGGAACAATCTACTTATATAGTTGACATATAGGATTATAGATATAAATAGGGGATCATTAGCAAAAAATTAATCTCTTTAATAGAAAAGTACTCGTGCAGAATAGCATACACCTCGTGAACGACACTCGCCACCATACAGTTTCATAATAAACATAATTTTCTGGCAGTTCACCATGTAGCCTCTGTATGAATATAAGCAGACTGACGTCAAGGCGTAGGCGCTGCCAAGTAGGTCACCGGGCTAGCATGGTTTTCTACAGCTGTTCGCGAGATTGCTTATGTTAGCGTTGGCCTGCATCCTTTTTGTGACAGTAAAAATGCTTGAAGGGCTTCCGATTGTAAAAACTTGTTTAGTTTTGAAATTCTATCAAAGTTAAGCAAAGAGTCAATTTAAATTTAAAACATTCGTTGCCAAGGTATCATTATTTGTTTAATGGAACCTTTCTTAAAATGATTGGCTATTAGAGATGTTTTTTGTAGGCTACATACAAGACTGAAATTCACTACAAAAAATAGTATTAAATATATTAAATTTCACACTAATACCAACGCTGGGAAATTAAAATACTAACTGTTAATTGCGTGCTGTAATCAGCTTAGAAGCGATAAACTTCTAGATTATACATGATTTATGGCGTGGACGTATATAATAGCTATCTTTAATAAAAGCCCGGACAGTTATTAAGTCGGGATGTAAACAGAAGCTTCCTGTGCACGCAAAACTGATTGATCTAGTGGATTAGTTGCAATATGCGTAAAACTTCACTATAAACATATTAATATTATGTACTTTTCATCCAACACATTGGACAGGAAGCTGATTTTAATCTAACGATTTTACAGGGTTAGAACAATGTTAGAAAAATAACAATCATTTCATTACACTTACAAGCCAGTTTATCGGCTAAATGTACGTAAGCCATTTACTAAGATTTTATTGTATGACCGTATGACTTCTCGTCTCTGGCTTCGGATGGATAACTTAACCAATTTATTATTTTTATTTAATTAATATATTCCGTATCCAATGTTCAAATAGGTTTTAAATACGCTTTTAGTAATTTCACTAGTATATATATATATATATATATATCTATAATTCTATCTTGCAATGATTTGTCTTGCCGTTACCCACCCATTTATTGCTGTTGAATTCCCTTGAAAATTTGCCCACGTGTCCGGATCCAATGATAATATTTGTCCATAGCATGAACAACATAATTAGATAGTTACTTTTGAAGTCGTAAACAAGATAATAATTAACGATGTTTCTTTTTTAGTTTTTTTTAATTTTTAAACAGTTTTTTGGTTATTATAAGACTTAGAGGGTAATCTTCTATATTAAAATCTGAGCACGTACAACAAATAAACAGAGAGACAAAAAAAATTAATATATTCAAATATCAAAAATGAGGAATAGAATATAAATTAACGAACGTAATCTATTCCTGAATTTTCACCCCCCCCCCCCCTTTACTTATGTTTTCGTAAATATATTCAATATACAGACATAAATTTTTTAACTGTTTTATTACAGTATAGATATAGATAGCTGCTGCGCTAATTGACAAATATTGATAGCTATTAAATCATAGGCATAATATTTTTCATTGCAGTGCAGCTAACTGGTACCTTTATGTTATCATTGAATTGATACAAATTTATGAATACTCTGTATACACATCGCTAATAATTTCGATGTACAATGTGAATGGACGTAATCATCATTCATTAGGATCATATAAAAAAACCAATATGTTTTTAATAAAATTTTTAATTTTGTGTACTGTGGCCGCAATGCGTCTGACTGTTTAACGCGAGGGTTGTTGGTTCGATTCAAATTGGGGAAGATAATCAAAATTATTTTTGTTTTCACGCTTTGTCTTACAAGGCGCGACGTTAAGTCTTTACAATAGGTTCTCTATGTTTTTTTTGCTGCTATGCAAGCGTAAATCTTCTTTTTTTTATATTATGCAAATCATTATTACAAATACAGTTGAAATTATTTAGTTAAGAATGCAGTTAGTTGTTATTATTGGAATTGAATTCAAGAAAGTAGTTTATAGAAAATTTTTACACAAAAGCAATAATATTAATCACGAAATATACGAAGCAAAGGCCAATATGCAATTCTTTAAACTTTTTTGTTCCTCTCGTTGTCTTGCTAATTTTATCTTGTAATATCTATACATATAATAAAAATGTAACTGATCGCTGTCTGTTTATCAAATATATATGAAATAAAAATATTGCGGGAATTTATTAATGTAATAGAACCCAAAACAATAACTTTAAAATTTATTTTCTGTTTGTCTGCGTGTTTGACTCGGAAACAGCTTAACTGATTTAAATACAGTTTCACTGTTGTATTTTGGTAAAGTTTCCTGAACATTAACTATTTATTTCATTTCAATCGGTTCATAAATAAAAAAGTTACAATCATTTAAATTATAAATTTAAGCAAAGCTTATGATTTGAGTGAGAACGCTGGCGAGCGAAATAACTGAATGGTTTAGTCGTGTAGTTTACGCAGACAAAGCCGCGGGCTGGTCGCTAGTTTACAATATATGTGAACTGCGTTAAGTTCTTAATTATATATTAATACTAATGTTAAGAGTAGGTTAGTAACTACATGTGGCAATGGCACAGAGCCCACAAATCTGAATTTTAAATAATTACAAACTTTAGTTAAGTACAACTTTGACAATTTATCATATTTAGTTCTAACCATTCATAACTATTTATTACTATAGTGTTTCTATTTGACTGGCTAACTTTTTAGTGAAATATATCTTGAATAATTCGAGAATATTATAATAAATGAAAGTAAGCCTGCCAAGTGCATCCATATGATCATATTTTGTAATTATAATTTTTGTATCATGTGAATCTTTATATTGAGCTTAATAATTGTCTTAATCGTATCAATCAATCAATAAAATAAGACCATCTCTCATTTAAAAAACGAATCACTCATTTAATTTTTTTTAATACATACATTACCAGTGATATTTGTTAAAAATATAATAATAATAATAATCTTTTAATGGTATAGAGACGATTAATTTCAGAGAAAAAAAATAATGCAAGACATACTTTAAATTTTTTCACATCATTACATTTATTTAATAAAAAGAAAACAGAAACGTACCTGACCGTATAACCAAATTTCGTTATATTTTACAAATATTATCTGTTATATATGCATAGATTTTAGTATTATCATTATAACTTACAATCAATATGCTATATCTAAAGAACCGCTCATTTTCTGCCCTATGCTCACATAATACATTAAAAGACTATGAATTGGTATGTTAAAATATCATCAGTCAAAGTAGATTCAATGTGAATTACAGCATTTACAGTTCAGATAACGGGTCCACGACATTCCGATGGGAAAATGTCCCTTTGATGTGTTCTATGGCCGCGTCATTAGCGATACCATTACAGAGGACCTTCTGTAGAACTAGCCATTAAAGCAAAGATAAAAATAAAACGAACTGCTTTGGTAGTACTTTTTTTGTGAGTCAATTTCATGCTGACCTCTTAATTAATATCGAAATTAGTTAATATATATTTTGTTGTGTTATATTTTGTACTGGCTGATCCGGCGAACTTCGACTCCCAAAGAATTAAATAATGTGTAAAAAATTAATAAAAATTACAGCAAGACCAAAAATTATAATTCGTGAGGACGTTCTCTACGAAAATTACCCTGATTTATAACTGTGTTATTTCTCTAATTGTTGCAGATAAATGACATATTTGTTGTCAAATATATATCTATAGTGCGTTCAGAAATTTTCTTAAAAAGATAAAGAATATTAATTTAGAGATCAAATGACCGGCCAAACTAATAAATGCATAAATTATTATATATCGTTAAATTATGCGGCCGAAATTTACTTATTCTAGGTCTTTTAATATTCCATACTCTAAGCTATTTTCCTTGATTAATATGTAATTTCCGAATGCACCTTGTTTGACAGGTACGCACCGCCTATATAGGAAGATAAAATAGTTTTATTAATTATTTTACGTGCAATTTCTTTATATTTTCTGACCTTGATTATACGTCTAAAAATATTTTGAAACCTAAAATTTGCAAAATTAGCCACACTGTTCTCCAGTTTTAGCAAGACTAACAAACGTCATTTCATTTTTATATGTATACTCGTATATAGATACACTTCATAGATTGAGGGAATATAGTAATAACTTTTTACTCCGTTTTTTTTAAAAGAAAAATTTAAGAAGAAAAGTTTGTCTTTTAAAAGACAGTATATGGTGGTGGTGCTCAACGCTGCAGCTTATTTTACCAGACTAAAGAAATCCGAGCAAAAGTCATATATTAAGTACAAGTTATGTAGCTGTACATGTCCTCTGCTCTCCAACATATAGCGTTATATATACAGTATATTAAAATACACGACATATTACCATTTTTATTATTGTATCTTCTCTTTGGATACAATAATACAAATGGTAAAAGATATAAAGACATTATTTTAAGGTTGCGTTCAAAATCCTTAATAAATATATAACTTAATAATTAGACAAATACTTCATAAACCGCTAATGTATTTGAAACCAAATATCAACAAAGTAATAATCCATTTCATATGTCTATCTCGTATCGAATGAACGCCATGTCGTAGATCTAAGGACAAAACTTCTTAATTGCCCCCCAGCCAGAACAATGGGATTGTGGAGTGGAGATAAGGGAGCCGAGATAAACAATTAAGCGAAGATATTGAATTAGAATATCTTACGAGTTACTATACTTCGATGTTATAAGATTAATTTGACTTAGTCATTTCCCAGATTTTGGAGATGATTGCTTTATGAATAAGCTTAATGGCACTGAATCTATTTTGGTGAAGAATATAATTTTTTAATAGTAAATCATAAATAAGGTTTTATACTTGTATATCTTAATACCTGCATTTTGTTTTGAATTATCTGTATCAGTGGCAAAGTATCCATATAACACGACTCCCACCGGCTTATCTTTTGTAAATTATTATAAATAAATATAATTATATTTATTACCTTTAATTAATTTATTATTGATTATTTATATTTTATTACTTGATGTCGTCAATTCAATTATATTTTTTTACTATACTAATAAACTTATAAGCGGAACATCTGTATATAAAAAAAAATTAAACACCGTCTTGCCTGTTCGAAAATTACACACTTCGCCGCTGACATGTATTGTATCTTATAAATTAAATCAACACTGATATCTATGTACCTGTAGCGGTAAGTTTTTGATAGTAACTGCGCCTACTAATGAATATCATTTAATTACCGATATACAATTGAATGAATTTGAAAATTATTGATTTAAAAAAAAAGAAGCCCCGCTCAACTTCTTGCGTCGGTTCTTCTCAGTTCTGAGGCATTAACTTTAGTGAACCGGTGGCAAATTATTTGACATTTAAATAATTAAGCATGTATCTGTTTATATTAAATAAAATTATTTGATTTGAAGCTTAAGAGTTCGTTATATATTTTTAAATTTTAAACGAATATTCATATTTTTTTATATACATACGTATATATAAAAAGCATCTGTCCTGTCATTTGTATCATTGCAGTAGTTATGTACCTGAAAATAAAAAATAATAATAACATTTCTTCATAGAGTAATATAATTGTAATATAAAAACAGTATCAGATGGAATTCAATTTTAAAATCCAATATTTGTAATGTCGAAAGCTCTCGCAACCTGACGACGATATTATTCCGAGACGTGAACGAAAACCGCTGGATGAAAGAGTGAATGACCCAAGGAGACCGACCGTTCGGCAATGATAAAGAAATTCTCCAAATTTAATATATATTTACGTTAGCAAAAGTCTACTACTACAGTAGAAATGAATGATAATTAATATTTGGAATGCGTACTACCCCACAATATATACAGATATAGATATACTATGAAATAAAATAACTTTAAAAATTAAACGTTACTACTCAGTATAAAACGTTACTTATTATAAAAAAACAAAAGAAAAACTTATTGTAATTACAAGATCATTTAGTCAATTTTACAAAAAGAAAAAAGATTTACCAGACATTAGACAGACATTACATTAGACAAATAATCTTACAAAACAAGAAGAAGCATATTAAAGCAAATATCGTGCATCATCAACAACCCTTCTATTGTGAGAAATTTGACCCTTCGGGAAGGGAAAAGCATGAGCGTTAATTGGACTCGCTACAAATGCGTCCAGAAGTACTCAGCAAAAAATTTCTAGCATTACAGTTTCACTAAATAAGTTCCGAAACTCTATTAAAAATTGTACTGTGATACCATATGCAAGGAATTATGTATGCATTAGCGCGTGTCACAACTTTTTTTAACGTAGCTATATGAATATTGTCTTTTTACTTTATGCGTATATTTATTCGTATATTTTCGGAGAACCTGTTTTATGATAATTATAAGTTTTTAAAACAAAATTCCATGTAATATTAAGTAATAAAAAAATTGTGTCTTTCGATTTCGCTAGCATTGAAGCGCTTTCCCAGCACAGCTTTTGTAAGTTTTATTGCTAGTGATTTCAGTATTTCAATGTAAAAGTATTTTTAGAGAACAAAGTATAATATGAGAAAACTCGTTGAGAGTTAAAGCTTGAAAATACTGAAGATTAGAATTTAGAACGAAAAGCTTTTCATTCAGCGTAGGTAACATACAGTTTTAAAAGTTCCAAAAAGGGGCATGTAGCCTTAACTTAATAATGTGCTATTACACGTATTTACTTACCGTACACTATGCATAACAAATATAAGAAGTATCCGGCAATGATTGTAGGAATTTCTTTACTACAGAAGAAGTCGTAAAAACCTACATTGTTCAAAATTAATAATTTCTAAAATATATTCGTTTTATGAATGCAAATAGACACTGTTTGCATACAGAGCACGGCGCTTGCAATCCTCTTGCATACTGAATAAGCTTTAAATGACTCCGGCAAAATTGGTTCCCATTACGAGCGAAATAAGAAATAAATTCGTATGGGCTACCCAAAATTTTGATTTCAGAACGTTGTGGTTCATATATTATTGTTGTTAGAAACGGGCTTTGATTAAAAGATCCAGCCAGATAATATGCCTATTAAATTATTTCTTGTAAGTACATATGTTATACAAAGATGTTTTGTGATACTGAACTTAATCTGAATAGTGTAAATATTTAGCGTATAATAGCTTTAAGCTCAGTTCAATAACTGTTTAGGCAGCGATAACAATGTTATTAGATTATAAAAGCGTCTAGACAAGGGATTATTTTGGTATAAAACAAAGTGTTAACTGTTAATACATCAAGAATACGAACTGCGTCTAAAATATTTTACCGATATGATGAAATTAATTCTTTAATCTCCATTCAAAACGATCCGTAACTAAGTAGTACTTAACATCTATTTCAGTTTTAAAAGGTGCTTATGCTTAAGTTCTTAGGCTTATATAACATAAAATTGGGCAGTGTCATCAGATATTTTTATAAAAGAGAGAAAAAAAAAACAAATAATTGTTAAACTCGTAATGCTAACGTAAGTATGCAGTAACATTTTTTATCATAAGAAGTCGGTTTTACTTTAAAGGAAATCGATTGAAACCATATAATCGGCCTTTACCTCGACCGACTTGAGAGCAATTTCTATTAGAAAACCGTAAGAAATCGCTTAAATTGCGGTGATTAACACCACTTCTTATTACTGTGGTAAATTAAATTAGATTAGCGCATTACAGAAGCACTTGTCTCAATATAGACTAGAACTAGAATAATATATTTTTACAATTATGTCTTGTTTTGGTAACAAAATGACAGAAGATGATAATTGCCATTACCATTAAGGGTAAACAAACGGTTTTTTACAAGTGCACCCACTGCTTTGAAGCCAGTGTTTCTCACGTGAGTGGATGCTGGTGAGGGGAACCCTTTAATCACTACATGAAAAGTTAAATGCTTAATGCACGCAACTAAATATTTAAAAAAAAACTTTTTTAAGGCGCACCGTGGCGCAGTGAGTGATTACAAATATGATTAGTTATGGGTTCGATGCCCACTAAATGGAATTATTAATTTCAATTCAATGCTCTGATGAGACTAAACGCTACTTATAGTTCCGCCATTTAACACGTAATATGCCAATTTAGTGCGGAAAATGGAAACGGAGCACCTTACCATTAAGTTTCTCTGACTACTCATCTATGTGGGAAAAATCATAAACTTGCTTAACTACCGGTTTGTAAGTAATGTGGGCACACGATCATTGTGTATTAATTATATACTAGAAGACCCGTTGATGAGTAAAATACGCGTTACCTTAGCAATGTTTTATACAAAACTATAATATTTATTTCTTACATTAGTAGGTACCATTTGTAAGTGTAAAAGTTTGCAAAATATATTTTAGTAAAATAATATAATGCGGGAATTAAGTGAACTGGACGGACGTACTCAGGTAGTAGCAGGTAATAGTCCAAGAAGGTAATACGGAAAGTTATTTCTCACGGCATAGTATACAGTCACGTAAGTAGGGCTATGCATATGCAAAGAAACTTTAAAAGGAAGCGAACGTCCCACGTTGACCGTTGCATTACATTTTACGGCACTTGAACAAGAGGCCGTCTCGAAAAAGGGTTCAACTGTTCAATGTTCGTTGCAGAGACAATTTTACCACACTTTGCTTTGTAAAACTATAAAAACTATAATATACCATACAAATAATTTTCAACTTGTAAAAAACAAATATATTCCCAATTAGCTTTTAAGAGCCACATTATTCAGACTATTTTTTAAATTGGTTTCCATTGAGCAAATAACATTTAGTATTATAACACTAATTTTTATTCTAGACGTTACCGACGTTCAATGTGTAAAATCCAAACATTTCGATTTTAAAGTTTAAAAATTTACGGCAATTTCTGAAATATTTTTCAGAATGTTATTACAATCACTATAATGAAAAGCAATCAATTCGATAAAACAAACTTTTTGTGTCTCTCTCTCTACCCTCTTACACTCGCGAGCCTTCGCTCGCAACAAAGCTAAATGCTCCTCGATACACTATTGACCCAATTACACTTCGTGCTTCCCTTTGAGTTTCGAAAATGTTTGCGTTTCCTATCAAGCAGATAATTGGCGGGATCTCAGTTTGTGCGCCTGGGAGTATAGAAGTCCACTTAAGAATCGCCATCGTTTTTCTATTATGTTTAACAAAATTAAACATTGCTTTGTTGATAGAGTAAGAATTGAGTTGCAAATTAAAATTGAAACTATTTAGTATGTCATTTAAATTAAATTTAAATGAAAATTTATATAACGAATAAAATTAATTTATACAGGATTGACGATAAAGAAGCCACGCTTCTTAAAATCAAAACTAAATATCCATTTTCATAATCCTTGCTATACACTTACTTATTAATTCTTTGTTTAAAAAAATAATACAGTCGTAATTTGATATAAATTATAATACCGTAACTAACTCCACAAATTCCTAGAAAAAACTAAAATGAAGCATATATTTAAGAGAGAGATCACTCTATTGTAAAGTAAAGCATATTTATACGAAATTTGTAAATAAAAACATATAACATAAAATATTATACACAAGAGTATTAAATAAAATGACTTCTATTAATGCTAAACTTTGTCAATGAACTCTTGGAAACTGTATTAGTTAGCTTAACACTTGCGATAAACTTCTTAGGACTCAAGCGGAAGTACCTTAAAGCGAACGAGACGTTAAGAACGGTGTTATAATATATAAATAAGCAAAGTAGACATACAATATTTTAATTTATATTCCTTAAAACTCAGTTAAGTTACTGGTATTTGTTGAATTGAATATCCAAATAATATTACAAACTAGCAAACCTACATATTATAAGATGATCGGTACAATTTAAAAATAATAATTACATTAAAATATCAACGAAATTTCTAATTCAACGTAACTAGTGAGAGAAAAAACAAAAACTAATTGATATTGATTCTTAGCATTGTTTTATATACATTACAATAACCTTTAACGTTTATTTAATTATTTACATATATTTCAAATTATATAAAATAACTTTTGAGACTAAATTTCGCCACGTATTGTATGTAGTACACATAAATAGGCGTATATTAAAAAAATATTCAAATCACGTTACACAACTTGTTAAATACTAAATCCATCGTAAATATGAAATCAAGTGTAACTTACTTAACTCCATTAACATAACATTAATTATAAGCTTGTGAAAAGCTATAAGCGAAACTCGACAGGCTGCGGTTTGCGCGTTACGAACGGGCTGCCTAGCAAACTTAGCGTATTAGAGGGGAATCGAGTGCGTGGTCAGGTTTTTAATGTTGCATCTTTAACATCCCAACTTATATAAAAGCGAAAAGTCCCATCACATTTTAAAAATCACTTAACGTACAAATATGAAATTTGACAGGGAGGTAGTTTACATTTAGTAGATGTCCGCTAAGAACGGACTTTGCGACAGGGACAGATTAAGGAGTTAAAATCTCAATTTTTTTTGTTATAAACTTGAAATTTTCAGAAAGGCGCTGATAACTCTAAGCGGTAAAAGGCTAGTATTTAATATTTTCAAACAACTCTAGTTTTATATAAAAAATTAAACGTCGAAATGAAGTCTGCATAGATATGCGAAACAACTATGAGGACCTATGTGACATCTGAGTTAAGAACGGAATTTACGCAAATTAGATTTAGACATTTAACATTTTGTTCTTAAAACATATTTTAACTTACTATCCTTGTAATCAGTCCATGGCAGGCAGGTTTAACAAGATAATTTAAATACTTATCGTCCATTTTAGGTCTAATGCAACAACCTGGTAATAATTTAATGGGCAACCTACTTCTGCTTTTTTAAATTTACATCCGTTTAATATGTAAACTATGTAGGAACCTTAGGGAGATAAAGAAGCTTTTGCTTTATAAAGTTTTTAATACTAAACTATAAGCATATTATGCGTTTGGCATTTATTTATTCCTTCAATAAGCTAATATGCTTTTAAGTAAAGAGGTACTACAGGAGCTAAGCAGCGATAAATTGAAACGTTCGTACAACCCAGAGTTAAGACTCTTTAAAGGCAAAAGGGCACGTAAATGCCTCAATCATGGGGTTATTATCGTAAAGGTCCGTTAAAAGTATTATTTAACGAATTAAAATAATATTTTAAATTATTCCTGTCCATTGGAGTAATAAAAAATGTAAAAATTTAATTGCTTTTCGAAAAAACAATTTGGAAGGACGAAAATTAGTAATAAATATGAATCTGTGATTTTATAAGCTTTTGCCTGTCTGCACATCTGGGCAGTTACTGGACTGATTTGAACGAAACTTTTTTTGCTATGTTGCTTTTGGCCTTAGGCAGGACTTAAGGTAAAATTTATTTCGAAGAGTGGAACACCTGATGTAGAATCATTATAGATCAGCTAATAAGTAGAATCAACCTTAATAATATTTGCAATTCTGTTGACCTATAAACATTCGGAACAATTGGTGAAGAATTTTAATAGTCTAGCTAAACTATAAGGAATTGGTAAATGCCAGCTTAACGATAAAGGCATTTTCTATTGATACGCATAGCAGTCAAAGATTTCTATAATTGATTATGAGACAGATAAACCATGACAGACTAGCTAAACTAGAGGTGGGCCAAAAGGAGTCATCCGATGTTGCTTAGCTCTCATTTTTTGTTGAGATGAAGCGGCCCGTGAATCCCGCCCTCAGAATATCAGTTGTGACTTGCGCAGTGGGTGCCGTTGCTCCATCCTGTTGAAACCACACGTCCTCTTGTCCTAATTCTTGTCCTAATTCTTGTCCTAATTCTTGTCCTAATTCGTTCAATTGCGGCTGAATAAAACAACAACAACGTGGCCCTATAGCGCGCACCGTCCACTGTTGTCGTTGATCAGTGGCGTCCTCGAAAAAAAAAATGGCCCGAGGACTCCTCCAGCATGAATAGCCCACCATGCAGTCACTTTGAGCGGGTGTAATGGCTCCTCGTGTATCACTAGTTTGATTTTCGGTGCCCCAGAAGCAATAGTTTTGCTTGTTCACGTACACGCTGAGGTGGAAATGAGTCTCATCTATGCTATGAGCTCATTGTGATTTTGGTCGAAAAACCGTCTACTACGTCCACGAGATCAAGGATGGCTTGGACGCGGATACGCAAAGCCATCCTTGGTGTGGGAACATGCTCAGATCTTAGACCAAAATTCGCCTTAGGGACGACCAGGGATGCGCCGAGGGATGCATCTGACTATAATCGTGATGATTTGTGAGTTCGATTCCCGCTTGAGGGTATGGTTATTATATTTGTTTTGTTTTCATTTTTGTCTCCAGTAAGACATTCATTACGCAACGACTCGAATTATTAGAAACAAGAAAATTTCCACAATAAAGAAAAGACTTATCACGGTTAATTGAAGTAGTATTTCGCAAAGTCATAAAGTTCACGTAAACAGATATGGGGGCATCAACTAGTGTATAATAAATAGGTAGATAAAATCCAGTAATCAACATTATTGTACAGAATTGCCGCCATACATGTCAGATCAGAATGACACCATTGGTTTTGAATTAATTTTGTTATTGGGTAGCCTACAAGGACAATACATTAATAATATATTTTATATCTACTATTTCGAACGAACACAAATTATGAGAATAATTGTTTGTAAATAAGGAAAATCCTTAGCCGCGCAATCAAAATATTTAATTAAAAGAGCAGTTCAATAATTCACACAATAATAAAAACAAGTTATAATTGAAAACGACCATTTCATCTTCTTATTGAAACTTTCATTAAACGAAGCCATTTTAACGAGGCCACTTTTAATTTAGACTGCGTAGCAAAAAGAATGCCAATAAAGCGACTTCAATTTTTTTCTGCGTAGTGGAATATACTTTATAAAAACATCATTCACTCGCGGTCTATTCGCGGAATAAAAACATTGACATCGATTTTGGTATTAAAATTATTATACACTACCTACCGCGAGGACTTTTAAATCTCCCGAGAGAATATTTATATAGACTAGAGTGATGTGAGTCCCAATCAGGTAACACAAAGTTCTGCAAGGGTTTCTAGTACCGTACCTGTAATGGAATACATAAAGCATAGCCATATAAGGAGAAAGAAGAGGGCTAAATTAATAATGATGATGACTTTCGCCACTTCACTTCGATACTTGACAGAATAATATATCGCTACATGGATTTAAGGTCCATATAAAATGCGTAAACAGTATTACAATTTAGAAAACTTTCGAAATTGAAAAGTCTTATCTCAATTTCCTAAGTGTGTAAACAACACTTTTAGCTATACATAAAAATACCATGATTTATGTAATTTATGTGTAGGTAAACAAGTGCATTCATATAAAATAAAACGCAAACAATACCCGTTACTCGACATTCTACGAAACTAACAGACAAACTTTCTGCAATGTGTATCTCTACCTAGATGCGTTTTTTCTATACTTTCTGCACTGTTATATTCATCCGAACTGCTAGCCTATTGTTCTTTCTAAACAACTATTGTAATTATTCAAAGCTAAGTTCGTTACCCTCAGTCTCTCCCCTGGGAAATGCATACGTAAAACCGGGCCGGCCGCTGGGCACGGGGGAATAAAAAGAACTAATCAATATCCACGCCAGACACCAAACATTATCGTCTCGCTGACAGGACGCAAACAACGCTCTTTATTAGCACTATTTCACAATAGCCGTTACAATAGTATATAACAATTTTCTCGTTTATTTTCAACAATTTTCCTATTAAATGGAGTGTTGTAATACAAATACGCTCGTAGATCATATTGAATGTTTGTGACTCTTTCTGCAGTAACTTTTGAATAAAGAGTACTTATAGTTAAACACGTTTGAAAATAATAAAAAAAAGTTAATTATCACAAAACCCTAACTAAACTACCAACTAATATAAACTGACTGAAACTTATTCGTTGATCTTAATATTGCAACTGAAAAAGACATCAGCTTACGTATTTTCCAGTAAGATAAAAAGGAATTGGTTGAGTGGGGAATAGACCGGCAATACATATTTACGCCCGGGGACTTCATAACGAGCCACGCAAGCTCCCCGACATTGTCTCCAGCCTCCCTCCATTTTTTATGTGGCCATAATTCCTTAGCTGAACCGAATGCCTTTATTCGCGTATTTGCGTCGGTCCCCGCTGCTCTTTTTCATATCTTTGTTATAACGTTTCCTTGTTCTTTCATTGCGACTAGACTGCACGTTACAGATTTACGTTGTCGTCGAGTTAATGTGTCAGAACCGGAACTGCGGTCGGGAGGCTCGAGCTTTATGTGAGCTTCCGTTATGTTAATTTTTAGGCCATTGCATTGTATTACATTCTTCTGTAATATAACTGTTGACTTACTGAGTTAATACATACGTACGTACGTACAAATATGTTTATATGACGGTACAGTTAAGTAAAATAAAGCAGAGCATTATTTAAATTACGGAAAACAAAACATTTGAAACACATATAATGTAAGATAAATTTTACGTGTTTTAAATTCAAGGTAATCAGTTTTGACCACCGTTTCGCGGTTAGAAGTGTACGTGTATTAATAGCTGTGAACTGATTTCCTGAAATGTAAATGTGAATTGATATGAAAAAATGTGTAATGACTATTTAAAATATTTGCATTTTCTTGGCCTGGTTAGGTCGGAACTTAACGAGCAGTGCGTCTAAAATAGAAAAGTAAAAGAGAACGGAATCCTACAAGATTCTCTCTGTCTATCCCGCATTATAATATAAGATACGTGCAGAAAAAATATATAAATCTAATTCAACTGCCACATTCACACATCAGGAGACATAAGTATTGAGTGAGGCAAATCACATCTTGTACATGAAGCTGTAATTTTTACAGCCAGCACCAATTTAGCGATAAAAGCCCAAATGCGTCCTTTTAGCTGCTCATGTATTATTCAAATGATTCCACTGAACTGCCTTTTATTTGTGTATACGTGTACACGAGTTGTCTATGGCGAGTGCGACTCATTGGAGCTTTAAGAAAACATGTCACATTGAGTAAGATATAATTTCTTTCTGAACCTCATATTGACTTTAGTAAATAGAAAATTGTTTCAGCTCTATCTATTTCTTTCAGTTTTCTTGAGCGTTCCGTTTTTCAACTGAACAGCATGCGTTTTTCGTTACCATAGCAACAATACCTTGGGTGCTATCGCTCCCCATTTTCCATGTTAATAAAATTATTCAAATACTAGTTGGTGCGCTTCGAACTTAAGACTAAATTGTGGAGATATCGTAAAAGTTGATACATATATCGGCTAAAGCGTTCTCTGTATGATCGTTCTCTCGGGGCCATCTCGATGCAAATCCCCTACTGAAGCTTTCTATAATGGTCATAAATTTGAATTTTACACTTCTCCATGCATTTAATATTCTATTAGATGTATAAGATAAGTAAACGTTTACGTCACTTAGCGAATAAATTTTCATTTTTCCATAGATATCTCTTTAAGGTATAATTCGACAGTTGTAACTGATATATTTTTTGACTCAGTTTTAGTTTCTAAAAACATTAAAATTACATAATTTTTCTGGCACACCATTTTACGCACTAAGTAAATGAGTACGATAGTTTTTAAATAATTTTTTTTTACATTTTGTTAGGAGCATAACTGATTCTTTTATTTTCTGATGGCGGGAGTCATTTCTTATAAGATCGCTGTTAGTCAAGTGACAGTAGGTAGCAAGGAATTAGTATAGAGAAGTGTGAAGATGAAATAGTATAAGCGCATAGGTAAGTATACACTTATATATTATCATACAAAAAAAAAACAATAAACAACCAGCTTCTTCGATATATTTAGATTCGACACGCACGCGTATTTTCGAGTTTACCCAGAATGGATGTATGTACATACATAATTAATCTGGTAGCGGTATATTGGGCTGGCCATTTATGGCACGCACGCAGTTATGTACGACATAGGAGAGTTTTGCCTCGTTATCAAACGTTTGGAAATTTTACGTCCTGTCTGTCTAAATGTAGGCCAATCATTATATATTTGGATATATTCTTATATAATTAACACTAATTTGCCCGCCCGCCTTTGCTTCGTCTATAATTTAACTTGCATTAATATCGTATATTAAGTTTCATAGTGTCCGTATTTTCTTTGGTATTATTAAAAAAATTGATTATTTTTTAAATGGCCCGACTTAATTTAGAAGCCTATTATTAGGAATAAAAAAATATATAAAATATACTAAAGAAGTCTTAAATTTTAAATCCCGCCAATAATATTTTACGTAAATGTGACATAAATCTGAACAAATAAACAGACAAAAATGTACCAAAACATAAGAAAAAACAATCAGAATCTAAGTAATGAAAGATAAAATATAAATTAGTAAAAGAAAATAAAAATATACATTTTAAAATCACAGACAGATTAATTTTTATTTATATCTATCTATAAGATTACACTAGTTAATTGAGTGCTACATATCTTTAAATCTAAATGCCGATAACAAATTAATATTGCTAAACACATAATAAATTTGAATTTATCTCCTAATGTCAATTTTACAACTGTGTTGTAAGTAATTATTAGAGTGCGTAAAAATAAACAAATCCTATACGATTACAATTATAAAAGTTTATTTGCAGTGTGTTTATTTATAATTTTTTTTTATATTTAGATAATCTCAGTAAACCTTTGAAAGTAGACGTAGGCTAAAGTGAAAGCAGTTTTTATGTTTTAGTAGCAACATCAATGTAACTTACGTGAAAGTGTGACTGGTTTTGAGGTTACGAGGCAATCGGTGCCGTTTTGTATTTTAGTATGTTGAAATATATATCTGCTATTATCTCATAATACGACGCGGTCTCACTGTGATGTTAGAGTTCAAATAGACACTTATATTATTAAGCTGGATGTATCAGCGTCCCACGTGGAAGATTAAACAAAATATAACCGGAATGTTTATTTTTAAAATATAGTCGTTCCTCTCGTCTAGTTAGATGAAGTGTGGTGTTGGATGAGTAACGAGTGGCCTAACGCGGGTTCCTTCGGGTTACTGATCCTCCTAAATTTCCAAAAAACCTTAAGCTTTTTTAACTTACATTTAGGAAGATCAGCAAAGAAATATAAAATTAAAGGTATATATATATAATAATAAAGGAATATAAAAGAAAGAAATAAGATCAGTAAAGAAATATAAATATATTTTTTATTAAGTAATACATACATATTACTTAATAAAAAATAAAAATAAAGTACATTTTCATATTCAAAAATTTATTAAATGTAGATAGTTTTTAAGTCTTAAGTTCGTACACTTGGGAAATTGAACATTAAGCGGGTTCAAATCCCGCTGCGATAAATAATTTATACGTTTTCTAAACGTGTCTTTTTCAAATGTACCTAGTAATCAATAGACAGCAATCGCCTATAAAGTTAGTCATATCGAGAAGAGCACTCATCATCTGTATTATGCATGCCAAGTCCTCTGCTTGAGACCGACAGGACAAGGCTAGTTATAGCACTTAAGTATTTGGCACAACGGTTGCTACTAAGGAGACTCAAGTAAAGTGCGCTATTAATATTACAAGGTGTGGATGGTCATGCAGCTACCTTTAGTTGTGACATAGTACAATAAGAATTTGATTAAATATATGATATAGAAACATTGCATATAATAGTTTTTCGGTCAATTTACATAATATTTATATCAAAATTAAAAAGAAAACAACATTTATTTACTCATACAAGTTGTATTTATGTCTGATTATTATATTAGGTAAACAATAACTATATAATATTTAAGTATTTGTGTATTTATATGCATTTTTATTTCTATATAAACACACCTACCATATGTACGACCCATTTTAGTCATGATTTTAAATAAAAAACAGTCCATTAGACACGTAGATAAATAGAGTATAAATGTTAACAAAGAATCTCATTAATAACCTCGCGACAAATTTCCGCTGAGGTCTTCCCGGGGGCCTGAACATTCTTTAATTAACCCGCACGCCCGGGGTCGGGAATTAAGAGGAATGGCGAGAGATAACTCTTCGCTTCATTTGTATTTATCCCGCGGGCAAGGATCGCCGACAGTGGGATAAGAGCAATTTAGTAAGGCCAAATCGAGAAACGTTGCGTCAGTTGGAGATAAGGAGTCCTGTCGGTTGCAAGAACTGTGGTGCGCGATTGTGAAAATGACATTCTTTAATTGGCAGTAGTTTAAATAATCGCCAGTATCAATAAGTGGACCTGGATGAAATTAAGTTCAATTAAAGAACTTAAGAATTATGATAACTTAAAGATATCCATGGCGCTAGGTATAGATTTACACGAAAAAAAAACACACACATTCATTCATTTCTTATTCATTATTTAGGTACTTCATTGTAGCCACTTCGTTTCGTTTAAAAAGTTTATTCATTTAGTATTTATCGAGTATAAATAGTATCAATTTCAATTTCAGCTTCACGCTTTGTTACATACTCGTAATGGGACAGTAGAAGAGAACCTAGTGACAAGACACTTCGGCCAAAATTCGACATTGACATCGACATTGCGCGTTGAATGGTGGATCTCAACGTTTGTCCAATCAGAGAGACGAACGCGTTTTGTCCAATCAGAGAGACGAACTAAAACTAACTAAAATATAGTCATTCCACTGAGTGAGAATCAAATCCACAACCAATCGCGTCTAGATTAATACCCTGTCCCACTGCGCCACGACAGCCGCATACTTCTTTTCGAATACTAATAAGCGTGAATATATACAAAGCTAGCTGTATTTTAAATAAAAAGTGCTTATTCATATCACTAATTCGACCTTAAAAAAAAAAGCTTTTTTGGATTTCGTACGACCTACCATATGCATTCATCCCACGAGCTACTGTGTTATGATTCACGCTATTAATACTGAAATCTTACCAAATACACGTGGGATTATGGCGGATCTTATAATGTGAAGTGGGTCAAGAGTAAACTATTTTAAACGAGCAACGTGGTTACAGGCCGAGACACACAGCGTGTGACTCGATGTGTCGAAATTAATAATGGTAGAAATATTTAAGAAAAAAAAAACACCTATATATCATTTGTTAAGCACCTTGCATTACAGAATTTAAAGTATATTTTAAATACTAGTCTTTATTTTATAAATTAAAAGATTACATTATAGGTGGTTTAGTCATAGTTTGATTAAGTGCTTAGTTTAGCCAGTATTTTAGTGTTTAAAAATTCTTATCTATGAAATGTATTATTATTGTTCATTATTCAGGACGAGAGATTGTTTTTGTTCAGATGCAACTTAATACAAGGAGGTTTTAAAGTTTAATCTTTTAAGATCAATAAAACATTTCAAATATATATATCAAATTTTAAATAAACACAATGACAGTACGTAAAATTTAAATAAAAAGCACATTAACAAGTGCTAAAATATACATATAAATCTGTAAAAATGAACGAGAATATTATAAAAGGTGGCAGTTACCTAGTGCAGCATCTGTGTAGGATTAATGTTGACCGGTGTACACTCGTTACTGGTTACAAGTAGCATGGCCAATATTGACGGTAGATTCAATTAATATGCAACACGACGCCCGCGGGGCTCCCCCGGATTATAATTAAAGGAAGCCCATCAAAGGGATATGGGCCTATTAACTGATATATTAGCGAAACGTGCTTCATTTTTGAGCGTAACTTTATAGATGCTGTAAAATTTAATATTCTGTGTATATTACAGTGATTTTAATTTACGGCGCCTATTTTGTTGGTAATAGTCATTTTGTCGTTTATGAAGCAATCAACGAGGTACTCTTCGAATTAAATAATGTTTGTATGTACAAAGTTAGGTGTTGTTGGTGTTACAATGTTTCACATATTTCTACAGTTATTTTAAATTAACTCAAGTATCTACCAAAAAATATTTAAATAAAACTCAAATATATATAAAGTACAATAAATTTATCTAACATCACATCTAACTTTTACTTTTGAAATATATTTCTAAAATCGAACACCAAAACTGTACTTTTAAGTATTTGAATAGCACCCAACTGAAGGACCCTCAGTATAGGTACACGCAATAATTGACATGCCGAGTAAAAATGTACAGTATTTTCATTTAAAAGAACTTGGATTTAATTGATCGTACAGTACGAATTGAATATATAAGATAAAATAATAACTGCTAGTAATTTTACTATTGGGAATATAGACAAAAAAAATTATCATAATTTAATATGGATAAAGAGAAAATAGCAGAAGTGCACCGTTGCAAGATGCAATTCATAACTGATACAGCAGAAGCTGCCCTTAAATTAAATTTTACGCTTAAGGAAGCCAATACTTGAAAAGTGTAATCGGGCATATAAGAGCGTACTAGATGAAAGTAGTTTTATAGCAAGTTGAAGCATTATATCAAAAGTTGTACACTTTAGTCAATACTTGAAATATTACGCCCGAGTCGGAGGATATTCGATTCTTTACGAGGCGGCGGGATATATGTATGTACGTCTCCGGAGACACATAATAATGCAACTTGTTTTATTTTAAACGGAGACCCCGGTAGTGTTTTCACTATAAATAAATGTAAACATCGAAATATAATATATAGTACGTACGATAAATTTAAAAGCCACTAGGTTATATTAAATAGTTCTAACATATTTAAGTACATATCAGGATAATAAATAACACAAGCTTAAGATGGCTGATTTGAAAATTAAATTACCACATAATATTCTTAATTGTTTTCGGTGTAATCAAAAAGATTTTATGACACAGTAAATTAATTACATTTTTGAATAAATATTAGGTTCATTAATATACCAAATAAAACATACACATTACACAAAGGATGTTTTTATCATGGTTTTTATATAGGAGGTAAAATAAAAAAAGATACACACGCAAATTGTAATAAAAATATTGACATTAATTTTGTAATCCATTGTGTTCAAAGTAATGCTTAAGTAATACCCTGTAATTATAATTAAAATATTCAATCTTTTACCTTTATAACATATAAATTATTTACAGAACGGAACTAAACGAGTCCTGTCATAGAAAGTTGCGTGTTCAAACGTCATACTGTCTGGCGAACGTCAACTTATTGTTAGTCATTACGCTCAGCAATTATGTAATTGAAAGGAAAATTTGTATTCTCTAACTCTGTTTCATGTTTTGGCATTTTATTCAAAGGTTGGAAATGAGGGCGAAGTTTTGTGTAATATAATTTAATTTAGTCGAATAACATTTTAAACCTACAAAAAATTTTCGCAACCATTGCAAATCAATAGTTGCGAAAACCGTTGGTTACTTTCGTGGTTACTTTACGTTGCACACTTTTTACGGGGTGAAAAAATAGTATAACATTAACACTGTCCATTCTACATTTATTTTTGATTTTAGTTTAAAGAAATGAATCAATCAGAAAGAAAATCACAAACAGACCAACAACATCCTAGATTTGGATAATTTTAAGACAATTTAAACAGCTTCTGTGTAGTTTCAAACGTAGCCGCGGGAGAATTGACGCAGGATGCTATGCAAGCGATAATTTGTATGCAAATCTCGGCGAAACTTCGGCTGATATTAACATACGTATAACCGTAACGCTTGTATATCCACAGCAGCCCGACCTTATGATCCTGAATACCAAGTATTTGTAATTTAATGTTTGTTTACTTTGCTTGAAGTTAAATTATAGGTACTTAAACTTACTTAAATTAAGCTTTTTGTTTATTGTAATGGTATATACCGTTACGTTATAAAGGAAAATTAATTTTTAACACGCTTCTATTTGCTTGACCTGAAAATTAAGCAAGACTGACCTCAATAATAAACGTAAAGCAAACAAGTAAAGTAAGTAAGGAAACAAGTTTCATCCTTTTTTTATAATTTAAAATCTTTTCAATTTCATTTCAGTTCTTAAGCAATATATAATAATATAGATTCAAAGTATATAAAAGTTGAAGTATATAAGAGTGAACTTAAGAAACAAGCCTTAGTAAAATGAGTAATACAATACAATTCCTTTAAGTCGGTCTACTAAAACGCAATGGTGGTATGCATTCGTACTAAGCCTGTATGCTTTCAAGTAATGACGTTTAGAATGCTAAATTGGATTGAATGTTACTCAGAGCTAAGTCGCTAAAACGCTATTCACTAACTCGATTTCACTGAAAATGTTCTTAGAGGACGAGCTTAGGATTACAATTTAAAATGGGTTTTAAAAAGGTTTTGAGCACAAAATATATCTTTCTGAAAGTTATTTACTTAGAATACATTTGAATGTCCAATTCATATACCTAAATATTGAATCGCTCATTATTATTGTGCGTACTTTTAACTTACAATTAGTGAATCGTCATTCTCTATTACACTTACAGGCTGTTTTGTTTCAAAAAAGAAAAAAAATATGTATTTATGTAAAAAAACAAAAAGACAAAGCGCAGCGTTAAGTACCGCCACTCAACACGCAATGTCTCGTTTACAGGCGGAAATTGGAGAACGGAGTGTCTTAACACCAGGTTACCTATAAGTACCCTGTTATGCGAAAAAAGCGTGAAGTTGTATAAAAAAAAAGGTAAAAAACCTTAGCTTACCTAACTCCATTGGTTAGTGAAGACAAGCTAGAAAATGTATAAACCAATAATAGTCTAGAGCAAGTGATTAAACGGTTACAAGCTTCCGCATGCTAACTCGTCTTAGCTGGAAGTTTCATTCATCGCAATCAAGACCCGTTCCTCCGAATTGAGATTGACTTGGTCAGCGGGGGTCAATCTTCAATTAGTTAGTTGCAAGTTCTATATACTTGCCTTATTTATTTATTTAAATGGAAAGCTAACACAGTATATAGAGCTTTTTATCTATCGTACTTAATTACGTCTACACTACATATAAATAGTTAGTTGTTCGAAAACTTGGACAACGCTGTCAAAAATCAATTAAAGAACAAAACGGTGATGTTAAAAAACAATTAACAATGATTTTTATTTATATTCGTCAATGCTGCAATATGCCTTACAATACTGTTAAGACATCTGAATTAAAAACATAAATAATTAATGAAAAAGAATTTTACTTACAACCCGTCGCTTACAGTTCAAATACATTTTAAACCCTTCATCGATGTTTCATATAAATCGAATTACCTGAAACAAAATCATTAATGTAATTAGATTCTTTAAGTATCACCTGTTGAGCATATTTATTACCTAGAAATTTGAAATAAGAATCAGTAATTCATTAATTCATATACATTTATTAGAAAAAAAAACTGATTATTAATATAAAACACAAGGGAGACGCTTGTCAATAAAAGTCGAAAGAATAGAATAGCTTTTGTAGTAATAGCAACGAACATAATGTTCGTAACAGGCGGATATTAAATTCATAAATGTAAACGAGGACGCAAATGGGGATAACTCGTCAGCTCCCGACAAGTTGGATATTTTAGATGTTGTGATAAATTGGCTTCGTCAGAACTCCGTATCTTGTTTCATAAAACAAACATTTCGAAGAGTTTCGGCTTGAGCTTGTCTTATTTAATTTCTTAGAACTAACGCCTCTTGGCAGTGTATTAAAAATAGTTTATGATACAATATAGCCAATTTTCGATCGTTTTTGAGATTTTCCAATCTGTAACCTCTAAATATCTAACTAAATACAGCAATGCATTGCGATAATCAAGTCCATATTTTATTTATATTTAACCTTCATAGAAATAGACAGACACGAGCAGATGTCGTACCGGTCGAAGTATCATCTCTTTGAATTGATGATTGCAATAAACCATTCATAATAAGGTATAAAATTATGAACAACTAAACTACAACTTTTAGTTACTTTAATTTTCTAAAGATGTAAGCACATTGTAAAGTTATACATATCTTCGCAAATTATTTTATTTCATTTTTTTTACCTACCACTCGACGTAGAAAGTTGACATTTAGAATGTTTGGATTTTCGAAAATTTGTACATGAACGGGATTTATACTTATCGTCAAAAGGATCGAAAAGACAAAATAAACTAACATAACAGGGGTCATAAATTCACGCAAACAGAATTGTGGGCAAAGTTCGTATTAAATGAAAGTAATTATTTTGCACTAGCGACCCACCAGCGGATTCGCTTGCTGAAACTACACGACTTAACTATTTCGTTTCTTCACTTAAATCACAAACTTTGCTTAAATTTATAATTTAAATGCTTGTAACTTTTTTATTTATGAACTGATTGAAATTAAATAACACTTATAATTGTTAAGGGAAGTCTACCAAAATACAATAGTCAAAACTGATTTTAAGCCGTTTCTAAGATTAGCGTGCACAAAAGCACAGAGAAACAGAAAAATCATTGTTTTGGGTTCTATTACATTAATAAATGCCCTAAACAATATTTTTTTACATATACCTTTCATATACAGACAGCAATCAGTTACATTTTTATCATATGTAAAGATTTGCTCTAACACTTTCAAATGTCACAGAAAATGAATCCCATACAAACAGAATACACAATGTTCCTAACAAATTAAATAGTCATACCATTTTATAACACACGAATACCGATAGAATTAAAATATATACAAGTGCCTGTCGGGTGGTGGAGTGAAATTAAATTTGTCTCAATAACCAGCGGGAACTTTCGCAACGTCATGAAAACCTCTACAAAAGTTTCATCCGAAAGGCGACGCGATTCATGCCGCGCAGTAATCAGCGACGACCCAAATACGAAAGTAGAAATAACTTATGTCGTATAAAGCTAAAAATTACGACTGACGCTAGACAGTTAGACGACGGGCATAAGAGAAACAAGAAAAAATAATATTTACCGGTAATTTAGTAATCAAGAAATATTTGTAATTAAACTATCATGGCACAGTGGTACGTACCGAACTAAGCATAATGGTTGTGGGTTCAAATTCAATACTGGGCAATATTTTTAGAAAAAATTTGGTTTGATTAGACAATGACAGATACTAAAAAACGGAGTGATGTATAACTTGTCTCTATTGTAAAAACACGACGAAACGAAATAATCACACTAGTTGAAAATTTATTGAAATATATTTTTTATTTATAAAAGTTTTTCATATTTAGTTCCTAGGTAATAATCAAGGTGACCTACATTTTCTGCATCCGAGTTACATATGAACTGACTGCGGTCTCGTTATGTGCAAATGCTAACAAACCGCCGCGGATTATGCATTAATAGAGCGCAACTGACCCCTTGAGAGGATTTTATTTACAAAAGGTTATTTGTGATTTCGTGAAATATTACAATTTGAAAAAGACATATTTAGTAAACGTATAAAAATTTGAACGCAGCGGGATTTGAAGGCGCGCCTTTCAATTTCCAATTTCCTAAGTGTGCGAATAACACTTTAAAAATATTACAATTTGATTATAAGATAGAAACTTATGATCAGGTATAATAGAACATATTTAATGTTACTATGGAATATTTTTTTAGAATACACTTTCAAACATACCTGAGTATGAACGTAAAATAAATATTAAATATGAAACTATTTTTAAACGGATTAATCGCGTATAATATTGGTATTCGAAAAAATATTTTAGGACCTGACGTTTCGAACACTTTACAGTAGTGGTCACAGGTAGACTGGTATTTTCGAATACCAATATTATACGCGATTAATCCGGTGAAAAATAGTTTCATATCACTTCATCCATTCGAGTTCTATATAAATTCATTATAATAACTAATATACGTTCTCAGTTTTAGATGAATTCTATACTATAATACAGCAATTTAAGCAATTAATATGACCATTTTGTTCATTTTGTGCAAACTTCTTTCTGAATGTCGCACAGCCTTTCATATCGCCTCGCAAGCGCTCGTTAGGGCTTACAGCTTACATGGTCGCAGATTAAATACGTCTCCGCCTTGTTTTCAGTGCACTTGACCCGCTTTCAGCCGCGTACCTACTACAGGTACCTAATATTTGCCTTTCCTTTTATATGCTCTCATTTTCTATGCAGGCGTTATAAATAATTGGTTCAACTACAGCTACATTTTACACGCTCCTGTTAAATAAATAAAAGTGCTGGGTTAAAAACAACACACGAACGTATGTATTTCGAAATGTGAGTAACATTTTCACCGTTTCTATTTGGTTTACTTTTCTTTTAAATAAATATAATGGATATTGCTTCTATTTTACAGTGTGAAAGCAATTATATTGACTAATATGATTTTTTTAAGGAAAATTACATTTGTATTGTATTGTTCGTGAAGCTATAAATGTATGCCTCTTTTTATGATAAAAACGCGGACGTAGGAATATAAATTTTAACCACAGTTAGTTTATATAGAAAATTAGTGCACAATGTGAAAATAACATATAAAAAATACATCAAATGAATAAAGTACACATATCAAACACTACCATATGTCATAACCGTCTGTATATGCCGACTTTACACACGTTGTTTAGGCAGCGGATGGTTACGGCACGCAACACCAGGGCTGCTACCTAGTTACTTTAAATCGGTAAAATTTACGTTTTTAACGAGAACCTATCTATTCTTTCGCTTTCAAACGGCTTGTGGCATGAAAATATTTATGAAATAAAATATTAATACCGATATTGTAATAAATCATTAAAAGCTATAAAATAAATTGTATGTTATGAAAAGGATAATACAAGGAATATGAAATTGTATATATATTGTTGATTGTTTTATCGAACCGAAGAACTGTACACGTTCACAATTCTGTGCCACAGTTGACTAGTCATCAATAATGACTTATTTATTCTTCTTTACAACAATTGTAGTTGTGTACAAAAGTTAAATAGTGCGAATAATGTAAATGAGAATTTATATAACGACAGAAAGAATATCGAGAATGTATTTACAGTAGTATAAATAAAATATTAAACATAAAACACAATAAACAACGTTGAGTTCCGCCACTCAACACGGAAAGTCTCGGATGCGGGCGGAAAGTGGAGAACGGAGTGTCTTGACACTAGGGTATCTCTGCCTACCCTGCTGCTATGCGGGAAAAATCGTTAAGCTGTATATATAATAAAACAGGCTCATTAAATACCCCTTACCCTAATACCCTTAATGACAATCACAAATGGAAACGAGACTTATGACTGTTGTAATTAAAATGGTTACATTTTTGTGTCACAATGATATTACGTGTAAAATTTACGGATACTTAAAGGACCTCATTTAATTAAAGGCAATTCAATATTATACTTTTCAGTAATACAATGTTTTTCTACTTATTAATATAAAAAAAGGCTAATAATATTCTATAATGATGCTGTAAAAAATGTTTTTTATTATTTGATTTAGTTTTTATTACATTTTTTAAAGTGTTATTCACGCACTTAGGTAATTGAAAATCATTTTTAGTAAACGTATAAAAGTTTGAACGTAGCGGGATTTGAACCCGCGCATCTTGGATATCGACCAAGCGTCTGAACGAAGCGCTCTGACCGCTAAACCATGCGTATATAACGTATAACGCATTTAGTTTTTATATTTGTCTTCGTCTTAATATATTTTAAATAAATTAAAAATCATATACATGTAGTAAGTATATAATGGTTACCAAGGTTTAAATTTAAAAGATAAGCCAGTATAAATGTTATGTATCTGCGAGACCACACTTCATAAGAAGAAGATGTTAGTGCAAAGTTTACACAATAACACTTACATTTATTAAACTTGTGTATTTTACACACAGTCTAATAAATAAAAACAAATTATGAAATTGTATTGCAGTATACAAGACTGAATACATTTTCTCTATTCATATAGAAGTTAAGAATGATCACAGTAATTTCCAGTTAACATATAAATAAATTACTAGCGTAATATAATCACTTTTTATGTAGCGTAAATCAAAATCTAATCTAAGCCTTTTAAACCTGTATTATATATAGGTTAATAACAAAAGGTCAGCCTCTGTTATCTCGTTACCACTAATCATTAGTGTCAGTAAGTACTGAAACTAACAATATATTAATACAATAATGATAATAAACAGCAACTAATGCCAAAAACGTAGCCTAAAAATTACATTACTTTACAATTATGTGATATTGCCAATCTGAAAAAAAAAATCACATCTATCTTGTTTGTTTTATTCTATGATTTTTTGCAATACGATACGGCTATCGTGGAGCAGAGGGTAGCGGATGACTGTAAACGCGAAAGTTGTGAATTGGACCCTAACTCGATAAATTACATTTAACGCATTCTTTCTAAAGAATTTAGACCTAAAAGAGAATTTCGTCCGAAATGCCTCAAAAAGTGGAAGGAGAGCACATCTGTTTTCCCATGTTAAAAATTACAATTAATAATTCACGCATAAAAGTAATTCATATTAACTTATTTCACACATTTATAACAGTATTTATACAAATATCATACTGTCAACTGAAAATTCAAAGTAAAATTTGAAAAATCTCAAATAATCCCAGTGAAATTATTCATGAAATCTGACCCTGGATCAGCACAGTTCGACGTTGACAAAATACGTATGTCCGAAGGGGCTTAAATATGTGAATATAAAATATCGAACTTAGAGCTCGTAGAAACTGTGGATTCAGATATATGTATGATCGGGGCTGAATAGTGGGTGATTTAAATAGTTATTGCACATTTTATAAAAAATATATACAACCTAGCGCTTTATAAACAATCAATTCGGATTTAGGTGTTTTAAATAAAGAGAAATAAAATAAACAGAGTCAAAGGCTAAGAGAAATAGAATAATATAATACATCCGAACTATTTATACTCTTCATATTTTAGAAACATGACAAACTTGGCTTTAATTTTTAGTTTAAAATTTTTCAAAACGGTGTCAAGATACTATATTCTCCACTTTCTGGCTAAATTCGAGACATTGCATGTTGAGTAGTGACACTCAACCTGATTTAATCTTACAAGAGCGAGAAAATGAAAATATATAATTTGAATATAATTATTCCCCGAGTGAGTCGAACCCACAACCATTCCATTTACAGTCAGATGCTGTCCTACTGCGCCACGATGGCCTCATATACATGTCATTTAATACAATTTAGCTTTTCAAAAATATATATTTTTATAAATTACAAATCTCTGTTTAATTATAAATATTTTAGAGATTAAATTATGATAAATTGTTTCAATACACGAATTCGACGCTCGAAACCAGTTATCGTAAAGCGTAAATTTCGGATTAAGGCCGAAATCATGACCTCTCGATGTATTAAGATTATTTTTAATGTAATATATTGATAAACGTTCCCGATAATGTCAAAGAGTAAATAGATAGAAATTAAGGCTTTATAACCAATTAAAAGTTATATTTATTTGTTACAAGATAAAAACTTCACAAAAAAATGTAATTTATTCTTTAAATACATATATTTGAAAAATACACACACTTTAGAATTTATATAACTAATGCCATATAGTTTTATTTCCCAAAAGAACAAATGTTTTATTTTTAGAGATATATGCACATAATATATCTTTTACAATTTTATATTTTGTCTTTTCAATTTAAATTGCGTTTTTATAAATTTAAAGATTTCGTAGGAGTCAATACAAGTTCAACGTTAAATCTGATGATACATATATATATATATATAAACTGATATTGCCTTTTTTATTTGTAGCGCACATGCGAGGCCGGCCAAAGCTCTGCAAGGTTTAAAGTTCTTAATCCTTGTCTGGGTTTTATGCTTCATATGCTCGTATAGTTGCGAAATAAACTAACTAACTAACTAACTAACAGAGAACTGTTAGATATATGTTTTTTTAAAGTATTATTTAAGTTTTTTTTTATATACGAATCTTTACATATTCTGGTATAATTGTGGACAGCAAGATACTTATCTTAGGGCGGTAAATCACTCAGTTCCCTATATTTCTCCTATCAAATTAAGCTGAGTGGCGAAACTTTATATTTTACATTTATAATATATATAAGATATGTTATAAATATTATAGTACTCTACGAGAGTCTCGTAAGATAATTTTCATCGCCGGGAGGATGTTCCGCTATGATGAGTGCAAATAGTACACTCATCATAGCGGATACACTTGGAGTGTATATTTTGGAAAGTTAAATTAACTTGTTTTGTTTCTCTTTCCCGTTATACGAATGGGTAACTTAATATGATAACTTTTAACGGCCTTTATATCTTAAGTCCCGCGTGCAATATCATACCCAAGTGCAATAAAACTAGTTAGTCAACAATATTTGCTTTATTTATACCTATTCAATAATAGACATTTCGACGTCGCTATAGTTAGAACAAGAAAGTGTAACAAGTCCAAGTAATGAGAATTATTAAAAAAAAAATCTAAGCACAATTTAAGGAAAAGGCGAATGTAATACGCGGCACTCCATTCGCCGTTTTCAAAAGAAGCGTAAATGTGGAAATAATTAAATATGAATAATAGAATATCTTTATCCCGTCTTTATCATGCGACGTTGATAGAGAGATTTAATTTTCAATAGCGAGACCATGTCCAACTATGATATGAATACGAAATCATAATATTCAAAAATTAACATTTCCCAACTTTGCGCCGATAACATCGATTTATCACAAGAATCAAAGTATTATCAAAACGAGAAAACAACTGTTTAAGTAAGTATCATTAAGTAGCAAAGTATTAATGATCTTCGTTAGAAGCTAACTTTGGCTATCAAATTAAAGAGTAACAATATGGTATAACGAGCTCTCGTTAAAAAAGACAAGTCATTGACCTATTTGTAAAACACGCGAAATATTTATATTAATATTGTAATTAAAATTGTGTTTTTTTAACTAACAATAGAAGAGATATCTTCTAAGCCACCTATAATAGAAATTCAATAAATAAATAACATACTAACTAAATTAATACCGGAACTGTTAAAACTACATACATAAATAAATACACTAAATTCCATGATACCAGGAACCTAATATTTCTACAATGTCACAATGTTTGTAAGGAAACAGGTGGGTGGTAATAAAGATTATATTTTAAATTCAGTAAATATAATTTACCGCTCCATTGAAACAAAGAAGGACGCGGAGATTCTAGCAATCGAAAATAAATATCTTGTATGAGAATGGAAAGTGAAGACCGGAGTCACGACACTATATTCTCTCTGCGTAACTTGTTACACGGGAGCGTGTAACTGAGCATATATCTAAAAATACACATTCAAGGGCTTGTGGTGGAGATCTCTTTTAGAGATAATCCAACCTTTGTACACATTTATCTTTTACTTCCAAGTTTCTGTATATTTTGTTATGTGTTACAAAAATAAATTAAAAATAAATAAATAAACAAAATGCGAACAGCATTAAATAGACGTATTCCGGGCGACATCACGTCTGGGGTGCGGATGTTTTTAATGATTTCTATCATGCCATGTTAAATTAGAAACCATATAGATAAAAATGAGACATAAAAATATTTAACGATTTTTATGACACTTTAAACTGCCACTTTGCATACTTAGCATTGACACATTAAAGAATTAATATTTTTTTTTACTAATTAAAAGTGGTTTGACACGTGATATACACAAAAACGCGATAAAGTATAAGTTGAGGGTGTGAGAACGAAATTACTTTAATGACTTGTTTCAACTTATACGTTAATAATTTCACTGATTTCTTTATAAACAATTCAGACAAATAAATTGTTCTATTAACCTATAATTTACTTACTACAATTTTCTCATAGAAAAGCCATGTTGATTTGAAGAGGTAGTGGTATTTCCTATTATAATCTAAAAATGCTGTTAGCTATGTCTAAATATGAAAACAAGTATGAAAGCTATAACGTTTATGGCAAATAAGATATATGGAACACGCGTAGAAAATCATTTATACATACATACAAAAGTACATATTTAAATATCTTTTCGGTTTCTCAAAAGAAACAATAGAAATATATCTTTATAAGAAAAAATAATAACGATACAGTAGAGAGCAGAGCAGAGAGCATAAATACCGATCAATCTTTATAACACTTAACAATCTTTATGAACTTTCCACAAAAGTATTAATTGTACATTAAATTTCAATTATCTTTGCTTAAAAACGAGAACAATACTTAAGTTATTAAGAAATTTCTTTCCTGTCCACCGTTGGACGTAGGCCTCTCCCAGGGTGCGCCAGAGGTCCCGGTCCTCCGCCTAAATTAGATCTTTTACGATAAATTACAATATGAAAGTTTTTATTAAAATGTTTGTAAATGTAACTGGACTGTACATGGGAGATATATGAAAAAGAAATATTTAAACTTCTTTTCTTTTTGTCTGTTTCTCTGTTTATATGTTTGCCTGTTTATTTGTGCACGTTTATCTCAGAAACGGCTTAGCCGATTTAAATGCAATTTTAACTATTCTATTGTGGTAATTTCGCGATTAATTTTTATTTCAGTTTAATCATAAACAAAAAAGTTACAACCATTTAAATTATAAATTTAAGCAAAGTTTGTGATTTAAGTGAGCGCGGGCGGGCGAAAAGATGGAATGAAATAGTTAAGTCATGTAGTATACGCAGGCGTAGCATTAGTGGGCGTACATTAATATATTCAGTAACTGCAATGTCAATAGCATCTGATTAAACAATGATAACTGTGCTTTCCAAAAAAAAAAAAAGAATACATGTCAGGCTTTGTTTAATTAAATAACCACAGCTAAAAACAAAAACAGCTCAGGTCTTTAACTTTACGGATACGGATTAAAATGTATAGCATTTAAATGCTCAAATTCCATAAAAAACTTTATGTATAGATCGAGAGGTCTTGTCTAGCAATGCCAAAATTTAAGAAAAATAATACTATTGCACCGTTGGAAAGAGATATTTTCTCAGTCAATTCCTTTTATGGATATTGCGTGACAGGGCACCGCACTCAACGTTAAGACCATCTTCCTATACCCCACTTCGTGTAAGATTCAAACCAAAAATTGAAGAAGAGGCGCAGGTTCAAATTCCGCTGCGTTCCAATTTTTATACGTTTTCTAAATAATTGTTTTTTAATTTCCTAAGTGTGTGTATAACACTTTAAAAACAAATGTTAAAGAAAATAAACCAAAAATTCTATTGAAATATTTATAGAGTCCCATATGTATTGCAAAATTTGTATTAATTATCATCGAATAAACGTTATTTTTACATTCATCCAATCGATCGCATCATCATCGCACCGTCTTCGTGATTCACGTGACATTTGAAAAATAACATCCGTAGTGGCATATCGGAAAGCTAGTCTTCAAATTGAATGCATACACATTACCATTTTTAACTTTCGCAATCATTTCGCTAAATGCGGATGTAACAGGGGTAATTCTTTGCTATAAATAATATATCGTATTAGATCCTACCCTCGTCTGCTTGTCAATTACTAGTTCGGCTACAAGTCGGGGCGCAGGTGACGCGGGTACAAAGAAAGACGGGATTTGTAATGGCTTTTAATATGAGTTTAATAAAAAGGGTGTACGAATGTGAAATCTCAGCCTTTTCGGTATTTTCGATAATATTTTCAAAAATATTTATTCACATTAAAAAACGTTGTTTAGTACATATAATTTTTAAATCATATGTAAAATGAACAAAACTTGTCTAATATATTTTATAAAAAAATAGAAAATATTTTATAAACTTAGATTTCAAAGATAATTCTTACTATTTAAAGCTCATTTTGTTTATTTGGTTTTTGATTTTTGAACTGAATTGTAATCATCATCATCAATACTCATTGTAATCGTACGAAATGGGCGTACAACAGAACGCCTGCTAACTCGCTTTTATACCAACAACGTACATTTCTACAGTTTTATTCTACACGTGTTTTATATATCCGAGCCACTGATTGTCAAGTTTTTCTATTGGCAATACACAAAAGATATGAAATATTTATACATATACATATTTCTCTAGATTTCCATATTTTACATAGGATATTTTGTACATAAGTATTTGTCGAATAAAGTAGAACAAAGCGGTAAATTATATGTGATTAAATGTATGATTCCTTTAATGTGAAACTAATTTGTCTTTTGAACTCTTTCCATACATTGACATAGTAAATTATGTTTAACCATCGTTCGTGTTATTTTAGTCAACTGTTTGTTCCAGACACTAAACAACCTTAAATTTCTTTACACGTTAATTGTTTACTGAAGTGTTAGAGGAAAAAATAACTAAATGTTTAATTTAAAATACCTTACGGAATTTAATATGGGCCATAAGCACAAGTACCGGTTTCAATTGAATGCGCTAGAGACGGTGTGCCCGCAGCCCGCACACACCCTGTGACTCAGAGCGCGATGACCCGTCGAGAGCGTCGGACGTCTATTCCACAATTACAACCGGTTTCACGCACGAAGCTTATTATTACGATAATTTATGAACGTAAACATCACGATAAAAGTAAAATTTTTAGACACTGAACTACGTAAATAGATTGTGACATGTTTATACAGAGATAGGGGCCAATGCAAACTTTGTCTGAGAACTTAAGTGTTCCTTAAATAAATATGTAGCAAAGCTTTTGACAATGCGAGTATACAGAAAAATAAGTGGTATCACATACATAAAGTGGTATAAGGTAAAGGAATCGTATAAATTTTAATGAACAATATGTACATTGTAATGTTAACTGATAGAGAATGAAGAAAAGCACACAAACTATCACTGTGACTGCAGTTTTATAATATATACACATATAATATATTAATCATTGTAAATATATATAAAATACTTCCGTTAATCACTGAGTGATTGAGAGATATGGCAATTGACGTTGTCAACATAAAGGTATTGCTGTTGAAAATTCGTAGTTTTAGAAAGTGATTATGATTTTCATTTATCTAAACCTGACAAATCAATTACGTTGTTACTAAGAGATTCTGGAGAAAAAAAAGTATAAAAACAAGAATTTTATATGGAAAAGAATTTTATATACTAACATATAGGGTATACATACGAATATAATAAGGCTAATTTCTATTAGGAAAAAGCTTGACTAGTTAAAAAATGTCTAGTTAAAAAATACCAGTGGGCAAATATTTAAACGTTCAAACTGTTGAATCACATAATTGTTTCATTTGATCTGAGCTAAGGGTTCTAAGGGCACACAGACGTCCGGGATGCAATCTTCACAAAAATTATCTTGACACGTGTAAACATGTAGGAGGCTAGGAAGACGTATAGTAAAATCTTCTTTTGTAATACAAATGAAAGGCATAAAGGTTCTCGCTCATAGAGTTAGAAAGAAAATACAGCTAAATAATATTTAAGGAATTTTTCTATGTTTTTATGATTTGACTAAAACTTGATTTTAGCTCAATTAAATTTTAACTAATATTACTGTTACATCTATTAGTATTTAAATGACATTCCGGTATGGTAAATTCATAGAAATTATTAGATGTCAGTCAACATCAACTGATATTCCTACTCGTTGAACTGTTCTGATTATCGAGTGTAATGAGAGGAAAAAATTATATGATAAAAATAATATTATATCTGAATTTTAATATAATCATATAGTATTCGTTCTTCTTTGAGAACAATAATGTATTACACATAACACAATAAGCAGATTAAAACCACAAATAAACTGAAAATGTCTGTAGCACTCAAGTGGTATATTTAAAATGGTACAACAAACCCTGCACTAACCCTGAATGGATACAAATGTAATTTAATATTATTATAATACTTATAATAAAGTAAATTATGAAACATACGACTTGCAGCAGATACACTGCTAAAACGTGATTTTTCTTTGAACATACACCAATCAGTTAACACCATCAGTCGCTTAATATTATAACAATACCGATGATTATTTTTTGACCCTTCTTTTTATTATATACTATCAAATGAACTATGAATCTATATCTGTGAATTTAAATATTGAATGTAAAAATTATTTTACCATATCTCAATTTCTTTTGCATTTTGGAGTTAGTCGAGAAAAACAATACACTGTCTAAAAAAATAAATATTTAATAAAAACCAAAATATTAAAATGTACCCACCCAATGTAATGTAATGTTGCATGCCGGGTCAGACGCCGTGACGGGGGGCTTTTAAACGATTATTCTTTCATATTTCACACCGAGGTAATTGACTTTATTCCAGAAGGTCACATTGTACCAGGGTCAAGTAACGTGCTCCGCTAAGCGCCCAATTTAGTATTGATCTACGACACTTTAGCTTCGTAAAGCAGGCAGAAAGTAATGTGCTTGGTTTTTTTTAATACATACTCGTATAACCTTTCGCGACACCGTCCATACAATATACAAAACGTGGTACACAGAATTAGACGTGATGAGTAAAAAACAAAAGGATTCCCCTAGTGTAAATATACAGGTATAGTATTTAAAACTATATATGTCAGGCATTAATGTATTTTAATAAAACAATAAACATGTGAGGCCATCGTGGCGCAGTAGGAAAGCGTCTGACTGTAAACGCAATTGACTGTGGATTCGATTCACACTCGGGGGAATGATTTATTTATATTTAAAATATTTTCATTTCTCCGCTAACTTCCGCTAACTAACGAAAATGCGTGTATCGTTGAATTCCGCCACTCAACACGCAACGTATCGACTTTGAGCGGAAAATGGAGAACGGAGTGTCTTGACATTGGATTCTCTCTGCTAACCCTGCTATGCGAGGAACAGCGTAAAGCTGAGAGAAATAAAATTAAACATGTGAAAATATATAGTAAAATGAAAGTTTGATACAACTATTCAATAGTTACTTAAAGCTGTCTAGATTTCTACCTCGACCGCGTCTGACCTCCTCGGTGTAAACACATTATATCGCAAATGAGTTATCTTAGATCACTTTCACGTATGCACTGATAAAGCGCTAATTTAAGCCGGCACATGCTAGTTGTTATAGCTACTGAATAGAGTAATGTAAACGTAAGTTTATATAAAAATACCTGAGAATTCAGTAGAGAATTCAGTGCGAGAATTCAGTAAGAGAATTCAGTTTTATTTATAAAATAATTAAAATTTTTAAATATGATTATAGGTCTATCTACGACGTCGAATTTAATGTGCATATTTATAATTTATAATTCAGTTATAAAAATGTTAATGCGAGAACACGATGGTATTTCATAAATAAAGCCCTGTTTATTTTTATAAATACTTTTAAATACAGTTTATTCGTAGACTAGTCGGCATACTCAATATAAATAGCTATAATAGTCTTTGTCCTTTTAGCAAGATATAGATATAGACCTTTATTATAACATAAATAACTTAAAAGCATATTCAATTACATTATTTATAGAGATTTATATTATAAAGTTTATAAAGCGATTCATATCAGCGAGGCTTCAGAAACTTCAGCGCGTTTTGTACGCGCAGCACCATTGAGACTCGAAGGGCGGAACGCCACAGAAAGGATATTCTATTCATTTATGATTCGACTTGCAGGAAAATGTGGCGAAGTAACTACATTTTTGTGTTAGTCCGAGCGAAAGGGTACAAGCGGTTTATTGTGGATTTATAATATCGCCGAACAATGGACTTTTGTAAAACGATATAATGTTTTTGGCGAGGACAATATATTATACGAGAAACAATAGCCTACCTATATTATATATAGCCTATAGGGAGTCTCATTATCCGTTGTTAGTCAAGTTATAAATTGTCGAGCTTGTTGACAACGTCAATAGATGTCGCCAAGTTTATCTAAGCGCAGTGTGAGATTGCAGAATAATAGATAACATTCGCTTAACAATATACTAATTATATGCAGTCAGTACAAAGTACTACGAAGCATATGCAAAAGTTTGTGGTGTTTTGCTTTTGTATCACATAACAAAGATTGCTATGAACATAACTTGAGAAACTTGTTCTTCAATGTCAAAAAGATTCTTGAAACCATCATGTCTTATTTTTCTAAAAGCAAAAAATGTGCACATGTTCGAATGTAAGAGTTTTATTGATATTTCTTTTATATTCACAATACGTTGAATAGCGTTGTAAAATTTAACGTTGATGATAAAACAGTGCCAAGAGTTCTTGAATTGACATAGCATCATATGAAAACTGAGACACATGCCAACATTATAGATAATTGTGACTGGTGTGATCACAATGAATAGATATACCTACGCAAATACACAAGCTTATAGCCGCTGCTAAAAGTTTTCAATGAAATGGACTTCAGAGTAAGTTCATCTGAATGCATTAACTGATAATATATTTGGTCAACAAAGTAATTCAGATATATAAAAACGAATATATTTTGTAGTTTATACGTTAAATTATGCTAACATTATATAAAATATTCTTACGATTTCAAAGTTTGATTTTTTTAGTTATATAATAAGCACTCACACATGTCAACCGCAACACTCATTATAGGTGTCAATTTCATTAAACGATGATGACCCCCATCATACCGCAGTTTGCGGTCAGCCGTGTACTGGCAATAAAGTGATGAATCCGAGCTATATCGACTTCATATTAACTGTTACCAGCACAATAACAGACAAAATATCTCGGAAGTTGATTGCGTATATTTTTTTCTCTTACGTAGATTTTCCGCTCATCGCTCGTGAGTCACGACACAGATAGCAAGGTGTCAGCTCCAACAACGGTGACAACTTTATCAGGCCGCAGTGTGCGGTCGGTTTGTGCTGACTGAATAGACTACGGACCTTGGGCTTTGTTCAGGATGTTGAACACTTAGTTCTTCAGCTGGCGTCAGACAAACAGAACTAGTTCCCAATACCCTAATGCAAAGGTTGTTTAAAGTTGATATAGTTATTCGATAGCACTTTATGTTATCATACAATAAAAAAATATTGTTTGGTTATTGGAGCGAAATGTTATTGTATTTGATTCAATAAAAAAAAAAAAAAAATAAAAAAAAACTTTTATTTTTCAATTGTGTTGGAGTTTATATAATATTAGATAATGATTTGCTTCATGTTGTTATTGCCTACTCTATATAACAAATAAAGGTAAAAACATGTCTATGGTTAACAGGTTGAAATTCTAATTAGCGCTAAGCATCGCACTTTGCACTTAAGATAAAATCTTATAAAAATTAACGTTAACGCCTCTGAAGTTAGTCGCGTCGCAAGTTTTAGTTACTTTGCCAACTTTAAAGAGCTAAATTCACATTAAATGAATGTCGTCATTACACTTTAAAGCGAGGTTGCGGTTTTTTTTTCTTGTTTTTTACAAGCCAGCCAGCTACTTCATCTGGTTTTCAATAGGCAGTAACCTAGTTAAAAACTTACATATGTATGTAAATGCTTTATATTCCAACTATTTACCTAACTCCATTCATAGGAAATGATTAAACATATCTTCAGATATGAAAGTAAATTTTAATGTTTTAATTTCTCTATTTCAGTATGTACTTAAAATATTCAATCGGCCATAACTAAATTTCCATTATAAATAAAAGAAAATTCTTATTTGAACTAAGAATAAGTCGATCACGTAAAAAAAACTGTATCAACATAGTACCCTACTGAAACATCCTAAAATCCTTACGCAAACATTGAACTTTAATAAAATAATTTAGGCATATTTTATGAGAGCTATTGGCATAACATTAGTAGAAATTCCACTCAAGGATTTATACCGCAATATTGCAGAGTACATTTAGTACGGTGCACGTTGCAGACGACCTAGTAGCAGTCCCGGACATTTCATCACCACGATCCGCATCGTCCCCAGAATTTAATTACGCGAAGTGTAATACATCGCATGGGGTGTCAGAGCAAATGTGACGCCGTATTGGGACTATGAATCAAGTGGTGTACGATAGGTACCTAATAAAATATATATTGACGGCTCGGTGATGGCAAACTAAAACAGATGTAATTGCTTTTTATTTCTTTAGAGTAGTTGTAAGGAAAGTAATGTAATGCCGATATATATCTATTAGGACATGTAGGTCCATCCCTATTTTTTTGTTTATTCTCAAGGAACATTTTCATATTTTCATAAAAAATTTGTTAAACTTAAAGTGGTTAATATAAACCTTGCTAATGGTTAACTAATGATGACTAAATATGACTAAAACCTTTAAAATATAAATATAGTAAATCTATATATGTTGAAGAATTTTATCTAAAGTATAGAACATTGCTAATATTTAAAAAAGGGGGACTTATCACATAAGCCGCATATAACGTGATGTTATAAAGGTTTATCATGCGTTTTAGCCTTCAAAGGGAAATCGTTTGTGAAATCGCCGATTATCGACGCACATATGCAGTTGTTTTTGTGTGGATAAGAAAACTTTTTCGGTACAAATCTGATGAAATTGTTAAATAGAAGATTACACGTTACGTCGGTGTTTATATAAAGACCTGTAATATTAGCTGTAATTTATGCATCTTATTTTATAGAGAGAGACGACAGGGACGACAGGGTGAGGGAGAGTACTAAGAAATACACTGCCCCATTCTTTATATTTCGCCCATTAAAAAGATATTGCATGCTAAATGGCGCAAACCAATATATATGAATTGCCGAATAATATTTGAATTCACTACTATTGTATTAAAAGACCTTTCTACTACACCACGACGGTGTAAAACCACTTACAAAAAAATAACACATATTACAAAATGATTAATAATACTTTATACTAATAATTAAATATACACACAATTTTTACAAAACAAAAGGTTGTTGGAAAATCAAACACGGAAATTCACATTTGTAGGAATAAACATTTTTAAAATGGATTGACATGCGTAACTAAATATATTTAAAGTAAATAAGCTAATAATAACCAAGGTTTATACAATAATGGTAACGAATGTGGAATAATTAACGAGTTCACGTATCGATTACGAAATGCTTTATTAAACAATCAAGGTAATTGCGCTTTATCTGAAAATTTAATTCACGACAGTGGATTGTATTACGTATTCAGTTGTGTCCCGCATTTAGGATTAAATTGGCAAATTAATGGCTTTTCGGAATTGATTGTAGTGGTATCTACATGCAGCGTTTTACGTATATACCCAAGGAGAACTTCGCACAATATCGTAGCTAGGAATTATCTAAATTTACATACGCAGCACACAAAATGTAATAATAAATAGCGATACAATATATATGTTGCAATGAAAACTTGTGTAAATTTCAATTCAGCATAAGAGCCCGAAAGTAGAAAGTGATATATCACAACTTATAAAAATTGTGAAAATACATTTGTGTGTTGAAGGTAAAATTTTTACCTAAGTTAAAATTACCTAATTAATGATTTTGTAAATGATAACATACGTAAATAATTCTAGACCTGTAGATTATTATTATTAAATATTTTTTCAACATTATTATTTTTAAAGTGTTATTCCCACTGACAAAAATATAAGTTGTAATAAGCGTATAAGAATTTCAACGTAGCTGGATGTAGAACGCATGGCTTAGCGGTCAGAGCGCTTGAACGGTTTTCAAGGGGCGCGGGTTCAAATCCCGCTGCGTTCAAATTTTTATATGTTTTCTAAATATGTCTTTTATTATTATATATGTTGGATATATTATATGTTATATATATATTATATGTTGGAAAAAAATCCGCTAAATTTCTCGCGCCGGTTTTACTCGGTTTGAATCGGTGGTACCATTAACTGACTTTAAAAAATGAAGCATGTAACTTCTTATTTTGAATAAACTTATTTGATTTTGACTTTGAGTACATCCAATCTTTGCATTCAGAAATAAGAATACATTTAAACTTCATACTAGCACATGAATTCGGTTCGACAAAAGACATTTCGACATAAAAAAAGATAGATTATTTTAAATTGATTTATGTATATATATTAAGTATTTAGTCAAGCACAGAAATTTGAAGTAATTTAAATTATTGCGAAAGAAATATATCAGTTTATTCAAATATGTATGTATGTACGAGTATTTAGGTTAGTATTTTTATTGTGAAGATTAACACATAGTATTCAAAATTTAAATGCAGCAGTTCCCTCAAATTTACAGTTTTTAGTTTCGAATGGGACAGTTACGTAAATCAATCGATAAACACACGTGCGTGCATGTAGAAACTCATGTGTGCGATTTCGTTACATTCACTATGCCAGATGGGTGAAAACATTTCATAATTTAAATGCAAACGACATTGAGTTGATGACGTGAGTTAATGTTACGAACAGTATTTGTAATATACAAAAATGACATACATTTTAATTTTGTCATTCCAGAACCCTGAGTTGGGCCTGCTCTGAGTAATCAGGGGCTTCACCCGGCTGGTTCGACCGCCCAGGCAGCACATAACTCTTCCTTTCTATGTATATCATAATGGATATCATATTATATTTCCTCCTAGGGATCACCCGGTTCCGCAACTCCATCAGCAGGCCAATAAGTGCTAACCAAAGGACCCATCGATATTTGAGCGTGGCGACGACCTCACCATATCGTTATATCTTTTCCCCTTTCCACAGAGAGAAATTCAGGTACTACTGTTGGGGATCGAAGCCACAACCAATTGCGTTTACAGTAAGACAACCTTTTTAATAATAAATTAGAGATTGTTTAAAGTTTTGGACATTTACTTATAGAAAAATATACAGGAAATAAAAAATATTAATTAGAAGCATGTAGAGTATGTAGAGAACACAATGATATATCCATTACTCGCCTAAGTTAAATAGATATATTGAATAGAATTGTTCAATCTTAAAACAAAAGGAATATACCCTGTCTCGTAATCAACAAATGCCAACTATCCATATAGCCAATGTCCGGCACTCATGCAAGTTCAAGAATTTTGATTGCTCGGGGCATATCGACCCTAACAAGGAATTCGTCCGTTCGGCTTAATTATTAGTATTGCGTGGGATATACGAAAATTGTATTATTGGAAGATACCAATCCTACGGTACGTTAATTTAAATTTAATGTTAGAAACTAGCTTGCTATAAAATAGGTTTGATTTTTTTCTTATGTAAAACAAATATTTATAAGTCCAGTCATAATGCGTTACTGACTGAGTGACAGGCAAAGCATAGCCGAAACTACTAGGCGTTTGGCACGTAGGTCGTTTGGGAAGTCCATGCAAACGAAGTTGCGGGTAAGAACTAGTACTGATAACAAATCTAGTTTGACCTACTCTATTTAGATTATAAATTGTGTATCACTACGTGCAATTTAATGCAAACCTACTTTCAAATATACCGATATTCATAATATAAAATTAGAATAGTTAATAAATTAAGAGAAATGAGAAATCCAAGATTAAATTTAAATTGCCTAAAAGAGAAGATGAAATAACCGCTTAATTAGCGAATATTATCAGCGCAAAATCAGATTACAGGTTATGAAGCCGCATTAATTATATGGAATACAGCTTGATTCTACTCTGTGTACTATACCTTTTTATGTTGAACCACTATTGAATATTGGTTACATACAGTACTGACCACATCTCGTTATTTAATAATATTTACTACCTATTACATTAAACATTAACACTTGATAGTTTTTTTAAAAGTTAACTAAAATAATTCGCTAACGACATACTCGTTTTTCTTGCAAAATGATGTTAATTATGCTCCTAAATATAATTGTAATTTCTCTTTAACTGTAAACATGTAACATTTCGCCATTTTACATTAGCACGTGATACGATTGAAATATTTTTAAAACTGACTGATTAATAACCGATAACTCTATTATAGTAGTATACAAGTGATTTAAAGATGAATATGTAATAAGGCTGATTTTTGTAATAGTTATTCCTGAATTACAATATATTATTAATACATATTTTTGTAGGAAAAACAGGGCACAAACGTGTGCTAGGCTTTCGTCCGTTTTTTCATATTTTTTAACATTTGTTTATTCACACACTCAAGATAACCGTTTAAAACCGTTGAAAGGAAAAATTACTGTTTTCAACCGTTGAACGGTTTTCAAGAGGCATGGGTTCAAATCTCCCTGCGTTCAAATTTTTATACCTTTTCTAAATTTATGTTAATTGGTAATAAATTAATTCATAAAATCTCGCTTGCACCTCAGCGCTGCAACACTAACACTTCAACAGAATTTGTTATTTACTAAAAATCGACCCTATACTGATATACGTATGCGTTTAATCAGCTCGAATAAGAACCAGTCATGGTTGACTGTAATAAGAATGAAAGTTATGCAGCGTGAACGCTTAGTACATTCGATTTGCAAGTGAAATGGCACTAAACGTCAGTTCCGGCTTCCTACAGTTAATAAAATCGTTAGTATGCAACGCGATTTAATGTCTTCCTAGCGGCGTCTTATATAGAGATAAAATATTAATATAAGACTTACCGATAACATTTGATTCTAATTTAGACTTTTATTTTAATAAAAACAAAGTCTATTTTAGCTATATAGTTTGTTCTTACCATATCAATAATACTCAATAATGCAGTAGGTAAAGTTTTACTAGTATTCCGGCTCGAGAGTGGATTTTATTAAATTGAAAAGTTATAGATATTTATAATAAGTACATTCTATTCTCCACAACGTATTAAAAAAGAATTATATTATAGAGCAATTAAAAGCTGCATTATATCTCACCAGATCAAGGAAACATATAAAAGTCGTAAAATATAAATATTGCATAGGTTAGATTTGCACTCACACCGATAACGTTCAGATAAGCCAGTTCAGTTAAAAAACAGGGACATTTAAAGGCACATTAGTAATAGCGCTTGTTTTGTATGCAAAAACCATTCGCAGTGTGATAAAGAGACCTTAGTGTCTAGAGACCTCTCCGTTCTCCATATTCCGTCCGAATTCAGAACATTGTGCGTTGAGTAGCGGAACTCAACGCTGCGCTTTGTGTTGTACCAGAGTGGAACGAACCTACATTCAATCGCGATTGAATTAAGAACCGTGAAAACCATAACAGACCAAGTAATACAATATTGCTGCAAGCTTGAACATATTAATTATAAATGAACGAAGGCTTTATAAAAAGCTACGCCATGTCTCGTATCTCGTGTTTTTCCGGTTCTTTGTTTGAAAGGAAAAAATAATATTTAAGGAATCCTAAAAATTTTGCACGACATATGCGCCTTCCGTATCGTGCAAACAGAATACGGGATCAAGTGTAGCGAATCAAATAACAATGTATCAGATGAGTTAGTTTCACGTTTCTCAAAATGTCGCATTTTCCTCTTCACGTCAAAATATTCAAGTCACGCATACTTGACGGATACGTGACGAGTACGTGGTTTGAAGTGACATAAGTTGTATTGATTAGACCCTCCGGTCTACGCGTGTTCGGATGCTGCGGGTCGGAGGGATAACATTTTTCATCCAGTTCTTAGAAACAATTATATATAAATTACAATAGTGTGCGACTATTCTTAAATTATTTGACTTAAAACGTATTGTAGCTTAGTGAGTACGTAATGCGTATTTAGTTGAAATACTATAATTACTTGTCATTTTCTTAATTTCATTTAAGTAAAACTATAAAAATATTAAGGAAATCCATAATAAATTGTATAAATATACAAGGTCAGAAATTAGTGGAATTACCGTATAAAGAAATAATTTTAAATATACCTCTCAAAAAAAAACAGGGGCACAATGGTTGGTAATGTACTGATTGATATATTATCATATTAAAACAAACAAAGACAATGAAAACCTTATATAAAAGTAGACACATATTACAAACATCAGGCAATTTAAAATGAATATCCATTACAAACCGGTATAGTATAACATAGCTGACCACGGGTAAATTGGCATCAAAGTGTCAACGAGTCCAAATTGAATCTACTGGACTGGAGACAATGATACAAATTAATATTGACACGGTAGTGTGATAACGATACGAGTTATTAAGCGATTATTTGCAATGTACGAGAAAATAAATTTTTGGCTAGTTATAACATACGACACAACTTAAATACTGCTACAGTCTGTTTGTTGGATTTACGAATTCATTAGTTAAATCTCTATTTTGCTTGGTAAGACAAAGCGTGGCGTTGAGTTCCGCCTCAACACGTACTCGTAATGTCTGTATTGTCACGAATTCAGGGGAAAAGCGGTGAACAGACGGAGTGCCATGACACTAAGTTCTCTCTGCCTACCCTGTTATTTAGAATGAAACTTTAAGCATAGAGCATAAAGCTTAAAAAAATTAATTAATTGCAAGCTAGAAAAATCTGCAGTCATTTATAAAAACGATACTCGTAAAACTAATACCAAACTCTTAATTACTCGACAGGAATATTAGTTATAACAGTTGTGATTAATCTTGTGCTAGAGTTAGGGGGGAAACCTGTTTAGCCACAGTAAACACAGCGCGCCCGGCCGCAATCTCCGTGTAATTAAAAACTCAACAAGGCCAGGATGCAGATACCCTGGTATGTCGGATCCGATAGATGGTTCGATACGTTGCCCTAATTTACCTGCCTCATACCTGTTTATATTAACACGTTCGTAAGTTCACATCAGATGGAGGAATACAAATAAATATATATGTATCCCGAACGGTCTATCTAAACACACGGTAGCGGGTCAAATCAAGTTTAAAAAAAAGATCTTACATAACTTGCGAGCAGCTCCGTGTGCAATTTTACACGAACAATTTGGAGCATGACTCAAAAACTATCTCACATAGACATGTCAAATTTGGCTCACATATGGAGACTTGCAAGGTACACACATGTGCTCCGAATTTCATAAACATACCTCAAACGATTATTTACATTTTAACATCCGAAAATCGTCATTTTTGTCATTGACTGACCTAAAAAGTTAATATTTGAAATCCAGATAGGTAGTTGGGTGAACAAAGGAAAAAATCTGAAACTAGCAAATTTTTATTAAAAAATTTTAGTTTATTGATTCTACTAGGCTGTTTTACTTATAGTGCCTGTAATGTTATAATAGCAATCAAAACATTTACTTATAGTACCCGTAATGTAAAAATTAGCAATTAAAATTGATGACAGCTGGTCACTATGTAGATTTCACGTGTGTCTTTACGTGAATATATGCAGTGAGGAATATCACCCTTAATTTTTTTCTATCTACACATATTATCATCTGTTTTAGTTCTTATAACTACTTATTATTTAGAGTATACGTTATTATAACTGGGATGAATCCATTGGAAAAATAGAGAACGTGCAATGCACGTTCTCTATTTACGTCGTCGTCGGACGTCAATAAAAGCAATAGCGCACGTAAAATTACAATACAATTTATGCATAATTTAATTTTCGAACTAGAACGAATCAAGACCAAGTTTCAGGTATTAAATAAAGTATATGTTTACTGAAAACAATTCCTTATTGGCTTAACATATGTTATTACTCTCCACAAGTCACAAGCTCTTAGCCTTCACAGCGCTTTCTCGGGTATGATTATGTCCGGCGTCGCCGTCTTCTCCCCGAGATGAGTGTCATGTGGAGAGTAGAAGGCGGTACACGCATAATCAACTCCCCCTACCCGAAGGAGATACTGCGGGAGGGTCCTGCAGCACCCTGAAGGCAACTCTGGCGCGCAATAGGCGAGCGTTCCTGCCTCACCCCATCAGGGTCAGTAGGTAGTATCGGACATAGTTACCGGTAAGTCCCAAAGTACCGTCCAGTCCCGCTAGGGTCAGAATCCTTAGAATCTTAAACTTTAAAACGTTACATGGAATACCATCTTCTTAATTTAGATCCAAATCAAATCAAGGTACAAGATATCTCTATTGTAGAGTACAACAGATAGATTACGATTTTTTTTTAAATATTTGGAATATTTATGGTTAGATCATCGACTATCGTAAATTCATATCAAAAGCAGCCAAGTCAGTCTTTAGGATTCTGTATATTATTCTAAGGTATTAAAGAATAGGATATTTTTAGTTGTTAAGAAATATTTTATGTTGTTGTATATAAATTTCATGACTCAAGATTGAACTTGGCACCCATTTAGATTTCCCTTCTTTTGTCGTTGAAGGCAACAAACGTGGCATATATCATAATATTGAACTTGGCTCTCATTTCACATTTATGGATTTGATGGGTTTAAAGTTATTTTAAACTGAAGTTGGAAATTAGGTATATTGAGCAATTTCCTACTTTATATTATATTGCTATACAAATTATGCGAGATAATCATGAAAATTTAATTATTATAAGTCTAATTACTTTTATTTCTTTATATATATATTTCAACATGTCCAGTAAGCCACTTATGCATTATGATCTTAAGGCATACAAAATAAACAAATAATAAAATTACAAGCAATAATCACTTGTTCAAATAAATATAACGTTTCCATAATATGTTATTTGCCTCAACAATTACTACTAATTATATAGCAATACGAAGTCGGTGCTAAGTGTTTATCAATGGACATTTATTCACAATCACAGAACGTGTACGAGTATCTATTAGCGCTTAGTATCAAATGTTTCCTCGACGCCTGCCGAACGATAAATGGTTCCATGATTTCCTTTTGAGTGCCATTAGCATTCATAAACTTTAACAAGGGCTTACGTCTGCAAAGCTGTGTGTACCCATTTTACTTGCGTACCTGCAATGAAACATTACTTACGTTAATAACAGGTAATATTTAATTGTGAAAAGAAGAAATTATTATCATATAACGACATTTAGCTATTTACTAAACTAGCGATCCGGTCGCGGCTTCGGCCGCGTGAACTATAACGGTTTCGTATTTTCGGCGACGATTGTAAAACAATAAAATTCCTGGAAAACTGAAAAAAATAATATTTATGTCGATCGCAGGCCTTAAGTATCTCTATATAAAATATCATCACAATCAGTTCAGCGGTTTGGCCGTGATGACGTCACCGACAGACAGATACTTCCGCATTTATATCTCTGATCTCCGTTGCCGTCGAGCCGACCGTCTTAGCGCCTTATCACGTATAAGAGCAGGTCTCACTCAACTCAAATAAACTATGCTGACCAGACGGTAATACCGTCCATGGTCAAGGGAGTAATATACAAGAGTATAATCCGACCGGTTCTCTTATACGGCAGCGAATGTTGGCCAGCACTATCCGGACACACTCAGGAACTTCACGTCACGGAAATGAAGATGCTAAGGTGTTTGTATGGCGTTGACGTGGGCTGACCACATACGTACGTAATATATATATATATATCGTATCATACACATCATTCGAGGTAGTCTTTTAGTCATTTGAGGTAGTCTTTTAGTCATTTGAGGTAGTTTTTTTCGAGGTAGTCTTTTAGTCATTTGAGGTAGTCTTTTAGTCATTTGAGGTAGTTTGAGGTAGATTCGAGTTCGGCCAAGCTCCAAGATCCTAGACCTGAGATGGTATGGTTATGTTGCAGATCGTGCAAAGTGGAGCAGATTAAGTATTAATGCCAGGTAGAATAAGAATATTAAGTATAATATGGATAATGGAAAACCAGAACTTATCTAGATTATATTTGATAGTGATTTTTTTAAGTAGTTTTATACGGGTATATTATTACTATTCAAAATAGATAAAAGGGTAAGAAGATACAAAATTTTCTTATCAAACCAATGTTGGATTTATTTTTCATAAACGACAAGAATCATTCTGGATATGGCGTAACAGTTATTTACTATCAGTATTAACAGTAGTATGGCCCGTTGACTTACTGACTCCAATATGGAATTACCTTAATATCTCTATTACGGAAGCTCGATTCTAATAATAACTAACGGCTCACATTGATACGCTTTTACGGCTAGTCATCAAAGTCAATTAATGAGTATACATTATGTCGATTACTTTAGTATTAGATTGTAAGAATCATTTTTTTCTTCTTGTGTTTATTCTAAAATTTATGAAATTTCAGTTTATTTTATATGTTAAAACCATAAAAAATGCAATAAATGCCATGCAAGCCTTCATAATAAATATTTTAATAACTCTTATTCTCATTTTCTTTTTTGCAGACATAAATATTATGTACATTCATTATTAATATTATTTGTATGATTTAAATACAACCAAAATTTTTTTTTTAATGAAACTATTTTAATCGGTTTATTATCTAGGATTGGGTTAAGCCCCCGGTGGTAGAAAGTTTTAAACTTATATGTCTCTATTGACATTAGGATGTTTTGTATTTCAGTGACCTGGCGGATCATCGAAGCTCTTCTTAAGATGTTGCCAATCCTGTCTCTCCAAATTCTACAAGAATCCAGGGCAGTAAGCTAGGCAAATAAGAAATCGTTGTCAGTAGTTTGATATAATAATTGTATCAACTGACAGACGAATACCTGTGACCACGGACTGCTGTAAAGTGTTCGAAATGTCGGGTGTTCCAAAAATTTATTTTCGAATACCAAAAATATTCGCGATTAATCCGGTTAAAATAGTTTCATTTCAAAATGTGTAAAAATCGCGAAAATCAAAAATCTTATTACAAACTTAATAAAAGTATATAAGTACTATAATAAAAGTATAAATAAATGCGTAAATACTAAATATAACATGAAAGCAATCAAAAGTGTTAACCGATCCACCAAAACCACGTTGTTACACAGAAGCGGCCTCGAGCATCCAATCGCAGCGGGCCGTAATTTCCGCTGGCTAACAACTATTGAAGACGCCATTGTTTTATATCTATTTCGAAAATTCGAAAGTTTATATATAGCACTACAATTTTTACAATTTTCATATTGCTTTGTGTTAAGTTAAAATTTCGGATATAAACTTATGTTTTTAATACCAGTATATTGCTTATGTTACGATGAAAGAACCTAGTGTTAATACAATCTATTCTCCATTTTGAATAACTAACTTCTATGAAACACTACAATTCTGTCGGAGCTTATCTCACATGTATAAGTTGAAATATTTTAAATGCAAAAATTTTATAATAACCTTAGTAAATATATAATTTAGAATTAGGTATTTACGTTTGGTTATTATATTCTGAAGCTCTAGCTTTGGTGAAATTACCAAGAAATTATAAATGACGCATTTTAAATTTCGCTTTGGTGGATTATTTATTCATAACATGAACTTTCCTAATCTTAACGCTAACTAAGGTCGGTTGTCATAAAACTTTATTTACTCAAACTGCCATTATAAGCGAGATTGCGTTGAGAGCGGTCATTTGGAACCGGGAGCATAAGAGTTGCGGCGGCTAAGGCCAAAAGTAATGAACATTACTCCAGCATTAGAATGATGCTTTTTGTTTACTGATTTGTCGGTTTGAGAATGTTATTTTCTTAAACAACAAAAATAGTCTCTGTAAATTCTCTGATATAACATTTTATTTACAAGAATCAATAATATGTAGACTTCAGTTTATGAAAAAAGTACTAGCCGTCACACTGACCTAATTAAATCGATTTATCCGATTTTGTTTAAGCTCTCAATGGAACTCCAAGAGGGCTTACAAATTTTTGATTTGCAGATAGTGTAATCTAAAAGAGGATCGCCGCACAAATCTCTAGATCGATCTGCAGACACAGCAAACCTGAATAGAGTGACACTGTGACCTATTTCCGAAAGAGGTCGCCCGTGTAACTATCCGTATTCAGAAGCTGTCCCTACTTTAGCGTAGTATAAAATGTACAACATAGATAATTTTTATTATATGCTATTTTTCGTATATAATGAAGAGTATTATTTTTTTATTATAAATTACTTATTAGGTAAAACGATAAAAAGATGAGTGAATATTATAAATTAAAGATTAAATATTTATTAATTTAATATTATATTAAATTATATAATTTCAATGGTATAGTAAATAAGCATTCATAATCTTTAATTCAGAAGTGCTACTCTCAAAATAGATCCTTACGAATTGTTACAATGAATAATGAAGTATAGCCTGCGTGAGAACGAAAAAAATAACTCCACCGCTTTCTCAATGTTTTGAATTTTTCAAAGAATATGTAATAAGTGTACTTTTTCATTAAATATAATATTTAATGTAATCGCTTAGGCAAGAAAATCAATACATATAACAAAAAAATGTAAAAATTTTTCATCCCTATGTTATAATTTCTGCCATTTCCAATAATGTAAAGTAGTAAAGGTAATAAATATCGTGGTATTCTATTTCATGTCAATAAATAATATATGTAGGTGCTTCTGGAAAGTTAATGCTTGCTGTTACGTTAAATTTATATCTATTGCTCTACTACAGATAGAAAATAGAGACAAATGCCGGAGCACGTTGGCTAAGTTTGACCTACTGCCTTTATTGCGGGTTTTAACTATTAATTAAGGTGTCCACGACTCATTAAGAGGTCATACTCTGTATAAGTTCTGGAACACTAAATGAAAAAAAAAAAAACTTTGAGTACAAGCTAAATCTTTTATTGCTTTATCTGGATACATTATTCTTTTTATTTTTGGAGTAGGTCACAGTATATCTAGGTCAAAGTTTATGTTATTGCCTTATTTTTCATTTTATGTATTATTTAGTGGTCACCTTGTACATTTAGCTCACACAGAACTAAGCAAACTATATAACATCAAAAGAAGTACGGAAATCAACCACCATAAGCGGCGTCCTTGTGACATATTTTTTTTGTTGAAGTCGCCTCAAAGGCAAGCCAAAACCAAAGCGCTTTAAGTTAGGCTTCTTCTAAAACCGGTGACGCTTCTTGTGGTATACTTTGAAAAGGGATATGTTTTAGTTAACAAATAGAATTAAAAATGCAATATATGCATTAATTAATATCTAAATGAAAATTATCATAAAAAGTTCATTATCTGTTGGAAAAGCATGTTTTATTATGTAACATTTTACACAAAATTTACAGACAAATTGACATATCAGTTAGTACCTAAAGCTTGCTATTGTCAGTCACGATTTCATAGACAACATTTAAAGGTTAAGAGCCCGCTATTTCATGTTTATGTAAAGTAATTGCTTGAAGTATTGAGTCACGTTTTCTAAAAATATCATAATATTACTTGTATACGAAGTAAGTAAGCTTTCACCTTCTAGCTCTTGCATAACACAGTTTCTTTACGTGGTATTAAGAGAAAATATCTATTCAACCATTAAGAAGAGATTGATTCAAAATTCATCTAAAAACATTAATTACAACGAGTTTGATTCTTAATCTAAACTTTGGCGTATTACGAAACAGCTCCACAACCAAAATAAAACTCTTGCATTCTAAATAATAACAAAAACATCTAAAGCGTTTTTCGTCGCTGCGTTAAAAAAAAAACAATCAACATTGTGACACAAGCGTCTATTAAAGTAAATAGCTATCTTCTACGCCCCAACTCGTATTACAGTTCAATCAAAACGGGAATCGATTCTGACATTGCCCAACGATTTCAGCAAACAATAATACCATATTGTGCGGAATAAATGAAAATTATAAATGTTTGTCAAACTGAATCGTAGAATTAAATTTAGTTGCAAATTCAACAGTCAACACGTTGTTCTTCATAAAGTCCACCTTTATTAAAAACATAGCAAAATTTAATTATATTACAAGATGTTACTTTAATTTATTACTTGAAATTGATTTCATTTTAATATAAAGTTTCATAAAGAAACATCTAAGCACATTTTACTTTAAAACTATTATATACCAATTAGTACGTTATATCAACATACCTTATATCTATCGATAAAATTATAGTTTAGTCTGGAACGTATGAAATGTCGTAATATTTTTTTTTCAAGAAAAATAATATGCAATATGGTTGGTTTAAAACTTATTAACATCCCGCAAAATTATCATTTAGAAGTTTAAACTTGTCATGTTCGAAATTTTTATAGTTTAGATCTCCTTAGCTATAGAGACGAGGCTACAGGAGCCAAAGTTCATATTCCTCTAATGTAAGTTATATAAAAAGCTCAATCCTAATGATTCACATTTATCAAGTTTTGTCAAACACGTCAATCGTTGGAAATTTTGTGACTAAGTATTACTTATACTAAAGCAAGCAATCAGGAGATGGTCACTATTGATATTGCAAAAGACACACAGTTGAAATTTGAAGAACATGTATATTATGTAACTTAAGTTAGCAGTTGAAGTGGAAGGTATTTAGATGACGAAGTTTTACATAAGAAAGCACTTCATTTTTGTAGCTACAATTTTCACGCATCTAAAAGTGGCTTTACAAAGAAAACATGAATAGTTGATAGCCAAATATATGATGTCACGCTTGTGATGTTCATCTCTTAAGGGGATAAATAAGAAGAAAAGTATTTGTACGATATGAGAAAACCTTGTGCTTTGGGTACTTGTTACTTGTTATGCAGTCAATCGCGCAGAAAATATTGTACGGGATTTCACAGGATTTTGCACACCATTAATATAAAATGTGTAAACGAGTTCTATACTATGGACGAACGCTTGTCTCTCGAGCTTGCTCATTATTATATATAATTTACACCCCATATAGAAATGTACATATATAACGCGTGTAAATGAATATTTTGAATTAAACAGCATAATACTGATATGTCTGAACGTTGCATACACAAGAATGGTGTTGATAGTGTTTTTTTTAACAAATTATAAAGATAATAATTGAAAAGTTAAAATTTTATTGAAGATAAATTTGTCGTTTTATATTATTATCTATATTACTTTAAAAATGCATACAGATACAGCCGTACGTACCTAACAAGGTACCTCTAACTTTAATTAATTTAAATTTTGATGGTTGACTCATGTTTTTTTGTTATACGGCAATAGGTATAATGTTAGACATGCTCCCGTTTCTCATTTAAAGTTTACAAAGTTAATAGCAGTCAATAATATTGTGTTTCAGTAACAGCGCGTGACCTTGCGTCGCAGCCCATGACCAATCGATAACGTGAAAACTAAGAAAGACTTGTACGCGTGTATACTGGGTCCGTTACCACTGAGACAATGACACGAGCGTTAGTAGTTATTCACTAAATAACTTTAGATACATAGTATACTTAATTTAAATGATCCTTTCTGTATAATACGAAATTGTAATACTGCTGTTCGTTCATCTTTCATATGTTATGTTAACATAATTTACGGCCTGTTTTTAACAAAATACATCAAGTAATATGTAAATTATTATTAAAATGTTATTCTACAATACGTTATGGTATAAATTCATGAGTCAACAAACGACCTACGAGGAGAAATAACTTATTAACATTATTAGCCTCGAAAAATTCAGTTTAGAGTGCCCAAGATTATTGTGGAAAAAAATCACCTAAGACCGTAATTTGTGGCAACCTGGCAACAAGCCGTTGTGAAGTCGCGAATAGCGCTTATAAAAAGTGTACGTCGTTAGAAGCTAACCTCGCTTCCATAATAGCAGAATAATTTACTAATTTCTGTCGTAAACAACAAGGTGATATAGATCCATACCATATTTTTTTTAAAGTGATTCCCAGCCCTATTAAATTTGTTCTATTGTACATTTATTTCGTTTTTTGTTTAAAACGATAAAACTTTTAGTAGTATTATAAAATATATAGCCATTTTTTTTTTATATAAACGTTTTATTTTTCCAATCACAAGGAAATCGTTCAATATAAACAGCGCGATAACAATAGATGCCAATCATTGCGTAATTTTGCAAGAACAGAATTACGGCAATTACCTTAGTATAAGGGTGTCACCAGACGAGCTTATAAAATTGTTAGTGTATTATGCATGTTTGCCTCAATCCATTGTGCCTCAATTTATGTGTAACCTTGGATAAAGTGTACGATGCTAGGAAGTATCGTCGTTTCTAAATAACTTCCTTACGGAAATAAAGAAGTGTAATTTATCGACAAAACATGACAATGTCTCTTTGTTCCTTAAAACTTTTGTAGATTTTTGAGGCTTTATTACTGAATCAAATTATTAACATTGCATTTAGTGAGATCTTCAACGAAGCGTTTATAATATATGTAAGTATCTCACCCAAGGCTGCCTACACGAATTGTAACACTTTCCCGTACTCTTATAAAATTGCAGCAAATATATTCAAAATCGCATTTTCAAAGTCCACATGGCACAAATTCTAGGGTAATGAAATATATTTCAAAAGATTTCATATTCAGAATTGCACGATCTTTCATTGTTGTGTATGACATCTTCTAATTAGCTATTTTACAATCTGTTATATATTATCATTCTATACTATTTATTATATCTATAAATTTGCGCCATCCATGACTTGAAATTAGATTCTCAATGCCTATCCTGCTATGCTGTATAAAAGGTGAATCAGAAAAAAAAGCCTTATTGCATAACGCCAAGCATTCGGGTATCATTAAATTCAAACAATTCATTAATATCCACTGCATCGAAAGAACCATAACCCGGGTCAAGGTTACACGTTCCGAATAGTTGCGTTCAATATACTGTTCCGCAGTATTTGCTGAACATATGCTTTCAAATGGGCTGGATGTACACAGTTTTAAATGTCACACATGTTACATTTTATAACATCGAGTTCTACACTGAGTATAAAACAATGTTATTTATTAAAAAGTAAGGTGAGGTTTAAATTATATTCACATTTTTTTTTTAATTTTATATGAATATCATTATTAATTAACAAATACATATAACTAACTGTAAAGGGAATATATTATAAAGCGTTTCGTAGCTATTGCTATTATTAAGTCAGTATAAATATAAAGGTAATTATAAGAAATGTATAAGTGCACAATTACGCACATAGATATGGGTATGGTAAACTGGACTTGTTCCAATGATACTCATAATGAAGATTAACTAAATAGCAATCAAGACGGTTTTTGATGCTTGGTATTCTGTTCAGTATTCATGAGCAGCAACACAGTTTCTCACTATCCTCATCTTCTCGAAAGTAGTTTGAAATTAAGCAATAGGGATTTCTATTGGGTTAATCCTATAAGGAAGTCGGAAAGTTTGGGTATCGATTAGACGAAGAGGTATATCCTAGTATATTTATGTTTCGTATGTTGCATGACTTAAATTGACGTTTCTAGATATCATAGATATCTTCTATAATATAATTAAAACAGTAAAAATATAATGTTTGTACGCGCAAATCTTTGAAAATACTGAACGGATTTGAATGACCTCTTTATCATTGTATAACGTTTAAACTTAGCCAGAGCTTAGGTTAGGATAATTGATTTTGAAGAGTGGAACATCTGATTAAAGAGTGGCCATTACCACACCATAATAGGCCAGCTATACTATACTCAAAAACGCTGTTCAGCTTGATGGGTATTTTGGTGAGCAGGGTTATTAAGCCCCCAAGCAATTACTAGTTTTAAAAAAAAACTACTTTTGACATATTTTATACTGTATAGTTTAAGTACTTTACTTTACTTACTACTTAACGTACTTTACTTGTTCTTTTTTACTTTACATTTGTCCGTCATTTTTCCATTGCTTACCATGGGTACATTTTCAATCATTTGTTATGATTGAAAATGTATCCATGGCAGAGACTTATATTAATTCAGCAGTAAGTTTTTAAAACTCAATCCGTCTCGGAGGCAGGCGGTGCACGGCAGTATTGCGTAATGCCGAAAGTCCGTTCCATATTCATGAGGCATACCGATGAATTGTCAACAAACAAACGTATTGACGCGTTCTCACTTTCCATCTGCATCGGCTTAATTGTATTCGTTTACATTACAGGTACTAGTATTATGTCCCTTAAAACCTTAATATTACAACGTCAAATAAAATTAGCTTTTCAAACTTTTGTTATTAGAACAGAGAATTATATAATACTTGCGACACGCTCGCGCGCGCGGCTTCGCCTGCGTAAGCTAACTAAACTATTTCGTTCTTTCTCAAATCACAAACTTTGCTTAAATTTATAATTTAATAAAAAAATTGTATTAAAGCCGTTTCTGAGATTAGCGTGCACAAACAGACAAACAGAAAACAAAATTTATAAATTTTGTTTTGGTTTACATTGAAACATGCCTAATAATATTTTTTTTTCCTTTATCTTCCATGCACAGACAGCGAACGGTTACATTTTTATTATATGTATATTAGACATCATAAACATTTGTAAAATAAGTTCTGTCGAAAGAAAATAATGTCTAATTTAGTTTATATTTTTGACTGAATATTTTATTCTTTATTTAAAATTAACAATTAAAAATATCATTATATATATAGTCTAATATAGTAGAAAAATGTTTGTGGTGACGAGCGCCTACAACAATCACCACTAACTACTACAGCGTTAAGCTGAGATTCATAAAATTATAAAAATTAGTTATGTTTTTATTCAAGTAGGTATCTAATTTTAATTCCTTTGAACTACATTTTTATGCAAATTATTTCACCTCAACAGATGTTCAGGCTATCAATAAAGTCCAGGTGCCCACGTTACGTTGGAGATATTCCTACAAAGCAGGGATTTAATTATTCACAAATATTACTTTTTTGAAGATGTTAAATACACGTGTTTCATAACTTTGTTATTAACTTTAAAAGTAACCTCATCAACATTCCCATATTTTATTTAAAAAAAACAATACTCATTATTCTATAACAGAAAAAAAATTGGAATATAAGTTTTTTTTAGCGAAAAATTAGTTCGCGCTGTCAAACAATACAAACGTTTATCCTCAAAATAATTATTTAGGGCAAGCAGACGACATTTAAGATCGCAAACTAATTGACCCAAATCCGTATTGTCATAAGTAATAAACCATTGGCCTAATTTTTTAAATAATAATGAGTAAATGAAAAAAATATTTCTAAAAGAACTTGACGTGATTTGAAATGAAAATGAAATAAATAAAAAGCTTCTAACGTTTATAATATAGTTTTTTTTTTCTAAAATGCTTGATTAACTATATTTTATGATTTATGTGAATTATTTGTACAAATAAAATACTTAATTGAAAATTTTATTCAAGATTAAGCCGCTAAGAAATCAAAATCAAAGAATATTGCAACGTGGAAACCATCTATCACCCAATTAGCTTCGACTTGTGCGGAGCACCGACCATGATCTATCAACGTCTACTTCAGTTCGAGAGGGTCGAGATTGATCATGAAATTATTATCAGGTACGAACGCTTGGCGCGTATTCAACGGAAACTATTGTTCTCGGTGCATTGGTATATGGTACTATAAATCATATATTCGATAAAAGAATAATTGAATATTAGATAGAGCCCAGAAAGTGAATTTTTTAAATTCAAATTCACAGTTTTGCATGCATAAATGAATTTTAAATGTATACAAATATTATAAGCGTTACAACTAACATCCTCTTTGCTATTACGGAGGTGAAATTTTCTGTAAATAAAAAAGTGAAGTGGTCTAATTCCGCTCTTATTATAACAATTAATTTTAACAGCTTAAATTGTTTAACACCCCTTTCAGAATTTTGACGCAAAACTTTAAATTTCATTTGCTAGAAATTCCAATTTTGCGACATATAACCTTAATCCATGCATAACAATAGACCTACTAAAAAATATCTAATAACTTTCACTGTACTCGATTCTTTTGCAATGCTATTCTAATGGAAATTGAGGGATGTACAATTAGAAAGTTTGTGATTGCGCGTAGCGTAAAAAATTGCCAGGCGAGGTGAAACACCAAGCCTCTCCATCTAAGTATAAACAAACCAATCATTTTGCCGGACCGTTGGCTTGGCAAACTATGTTTTGTTAACATCGTCACATAACGAGTTTGTTTCGCAAGATTCGACGTCAAAACTTTCATTTCTGGTAATGTAAAAACCATTATACACATACATTATGCCTCGATTGACTAAACAGATTTAATCGGTGTATACATACATATGGAAGATAGACTAAAAGAGAAGATGACTAATTGAATGAGACAAAGACTTCAATGAAAAAATACCATTTACCGCCAAGGTTTTTCAAACGACGTACATACATAAAAACATGTACATTACTTAGAATGGCCGTAAAAAGAATAATATAAATTACAATTGTAAAATAAAATGGTCTTGGATTCTCGATAGATGACGGCACGACCTATTAGACTAATATAAGTGAAATTGAAAAGTTTTAGTCGTTATAACAAATCTTATTTTGTCAGTGGATATAGCAATTAAAAAAAATGATAAAATATTTTTTTTATAATATAAACAGTTATATTGCAGTAAAGTTTTGAGTGTCCGTTAGTTGGAAATACTTTGTACAGTAGTAACTGTACAACATGAGTATTGAGTATGCCATTAACTAAGACATATTTTAAAATTTCTTTTTATAATTATAAGCATCTGGGCTTGGGCGTGGAGTGCCTGAACTCAACGCAGCGTTTGGTCTTAAGAGAGCGGAGAAATTAAAATAATTAAATATAATCACTCCCCCGGGTGGGAATTGCACAACCCACAACCAATTGCAGTTACAGTACACGATGGGCTCAATTCCTACATATAAATATATATATATATATATATATATATATATATATATATATATATATATATATATATATATATATATATATATATATATATATATATATATATATATATATTCTCTAGATATAGGAGCAAACGAGCGAGGTCACCTGATGATGAAGTGATCACCACTTGCCTGACCCCGTGTAACACCAGAGGAGCTACAGCTTCAGAAAGCCACTACTTGACGCCGGTTTTAATTGCCGAGGGTGGTATTAATGAACCGGTCCGAGTCGACCCCATGCATTGTTGCCATTGCTGGCGGCAGCGTGACTCTCCCACACGTATTTAAGTCACCTCTTACCACACCTCCAATACCAGGGTGATCCTATTCTAAGCCGAGATCACACGGCCTAATATGTATAAGTTAATAAAGAGCTTTACGAAATGAATTATACAATTTGTCGTAGCATTAAATTTAATTTGTATAAAAAGATTTTAATGTTTTTAAAGTGTTATTCCCACACTTAGTACAAGAAAAGTTTTGAAAGTAATTCAAACCCGCGCTGTTCGAGAATTAATATTGTTTATACGTTTTCTAATTTATCGCAGCTATAGTAAGTAGGTATATGTATCTAACATTACCCGTATTCATAAAACAGTCTCTAATTAATTATCAGAATAGCTTTTGTTATTGAGCTGAATCTTCTATTCAAGCACAATATATCATTTAAAAATAGGAGATGTGTGTCAAAAGCACGTGTATGAAAGACAATAGAAAGCCATTACTTAAACCTATATAGCGCAATGACAGTGTGGGCAGTGTCTAGCTACGATTTATGGGTCCACAATCACGTTACGGCGAATAAACTGTTAAAATTACAACACATAAAGATGCCTTGTTTTATTGTTATAAGGTTATAAAAACGAATACTTAATAGAAGCTTTTAACGTATCGAAAAAGTTTATATTTAAATGAAATTTCTAACTGTACCGAGTCTTGAATTTTATTTATTATAATTCAAATAAGGGAATAACAAAAAGGTATGAAGACATTGTAAAACAATTGAGACGTGTCCATTTGATACTAATGGATATAGGATGAAATCCTACTTCGTATAATATAATGATGTACATTATAATACAGGTAATGTTTTAAAAAGGAAAGTGAGGAATGGTGGTAATTATAACCAGGATCTGTTTGCTGCAACGCAGGTCAAGCGGGCAGGGGCAGGCATCTTTAAATATATTTCGTTATGTAGAATTTTTTTTTTATTTCTTATTCTATAGATAAGGCAAACGACCGTTCATGTCACCTGATGGTAAATGATCACCGCCGCCCACGACCCAGTTTAACACCAGAAGAGCTACAGGTTTGATGCCGGCCTTTGAGGTGGAAATAGACGCGCTCTTTGAAGGTGCCCATGTCGAATCGACCTGGAAACACTTCCGCAGGTAGGCCATTTCACAGTTGAGTGGCACTTAGAAGGAAGTTCCCACAAAACCGCATAGAAGTAGAGCGCCACGTATCCAGATAGTGAGTATGCAACTTCAGTCTGTCAGTAGTAATTTAAAAGTAACATAAAGAGGAATCCAATCCCAATAAACTACAGTCTACAGTCAGAAATTACAGTAAGTCGCTGTCAGACTACACTACGATGGCCTCGGTAATGTTCACTGTTTCTATTTCTGGTTAAAAAATTGGCGACTTTGAACGGCAAGCAATAAAAAACATTGGATCCATTACGTTACAAACATGCTTACAGAGCAACTTTTGCATTGAGGTAAAGATTAATTTACTTACAATTAAGTGCCAGATGTATTTTCTTTCCATTACACTTAACCAACAATAGAAAAAGGTTGCGTAGTTTCGAAAACTTCCATCTCCTAGCCGTCAAGTAAGAGAGTTAGTGAAGTTAATCAATTAATTAATATGAAAACAACTGTTCGTATTCTATTACTTACGGATTATGAGGTAAAAGCGTCACAAGTATATGTGTTAGTTGAGTTTTATATAATGTTTTAGTTCTTTTTTTTTTGTTTTGTTTGCTTTTTGTAACGTACTGCTGCTGCAATAACATTATTTATATCTATAAAGAAAAATCTTAAATTATAAAATAAAAACATTACTACTTTGTGTAAAAGTAAAAATATTTTTATTATGAACTATTTTGAAACGAGACAAGACACATAATTTATATATATACCTATTTTATTTAATATGTACTTATAGATTATATATTAGGAACCGATGTTTATTGTTTAATGTTGATTGTAATTTCTTACGTAAGAGGAAGCCTAATGCTGAATTGGCATATGAATTTGTATTTATTCGTTAATTAACTTGATGCCCTATTAATAACACAATAAAGTACAACCGTAAATTGTTTCTGTAAATTTGTTAGCTTCGTCATCTATTTTCCTCATTTGAATTTGTGATATTACAACAATTATGAACCTATATAAATGAAATATTATGTATATATTTATATACCGTACAGTATCCAGAGCAACGCCTAAAATCAATGATTTTTGATTCACGTTTTTTTTCGCATAACAGGAAAATCAGGTGAAACCTAGTGTCAAGACTATCCAATTTCCGCCTATGATTTCTTATAATGCATTAGGAAACATATGCAAACCGTACTTAAAAGCTTGTTTAAGTATAAATTAATTATGTAGGTATGTACGAAATGATACGATTGATTCACAAAATCAAAAAGTCGGCGGCTTTCCTTTATTGTCTTTATTGTATGTATTATAATTTCACATATTATTATAATTAATAATTATTTGTTAAAACAATTAATAAATTATTATTAGAAAGCAAGAGTGAAAACGTCTGTATAGCTATTTGTAACGGCACCAGGTCAACGGCCAACACGGACGACCTCAGACAATAACTAAGTGATACACAATTTACCGCTCTAGTACATGCTATAACGATGGCACATTTAACACTATTCACAATTAGGGGTTAACCGTTTATTGTCTGAATTTCGCTATGATTACTCAGTTGTTAGTACACAATTATATTTCTATACTGTCCAGTGGCTTCAGTTCTCTTGTTACACTATTTGTATTTACCGCAACGAGTAGTTATCATAGAAAATTGAGACTTAAATTGTATCGTCCTTGCTACGGAGAGCTACTCCCAGTTTATATTATTATATTAATCTATTATAAGCTAATATAAAGGGTTATACAGTATATAAAACAATAATTCATTTAAAGACGTCCAGTAGTTTTGAAGTTTGTCATGTACAAACAATTAAATCGGTAAACAGATTATTTTTTTTAAAAACATGGACACATCACATCTATTACTTTATTTTTCTATTAATCTCCCTTAATTTTCTTTCGTAAAAATATATTTAATATACAGACAGTTTTATTCAATTACAGTAGCTGTGAAGTCATCACGATCAAACCGCTGAACCGATTGTGATGCAATTTTATATAGTCTTGCGGGTCTTGGATGAACATTGGCTACTTTTTTCTTCCATCTTTTTAGTGTTTTTAAAAATTCCATTGTTTTACGGAAAGGCCGCCGAAAATAAGCAACAGCTATAAAAAGAAAGTTCACGCGGGCAAAACCGCAAGCGGGTCGACAATTGAAGAAAAAAAGGAGAGCTTTCGTTTGAGTAACAGCTCCTTGCTTGCCCCTAGCAAATGCAATCCATTCACTTCTTTGCAATATGAAGCAATGTATATTAGCTATACATCGCGCTACACTGAATACGTAAGGTATGAAATCTCATACGCCCAGCTATTTCGCTGTTTTCATACTACAACACTATATTTGTGCTATCTATATTAAAAAGCATTTTAACGTTAAACTTGCTTTAAAAACCTTTTTAAGATAGTATGAATATAGTGTTGTATTGATCGTAAATGTTTTAAATAAGCCCAAGCTAATGTTTTACATAAATTAAAAAGGCAAATCATAAAATTTAAGAAGGCGCAGGACAGGTGCGTCTATTTACTCACATTAATTTATTTAGACTTCAGACTATATTTTTTTTTTGTTTGTCACTATGTTTTACCTGTAACAAAACAAATATAATTAATTATGATGTTAAGCAGAATACACATAATGATACAAAAATAAAGCCTATGCAAAAATACCTAGTACACAATAGTGTTTCTAAGTTTCATGTGAATTTATATACTAAAAATGAATGTGGGGATAATATACCACATGGGAGATTTGTCAACAAAAATTTGGGGAAGAAGAAACTTGAAATGCTATATATTATAGTACCCAGTAACTTACCCGAAAATATAAATAAAATGTTATCTTCTTGGAAAAATACGACTTTTTAATATCACCTACTATATATATTTCGAGTTGATGAGGATTTCTATGAGTATAAATTTATAAAAAAATCTTTCATATAAATATAACAAAAAAATAATACCAATGTAGCCAAGGTTAAAACTTATAATACGTATAAGAAAACACAGTTCTAACATTAGTAGGTACAAAGTTTAAAGACATAGTCTCGTTACAGATGATTCTACTAACGAGCTGCATCCGTGGTCACGAGAGTTTAATTCGTATGACACTGCTTACTTAGCAATTAATACAATATAGGACTACACCTATTAGTACAATTACCTTATATACACAGTTCTATAAATTGATGTCTCTGCAAACCGTAGGCGCTTGTGTAATTAAGAGTTTTATTGTCAGTTTCACGCTTATCCCGCGAAGCAGGGTGGGTGATCAGAGGGAACCTAGTGTCAATACACTTCGTTATAACAATAAAATATAATATACTTCAGCCTGAAAACGAAAATACATTAAATATAATCATTCCCCCGAATGGGGATCCTATTTATTTTGTCATATAGCAGTCCGTTCTCCACTTTACCCTCAAATTTGAGACTAGAGTAACTAAATACAATTAAATAATAGTCTAAGAATATAACATATAATACATATGTATAATAACCAGTCATGTTTCTAATCACTATTACACACATAGCGGATATTCCCAAGCAACTAGCTAGGCGGATGTCGATGCAAGCGCAATGAGCATGGTCTTATTACGCAACTAATATCAATTGACTACTTCTAATTTTACAACTCAGTCGGCCATATGATACGAGTTATGATTTATTAACATCACCGTTTCTATCTTGTAACTAAGTACTTGCCACGCTATTTTAGAATAGCATTCTATGTATTTACTATTATTGATACTGTATATGTATAATTCATATTTTTTTAACAAAGTGATATTCCCACACGAAGTAAATTCAAAAATACATATTTAGAAAACGTATAAAAATTTGAACGCAGCGGGTTTTGAACCCGTGCCTCTTGAAAACCGTTCAAGCGCTCTGACCGTTAAGCCATGCGTTCTATATCCAGCTACGTTGAAACTCTTATACGCTTATTACAACTTATAATTGTTGTTAGCATCTCTGTAGAGATTTTTACAAATTTCTGCTACCCAAAGATTATTCTACGAACAATCGTTTGACAAGAGAGGATGCTATTTATTAAATATATATATTTTTAACATTTTTTAAAGTGTTATTCCCACACCAAGGAAATTGAAAAATATATATATCAAGAGGTTTTTTAGAGGCGCGGGTTCAAATCGGGTTTTCTAAATATGTAATAAGCTTCGAAACAGGAGAGTAAATGGCTCTCGTTTCATATAAAACTAACCACGGCACATAATAAAGTGTAAAAAAGCTACCAAATAAGATCGTTAAACTAGATTTCAAAACCGCGAAACAAACAAATACATATATATATATATAAATACATTCACATCGTTCTTGCTTGATCGTTTGGAGACGTTCTTAAACAACCTGTTCGGTGCATTAAATCTTTTCAACTGACGCCATAAAAGCAAAGTTAAATAATGTTTCTAAGCCTGAAACCTGTTTAAATGTAAACCGGTTTTAGAAAAGGTAGTTTTCGCTTTGAGCTGCAGAAAACTAACAGGGCGTTGGTATCGGCCATTACTGGCGTTGTTGTAATTGTTTCGTTTTCCTTTATTGTTTCTACCTAAAACAATGTTTTTTATTGGGGAGCGGGTCGCTTGTTTAACGTATATTCGTGATTCATATTTATAACGAAATTCAATATGGTTTTGAACAAAAATCACTGTATTACTCAACATGAGATTAATACGCAAAAATTTTGAAATGAAACTATTTTAACCGGATTAATCGTGTATAATTTTGGTATTCGAAAATACATTTTTAGAACCCGACATTTCGAACACTTTACAGCAGTCCGTGGTCATAGGTAGACTGAAATAGTTTCATTTCAAAATGTGTAATAATCGCGGAAATCAAAGAACTTATTAATACGCAAAAAGTTTTAATTATTGTATCGTGTAGTCCATACAAAAGATTTGTTTATGTAAAGTCAAACGGTATGTCATGTTTTATGTAACACTAACAGAGTGTGCATAACGATGCTAAATTGTATACTCTTTCAAACCAACAATAATGCTTACTTAAACACCTGTGAGAGTAGATTATGTAACGAAAAAATATATATATGTAGGTAATTACAAACATTATGAATAATTAACGACATATTTAAAACATTAAGAATGCTAACAGAGCGCTAATTCAACGAGATAAAAAAATCAATATGCTTCCCATATAGTTACGGCAACGTCGTATTTAAAAAAAATCCAATCCCCTACTCTTTAAAAATAACGCCTAGTGATCTTCCTAAAATCCAAAAGTTCCAAACCGAATTCCAATCGCACTTGACAGCACAAGGGCCATTCCACTAACATATATACCTATACAGTTAGAATATCTAATATCAAGCGAAGCGAAATCTCGCAATTCCGACAGAGAACGCAAGTCAAGCTTCGACCCTTATAGGAGGCGTTCATGCATTTTTGTCATTCACTTTAGCTTAGCCTGTCACGTTCAACATCACTTAATCACAATACATGTTGTAGTGAAGTTCCAATAACTTTCCGTGAACCTTTAGTGAGAGGTACGTTTTCATCGTCAACTCCAAATTCACTGTTAATAACAATTTCGCCCTCAATTTTAATAATAGTAAGAGTGTAGTTATTTTAATTAATGATATCCTATTAATATATAGATATTAATATATATCGATATTTTCATAAAATTAAATTTTTGATTCATCGTTCATAAATCATAATGATTTATCTTCTATCTAAATAATTCAAACGTCATTTTGGTAGGAAACTTCTACATTTTCAGGTGCTCGCCTGTTCAACACTAATATATGTTGAAGCACAAAACAACATTAGATTAGAGTTAAATTCCCTGGCCTCACTATGTAGAAGCCGATAGTGTCAGAGATTACTCGAGCCGTGAACGTGGCGCTAGTACGAGCAGGTTGAGATATATTATGAGTCGTTTCCGTGAGTTATTTAAGTAGGCTGCCTTAATCTAGGGCGAATTTAAATCACGTATTACGTCTCCCCATTAACACAGTTTCCTGACTGGTGAACTAAGAAGTGTTTCTTTTCAGTGGGTCCTTTTGGATTTATAATCTTATTTTACATTGAAATACGGTAAAATTAAAAATGTTATTTTAAAATGGTAAAACGGACCGCTTACTATGCAAATATATTGTTATAGTTTAAGCGTACGTATGTATGTACGTACGTACATAGCGTATATACCACGTGTGACGCTAAGTTGAAAATTATAGAATTAATATTTACTATGAAGATTAACAAAAGGGCATAACAATAAACTATAACAGTCTCAGCTGGAACTCTAAACAAACAAGATCGAGTAACTTCAACAAAAGTGGAATTTATAAATTCAATAAACAACGGTGACAGGATATTACAACATAGTTTAAAGAAACTGCCAAGTTAATATATTATTATTTACATTTCTTTTATGTACGTGCTTTTATATAATATTTAATATATATTCAGAACAATTGTTGATTAAATTTTATGAAACGCACACGATTTAATGATAAAACTTATTATATATATATATATATATTTATTGCATTTATATACAAAAGCTGCGTTTAAAAATTTTAGGTATATTGAATTCGTAACCAAAACGTTAGTGCATATTAATTGAATACAATCTTGAAATATTATACGCGATAATGTTGAACTGTTCTGCGGTATTACTTTGCATGTGAAGGCCGATTGCAACAACTGTAAGGATTGGAGAGATTCATTTAATCTTGCAAATCGTACCGTACCAAGGACGAGCGAGTTTCACGCGCCCTGAACGCTTGTTATTGGACTTTAAGTAGCGAAAAAGAAAATTTAAAAACCTTACCTGCTCTGAATATTTGTTAGTAAACGGTTATTACTGGGACATAAACATTTAAATAAGATACAAAATTTGTTTGTAAAAGTGTATATTTTTATTATACAATAAATTGCCATTCACTGTTAGTGAAAATGATTTATAAATCAATTAAATATATTTATTAATGCTGATAACAATAAAACTAATAATATAAAACGTGTTTTATCATAAATGTATTTTTACACCACTGATGTTCTCTAAACAGACGATTATGTAAGACAAAGCTTTCAAAAATACTCATAGCACTTCACATATAGAAAAGTGTCAGCAAGTAATGACACATGTGTAACCGACCTTACTCAACACCGAGTATACGTACGAACAAAAATAAAAGAAAAAAATAAGAGTAAAAATAAAAGAGACGTCTCATTGAGTCGTTGTTCGAAGAAGCGAGCGTTCCTTTTAGTATCAATTTCACACCTGCGGTCCTGTACAGATGTTCAAACAACTAGGAAAGTATTCAACATTCCAAGGCAGTAAAACGTAACAGTTGCAGTTAACATAACATTTAATAATTCTTTAGAATTTAAGTACAGGTACATATAAATATATATAGTAGGTAAGTAAAATATGAGAATTTTTATATGTTTACTTCCCATGCTTATAACATACATTGTCGTTACAATGATTACCGAATGCGTTCATAAAGCCCAATACATATATAAATCTTTCACCATTTAATATTATCAACACATGTACACTTATAAAAAAACACCATAAATAGATGCTTCTAGACGTTTTATCGTCTATAAACCTGATGGCGCAGTCTCTCTCGGTCCTCGATAAGATCAATGTTCACATAGGGGTTACTTTCTTTTACGTTTTTTTTACCTTTTAACGTAAGAAAAACGTGTATCAAAGGAATTTCTTTTGTATGAGCTATAAAGTTATTCATTATACGAAACATAAATGTGTACAAAGTTAGTGCAGTAATTAACTAATCTAAACTAAACTAAAATGTCATTAACGATTCCAAAATAGTAATATTAAGATACCAAAGTTTATAAAAAAAATCACATATATCAACCTAATGTCACAGTGAGCAGTATGTATATATAGTCGTAGGAGTAGTATGGGAGCAATCGGAAAGATTTAGATTGTAACTGTACACGAGACGATTGGATAGGACCACTAAAAAGCTGTTTTAGTAATCGCCTATTTCTCAGAAATGCCGCTACGACATTCAAACTTTTAAAAGCTTTGTATTTTTTAGTCTTCCGGTATATTTTCAGTGAATACGACTCGATATTTCCCTTCTTTTGACGGTTATATCACGTTACAGCTCAACGTAATAATATGAATATGTATATATATATATATATATATATATATATATATATATATATATATATATATATATATATATAACATGTGCCATAGCACCAAAATGTAGAACGTGAAATTTTTCAAAGAATATATTTCACTAATGATACTGAAAATTAAGAGTTGCCACATAATGTTATGTCATCGCCAAGCCCTAATGGAAATACAAAAAGAAATAAAAGTTCTTTGAACCTCGAGCGCGGGCTTTATCAGCGAGCGCATCTCGTTTAGATTGGCTAAGCGTGAATCAGCTCGATTCAGACCATTAACATAATCCTGCTGGCTAAAATCAAAAGAACCCCTGTGTAAAGCACCCTCGTCTTTTAAATCAAATCTGAATCAGTACCTAGGGAATTAAGATGTTCTGTATTCCAATACGATCATATGTACGTGAAAGAGTATTTCGTTTCTAACATAAATAGAAAAGTAAGGTTTTATTTAAAACAACTTTTATTGTTATTCATAAACCAACTAATGATTTCAGCATTAAGACAATTTGATATTAACTTTACAGTGGGCGTCCATTTTAAATTTAGCTTTTACAGAGTTAGCCTATGAACAAAGGAAAATAATTCTATTCGAATCTCAAAAGTAACTTGAGGTTTAATTGACTTTGGCAAGCAATAAATAAGGACAATAACCTCGGTAAGAAGTGTCATAAATTTCGTAATAGAATATAATTATATTTTGATTCAGATAATGTTTAGTTTGATTTTTTAAGCAAGTTTAAAAAATTGCTAAGTGCTGATGCAGCGGTATCTATTTCAAATTTTGTGCCTTAAAGACATTTATACGTCATCTCGCTTAAATCCTAAAAGAATAAAAGACTCTGATTTAATGCTCCCTTTCAATACGATAACGGGATACAAGGCTGACTACCTCCATAAAAGTACCCGCATTTTATCGAAGTTCGTTATCGGTCGCATCTCGGCCAGTCGTACACCGTAAGCAGTATGCGCCGGACGTAAGCTACATTGCCTTTATGCTTGAGGTACTGTGTATGGTGAATCTGATAAAACTCCACTCAGCCGTTTATTCGTTTCAATTTGCGGTGTGGGTTGCATATTTATTGTTCCAGTTGTTCGATAACAAAATTCTGATTTATTGCTAATTTAATACTAATATTGGGCATATTCTAAATATAACGTAAATAAATTTATATATCACTAGTAATAACATCACAAATAATAATAAAAACCGTCCTTGTGTAGTGTGACAACTCCTGGCTGTAAATGCGATAGGCTGTAGGTTTTATATAATTTTCAATACTTAGGATGAGTAGAGGCAAATGTTCGCGGCGATGTTTTTCAGCATTTAACACGTCTGAATTTCTATGCAATTACGAACCTCAATTGTAAAGACATATAACGTTAAAATGTAAAACATAAAGAAAAAGAAAACTAGAAATATTTTACCTCAATATTCTGAAAGATACGAGACCGTCTCGTTATACAGTACCTATTATTATTTTTGCACTTGTGAATGCACCCCTACCATTATGAAAGTTATGTCAATACTGACTCTGTGGCTTTCTTGATAAAAGTGAAAATAAAGAAAAATGGAATGTCACATTGCAGGGGCGGGGGCGAGAACCCCTTCGTATCGCTAGGGATTAGTGGTATATCTCTTTACAAAGCGTTAGGTTTCTTGATAAGCCGCCATAATCTTTGCAACTGTTTTGTCTATATCGCTAATGACCTTTAATATTTTTGCTGCTACCACCAGACACTACATATTTAATTCTTTTGTGAATCATTTTGGGCGTAATTGTAGCTACAATCTTACCGATCATATACTGTTCACGTTTTTTATCACTTTGTTTTTATTAAAACACCAGGAGGCCATTATACATACAAAACACAGTAGGACGGTGTCTTATTGTAAACGTGATTTGCTATGGATTCTATTCCAACTCGTGGGAATGATTATACTTAAATTATTTTCATTTCTCCGCTCTAGTAAAAGAAAGAGCGACGTCGGAGTGCTTTGACACTACTTTCTCCCTGCCTACTGTGCGGGAGAAAGCGTGAAGCAGAAAAAACAACAAAATGTAACAATAGTATGAAACCCGAAAAGATCTATATAAATCTTTTACTAAGTTATCCATCCGCGACATCTTGTGTCATAACTCTGAAAGTGGATAGTTTAGCAACGGTCATCCGATGCGATCATAAATTATGTACGCATAACCCTGTGCCTTTCAGTGACTCACAGGATAGACAAATGACTTCGCATGTCGAGCGGGGCCTATGTCAATTAGTTTCATGTCGGATTTCTTGCTTTAGCGCATATTGGAAAGCAAATTATCTTTAACCAGTACGGCAACATAATATAAATTCAACACATGAAAGTCAAATGAAATTTTGTGTAAATATAGGAATTATGAATGGAATAAATTGCTTGTACAGCAGAATTCTTTTATAACAAAACAAGACGTATACAATACAATATGAGTTACAGAAAATCAAATGTAACTGTAACATAATTACGAGACAATTTGATTGTATAAGAAAATATGAGCCAACCAATAAGATAGCATAATCCGATTAACCACCGTCAATGTAACGCTCATCGGATTTACAAAAGAATAGGGGATCAAGCCGCACCGAAACTAATGCTTAGAAAAGTACGAGAAGAATTGTGGCTTTCATTAGAGCCCACGTTCATTCAATTGCCAACGGAACGCTGGCTTAGTTAAATTTTATTCATAAATGTCTCTTCAGAGAGAAAATCGTCACAGTTTTTTTCTTGTGTCAATTTTTGTTATAGTAGATCCAGCTCAAGGTTAGTTACACCTGAGAGATTGTGTTCAATGCCACATGAGCTTCACTTTTGTTTATCGTCGAATTATTCAGCATTATTCTAAGTTTCTAAGTCTTGAGAACACAAGATGTTCAATGTAGAAATAAAATGATAATATCATCGTCGTTACACAGCACTGGAGAAATAATGACGTGAGTGAAGACGTTCGATGTTCATAATGTGAAAAAGGTTTGCCTTCGCACGCCGACATTTTGCGTTTTCAACTATTTTCATATTCTTTTTCTATTTATTTAGTATAAATTGAAATAATATTGAAATGTGAAAATGTTAAATCGTTTAATCGCATTTATTTATACTAAAAGTCACATTAAGCAGTCTGAGCAAGCAACCACGCACATGTTTACAACGAAAAATATTTTGAGGGGTGAGTGTAAACTAACAAGGGCGCAATATTTCTTATTAGGTTTGTGTCAAAAATGTTCCCTCTCATCATAAGTAATGCGCGTCGTAACGCAATCGAAATTCGAACGCGGTACTCACGATATCGCCAGTACTACCAATTATTTATATAACAGCCGCCTCTTTTAACTTTTCATATATTACCTTGACATAAAAATTGTGTTTCTAACATGGTTAATGGTGATATCGAATAAATTTCATTTATCAATACCGAGAAAACTTACATATTCGGCTTTCAAATTTTCTTTAAAAGGATTAGTCAATAATGTAGCGGGAAGACGTTCAACAACAACAAGTTCATATTAGTACAATTACTGCCAGTAGAGAGTAGAGAAGATGATATCATCAAGAAAGACACTGTATATGTATAAATATAGGTTTTTGTACTTTAATAGACTTCAAATTGTTAAAGTTAGATGTTTTCGACAAACTGACAGGAAATTATCTCTCTTAAACAGTTTATTAAAGAAAAATTAAATTTTTCTTTGTCTCGAGTTTGGTCAACTTGTAAGGAGAAGAAGTTAAAATAAAGGAACTTTTACACAAAAAAAGGGTTGTATTCGCCGACTACCAAGGAATTTTAACAGGTGCGAAAATATAAGATGCGAAATCAGATTGCGAATTTTTGCAATACTATTGATCTTTATATAGGAATAAACATTACAACTACTCATCATTCAGCAAAATTCAAGGTGTTCTACATGGTTAGTTTTATTTTAAGCTTACTTAAATGTTAATCTCATGATGTATGTTAAATATTTTCAATATACTTATTCCAGTATATTCCATAAAAGTTAAAATGTGATTTATTTTCCAAATATTTCCATTCTTCAAAATGTTAATTAAGTGTTTAACACGTTACCAATACGATCTATCTTAAAGGAAAAAGGAACCCATATATTGTATAGTAAGGCTGGGCGGGTACGGTGGCTGGTGCCACCCTCACGCTCCTCGGGGGAGATACTCGGTACTAGGAGGTTTCCCTTAGCAAACACTTTAATATAGCACCGTGCAATTCGTTCGTCCATTTCCGAGAGAAAAGGACGCGGACAAACGTTAGCATTTGAAAAAATGTTTCACATTACTCGCTGCATCGCGAAATGGAAATGTCACTCCGGTTAGAATAAATATGGATAGCTTTGAATTTCAATCGCATAACATTTGTACGTATGAAAAGAAAAATGTTCTCTAGACATTACGTAACACGATTTGTTATTTAACAAGAATGATACGATTTGATTTGCAGAATAACTTCAGAGAAAGCGGCTTTAACAAAGTATTATTTCATCTCAAATGATGATATTGTATTTTTAAATGGTTTAGTACAGAATATAAAATTTAACATTAAGATTTTAATCACATTCCTTTTATTTTTTCCTGTTTAGTTCAGGTTAGGTAGCGAAAATATATCTTACAACACTCCGTTCTCAACTTTCCGCCTGAAAGAGCTGGGTGGTGGATTACAGCACAGCACTTTGATCTAATTACATCAGGTTTTTTATAAATCACTAATTTAACATACATACAATATATAAATACAAAAAAAAGACTGAATGCCGTCAATCACAATTGAAATATCAGCAGTCATTAGCATCGTATTGTGCCGTGATGTGAAAGCCCTGCATCAATGGTCGAGATAATGCGTCTCCAAGACTTCGTCAAGTAGAATCCGCCCACTTTTGACGCTTATCTGTAATTTATTGTGAAAGTAACTACAATTTTTATAACTGTAGTGGTATATTATGTTCTATAGGTACACTATCAACAGACTATGATCTATACAGAAATGTTTAAGTTTATTTTCTATGTAAAGTACCTAATATCTAGATAGTAAAAATAAACATTTTCATATATTTTATAAGACTAAGATTGTTCGCACGCAAAAAAGTATATAAACAGAGTAAAATTCTGACTTTCAACTATTCGGAACAGGATTAAGACCAGCGTCTTTCGATCAGAACGTCGATGTCATGTCATGTGTCCAAAAGGCTCCAATTCAATAGAACAGCAAATGTTAAATATGTTAATGTCAAACATATTAAAAGATTTTAGTACAAAAGAAAACATTTGATCGTAATAGATGGTATCCTGGCATTATAAATCCGTATAGGGTAATGAACTCGATAGAGGGAATGAGGAGTGTAACGGTAGTTGTATATACATTACTCGTACATATATCCGTTACGTATTATCACGTAGACTTTGTCGCGTTAAGCGTTGTTATCCACGTCGTCACGTCATACAGAGAGAAACGCCTTTTTTATTCATAAAAATTGTCTTGGAAAAGAAAACTTTTCTAGGCCGCTGGATATACTCTTTGACAACTTAGCGTTGTTCACCTTACGCATCTCCAATAATAACGTGTTCATAAAATAATTTAGATTTTTCAGTGACGCAAAGAAAATAATAGAATCTATGAAAAATAGTAGGTGAAACGATAAAAATAAATAATTATAATGGAAATCGTTTTGAAATTGCTACACCACTATCTTTAACAGCAGACATACTGGTAAAACACTCCCCTTGGAACATTACTGAATAGTATGTACGAGTTCAAGTGACATTTGAATTCGTTATTTATAACAAATTAGTATTTGGAATTAAACTTGATACAGGGACAAAGTAATTATTTATTTCTGTTCTGGTCTAAAGGAAAAAATAACATTGGGATTTCCATCCAACAATACAGTGCAATTAAAATAAAGGCAAGTCTCATTGAATATTTTGACTTAAAACTTAAAATAATAAAAACCCTTTTATTATAATACTTAATGAAACGCAAATTATTATTTAAGTACACAACATTTTGCATATTGCATGGAACTCGCAAACATGAAAGATATAAATACAGTCCATACGTCCGCTATTGATTAGCAATGAAACACGTATCATATAAATAAATTTAAAAATATTTAAATATGTAGATATAATATATATAACACGTACACAGTTATGTAAAAACGGAAACGAAACGATAATTATAAAATTATTAAAATATGCAGGCACATCAAATTAATAATGGTTTTAAAATATTCATAAAGCATCTATATTTTATGAACGTTTCGTAATTGTTACATAATATTAAAATAATATTTCCTTTACGGTAATGCAATATTGCATTATGTTTCTATAGTAAACAAAATGTGTAATTAAATTGACAAAAACTTTTAAAATTCAACTGTAGACCTTTTCGAGTTGATTAGAAACATCTTTGTGAACATGGAATATAAATTACCTATTAATACATTTTGGTAATAGCTAGTACTCTGAACGAATATATTTATTTCTATTCGCATAAATATACCAACAAACGTTTCTTAAGTTTCTATTAAGGACCAAGTACATACAGCGACGCTCGTACGCTGCGCACTTAAAAAAAATTATTCGTTACTTCATTTTCTATTTTTCAAGGGAAATGCGGAAAGTTGGAAGAAAGTTACAATTAAATATGTAATATAAGAATGCTTGATTCACTCACTACTTACAGACACAGCAAAGAAACTAAAATAACTGGAATATTTCATGAGATGAGTAAGTGTAAAAAGTGGAGCTTGTTCTAAAATAGATTAGGATTACAAAATCACGTCTGTTCCGCACAAATCGCTCGCTATTAAATCTATATAACATAATTTACATAAATATAAACGAATAGTCATTATTATGAAACATTTATGGTAACAATTGATTTACGTGTGTTTATAGGAATTACATATACCGTATAGGGAGTTTTTAAATAGCCATGCTTGTAGCCCATAAATTTTAATCATTTTAATGATAAAGCACTGAACCATAATCAAAACACTATTTTATTATAAAGTCATATTAATATTTATATAGGTCAATCAAATTTTAAAGTACTCATTTGGGTATAAACGATAAAAAATATTCGTTAAAAATGCATGCAATTATCACTTGGCAAATAAGTTGTATTTTACGATTATAATAGTAGCTTGAAAACATTGCGGTTTCATTATAATTTTAGAGATATTTTGAAAACTCTGTATTGTAGTTCTCTTGCGATACAGTCCTTAGGGACATAGTGTTTTAGTATGAAAATCAACGCTGCCATATACTGAGTTACTAAAAACAAAATTACAGTATATTTAAGAAGTTGTTAATATAATAATGATAATTTAAGATCTAAGGGTCTTCTTATTCCGTAATATATTTACAAAGTTTAAAATATAATTTATTAATAGTATTGTTTTTATTTTTTATTTCACGGAGACAATGTTTACAACATAGTACACGGAAGAGGTACCTTTAATACCTTTAAAAAAAGAACGCAATGTAAACCGCAATAATGCACAACCTTTGCAAGTTATTCGTACTATTTTTAAAACTGAACAGTCTAACATCATCATCATAATCATCAATCTTCTATACTGTTTATGAACTTTGAGAATGTCAAATAGAACATAGCTAAGTCAGCTCAGTGGAAAAGGAAAATAAGGGCACAGTAAATATGGGCTTATTTATAAGATTCGTTTTCGAAACTTGTTTTAAAATTTGGAGTAAAAGTGTATTCAATATTTTATTATTTTTTATGTGTTATTTACACACTTAGGATATGAAAAACCTTTTTAGAAAATGTATTAACATTTCAATGTAGCAGGCCTCGAACCTGCGCCACGCAATGGAATGTCGAAGTTGTGAATAATTTCGACGTAGCCGGAGATGTAGAACGTATTTAACATTTATTTAGTTGATTAACGATTAGAGCGCTTGCACGGTTTTCAAAAGGCACGAGTTAGAGTCCCGCTAAATTTTAATTATTTTTTTTAAACTTATTCTAAAAAAAGTGTATTAAATATCAAATTCTGCAATATGAGATAAAAATCAGTTTGTATACAATGAGTATATATGAAAATATTAAACCGAATTGTAACTTCTGTACCATGTAAAATTATCATTTTTTTTCAGTATTTCAAATCTACAGGTCGCGGACCCATCTCGTTACTAGCATCATTAACCCTCAAAGGGATCTATTAATAGTACACACATTTAATCTGTTATATTTATAATTATTTTATACGACACAACACGAAGCCAACGTCCTAATTAGTGCTAGCTGTAGTCGATTTTGTTGTTACACGAGTGAAATTTGACTTCAATACAAATGTAATGATTTTATGAAATATTATTTTATAATCATGCCATTGTTGCGCACATTAAAGATATATTTATTTTTATATTTATCCGTTCTGATAAGACAAAGCGCGGCGTTGAGTTCTGCCACTGAACAAGCAATGGTCTTCGATACTCGTGTCTTTCTAAAATGTTTGTAACCGTAAACATTATAGTAATTATTCAAGTGAAATTAATTCGATTTTCAATTTCTATGTAAGTATGTTATATAATAAGTTTGACGAACTATCACTAAGTGTCATTGCTGGGAACGACATCTCACGGAGATGGTTATTCAGAATATATTCTCTGCTTAGTCTAAGCTCTGAACGAGTAGCATCCGAGTGAAATATATATACATGTCATAACTGTTAAGAGATTTATTGCAGTATCAATACTGTGATTTATTTATATATAGGTATGTTGTTAGCTATACATATAATAAAAATATAACTGATCGCTCTCTGTACATAGAGGCATTTATCAATATAACTGTTTGTTCGTGCACGCTAATCTCAGAAACTGCTTAAACGATTTAATTTTTTGCATTTTAACTATTATATTGTAACTTCTCTTAACATTAAGTGTTTATTTCATTTCAATCGGTTTATACACAAAAAAGTTACAACCATTTACTTAAATTATAAATTTAAACAAAGTTTGTGATTTAATTGAGAACGCGGGCGGACGTAAAATCTAAATACTTTAGCCATGTAGTTTATGCAGGCGAAACCACGAGTGGATCGCTAGTCATAAATAAATATTTAAATAAAGACGTAAAATACTTAAATTTCAAGTATTTTACGTCTTAGCTATCGTGGCGCTCTGTGACAGGGTTCGTCTGTAAACGCGATGGTTGTGTGTTCGATTCCTAGTCGGGGATTGATTATATTTAAAATATTTCTCCGCTATCCATCTGAGGGTGATAAGTCAAAGCGCGGCGTTGATTCCGCACTCAACACGCAATGTTTCTAGTTGTGTCGGACGGAAAGTGGAGAACAGAGTGTCTTGACACTAGATTCACTCTGACTACCCTGCTATGCGGGAAAAGGCGTAAAGCTGAATAATAATAATTATTATTTCAAAATAGTCATAATAATATTAATTCATTTAGAACATATAAAATTAATTGGCCCTGTCATTGCCCTCATATAAAAGATAATTCGTAATGAAATTTTGTGAGATAAAACACATCACTTGGTTTCGATACACAATACTTATGGAGTAATCACAATACTTATGGTAAGTTGATCGAACAATCACTTCTTTCTAGACTCTACAGCTAGTGGTCTTTCCTTTCAGGATAAGATTGACACTTGACAATAAAAGAAATAGCTAACTGCATAAACAAAAACTAATGAAATATTTATAAAAATTCTAATATCAACTAACACTTTGTTTATTGTATAGCAAAGACTTAAATAATTTCTTAGCACAACTCTAAAAACGTGAATCAATCAATCAACAAAAAATCCACACTGAACCGCATTAAAAGTTATAATATATTGCGTTTTCGGCATTCATAATAAATAGAGTTGTAAATCAGTCTGCTGCAAATTCCTTGGCCTGGATAAAAACAAAAAAACTATGTTACGGTATTTATTAACTTTAATAAACGCTGAAGGTGGAAATGATTAGTAAATTATATATGTAGTATAAAAATTATAACAAAACATAACTGAAATGTTATCGTAAATTCTGCAAATAGGGAAACTGAAAATAAATGTTTATTTTTTAGATAAACTGTGGCAAATTATAGTTGTATTTGTTTTAACGCCTGATAGCCTTATTTTTTTTCATTGAGACATTCAGAGACATTGCGTTATGAGTGGTGGAACTGAACGCCGCGTTTTGTCTTTTCAACTTATTAAATACTTAATGTTAAAAGTATGCCCCACGCCGCGGTTTGTATTGTGAGTTGTCACCTTATTAATATAAATATTGAATATTAAAAGTATAAATAAATGAGGAACAGTGATATACAAGTGCATGTATCAAATAGGTATTGATGTGTCAGTAGGTTCCTTTGCCTTGCAAAATATAGGAGACGTGTGAAAAAAAAAACAAAAAAAAGGTTTAATTTTTGAATTTGTACAATAATATATTGGTACAATAATATTGATATATAATCGTACATATCTTATTAAGTAAAAATATTCTAAAAGTAGAATCGCAATAAAAAATATATCGAAGGACTCGGAAGCAACAGATTTCACATTCATTATTCACACTGTAAATTACGTTAATTTATAAACACAATAACGAAAAAAGAACGTCTACAGTCTAGACGAAATACTTACATATTTTCACGAACATATTCTATGAAACAACTTTCATTTTCAATGAAGTTTTATTTTTATTTGTATATTCCATACAAAGATGAAATTTACAGTCATCACGTTGTAATTTTATTCTGGCTAATAGTAATATATGCAGAAAATAACTTAAAATGTTAATTATTGGTAATTTATAGAATCATCATTTTTATATCTACACTCGTATTAGTGATTAAATTTGGATTACTTGTATCCAAAAAGGTTTCACATTAATAACAAAGATTTTTTATTAAATGAACAATTTGGTTTATACCATATAGATAAGAAATCTACAACATACCATAACGTTTATACCATATAGTAAAATATATATTAATAACGACCTATTTTACCTTGAAATGACCTTGTCCAAACAGAAAACTCACTTCTTTTGTTTGTTTAATGGAATGCCATTCCCTGTTAAAAGAGAATTTGCTGGGCAATGACACATTAGAAACGACAGAGACTATACGATAAACGAATAAAATAATAATAATAAAAGCTTAGATAACATTAGAATTTTGTATTACCTACCCAATTTCACAAAGTCAGACGGATTATCGTACTAAACTACTAAAGACATAATTAAAATCGTTATTCGTTTTCCGTCCGTCTTTTCAGATGGATGAAAAGCTTATGAATAGGTAGCAGATACGAGACAAAGGACGATCGACTCGATGGTCACGAGCAACATCGATCACCATATTGGCTTTTATTATCTTTGTGGGGAATGCTCGGAAAATCAGTTCAGCCGACATTACAATAATAAATCTTTAAGATATTACTATACACTATGTAAAGACATCCACGTTTTTAAGATAATGAAATATTTGTTATAGTATAGAGTACTTGAAATGTATAGCAAACCATTTCAAATTCCAAATCATTTCAAAGTCTAATTGCGTTAATAAGAACGTTTTGAACTATTCTATAGAATCAAGTACAGACTACATAGACTGTGTAATTTCTATTAAAAAGACTAAAGCTCAACCAAGCAAGCAGATGATTAATATTTTTGATAATACATATTATACAACAACAGATAGTTTATCTTATAGTTATAATACAAACTTCCGTCACATTTACTTATGAGGTAACAGGTATGTTATGTAAAGAAACAAAGGTAGATGTGTGAAGAGTCCATAGTCAACAAATTTTGACTTGTACTATATAAGTATAGGAAGACGAGAGATTTGCGGACATTATCATAACGAAATTCTTAAAATAAGTCTTAATTTAATAAATATAGATAAAAAATCATTGTACGAAATTATCCACACAAAGATTACTATCGAAAATAAGATAAAACATGAATCTTGTGCAGCAAAGCACAATTAAAATGATTTTTCACAAGTGTAACTTTTATTTAGCTTCTATAGAATTTACTAAAGCTCATTCGTTTTTCATAATACAAATAATACAGTAGATTGTTTTTTTTTAATAATCTGAACAATTTGGAAAAATTTAGGTGAACATGAAATTTTATTTATTATCAGAGTAAAAAAAAAATCTCTGAATATTCAAGTATAATACAAATATTCAAAACGTATAAAAATTTAAACGCAGCGGGATATGAACCCGCGCCTCTTGAAAATACCTCTTTTATACGTTTTTTATTAAGTCTTTTTCAATTTCCTTAGTGTGGGAAAAATGTTAAAAAAATAAACAATTAGTAAACTAATCAAAAAATTTGCCAATATGGGATGTAATCTAAATGAATAGAACAATATAAGTGATGATTGTGTATAGTTTTTATTATATACATTAGCTGTTTACATGGATACTTTAAATTTAGAACATAAATTATGTCTTAAGATTTATGTCACAGATCTCCTGCATAGAAATAGTACAGCAACATAATATGTCACCGTTCTCCACTTTCAGTTTGTAATTTCTCTCAATAAATATTTTTAAAAGCATTACTATCTACTATAACATTGTAATTGTATTACACTCTAAAGCACTTAAACCTTGAACAGCAAGTAATAATATCAATTTTAATATTAAACAATACAAAGACATAATAAAACAATTAATATTGTATTTCAATTTTCTAATTTCAATAAGAAGCTTTGTCCTTAGTTTGATTATTATAAAATATATATATATATATCTACAGATTTTGTAATTGATTATTATGAATAATTAATATTTTATTTTACATGTCCTGTAACTAGTTAAAGAATAATAAACAAATACTATTCTAATGAATATTTAATAAGTCATTTTTTATTTTTATATGCCTTTTCAGAATCTAACTGTTATGGTGTTATTAAGACCTAGATCGAATGATTATTCTATATAAAAATAGATGTAATGTAATAATATAATTTAATGATATTTTACACATTGTCAGAGTTATTGAAATGATAAAAAAATTTGTGTGTGTTTGTATACACTGCCCATTTTCTAAGTCATTGATTAGCTTACAGAAATTTCAATATGAATATGTACTACTTTTTGATTTTATGTACCTACCTACATATTATTTAATTAATGATTGTTTAATTAAAATATTTTTTTTCGCATTTCTTAATTAACATTATTGATAATTGACTTCATGAACTTTTTATCTTAAGTAGGTCAAAGTCTAACAGATTTGTTTTATAATAATAATAAAAATGACATGTTAAAATTCATTACATTTTCGCTGATGACACTCGTATATCAATAAAGCCATTCGATTTATATTTCACACGTAGCCAAGAAAAAAATTGCTTGCGATCAATCACGTCTCAATAAGAGAAAGGAGATGGCGTAAAAAATAAACAAAAAATTATTCTTTATAAATTCTTTGTAAGTTTCAGGTTAATAATTACCTTGTCTCCTGGAATGTTTTTGGCCGACATGGTGCGTCACCTCCCAGTCCCTTTACCCGACGTCGTCTTGAGGACGATTTATCCAAAGAAAGGAGCTCAATGTTGCTGCGGCAGCCCAGCATACGACACAAAACACTTCACTTTATCAATCACTCGGCCATCATCACAGATAGAACGTCGCATTAAAACTATAAACACAATAACCGAGCCATTTTTTGGCGTCGTAATTAGCACAATTTCCCATTGAGATTCATCGGTACAAATAATTTTTCATATCACAACACACAAACACAGCGACTGACAGAAGCAAACTTGATTGAGGTTGACGGAAAATGGCGAGGGATAGTTGCTGCTTCCCCTCTCGTCCCGCGTAAGTACACCTAATACAAATATATAAAACTGTCCACAAGATGGCAGCTCTTGTAGACCATATACGAAATCTCATTTTTAGCTACTTAGTTAGTAAAACATAGTGTAGATGTCGTTGAATCCAATTTATACGTAAGATAATTGTGAATACAGTTTTATGATTAAATAGATAAATAAAAAACTTGAAGTATGTGACTATTCTATCTTTTATAAGAAGTTTATCAGAATACCATTTTGTAAAAAGGTTATAATAACATTAAATATTTAAAAAAAATGTTTATAATTTAGAGATAATTTTAATGACATTATTGTGTTATTCAAGTATTAAGTTTTCAGATTTGGTTACACAAAATGAATATCATATTATCGAAACAAATTAAGAAATATAAATAAATACAAATGGTAAATCAAAGTGGTTAATTATTTGTCTTTATAGTCGGTGAAAGTTTGAAACCAACTTATTGAAACGGTAGTTAATTATTTAACGTTTTCTTTAGATATACGTTGTTTATGTATTATTATAATAAGAATAAAAATATTACTTATACGTTTTATGAATAAATATTAAAATACAATTAAATTAATCTTTTAAGATATAATTGAAATGGCAACATTTAAAAACTTAAAGTAAGCAAGCACTAGGTACGCCACTGCCCATGTCCCATTCGCCGCCATCGTTTGTTAATTCGCAAAATGGCGGATGGAGGCGTGGATATAGATTTATACGCCGATGATATTGAATCTGATTTTAATAGACAAGTAAGTAAATAATTTTGATTTATAATTACATTGGAACTTTAAATCACAATTATAAAATGTAATTTTGGTGTAAATACACTATTAAGTTGTATAACTACGCGGCTTTCAGGATGACTTTGGGGGAGAGAATGTCGACCTATACGACGACGTTATAGCTGCACCGGTACCGAAGCCTGATGATGATGGACCACCAAATTCCGTGTCTCAACATCCTCACCCTCCAGAAGAAACCAATGGAGCTTCTTCTTACCACAGCAACTCATCAAACCACGGACATCATGGCCGCCGCTTCCAACTTTACGTCGGCAACCTTACTTGGGTTTGTACCTGATTTTCTATATAGATTAATATGTAAATATAGGATTTACAATTATTCGAACGTTACCTATACAAATATCTGTTATTGCAGTAATACTGATATTTTATAGGACAGCCATCTTGTGAATAAGTTATCATTTGATATCGATTTCCTTTATATATTACAATTATTTGTCATGCTTTTTGGTTATTTATTTCTTTTCTAATAGCATATTTTATTATTACGTTACTTATACAAATAATTTACTTTTCAATGAAATAAATTGAGTACTGTGAGCATGGTAGATGGCAGTCCTATTATTAAGTGGCCAAATGAAAATAATCGAATTAATGATAATCCAAATTATGAAGAATTGTATAATGAAAAAAGGAAATAATTTTATATTTATAAAATCTGATATTGTTTTGTAACATAAAATGTACCATTTTTGTAAGACAATAGATTTTTAACTCTTTTAAACATTATAAAACCTAATTTTGTGTAGGGCTATTTTTGTTAATAGCTCCAACGAACGCTTTAAATAAGAAATTTAGCATTACGTCTTTTGTGTTAGCTTTTAAATTAAGAGCTGCGTAACGTTGTAGAGATAGAATTTGATGTTTTGTAAATGTTTACAATGTATATCCAGTGATAATATAGTTTTTTAACATTTCTTAAAATGTTAATCACACACTTAGGAAATTGAAAAAGACATATTTAGAAATCGTATAAAAATTTGTACGCAGCCGGATTTGAACCCGGACCTCTTGAAAACCGTTCAAGCGCTCTGACCGCTAAACGCATTGCTTAGCAGTCAGAGCTCCTGAACGGTTTTCGAGTGGTGCAGGTTAAAATCCCGCTGTGTACAAATTTTTATGCGTTTTCTAAATGTGTCTTTTTGATAATATAGTTATTCGAATAAATATAGTAAATTAATATATTTATTATAATAATTATTTTATTAAAGATTAGATTTATGTTACAAGACAGTATTGCAGAGTTTAAACTTTTGACAGTTTCATTTGGGTACTTGTTTTATTAGTAGATGTGTTCCATTTTGTTTTATGAAATACCAAATTATAAAACATTTTGGTCCTTTAATTATATAAATAATTATGTTTGGCTATACATATATTTAATTAAAAAAGCTATTTGAACTACATAAAATTACAGATATAGCAACATTATCTTTTTAAAACAGGAAATATATAAAAAGTCCAAATTAACAATATTTCCAGTCACATTAACAATATTTCCTGAAATAAACAATTGGATAGAACCATTATTGTGTAGATAAAAGTAGAAATAGAGAATTGTTTAGGCTTAGTTGGCAAATTATTATATTAAGGACATACACAGCTTTTCTGTTATTTTTTTTGTTTTTATAAATATGGATAATTTTAGACAGGTAAGCATAATTAAATTTATAATGGTGCTATATCAACTTATATATAAGCGAAAACAAGTGAACTTGTACTAAAGTTTATCAAACTGTGTATTTTTTGTTCTCACACATGTAAAATTGCCTCTTGTATTCAATAATTATTATACATATAAGACCTATAGATGTATGAAAAGTACAACATTTTCATACTTATCAATAGCTTGTTTTTGCTGTAATAATATTTATAAAATACTGATCTCCATGATATAAAGATAAGTTTTTTTTAATATTTTGTTGTCATATCACTAGTAACTTAACAACTATTTACAAGAAATTGAATTTTAATTGAGCATATTTTATTACATACATATATACAAAAATAGTTTATGAACAAAATGCACCTAACACATATTGTAGTTGATAGGTAATTTTGTTTATCATTTTAGTTAAAACAAAATATTTTTGATATAACATTTGGAGATATTTATGTATTTTATTACATAACATAGTTTGTTATGGGTTGTATAAATCATTATAAATGTTATGGTATTGTTAAAATAAGGCATCCTCTGTGATATTTTTAGTTTATTTGATGTTTTTGCATAATGTGTAAATAGGTTTACATGATTGTCTACTTTTAGTAAAATGGCCATTGTATCCTATTTTTATATCTTTTATACAAACCTTAACAGAAAAGTAAATATCTCTTAAATAAATATGTCATTAATATATAAATTAATAACTGTTAAATAAAAATAGTTATTGAAAGATGGAATGTTTTGGGTATATATATTAAAATGAAAGAGTGCTGTGACGAATGAAAGATACATTATATAGTATATATTTATATATTAATTCATTTATTCATATTATGCTAGCATATATTTTACTTCACAATTTGTCTTTTATATTTATATTTGAAATGTCAATCACATTTCTAAATTTTATTTTTAATGGTGATTTACAATTAATTAAACCCATTTCATGAAAGTATTTACCAAAGAAATATAAAATTAAAAAGAAATTCTAGAGTTGTGATTATGATGAATTATGCTTACTAATTCATTAAATCTGGAATTTTAGAAATTAACTGTCTTATTTTATGTTTAAAATATTATAAACTAATAATAATATTAAAATATTCACCCATATGTACTTTGTCGTCAGTTCTGTTTTGATAGATGGAAATGATTAACACTTATATTACAATGGCGGTTAGAAAAAATTTGTGTCTACAAGTTTGATAGCATATATTTTAAAACAGCTTTTGTTTTGTAATCAGATTATTGTGCCAAAATTGCATGCCATGATAAATATAAAAGGACTGCACCAAAATTCTGATTTATTTTTAATTTACTATTGACTAACATTTTTTTCTATCAGGTTAATGGAAGGTAAGACATTTTTAAGCTTGTAATTGATTGTAGTATTTTCGTAATTCATACACTGATTGATTTAAATCTATGTGTGTATTACTACTTGCTGCGTGTGATCTGAATTTTATTGTATATGCGTTCACTTAGAATATTTCCAGTTTAATAATCTTTTCTAATTTTTAATGACTTCGGTGTTTTTATTTAGACATACCTATAATATACACCTATACAAGCTTTGTAATTTCGGCTGTCTATAGTGTCGTGAATTATTATTTTAATGTAATTAACTGTAATTAATAAGTTTACGTTAATCCTGTATCTTGATGCGCTCTGATAGATATATTTGATTATTTATTGGCTTGTTCATAATCTCGCGGTCTCTGTAAAGTTTACTTAAATATATACACTGCTTAAATTTGTGTGGCAATAACAATCTGTACTCCAATATAATGATGTAAATATTTAATATTAAAAAAAATCATTGTATCGAAAATTCTTCAATTCCTTTGTTAATCATGTTAGATCATATAAAATATAAACATAAATTGTATAATTATAAACATCAAATATTGTTCTTCTAATATCGTTCAAAGACGATTTAATAGACGGCTTAATTCTAAATATCCTAACATGAAATGTTAATGTGAATAAGTTTTTGTTACTTCTATAGAATTGTATTATTCTTTCTTCATTGTTTATTTGATAAACCAACCCCTATTATTTTGTCCGATCTGTTTAATTGCAGTTTTTTGTATGACTGCTTTTCTATGCTATCTATATATCATTAACATGACAATGAAAAAACATGTGATATGCAAATAAAAGTCTGGTTAAAAACAAAACTGTTTCCTTTCGACCCAACGGTTTCCTTGGTGGAAAAAGATAAATTACTAAAATACAATATTATAAATTAACTATTTGAAAGGATTGAAAGAATGTATGAATGATTCGAACGTTGACTAGTTTCGAGCGATGATTACAAAAACGCGTAAATGTAGGTTTTCGTCTAAATTTGTCAATTTTAAAATATTAAATCGCGTTAATACTTATAATAAAGCAATTTCCGGGCACCTGCATAACAAAAGTTGAGGTATGCGACACAGGCACTGAAGGCACAGTCAAGTATGTATTTCATATTTCGCTTCGCTTTGCGAGGTAGCGTTTCCTTGAGCTTTGGCTAATGTTCCAGTGGGCGACCGACCAAGACATTGCTAACGTGGTCGCAGATGTCGGCGTAACCGACTTCCAAGACGTGAAGTTCTTCGAGAACAGGGCAAACGGCCAGTCCAAGGGGTTTTGCGTCATTTCACTCGGATCAGACCAGTCTATTAGAATGGTTATGGAACGACTTCCTAAGAAGGATATCCACGGCCAGCACCCCGTGGTTACCCTACCCACTAAACAGGTAATGGACAAGATCAATTGGGTATTCAAATTAGATTAATAAAACTATAAATATGAAACGGTGAACACTGCGCCATGACACTACGTTCTTTTTGTCTACGATGCCATGCGAGATAAAGCGTGAAGCTGAAAAGTATATAAAGCTATCATGTTGAAACGTTATATTTAGATCGTATTTGAATACGATGGTTGTGGGTTCAAATCCCACTGCAACATGAATAATAAAGAACGTATAACGCGATGTATGTGAAAAGAAAGTAAAGAACGTATTTTGTTTACTTTCACATGGGGTAAGATGCTGATGATATATAAAGAATATTGACAAAATAATATTAATTATATATTGGCAGTTATATTAGACAAATTTATACAAGTTACTTTGTATATATAATCTAGTATCTCTAAAATATTAAATTTTTTGACTTTTTTCTGTAACAAAAAGTTTTATCCGTTTTCTGTTGAATTAACTACTTTTTTGTACATAAGATTGTTAACAATCCTAACATTTTATATAAGTAACATTTCAATGTTGAGAGTATCTAACTTCTATATCATTAATATACACGTAATTTTCATTAAAATAACTAGTAAGATATTTCAAAAGAAAAATACTATAGGCCTATGATACAAAATAAAATTATAATAGTATAATTTGATTTTGTATAATAGGCCTATAGTATTTTTGTCTTGGAATATCTTATAGTTGTTTTAATGATATTTGTAGAAATATTTTAGAAATAATAGAATATTTAGCCATGTTCTACATAAAAATTATTTACAGGCACTCAATCAATTTGAAAGTCAATCAAAGACCAGGTCAACTCCACCAGGACCTAATCCAGGGATGAGAGGTCCACATCCCGGAGGGCCACCAGGACCGCATCCTGGAGGTAAATATATATTTCTTTACTACACCATTCATAACGCAAATTACGTACATATTCGTAGAAATAATTTTAAATATAAATTCTTTCTTCACGCTTTTTCCGGCATAGCAGGGTGTTTAAAAGGAGCTAGTGTCAAGACACTCCGTTTTTCTCTTTCCGTCTGAATTCGAGATATGGGTGTTGAGTGGCGGAACTCAACGCCGTATTTTGTCTTTTTACCAGGAATCGGATTCTTAAAACCATTGGCGCCACAATGTCCTCAGTTCTTGTAGTAAACTGATATGACTTAACTGAAAAGCGTGAAGCTGTATGAGTTTATAAGATGAATTTATTTAATATGAAACAAATATAGAATAAATATATAGTACACTATATATAATATTTGAAGCGGGTATAGTAAAGACGGACTAACAATGTACCAGCAATGCGCCGTTCCCCAGAGTTCTTTGGGGGCGGGCCGAGCGGGCCGGGGCCGAACGGGCCGCGCATGATGATGGCGGGGCCCGGCCACCACCAGCTGCGGCCGCCGCCCGGCCCGCACGGCCCTCCGCACCACATGCCGCAGCACCAGGGGCCGCCGCCGCACCACCTGCCGCCGCATCAGGGCCCGCCGCCGCATCAGGGTCCCCCACAGCATAGGCCCCCTATGCAGGTATAAACCTATTTTTGTCCCCTGGCTATTTATGCTGAGAACATTGTTTGAGCATTAAAATTATCTGTTCTCAATTTTATGCCTATTTTGTAGATCTTACGTGCTTTAAGCTTTTCTATTTATTATTTAATAGTAGTGAATTGTTTAACGTCATTCGTCATTAAACCTCATCAACAAAAGAAAAACATATGCTTCTTAATTTTTGGCATTCCTTGTTGATAATTTATCATTTTTATTTTGCTAAGCCACAGCACCATTTACATTTACACATTTTTATATTTTCAACTGTTATGGTTTTTATTTAAAAATTTTGTAGTATTTGAAGTTTATTTGTGATATAAGTCAGATATTAAGTGATGTTGCCAAAGAGACAGGAAAACTACAAGAAGCGTTTTATATATACGATACAATGGGTGTATTAGCATTATGATTTATGTCAGTTTGGTAAATATAACATCCAAGAATAATTATCATTTTAAGACTATGTTTAATAAAAGTATATTTAATACATTCTAGCGGATTATCAAGATAAATATTTTTCTATACATCCTGAGCTCAAATGTTGATACGTTTTAACACTAATATCTTACGTTTATTTCATTGAAGGCATTTCTGGACTACTTGGAAAAGGTGACTAAAATCCTTTTTAATATAATTTTTTATAAGGTTATATATAATAAGAAAATAAAAAAATAGATTTACATTCAGAATAAAACTAATTCATTCATAATGAACCAACTAAAATAAAGAGTGTTTACTTTTTCTAATATTATACAATTGTTACTACTAATGTACTTCTATCTTATTAACATATGGCTAGCAAATTTGTCTTACACTAGTAAAAATAATGTTCAGTGTTTTTCATTACATAACTATTTTTTCCATAATTAATATAAAAGAAAATTATGTAATTATAATGTTCAATTAACATTTGTATTAATTTTATACCAAAACCATAACAGCTCTCGAATTGAGGTCGTACATTGAAAAATGCTTCAATCACTCATATATTATCGTATTCTGCTTAAATTAGTACCTGACATATAGAACAAAATATTTTGACATTAGGTTCTTTATTTACTCACGTTAGATAATTAGTGAAAATGTGAAGCTTAGTTTTAAAATAAAATAATCACTAATTATATAGTGTAAGATTAAATTTTTCCCAACGCTACTAGTTCCAAGGCCCCCCACAAATGCAACGCGCGCCCGGAGGTCCCCCTGGAGGCCCGGGGCCGGGGCCGGGGCCCGCGCGCGGCCCCGAGTGGCCCCGCCCGCACCACATGCAGGCCCCCGCACCGCAGTATGGGCCCCCGCAGCACCAGATGCCCCATCAAATGCCGCCGCCACATGCTGTGAGTGTACAAAATATAAACATCTGCGGGTTGTCGGTTCATATTTTGGTATTATGTTACATAAATAATAAAACCTTAAAACTTTGTTATAAAAATTTTTAAAAATTATAAAATTTAACACTCTTTTATTATTATATTTGACAGTTTAGTAAAGTAGTGTAGAAGTAGTTTTATAACATTTTTCGTAATTTTCTTGAATTCTTATTTTGTCATTTAAATTTTAATGCATAAAAAAAATATAAGATATCAGAAAATGTTAAATGTTATAATATAGAAAGTTACAAAATATAGGATAAAGGAATAAAGGATCATCTATCTCACTGTCAAAGTGTTGAAAAGCCATCACAATTATTTTAATATTTGCAATTAAGTGTTAATATTTAATTTAAGGTGTTACTCCACATATAAAAAGTGTTAATTGCGACTGAAAAATGTTTTCGTTACGTCAATTTGATTTGTATAAGCATGCTTTTGGGCTCCCAAGTACTAACATGCAAATGTGTTTAATAAAATCGACAGAAATAAGAACGGTTGTCTGAACATTAGATTCTTTATTTCTAGTGTCAAACGTAATGTTAATTTCGAGAGACACAGTGCTAATAATTAAAAAATATATATCAAAGAACACGAATGTATTGTTTTATAATTATTTACATTTATTCCCTCATAGCAGGTTGGGGTAGTCGGACATTCGGTTCTCCATTTTTCGCCTAAATTCAAGACGTGTGTTGAGTGGAGGACCTTTACGCGGAGAATAATTAAATTACACAATTCCCCATTATAGTTATATAGATTCAAATTTGATCTAAATATATGACATAATTTTCCCAGCCTCCGGGGCAAGGCCTCCCGCCGCCGCACCACCAGCTGCCGCCGCACCAGGGCCCGCCGCGGCCCGCGCTGCCGCAGCACCCAGGTAACTTGTTTGGTAATACACACTCTTTATACTATGTATGTGCATGTGAGCTTTGGGGTGTGGACGTACTAATTGCATGCCGTTGATATTGTAGAAATTTATGTTAAATGTAGAGATGTGGCATTATGATATTATGACTTTGGCCGATTAGTCGGTTGTAAAAATGAATATAACGCATTCACGAACAAGTAGCAACTGTGCAGTCACTAACGAAAGATAAAAAATGATTTACTTTACATTTAAAATGTTTAAGACTGATTATAACACAAAATAAAAAAAAAACAGCAAATTTTTCTATCTAATATATGTTGAGGGCAACATACATATTTTTGAAAAATATCATAAAAAGCCGGACAGTCGGAGCTGTTGCTGAATAGCCTTCGATTAGCCACTGACTAGGATATTTCGACATGAATATTCCTTTTATTATGTGTGCAATGTACACTCTTTATATTATATATGTCTGCAGTGCATGAGACATGGAGGGTATTACTTACTTACTAATTGCATGCTGTTGTTTGTTGTGAATGTTATAGAAATATAGGTATATTCTAAAATTAGCGCGCAACAAACAAACAGAGAAACATACAAACAGAAAAAGAAATAATGCTCCTCAGAATATTTTTTTTTTCATATATGTTCCATGTACAGACAGCGATCAGTTACATTTGTATTATATTAATAGAACATATATTATGTTAAATAATTCATTTACAAAATTTATACATTAAACCTTAGTTTACATGGTAGGAAGTGTGCTTAATATTAATTATTATATTATTGCATTAATTATTATATTATAATATTAATTATTATATTAGTCTTGCAGATATGTTAAATTTTTATTGTGTATAATTTTAAATGGACATGTGTGTGTGTGGAAATAAATACATTATCTTTCTGACAGCATTTTCATAAGTATTATCTATGTACATGTAAATTAATGTGGCATTAAAACGTTACAAATACAAATGGAAGCTTATGAAGAATATTTATTTCAACAAATAATGTTATAATGCTTTATAACCTATTAATCTTATTAATGATCATGAAGGATGCTTTTAACTAATAGAATATATTTAGTTTAGTTCAGTTCTTGAATTATGGCGTTTCGAATGTGTAAATTAAGAACTTATCACTTCAATGATAGAATGTACTATGCATGTTTTCATTTTTTTAACATAAAAAAATTGTATCCAATGCAAATTGAAAATTTCACCTTTGTATGATATTTTACTAAGTGGTAGTAAAGAATATTTTGATTCAACTTAAGAAATGTTGGCTTCAAATTTATAACTCAAAATAGCTGCACAAGTAAATGAATAACAAATAATAGTTTAGATACATGTGTTAAATATATACGTATATTGAAATAACAGGAGTGGGAGGAGCACCGGCGCCGCACGTGAACCCCGCGTTCTTCAACCAACAGCCGCCGGTGCAACCCGCGCCCGCCGTGCAGCCGCCGCAGCCTGCGCCGCAAGGTAGTGCTTTATTTGTTACTAGCGGATTTACCCGCGTGGACTATAGCTGTTTCGTATTTTTGGCGGCCATTTCATTGGATCAGCGGTTTTGCTGTGATCACTTCACAGACAGACAAATCGACAGACAGTTACTTTCACACTTGTCACATTATGTATAGAAAGTACATATTAATTACCCACCCGCGCCCAATGCTATCTTTTGGGCTAAGCGTTCGCTTACGACAAATGATAATAACCTATTTAAGAAAATGTGTCGTCTCCTTATATGGTTTTTAATAAACATTGATTTTTTTAATGAAAACTATATGTAAAGAATCTTTATAACTAAAATTTGGACTCTTAAAACTTTTTATACTAGTCCAGGCATACTTTTGAAATTCTAGAAATAAATATATTTTTTAATATAAAATACAATTTAACCTGTTTATATAAAATATAATTGATAAAATAAATTTTTAATAAAATGCATATATATAATTATTGTAAATAAAACTTTAATATAATTGATAATGTGTATTTAGGTCCAGGAGCTCCATATCACGGTCATCCAGGTCACGGTGCGCCTCCGCCCACGCAGGGCCCACCGCCCGGTGCTAGGCAACCTTATGGCAGACCTCCTTCGGTAAATTTGTCATTTATTTTTACATCAACTAGCGACCAACTTGCGGCTTTGCCCGCGTGGACTATAGCCTTCCGTACTGTTGGCAGTCTTATCATAAAACAATGAATTTACTGGAAAAACTAACAAAAATGGGAGAAAGAAGTAGTCTATTTTTATTTCAATACTCAAGGGGAGTTTTATTTCAATACTCAACTACTTTAAATAAAATTTCATCACAATCTGATCGGTGTAGAATACTCGTTTCATTACTATTGTTATTGTAGAGAATACTATAAATGTTATTGAAATGCGTGGATGGATGAAGATCATATGTCACAACTTTGGTAAAAAAGAGGTGATAATATGAAATTAATTAAATTTTTATAAGATATTTTTAATATTTTACTAAAAAAGAAGGTGAATTTACGTTATATTCTGTTTAATTTACTTATATCCAATAAAAATTGAAATCAAAACTTTATTTAAAGATGGCAATATGGCAATAATGTGGATAGTATATTTATAATTATTTACATGCACTTGAAATCTTCAGTTAGCCATTAAACTGCAAAATACAAAATGTGTCACCACTTTAATTTATATTATATAATTAAATGTGTTCTAAATTCGCATGTGTTTTGTATCCAGAACTACCCAGCAGCGGAAGCCCGTCCCGCTCACCACCCTGCGCCACTGGGGCCGCACGCGCCGCCGCACCCCGCGCACCCGCACGCGCCGCATGTGCACCCGCACCCGCCGCACCCCGCCATCAGCGAGGCGGAGTTCGAGGAGGTGATGGGCAGGAACCGCACCGTGTCCTCCAGCGCCATCGCGCGCGCCGTCAGCGACGCCGCCGCCGGCGAGTACGCGTCCGCCATTGAAACGCTCGTCACTGCTATATCGTTGATTAAGCAGAGCAAGGTGAGCGTGTCGTATGAGTTGTGTTATGTATACTTACGATGATTACTTAATGCATGTTACTAGACGCCATCGTTGCACGGTGGAACGGCGTCCGATTATACCGTAATTGTTATAATCTATCGTAATTGGTTATAGTTTCGATTCCCGTTTGGAGAAATTATTAATTTTACTTACATGTTCATGCTCTAGTAAGATAAAGTGCGGTTTTTATATCAATGTCGCCAATTAGAGTCAAAAAACTAAAACTAAAGTCATACACATAAAATTATAAACTGCAATTCTATAATCCACAAACAGGTGGCTCACGACGATCGCTGCAAGATCCTCATATCGTCCCTCCAAGACACGCTCCACGGCGTGGAGACCAAGTCCTACGGCGGGGAGCGCCGGCGCTCCCGCTCGCGCGAGCGGGACGCGCGCGCGCACCACCGCGCGCCGCGACGCCGCGACCGCTCCGCCTCGCGCTACCGAGACCGCTCGCGCGACCGGGACGACCGCGACAGGTGATCATGGGTCCTTTTATTTTGTTGCTTTTTGGATTTTAAGAATAATTGAAAGCTAGGCGCTTGCAAATTTACCCTTTTTTGTATAAACAAAAATAGTGTACACGCGACCCTTCGCTAGCAGGTTTCGTTTGGTACTAACGAAGTGTGTATTTGATTTGTCACTAATAAATCGCTGATACGACAAATTGTGGCGTTAGCCAGTATGTAGTTGTTACTGCAATTTTAAATGTAGTCGATGCTAATTGAAATTTGGGTTACTTCTTGAAATACATTAAGTTAGTAAGTATTAGTAGAAAAACGTATAAAAATGTTGAACGCTGCGGGAATGGAACGGCGCCTCTTAAGAGTATTTTGTATAATTCACAAACAGACATTGACTTGTCTTATAGATTTTGGCAAATAGGGTATTTTTTGCTGTGTAGCAAAATATCGGAAAGATATAAAGATATACTTATCCCCCCTTTGAAATATATATGCAACCTTGCCTTCTCTTTAGCTATTTTTACTACAGCTTTTAAGACTGCTTTAATTATCCCAATCCACAAAAGTGGCGATAGGGACCGAGCGAAAACTATAGGCCAATATCTATCTTACCAGCACTGTCTAAATTGCTTAAAAAGATAATCAGTTGGGTTTTAGAAACAAAAGATCAACTATTAATGCAGTAGATGCGTGATTGCTATCCTAGCAAAGTATACTATTTTGATTGCTTGAATGAGGAATTGACAGATGTCAATCCCTCATTGGCTACTGCATCACCTCATGGCGAGGATCATACAAGTGAATAGAGTACAAAGAGCAATTGTATTCCTACTCTATATCCAACAAATGACCTTTATAAATTATGAAATGTACTAACTGTCAACTAAATTATTATCTCACAAACTAAAGTAAGAATGCACACTGAATTAACGTACAGACCTAGTTAAATTACTAAGTGTAAGGAAAGGTATTGTGTACCCCACCCAACCTGTCCACAATTTTTTGTATAAGAATAAGAATTTCGAGGAAGCTCGGATGTAGAAAGCGTAGCTTAGCGGTCAGAGCGTTTGGACGGTTTCCAAGAGGCGCGTGTTCGAATCCCGCTTTAAAATACACCTTGTATTTACCTGCAAGTTTAAATGTTGAACTTTAAGGTGAGTGAATGTTCCACCATGGTTATTGATTAGAAATACTTTATAATATTATAATGCAGTGAAGTATTACCTGTAAGCTTAAATTTCTTTATTTATATCACATGATATAAATAAAGAAATTTAAGCTCTTATACGTATTTGACACCTACGTATATACGTAGGTGTCAAATACGTATAAGACGTCAGTCTGTAGTTTCCGGTGGTATAATATTCTATTTCCACTGGTCTTTAGTTAGATCAGTAACTAACTTATCATCTTAATATAATAATATGTGAAAAATTAACAACAATGTAACTTATCACTTGAGTACTGTATGCGCATGTTTTAAGGAGATACTTTTTAATTGTTTTTTTTTGTATACCAGTATATGCCTATCATTGATGTAATGACGGATTTTGCTGCGTTATATTTTTATTTATTTTTTATTACTAGCCTTGTCTTGCTGTCTGTATTATAACATTTTAGTACAATTATTTCTGGTGAATTATTCCGTAAGTATTATTTAAACATATATTTGTTTATTATGAAAACATATATATTTATTATGAAATTGTAATATAGACCCTACCTACCTACCTCTAAATCATGTGTATTGCAATCATGAAATTATTTACTAATTCCAATTTTTGTCTCACAATAGTAGTAATCACGTTTGTAGTTTGTAATTGAAATACATTTATTGTAATCACTTGATTACAGGTACAGGGAAAGGTCGAGGGACCGCGATCGTGAACGCGACCGTGATACGTAAGGCTTAATTATTAGTGTAAACTAATATATGTATGAAAATCATATATAACAGACAAGCTAATATATAGTTATAGAGTATTTCTTAAAGAAACAATATTTTTTTATAGTTTTTTATTTGTATTTTTCTTTTCAGGTATTACAGAGATTATCGTGAGCGTGAACGTGATCGCTCCAGGTCAAGGGATCGGGAACGTACTGATCATTATAACAGAGGACATAGTCGGGAAGAAAGGTAAAGAGGTATATATTGTTAAAATAAGAATATGCCTATCGTGGTGAGGCAGGTGAGGTTCTTAAGGTTCGATGTTCACTCAAGATAGTTTATAAGAATATTTTTATTTCCTTTGCCCAGTCAGAAGAGAGACGAATCTCTTCATTCCATCCATCGATTGAGACAGTGGAGTGTCTTTTAACTAGGTTATTTCTACCTACTTTACATAATTGTACAATCCACGAATGTAGGCCCCGCAAGTCGCCAGTCGAACCGGCGCCCGAAGCGGGCGCGGGAGACGCGGCCAGCGCCAAGAGCCGCACCGCCGCCGCGCCCTACTACGACGAGCGGTACCGCGAGAGGCGCGAGCGCGACCCGCCGCCCGCCGACCGCGACCGCGAGCGCGATCGCGAGCACCGCCGCGAAGCCAGGCACTAGCGTTCGGCTAACCAGCATTGGTTCATTATTAAAACAAACCCGGGATATTGAATGTCGTTTATTTTATTTTTTACATTATATTTTTTGTGTGGTAACCTCTCAGTGTACATGTTACTTACTATATGTATGCACATAAAATGGTTGTTAGGGTCAGACGGTTTCTAAGTGATTATCCATATATTTGTAATATATGATTTTGGTTGTTTTAAAGTTTTATGCCAATTTTTAATACAAAATATGAAATACAGTCATTGTGATAGTAATTATTCAGATTTTACAGAGTCTTAGATTTTAAAATATACATATATATGGGTTTTTGCTTATATGCCATTAAATTGTAAAATATTCAGTTAGTGGCTTGAATTAATTCATTTTATAAAACATTAATTGTTTTTATTATTTCGAACTTACAACAATTACCCGCTATTGTTATACTTATTGAAATGTATCATTATTTGATACAAGACAAAACAAGACGGAAATTTGAATATATTATCAAATTACAATCAGAATTTGGTAACATTTGGTATTTTATTATTGCCATAACAAATAGCTCTTATCTATATCTTCAAGTAGATTCTAAAATTGTACCTCTAGCGATGACAATATTGTTTTCTTCGTTAAGTTTAAACATACTACATTTATATTAACTTTTAGCTTTCCTTTCTTTCTTGTTTTGTTCATATCGACGGGTCGGTCGTACGTAAACTGGTGTAATTGCAAAACACAACTTTGTAGGAGAGTGATTTGAAGGTTCCTTAGGTTTGTAATTTTCTCATTATTCAAAGGATTAATGATTTTAGCATTCAGACATAGGAGCCTTCAAACCATTCTCTTGTTAAATAGTGTGGTTGCACTTGTACTATTCTACATAGGGCCTGTCGATGTAATAGATTAATTACACGGACATAGAAATACGTACGAAGAGCGAAACAAGAATAATTTATAAGTCAAATATCAAAATGCCAATGAATTGGCTTGGAAAATGACCAACATTCCACAGTCAAATCCCGCTTACGACACTAAATTAATTATTGCACTTCATTAACAAGAGTGTTACATCATAAAACTTCATAAAAAAATAACGTTTCGCCACTGTGGCGCGGTTGGTTAATGGTTAATTGTGTGTGCGATGGGTGTAGGTTCGAACCTTATTATAGTTAAGTTAGTTCCATTTGCCTGTTCCGGTAAGATAAAACGCGGTGTTAGGGTTCCGTCATTTACCAGTCCGTGTATGAAGCAAATGGAAAGTGAAGAACAGTCAAATAGGTAAATTGTAATAGTTGAATATTTTTTTTACTCTTTTATGCTGTAACATTCTCGTTGCCGATTTGTAATATTTGTTTTAAATCTATATTTCTATTGAGTGGTGTTCAGTTGAAATGCATTAGCTGTAATTAGATGTTAATGTTAGGACACTAGATGTAAGATATCGCGTATGGAACGCCATACATGGAAAATAATTTTAGGACTTATTTCCTTAATAAATGGATGTATCATTGTTTTAATATTTTATTTCACATTTCCCTTTTAATAAAATTTGAGATCCCTTTATATAATATATATAGGTATTTTTAAACACTTTGTAAATAGACATTTAAAAATAGAGTAAACTTCTATTACTGTACTGTTTGTGTATTCGGTTTCAAGTCGGAATTATTTGGTATTAAATTGAATTCTATCAACTGTAGTAGATTTACAACTTAAAGAGAAACTAAAGAGAAACTTTTTGTGAAGGATGTACTTATGTTAATAAAAGTTTTTATGTACAATCGTGCACAGTAAATCTTATTACTCAATAATAAAAAGAAAATTCACAATACTAGTATAGTATTGCGAATAATAAAGTAAATTCACAATGTTTAAATTACATATGAATTACAAGATATCATTGACGTGTAGTGGGAATCAATGGATATATAAAATTATTATATATTGACACCAGAAAAGTGCAGTTTCAGATTGCCTCAGATGCTTGTACGTTCAAGCTAAAAGGGTAAAGTATGTTTATAATTAAATGAGTTCTATAGTAAGTATGTTTCCGGTTGATTTACCAAATTCGACTAGAGATGCTGCTTGTTGACCTCTAAATAGACCAAATGAATAATCAATTCCTATTCTTGAAAAATATAATGACGTGGACAAAATATAAAATACGTGTTACAAAACTACAAGCGTTGGTACAAAATACAAGTAGAAATTACCCTACACAGTACCAGGAAAGAAAGTTTTAATTCATCCTTTTAACTAAACCCTCTCCCTAGATAGAGTTCAAAGGTCAACAACTTGTAAATTAAGTTTCCAAGCGACTTCAATATACGTGTACTTTGATAAACTTTTATAAGCTAACGATATTCTCTGAAATTCGATCTACTTTTCATTTTAATGCATTATTTTTTTTAACTTGTCAATATTTGAAGGTAAAAGATACAAATTAAATATTAAATAAAAAACTTTTTCGCAAGTAGAAAGAGGCGTCGTGGCGCAGTGTGACAGCGTCTGACTGGATACGCGATGGTCGTGGGTTCAATTCCGAGACGTGAGAATGCTTATATATAAATTATTTTAATTTCTCTGCTCTGATGACAAGCACTTAACACATGAAGACGGGACGAAACGTACAAAAGTGGAGAACGGAGTGTCTTGACACTAGGTTAGCTCTACTCTGCTACAATAATACCTACCATACTAAGCTTAGCTTCACGCTTTTCCCGCATAGTAGGCCAGTAACCTAGTGTTAAGGCACTCGTTTCTCTATCCGTCCGAATTCAAGACATTGTATGATGTGGCGGAATTCAACGTTGCGCTTTGTCTTGTCACCATAGAGAAGTAAATGAAAATAATATAAATATAGTCCTCTGTGTGGGGAACGAATTCATTACTAGTCGCATTTGCAGTCAGGCCCTGTGCCACTGCGACACGATGCTCTCGTTGGGACAGCGTTATAATTGCTCTCATCTTGCTTAGCATTATTATTTGTTGTTTTTGACTTGGTTTAGATAAAGGAGGGTTTTGAGTTAATTTACATAGACTAGTAACATGTGATGTTAGATATACTTAGTCTTATGATAAATATTGTTACTAAGTATTTTTTTTTTATTGTACGTAACATTTATTAGTATTACAGTGTGTTAGTTCAATACATTAATATAAAACTATTAAAAATTTATAAAGCTTATTCAAAGTGGTCTCCATTGGCTGCAAAACAGTCTTTTCAACGTTGAGGCTCAGTTATCAATAGCAGCACGCACTCTTTCTATGGGAAAATTCTTTACCGACAATCGTATGTATTGTTTACTGTTACTGTTAGAACTCCAAATTATCATAACGTTTAGAACAAGCCTTACTATCTAAAACTAAAACATAAATCATTATCCAGTGGATTAAGATCAGGACTGGTATCTTGATACACTTGTGCCGATGTTTTCATACCTTTTTCACAAAAATATGGCTGTCATTCCTGCAAGGCTAACACCCCACCAACCATCACTGAAGTCTGATAATACCGACGTTATACTCTGTTGACCAATTGGGAAGCTTCTTTAGAACTTTCAGCAATAATACGGTAATTTTTTTTGTTAAAATATTGCTCAATTGTAAAAAAAATCTCATTCGTAAACAATTTTTTCTGTGATTTGCCTTTGCGTACCGCTTAAGTAGTTGGTTTGATTTAATCACTTTAAATTTTCACTTAAAATGAGTGTCCTAAGTCATCTTTTAATATACGCAACATGGTTCTAGGTGCTTCTAACTTTTTCTCTTGCTGCTTTGATCGCTACTTGCGTACGAACACTACGTGAACGGGTACGACTTTTTCTGTCAGAAACAGATTTCATTGTACCTATAAATAGCTCGGTACACAAACATTTGGCTTATACCAAGCGTATGAAGGATATTTAAAGTTGTATTTGGCACCATACCTATCAATATCACAAAATATTTTACAGTATATTTTCGCGCAAATAAGAAAACACAATTAACAAATTCAAAAGTAATATTTTGTTTTTTTTTAAATATAACAGTATTTATGGACTAAGTATACTAAATATTAGTACATAGGTGTATCTTCTCACATTTCCGACAATTGAAGAAAGAGTACACAATTAAAGTCAAGTCATTAGTCCCTGTTCTAGCTGCATAAAATATTGACCTATTAGCATAATAAAATATGATTTACTCGACTTATTTTCAAAATGTTGATAATATTGAAAAAAATAACTAAAAAAAATATCAACGTAAATACGAAAGAAAATGTTATTGTATACAGCATAACGAATACCGCCTTACTGTACTTTAATGAAAAGTTAAGCTATATCTTTTTAACATTTTTTAAAGTGTTATTCGCACACTAAGGAAATTGAAAAAGACATATCTAGAAAACGTATAAAAATTTGAACGCAGCGGGAATTGAACCCGCGTCTCTTGAAAATCGTTCAAGCGCTGTCACCGCTAAGCCATGCAGTTGAACGCATTTTTATACGTTTTCTAAATATGTCTTTTTCAAAAGTTAAGCTGTACTCTTATTTTATATAATTTATTTACAATACATTAAAACCATATGGCAGTTGTGGCTTCTGGGAAGTAATTGACTACACACCCGAAGTTTGTGGGTTAGATTCTCATTAAAAATACCATCACTATTTTAGAATATAATTTGACTGATCTTGTCCAGTAACGAAAATCGCGTTGTCTCTTATATCGACAACAAATAAAGAACGATGCTAAGAGTGGGAGATAAATAAAAATATTTAAGAAATTCACATAGCGATTGCATCTTTGAAATAGGCAAAAATAAATATTGCATATGAGATATATTTAAGTATAAATTAGTAGCGTTTTTTAAAGTTAATTTGTTCTTTATCACACCACTATAATCGTGGTATATAAATACACAATAGCTTTGTGTTGTATTACCTATATATATGCATATAACGAGAAAACTAACTAGTTTTAAAATACGGGCAATAGCGGGCCTATCAATGTTTAATGGTGCGTGCTAAGGACGCGGACGTGAGCAGAAGCAGAGGGTAAAAGGAAATATAATATACTCTCTAAAACTGAGTACGGAAAGAACTAAATAACGACAGCAGCTACGGAAGTTCCTCATGTAGCGTAAATATTTATAGATATTTAGATAGAATCAGTGGATTTCTAAATTCATCAAAATGACAATTTAGATGTTATTTTCGAAGTGTATTAAATATTTTTTAAATGCACACAAAATACATATAAATAATAAATATGTAGCTTTGTCCTTTCTTTATATAATATAAAAAAAAATGATACTAAAGTATAATTTGAATATGATCACTAAATGTATCAAGGTTAAATTAATACTTTTAAAACTTAAACGGTTTTTTTAATTACAGGTATGCATTTTTCTGCGGCTTGCTAGGCAGTTATAATCATAGGTTTCAAAAAAGATTAAAATATTTGATAACCTACAAAAGTGTAGGTTTAATTATAAATGTGTGAGAAGAAACTCCTTAGCATTCCATGGAAACACCTTGCAGGTGCAGGATCCATCACATTGCAAGGAGTAGAACTCTACGTTTAGGACTTTAGCATTGCGTAGAGACGTTTCCTTAAAGTGCGTTTTCTATGAGGAGTGTTCTGGAAAACGGTTTGACCTGATTCCTTTCGCCAAGTTTTCTAACCGCACAGTACGTAATAGGCTTAAATATCATCCTGGAATAATTTGGAATCTGGATACATGGCACTCTACTACTGTGTGGTTTTTTAGTATATTTCTCATGCCACACAACTGTAGAATGGCCTACCAGTGGCAGTGTTTCCAGGTCAATACGACATGGGTGTTACACGGGGTCGTTGCCAAGTGCATCATTGTCATTCAGTATCAGTCGAATGTCATTACAGGTATGCAACGACCATTTTGAAAATAATTTGGACGAAAATTAATATTTAATGCCAATCTATATCATTAATGATATAAGATGTGTAACATTTATGTACAAAAGAATGTATTAGTATCAAATTTGATCGTTGCGTCCGGTATTCACTTTAGAAGGTTATTCATTTAGATATAAGAAAAAAAAGGTAGTGTACAATTTTCTTTAATGTAATTATTACTGGTGAATCAAATAAATAAATAAAATAGAATACAATAAAATTCTTTAAAAGTGCTTGGTTATTCAGAAGGAAAACAATTGTCGCAAATTCTTAATTTATATAAATATTAAGTATATTAATTTTGTAGATGTATTCAAGTAAGCTTATAATTAAACACCTATTAGGTACAGTACATTTATGAATTAAAACTTTTCTATTAGAATTGAGTCTACAAAGCTTGGAACTTCTGTAATCCGAATTTCTCATTTATATTTAAAATACTATTTATAGTTGAATGACTCTGTTAGTGGGAACTCCTACGCAGGGATTGTAAAAAAATAGATAGGATGTTTGAAGTTCAATTTAAGTAGAAAAACCTACTTGAGTAGAATTTAATATAAAAAAATATGTTTATTGCAGAAAAAATTAAAGCTTAACAAGAAATTGTTTTGCACTGTCACGACCAATAAAAATGCTCTCTTCCAAGAATCATAATATGCAATTATAAATTTAAGCAAGTATCGCTGGACGGCGTCCAATTATAAATAAATTAATCTTCCCCAACTGAAGTAACAACAAACTCGTTAAAACTTCTTATTTTTTTGTCTTCGGATATGATATAATTACCGTTTTGACATAACTTAAGTCAAACTTTTCCAATTATTTTGATTGTTTAAAATGTAAGAAGACATTGTTTATAACGGATGTTTGGCAAGTGTACATACTGTGTAAGCGGCATATGGAATTTAACACATTTTCTTGATTGAACGCGTCGAAATGATTTAGTGAATTAAACAGGCACGCTTAAAAACTTGAAATTAAGTAGATCATTCATAGAAAACGTATAAAAGTTTGAAAGTAGCGGGACTCGAACCCACGCCTCTATGAATATAATATACGTTCGTTAAATACATATTTATTATAGAACAGAATAGAATATGGGCTTAGCAGTCAGAGCGACTGCTCAACCATGGTTCTATAATAAACCAAGTTCGAACAGTTTCCAATGTTTTTCATATGCTAAGTATGTGAGTGTAACACGTAATAATGTAAAAATACAGTAACTTATAAAACAGTGTACATTATACAAGAATTAAATAACATCATTTTATAATATTAAAATTAAATAAAACAAAATAACTTATAAACTAGCATGTGTTAGAATATTCACATAAAAATAAACATAAAAAAGGATTATGCAAAAGGATTATCCAGCGGCCCTGATTTCCTTCTCAAGGCCATACAGCCTACATCTCTACGCCAAGTTCACCGCCCACTTGTTTGAAAATGAACTGTGAATGCTAAAAGCCCAACGTCTATGTTGACTTTATTATAAGTCATGAAACGCGAAATGTTAAATGGATTCGGTCCATTAATTTTACGATCTTTATCTTCCCTTTAGGACCCGTTTGTTGGCGAAGATGCTGATTGATAACAGTAATGAAATTAGTTAAAAGCTTGCTTTGTTAAACGAATATTTAACATTGAGAGACCGTAAAGGAAAACACAAAGTTTATTAATATTATTGATTGAATTGGAAAATGTAATTAACTTAAGTCCTTACGACTCACCCTTCTACCTTTAAAGGTAGAAGGGTGAGTCGTAAAGACATAATACTCATCTTGATCTTTAGATGTATTGCGCTTGAGTTTTGAATTTATAAAGTTAACATGCAAAGATACTTTGTTTTTTTTGTAGAGTCGTGTCTTGGTAATTATATAATGCAACTTTTATAAAAAACATCATTATTTCAATTTACATAAGAGATGGCATGGAAGTAACCGGCACGACCTATAACAATGAAGAACACGACAAAGCGATTAGATTTATAGCCTTATTATCACCATAAGTGCGAGTTACATCCTGTTCGTATATATATATACGTACAGGACTTGAAAAACAAATAAGGTTATAGACTAACTAACTGGCGCAATGGGACAGCGTCTGACTGTAAACGTGATGATTGTGGGTTCGATTTCCACTCGATGAATTGAAATTATCTTCATTTCTCCACTCTGGTAAGATAAAGCGCGGCGTTGACTTCCACTTCTGATCACGCAATGCGGTTTTTTCAACATACTCTCCCATTATGTGGAGAAAAGCGGGAGGTTGAAAATATCTTATATACTTTACATATGCATCATTTTTATTTAAAAATGGAATAACAAAGATGTTATTATATTATTAATTGTGATTTGTATAAAAAAAATATTTTTTAACAAAATACCAAAACGATTGCCAAACAATTGTCAAACATTTACCTTTTACTTTATAATGGTCCTATAATACCTAGTGGTTCGCGGTTGACTGGCTCTTTATACCGGGGCTTATATCGTCCCTGACGTTTATATCGAGGCGCTAGTTTTATTACATTTTCATTTGTTTTACGACCTGTGAATAACGGCGTTTGAATTTTGTACATTTACTCTAATCTTTTGACGAGTTAATCTAAGTTCTGAAGCATATTCCAGGTGTTTTGTGTACTGATGTGATATTTGGAGTGAATATGTGGTTATATTTTACTATATTATCAAAGGCTACATTTCAGTGGCTAATATAAGCCTGTCTAGCCTCATTCATGGTCACCAAGATCTGTTCTGGGAGCGATAAACATGTTACGACTCTCATGTTTTCCCATTAATCACTCTCAATTCAAGACATAAATAATATTTTCTAATACAGAACATATTTGATAAATTGCAAATAAAGAGAAAATAACAAAGGATATTTCTAAACACTAAAATACTGGACGCGTTCTTTGCTTTGTGATAACGACCTCTAGTGCCACATTTCTTACAACTAATTTATAGCTCGGGAACGTCATAAACATAAAAAATAAATTTGTCTATAAGAAAACCTTCTCAATAATCTTTTACATCGTAATGTATTGCTTTCATAAAGTATTTATATAATTAAAAAGTATAATAAAGACTTTTTTTTACCATAGTACATATTTGAAAAAGACAAATTTAGAAAACGTATAAAAATTTGAACGCAGTAGGATTTGAACCCTCGCCTCTTGAAAACCGTTCAAGCTCTCTGACCGCTAAGCCATGCGTTCTACGTACATGCGTTGTACTCGTACTCTTGTTACTTTATACAAATAGACATATTTAGAACAGTTTCCAAGAGGCGCGGGTTCAAATACCGCTGCGTTCAAATTTTTATACGTTTTCTAAATATGTCTTTTTCAATTTCCTTAGTGTGGGAATAACACTTTAAAAAAATGTTAACAAAATATAGTATATATTTTTTAAATATTTTGGGCAATGAGTTTATCTTTCCATTAATAAATATATGATGTCGTTACTGTATAATATAAAATATATACACTATATTTAGAAGATGTTCTTCGGGCATCGTTACTGGCGGCTCATTTTTGCTAGAGTAATTGTACTTCTATCGCTCTCTTGGATATATTGGATGAAAAACTATAGAGTCAACTTTGTGCTATATTTTTTTCATACCTAGCATAACATAACGCCAAATGTAGCAGTAATGAGTTCCGTTCGCACTCAAATGTAAAAACTATTTTTATATATTTACTTGTTTTTATAAAAGATCTAATATTTGTATATAATTACTAAGCAACGCGTTTCATCTCATTTATTCTCTGGTACTATATTGCCTGTAGTTAATAGTTAAAGCTATGAGCTATTACTAGTTGATTTTTGATGATATTGACATAAAATAATAAAAACATGATGAAAAACCGTCTAATTCTCGATTCCCTGGTCCCTGGAACTCAATCCAATCCGAAGTTCCATGGTATAGAGTCCTCTCTGAAAGTATGTTTTTGTTTGGATTTACCCGCATGAATTTATATATTCACTTTCATTTAAATGTCATTGACTACACGGGATGGTTTGTGCTTAGATTTTTACTTAATGGGCAATGTTTATATTTACAACATTTTTTTGGTCCCATCAGTGGAGGGAGTGGAGGGGCCAGTGTTAAAATAAAATGCGGAAACGTGTTGAGCTGTGTAAATTATTTTTGTTTCCTTTGCACAAAAATGGGTACATATATCAATGATGATATATTTAATTTCATCAGCAGCTTCATGCTTTTTCCCGCATAGCAGGATATTCAGAATGAACCTAGAGTCAAGACACTCCGTTCTCCACTTTCCATCGGCAATTTTTTTTTATTAAAATTATAATAAAAATGTAAATAAATTTTCAATTCAATATTTTCTTAAAATATTTATAAATATTCCATAGCTATCTCAGTCCCAATATTGTCTGAAGTTGAACGGTTGTTTCCAATAATGAACCTCGATCGCTTGTTTGCTGGGACAGGTGTGGTGTACGGTCAGCAACATCTATACTAATGATCTAACTTTTAATATGTTTAATTTACTTTACTTAAATTATCTAAAATCTCTCGAGGGATATTAAAAGTCACTAGTTTGTGTTATTTGATCATTTACTGTGAGAAAACCTGCTGTACTAAGTCCTAGCGTTCATTGTACAGAATTATTGGTCTTTAGATACATATAAACTCATGCAGACCAATAATTATATAACTACAAAATTTTAAAAGAAAAAAAGCAAGCAATATTTATTAGGATATTGCATGTTTTTTAACTGCCGTGAAAAGTAATTGTCAGAATGATTGTTTATAATAAAAAATACCTTTAATTACCGGTCTGGTACGTAAAAATTATTTAACAGATTGTGGAATATTTTAAAACTTTTGTAAATTTTAGACTTTTTCTATTGTTATATTGACTCATTATAATGAAGTTGTAAAGTTGATTTCCTTGTGAGTTGATTTCCGACCTAGAAAAAAAACTGTCTTAAAAATGGTCTTTGCGGTATTAAACTTTCTTTTTTCCTTTTTTCTTCTGCTTGTCTGTTTGTTCTAGCTAATCTCTGGAAGGGCTAGGCGACTATTTCGATGGGACTTTCACTGGTAGATAGTAAATTAGGCTACTTTTATTTTAGAATTTCAAGCGGATGAAGTTTTGGGCACAGCTAGTTTTGTATATATTTAAAGTCACTATTAATTAATTGATGATTTATTTATTATGCAAACGGTACAATAGAATAAAGCCAGTATCGATTGGCGTCTTATGTTTTGTTTCGTTAGTTTCGGCATTGACTTAATAAGAGCACTAGCTTTTTCTCCCAATTGCCTTTTACGAGGAAATGAACAGTGCTTTTTATTTGAGAAATTTTATTACATAAGTATACATGGTTTTTATGTTTAAGTCAAAGTCAAAGTCAAATATTTTTATTCAAAATAAGAAGTTACATGCGTTATTTTTTGTACGTCAATCAATTTTCCACCGGTTCACTAAGGTTAATGCCTCAGACCTGAGAAGAACCGGCGCAAGAAACTCAGCGGGACTCTTAATTTTTTTTCAATACTATAGTTTACAGATTAGTATTGACAATTATACCTTTGAAATAGACTGTAGTGAACGTTTCATACGTCATTCGAATTTAAATTTAGATACGAAAACGACTACTTTACAGGTCGGCTATCAGTACAGCCGCTGTTAGTATAACTCAGTTAGTCAGTACTAGCTAGAAGTTAGAGAGGGAGAACCTAGTGTCAAGACACTGTTCTCCACTTTCCAAAATCCGAAGCATTCCGTGTTAACAGGTGAAGCTCCATATTGCGCTCAATCTTAATTTGTTAGTTTTTAATTTTAACAATTAAAAACTAACAAATTCCTGTTATATAAAAAAAATATTTAAAATTTTTACTACTCTTATTTCTCCATTTCACATACACTAGCGAATTTATAGCAAACTGCTAAAGATTCTCTGTAGGGGACGCGGCCACTGTGTAGATAGAGATTAGCGTTTTCAGAAATAAAAATAACTATGCTAATGAGTGAATGCTACCGGTTTTGGTTAAATACTTTAGTGTTAGATATTTTTAACAAATTGTTGACAAGATTCCCTCGACAAGTGGCTCCAGATGATGCTTAACTGTTGTCGAAATTGCTCTGGTTGGATAAAATGAAAGTTGAGCTACCTGTGTTGAATATCTGTAATGGTATAACAAGTTATCTTGAATACGAGGTAGATTTTGTAGAAGATAATAAAGTATAAATTCCTGACTGAAAGAAGAATTATTGAAGTACTGATGGATGATGCTCAAAGGGTCGTATATGTTATTTATATGCTTATTTATAACTGTATATTGTCTTTCTAAAGTAAGTTTGGTCCGTTCTAATAAATTATATTCGCCTTCAATTATAGATGTTTGGTTTTTGCATAAGTGTAGTAAATAATTATTATTTGCTTGTAAAAGTTGAAAATTCTGTTGATAATTTGCTGCGAAACGTTTATCCAATTCTCCGAAAATACTATTTACAATGTAGTCTATTTCATTGATAAATCCGCGTCTTTGTCGCGTGTTCACGCCCTCCTGCTAATGAATGAGCAGCTGATTGTAGTAGACTAATGTTACAGTGATTGTTTACGAGTGAGAACTACTGCATATTTTTTCCATATAGCTCGTTAATTGATTATATGTTTTAATGCCGTGCCAATAAGGTGGCATTATAATACACCACTAGATTTGTCGAGAATTATATTTATTAAAGATATTGGGTTCAAATTCAACGAATTATTATTGTTAAGAGATGTAATATTAAATCTACATTATAATGGACTTATAACATTCCTAAACAAGAAAAATATAGTTGCTAGTAATATATAATGCATTTCAATTTCTTTAGAATTTTCTTTAGATAACCTATGCTCGTTTGCTAGATTTGAATCGGTTTTTGACATTTTGGTCAAAATTGATAATTTCATAATTGGTCTTTAGATTAATAATCCGTTCCAGGACAAAATTCTACCACCCTACCTAGGCCATACACTCGACCATCATAGCGTTCTCGACGGAAAGCCGTGGGGATTGAACAGGATATCTGGAATAAGACCTGATTCTGTGAACAGCAGTTCTTCTGCCGCCCACTTTTGTGAACAAATATCTTTTTGCTTGTCTGCACGAGAAGTGAACTTGCCACCCACTGTTGGGTTACACTGTCAAATAATTTATAATAATATATATATCCATATTTATAATATTATAAATGCGAAAGTAATTCTCGACTCGTCTGTGACATCATCAAGACCAAACCGCTGAACCGATTGCGATGACATTGTATATAGAGATACTCGAGGATCTTGGGATGAAAATATCCTACCATTTTCTCACATTTTTATTAGTTTTTCCAGGTGTTTCATTGTTTTACTAAAACGCCGTAAAAATGAAAGTTATAGTTCACGAAAGCGCATGGGCTTTACTCTCGCATTACTGACCGACTAACCGACGATATACATCAGAAATCAATGAGCGTAGTGGAACCGTTCCACTCCCTCCTTGTCGTGGTATTTGGACACTATAAATTGTCATTTTTCTCCGTCATAGTAGCTGTAAGGAATATTTTAATAATTTATGGGATTTATGTCACTGCTATAAAAATTGCATTTCGTGTGGGCACTGTACTGGCGCTGTCTTTCAATACTGGAGTGCGTGTGCACCTTCGTACTGGTACGTCTTTGAGGATTTGAACGTTCGTACTGGTGTTATTGAGTTCTGGGAGTGCGTGTGAACTCGTACTGGTGCATCCTTGAGTACTCGGAGTGTCTGTGCACTCGTACTGGCGCGTCCTTTAGTACTCGGAGTGCGTGTGCACTAGTACTGGCGTATATATTTAAATACAACTAAAAAAAACAAACAGCTTACAACAAGATAATAATCGAAATTCGTATCCCGCTGCGTTCAATTTTTTATAATTTTTTATACAATAATTGTCCGCTTCTTGCAGTCCGGCGCCAAGGACCAAAGGACAGGGAACGCGGCCTATACTGTGAAGCTACAGATAAAAGATTTCAGAAATAAGAAGTTGATTTATTGGATGCTTAATTCTTAATGAATGGGTATGCACTGCTTTACAATATTATCGCCGGGTGTAATAAAGAATATTATTAGGTGTTCGTGTTACAATGCTTGAAACGAACATTCTCATATACGCAACACGTTCCCTATATAATAGCATAGGTTGTTTTTATGAAAAATGTAGATCGGTTCTATTTCCTGCGAAGCACCAGAGCGTAGGGATTCAATCTTGTGTAGATAATTCATCTATGTTTTTTTACTCCACTCGCATGCGATCGTCTGTCGTCTGCTTAGTAAACTGTTAAAGCTATTCATAACCCTTCTCTCTTTCATATTATACTGGTTGTTGTATTCATATGGGTTTCCCTTTATTTATTTACAATTTGTTTCTTTATGTTATTATACTATTAATAATGATATAGACTACTGTATTTACAATGCTTTACTTAGTATAATTAGTAAAGAATATATGTATATGTAGTTACATAAATATCTATTTCACATCATGAAAAGTGTTCAAAATATAATGAAGATTAAATAGTAATAAAACATAAAAATGGATCTAAAGTATGAAGACTTCAGACGACTACGGCGTTAAGTTTAGTTACAAAAGATAAATTTTAGAAAAAAAAACAATATTATGCCTAATTAGGTTTCTTTTCGAATCGAATGTATTTTTCAGTTTGTTACAAGTGCATAGTTTACTCGTACTCTTGTTGCTATATCCAAATAGACATATTTAGAACAGTTTTCAAGAGGCGCGGGTTCAAATCCCGCTGCGTTCAAAATTTTTATACGTTTTCTAAATATGTCTTTTTCAATTTCCTTAGTGTGGGAATAACACTTTAAAATAAATGTTAACAAAATATATATACAAACAGTTCTAATAAATATTACAAGCTCTTTTATGAGGAGCCTGGGCATCACGTGTACCTATAAGGTAAGGGTAGACCTTGAGGAGAGTGTATGAGATAATATAACAGTTAACGGCGGCCGTGGCACTAGCTTTACGACGCAATGAAGATCATAAGCTGCGTACCAAGTACTACGGACTTCGGTAGTGCATTTTTGAATTAAAAATTTCTAAATTATCAATTCAAAAATGCATTGCCACATTAATAATAATTACTTATAAAAAAAACGTAAGATTTGTGAAAGATTTCTAGAAACATTCTAGGATTGCTAAGAATTTACTTACGGCGAGTGGGAATTTCTTTTAAAAATCTTATTATACATTTATGATAAGACAAAAAGAAACACACTAACTTGGTATTTGATATTTACATAACAGTCTTAACTGTTTTTAAATTATGAAATTATGTTAAGTAAAAATTATTATCCTTTAAGACGATGGTACTAGAGTCCTTGGTAAATATTGTTTTTTAGGCGGTAGTTTGAGATAATAATTTGTATCGAATGACGGACAAGTGCCACCTCAGTCTACCTGTGATCACGGACTACCGTAAAGTGTTCGAAACGTCGGGTTCTAAAAATGTATTTTCGAATACTAAAATTATACGCGATTAATCCGGTTAAAATAGTTTCATTTCAAAATATTGTTTTGTTGTCGCAAATATCCAGTCTACTACTATAAATGAGTTTAGAGTATTTATTTTGTTAAATTTTAAATTATGACCTAGCCACGTAGTAGCGGTTCACTTTATAGACGCAATAAGAGCTATAACGACGCTCTGTACGGTTATGCTGGACAGTAAATGTAATATTTTGCTATTTTTATATCGTTTTCATATTAGATTTTAAATACAATTTTGTCAGATTTAAAGCTTAAAGAAAAAACTTAAGTGTACATTTAAAGCTTATGAGCTTACTAACGCTAAAGCTTACTAACGCTATTTTCATATGTAGTAATTCCATATTGCTTCCCCTTTTCTTAGTTTTACAAGCTGTTTATTAGAGGGTTAGTTCGTGTGGAGTCTTGCAAACTCAATTTCATACCATATATCCTTAACCCATAGAGCTGAAATGTGGTATATACGTTTAGTTCAGATAATAATGAACGGTTGGTTTTGTGACGTCGTCCTGCATCCAACATGGCGGGACACCAGAGATCAGTCAAATGAAAGAGTTAGCTCAGCATTCAAAAAAGGTGGTTTTTAAAAAATTGTTTTACCTTGTTCGTCATTTTTCTTTAAAAGCGAGTAAGCCGACAGAACTTAGTTTATATATGGATATATTTATATTTATAATGGTATGAATATATCCTAAGAAAACCTAAAAAATACGTTTTAAAAGAACAACAAATAAACATAAATCATTTTTGTTATTTCTTTAACTTAATAATAATCATGTCATTCGTTTTTTTTCACCGTCAAGCTTTTTCGCTCTTAGCAGGGTCAGAGAGAACCTAGTCTCAACACAATTTGTTCTCCACCTTCTCCGAAATTGAGACGCCGGAACTCAACGTTACGCTTTGCTATAGATACTACAGCGGAGAAATGAAAATAATTTAAATATAATCATTCCTACGAGTGGGATTCGAACCCTCTACCAACCACGTATACAGTTAGATGCTGTCCCACTGCGCTACAATGGATTCTATCCCACACTCTTAGTTGTGCATATATTGAAAAAAAAACGAAAAAACATTTATATTATAAAATAAAACAGGTTATCATGATTAAATGAATGAGCATTAAGGCGTTAAGCGGCGTAGCGCTACGACGCGTCGCGGTGCCTGTATGTTAGAGGAATGCTTAAATTTCCTTATCATTAGTCAAATCTGTAAATACCTATTGTTTAGTAACAAAAGAAAAAAAATTATAAATATCTTATAAGCAATACTGAATTGTGTAACGTATCATTACATACATCCATTTTCTGTTCATTTGTTGACCAACTAGAGCGCCTCGTTGAACCCAACGTTGCGCTCTTTAAACATTAAACGGGAAGCATATTATAATAAATACTACTATAGTATGTACGTCTCAATATGTTTCTGTAGATGTAAAGACTTGTATATACGAGTACAGTAAGACTTGAACGGTTTTCAAGAGGCGCGGGTTCAAATCTCGCAGCGTTCAAATTTTTATACGTTTTCTATATAATATATCTTTTTCAATTTCCTTAGTGTGGGAAGAACACTTTAGAAAATGTTAAAAAAAAACTTGTATATAGTTTATTGCTTATATTAAACCATACTAATACTTAAAATGCAAAAGTCAGTCTGTCTGTCTGTCTGTGACACTTTTACGGCTACACCAGCAGCCCGATTTGGATGGAATTTGAAATGAAAATAGTAGAATCCAGGGTACAACAAAGGTTCCTTTTTTTTTTAAAAATTAACCCCTAACGGCTCGTAATAATGGATGAAAGTTTGTATGAAAAATCTGAACCGCATTACCGATATCGATGATTTTTCTCAGGAAGATTGTTGATGACGCAAGGACAAACATAGGCCACCATTTTTTTTAAACCAACTCCTGACTGGCTGAAATAGGGCATGTAAGTTTTATTTACTATAATCCCTTTTAGGCGCTGAGTTTCGGAAAAAAATGTCGCCCAAGTTACACCTTGCGGTATCAACTATTAATTCCAAACTCCATCCAAATCGGGCAGATGTTTTAGCCTTGAAAGCCAGACTTTCGCATTTATAATATTAGTATGGATATTAATATAATAATATTAGTATTAGTATGTATTATTATATACAGATGAATATTGCAAACTATAATTATATATAATTTAAAAAAATAACTCACAAAATGCTGCTACTGCTGTTCATAAAATAGAGCTGTTAAATTTATTTGTTTTTACAAAAATATAAAAAGGTCTACAATTAAGCTTAAATAATAATTGCGAGGTGGTGATAGAAATCTAAAAGTGGCTACCATTCTAAATAAGTGAAATAAGTTTTGGGGCGTGACGCTAACTGACTTGTTTGTAGGTGCAAAATGTCGGTCACGTTCGCCCTAAACGATTGGGCTAAATTGTTAGAGTCAAATTACCTTATTTCTTGTATATAATGGCTTTTTACTCCAGTTTTATCTGGCGTTTAGTTTTCTATAATATATTTATAATTACTATACAAGTATTTGTAAGTAGATATGAAAATATGTATACTTGTCATTTGACATTTTTAAGTAAATTAATAGAATACATTTTTAGTATGTGCTTTAAATGCTAAGAGGTAGTTAAGGTGCAAAATAATATTATTTTTAATACGAGTAACTGGTTCCGTTACCTAATAAGTTATTTTAATTCGTATAGCAATGGTCTTGGATCAGGACAGTATGTGGCAATCGGTATTATAAATAAGTCATTAGATAAGGATAAGTTGTTTTAATCCATTACTAACAAGTCGTTGTCATCAACTTCGTTTACGAGGACATAAAATCTCATGTTTTCACGTTAATTGGGGAATTTTGAGACATCCTTTCATATCGCTTCCTTAGATTTACCAAGGAACATTTACGCCAATTTCCAGCTTCTTTCGCCCAGTAACATTGGCTGTATGTTGTCCGTCAGTCAGTCAGTAACAAGAGATTTATATATACATAGTTAAGTACAGTTTTGCTTTAAATTTTTCGATACAGAATATGCTAAAGCCTCCGAACAATATTTCAATATAGTTATTAAGAGTAATATTAAACAAACTTCATAACATTTCGGCTAGCGTCCAAGTTTCCTAACTCGTAGCGTCAAGTTAATAAAGCCCGCAACAATTTGACTAAATTAGTCGTAGATGTTTAGAATATACAAAACTATAACTTATCACCCTAAAAATAAGGTTTATTTTATATGATGATATTTGCATAATATGTTTAAAGGTGGCCATGCGGACGACGCCCTCGTGAAATCGACCGCAAGAACAAAATTAGGCTATCGATGTATGGAAGGGAACTTTATGTATTTACAATATTTTAGGTTCTATTGTGTAGTACAGTCTGGTTATCTAATAATATATATAAGCATATTTCTACATAAAATTGTAATATTACACTTAAAATGCTATTTGAACAGCTGGCTATTACTTATAGGCATAAGACATGTCTTTATATAGCTTTTGTAAGGTAAGACTTTAACTTGAACTATTTAAGAACTTTAAAGAATCATACAGTTCATATGTTATTTTGATAATAGCGTTTCGATAAGCTCTTGAAATGAGCAATATATCTCATTTCATAAGAACGCTTTCTATACACTTTGACACGGCAACCGAAGTGTTATCGGAGTGTATCTCAGTCGACTATTTATATGGTTACGTCAACCATTTATAATTACATTAGCACATGATAAAAAGCTCTAACATATTTCACCTGCCACTTTTTAAAAGTGCACGAGCTATGCATGAATATATATATTAATTATATACAATTTGTCCTAATTTTGCAAACTTCACAGGTCGGCCCATGCTTCATATAGAATGGGCCAGTAATGAACACAGAAAGTAACTATGATCCACTGAGCTGACTTGTGGTAATTTCCGTAACTTTATATTCAGATAATATATAATAATAAACAATAAATTCATTAAATATTTAATTGATCTTAGCTTTACATTCGGTTAGTGAATGTTGATGAAATTTCAATCAAAATAAAGAAAATATATTTTTTTTCAGGTTTACCTTCTTTTTCCGCAGGCATAGCAGGGTGGGTAGTCAGAGAGAACCTAGTTTCAATATAATGCGTATCCGCAGACAAGATAAAAAACCTATTACAAACGTATTACAAAATAAACTAAGCACTATTTTTTAAAGTAACCATTCCTGAAACAGTTTTTTTAGTGATTAGTTAGTAAAACGTTAAAAAAGCAAGGTCCTTGCATTTAAGAAATAAATTCCTATTTTTAATTGGGTGGGATGAAGATCAGTCTAAGTTATATATACATATTTTTTAAAATTATCTAAAAATCACGAGCATAAGTATTGAATATGTAAGTATTATATACTGCTGGTTTTAAAGTAAGTAAATAAAATATTATATATTCTTAATTATTTATGAAATTAATATAATAAGTATTTTGTGAGTCCACCTTTCTATTTTAAAACAGGCACTCTTTTTCGAATAGTTTCAACTAACTTAAAGCATTGTTCGGGTGTTATTTAATTTTTTATTGCCGCCAGTAAGGAAGTTTTGTTGGTTATTGAGTGTTTTCGTATTTTTTTCTTTACAGTTCACCAAATATGCTCAATTGGATTGAGGTCCGGTGAGGCAGTGGTCAGCCTAAAAGCTCTACGCCGTTCATCCAGGCCATAGAGATTTACGACAAGTCACGTTGTATTGCTGGAATTATGTTGTAAATCGCGACGTTAAATAGTGTCTCTCCACGACGAACACTATTGAACTAGCCTGTACCTCAACTCCATAGGTATATTATAGTGTTAGTAGTTATAATGGTTTCTGTCCCTGTGAGAGTTTCAGTACTTGATAAAATCGTTAAAAAACGTAAAAAAATAATTATTAGACCAATTACTGATCAGGAAGTAAATCTTTTCGAATCAAAAACATTTCAAACATAGGTATGGTCGGACAAAATTAATTGTATAGCAATTTATTTAAACTAATCTCAACTGAGTTTGACATAATTTTTAAAATGAAAAAGGTGTATAAATAATTGTATTTAGTAGTTGGGCTGTTGGCAACTGTTGGCACATACCGAAGCAGGGATAAGCTTTTTTCTCGTCTTGCAACCTTTTAATCCTGCTTTAAAAAGCCTCGTTACCACAGTAAGTACACACGTTTGTCCGTTGCCTCCGATAGACTTGCAACGATATCAATAGCTAGTTTTTTACAATCTTGCAAGGACTGCCTAAACTACTGGTATCGGTAGTGACCCTATTTCTACCTGTTTTAATGTGAGCCGGTCTGCATAACCTGAGCATAATAATAATAATAAACAAAATAAACTCTATATTAAAAAAATATATATTATATCACAATGGAAAGCTACAATATAAAAACCAGAGAAACAATCAGATCAAAACAGGAATTTACCAAGATGATTCCCCGAGTCCTGCGGTTTTGCGTGGCTTTAAACCTACTTTCTTATCGATTGCAATTGAACCGAGCTGGATATCGTATAATCATGATAATACTAGATATGAAAACTCTAAATGAAACCACTGTGGAAGTATATCAGATATACACATGCACTTTACAAGTATCCGGCCTGGAGATTATATGATTAATGAAACAGATAAAATAACCGCAATGCAACCAACCAAACTATATAAATACTTAGGATTTTAGCAACTTAAAGGATTGAATCATACAGCAATCACAGAAACCGTAACCACTGTATATTCAGTGAAAAAAAAGGAAAAGAAAGAGAATTAATGCCATTTGTAAAACTCAACTCTCGAATAAATACTTAATAAAAGCTTTAGATGCATATGCGATAGCAATTCAAAGTACAACAATTCACACGCACCAAACTCACCAAACACAATCACCCACACCTCAAATCTGCAATAGCAGGACTTATAATTAAACGAAAGAACGGAGGAATAGGTCTTAGAGAAATAAAACATTTGTGGCAAAAATAAATATATAAGTTATCAACATTCTTTAATACAAAAGCTTATTCAAGTAAAATATATAAATCAATAGTCCAAAATGATAGTAAATATACACCTCTAAACCTTAATGACAGTGAAAATCTAGAAAACCCAACAAATACAGATGCACTAAACAGAAAATGGAACACTGGAAGCAGAAGATACTGCACGTAAGACAATCTCACATAGATTCGGAAGCTTCAAACAAATGGCTAACGACAGGCAGTCTATTCCTGGAAACATACGGTTTTATTATCGCAATACAGTATCAAATTATAAACACCAAACAAGCTCTATTTCACCAGCTTGGTTGGTTTTTCATCTGGATGATCTACATCTTTAATTTCAAAGCGTCTACGAATAATGTTCATCACGCTGAACAGCTTTTATTAATGTGCCATTACCTAATTCTTATGGTTTAACTGGTCTATTATGGTACTACAGCAAGTTTTTCACTCTTCAAAATTAATTATACCCTCTTAAGCCTAAACAGGTTTAAAAATACAACTAAGAAAGTTTCATTCAAATCGATACAGTAACTACGAACAGACTGATGAAAATGTTATAAATCACAGACACATATTCTATTACCGTTTTTACGTGCCTCCTTAATTGCTTTTTCGTAATTACATTCAATGTACAGACACAACTTTTTTACTGTTTTATTATAGTGTATGTTTTAGCACAAAAAAACACTAATTAATCTACTTACTTAAGAACCTGTAGACCAGCACGAAAAACTATCGAATTCGTTACGTAAACGCATGGAGGCCTCGATACGATAACGGAGTAAGATCTTAGTTGAAAGCACGAAGTCTCTATGTCTACTATCGAGCTCTCGATACGATTACGTTATGGAAGTCACGCTAAAGAAACTTGAGATGTGACTGAACGAATGAAAACTTCGTTCAAAAACCAATTGGAATTGTAAGTGATTTTTACATTTAATGAAAATGTTTATTGTATATTGTTTTTTATGTTTATCGGAACTTTAATTACTTTATACGCTTAAAACAAAGAAAGAGCTAAAACATTACTTACAAGATATATTAAAAACGCATTAGCTTAGATGAAATTAAATAGTTTTATCGATTTTAAATATACATGTCTTATGGTTTCTAAACAAATCCACTTGACATTTGACTTGACGTCTTGACGACTAAGTTTGTTTACATTTGTACACGTAACTTCGAACTTTGTTTTTTTGTATTTTTTACCATCATCCTGATCTTTCCGTAAGCTGTGTTATATTTGTGAGTAACCTCAGTTATTGTGGATACCCAGGAATACCTGTAACTTTCCAAATATTATATTTATATGAAAAATGCTTTTTAATAATATAAATCGTTAGTTTTGCTAAGAAGCATAATAAAAAGCTTTAAATTGTTCAAATAGTTCAGTCAAAAGGAAAGTCTAAATCTGTAACTAGTATTTAAATTTAGATTTAAATAGCAATTGTATATCAAAGAACACTGTGGAACGGCAACCTACTTACACGTGGGCGAGGTTAGTGCTACGAATATGAATGTAAGTGAATGAATGAACGAATGTAAGTAATGAAAATTCACAAATTTAGTGACTTTGATTGTCTTCTTTATTAATTGTTTTTGGAAGAAATATACTTGATAGATATATAATGCTGTAATGGAAAACCAATAAAATTTCGATTATAAAAGTTTAGATTATATTATAATACACAATTATAAAAAATTATAAATACTTTATTGTTTAAAAGAGTTAACTTTGGAGTACCTAAAGTTAACAAATACTAACTTACACCAAGTTACAGGTTTAAATTAGTATTTGTTACATTTGGACATATTATATAGTTACATGTATGTCCAAATAATGCTTTACTTAAAATTGATAATTTCGTAAATTGAATGATTTTTAAAGACATGACACTCCGTTCTCCACTTTAAGAGGCGGAACTCAACGCCGTCTTTCATCTTACCAGAGCCAGTTAATATAGAAATATTAAGAACTTGAACAATACATTGTCTTTATTTATAATCCCGTTCCGTCGTGTCTTTGCGTAATAGATAAAGAAAATATACTTTACTCAGTCGTAATACAACAAGGTGCATTGACTAATGAGAAAGAAAAGGAAGTTTTAAAAGTATTTAAGCGTCATAAATCATCGTTTCTACATGTGTACATTCTACAAGAGCGTTAATACCTATATTGTTAATAATCTATATTTATACATGTAATAAAAATGTAACTGATCGAAGTCTGTACATGGATGATATATGAGAAAAAATATAATTGGGGGTATTTATCAATGCAATAGAAATTAATGATTTTAAATTTTCTTTTTTTTATTTGTCTGTATGTCTGTGCGTTTGTGCACGCTAATCTTAAAAACGGTTTAACCGATTTTAATGCAGTTTTGATTAATGTATTTGTGTAACCTTCCCTTAACATTTAGTGTATATTTAATTTCAATCGGTTCATAAATAAAAGTAACGATACAAATTATAAATATAATCGAAGTTTGCGATTTAAGTGACAACGCGAGCGGGCACATTTTTTATCAATATAAAATTTATAGTTCATAGCACTTGCTATTACTTCTTAATAGTATCACGTGCCTTATATTTTCATGATACCTCTTAACCGATACGCAGACCGAATGTCAGCGTTTTCCGATACTCAAATTTTTTCATACACGTGGCTAACTCAGTTCAACCCCTTGTTATTTTTTCATAAAAAGGAAACTCGATGAATACGGTCCAATTTGAGTATTAGCATAGCCTTAGATAAAATGGTTATGCGGGATATTTGATTTTTCTCTGAATGTAATGGAATTGTTTTAATTACGTATTGAAATCGTTGATATTTTGTCGATATTGTATTCGTATTGCTGACATATTTACTTACAGTTGTAATTATAAGGGAAGCTTTTATAGGTATTAAATATATAATTATAAGTGCTGTGGTTCAAGTTGTAATGTTTGATAATAATGGTCGTGAGATCAATTTCCCTCGAATAAAGGGTAATTTTTATAATCAAGACATACAAACGTGGTAATGGCGTAGTGGGACAGCTTTTGACTGTAAACGAGACTGGTCCTGGGTTCGATTCCCACTCAGGGGAATGATTCAAATATTTGCATTTCTTGGCTTTGTTATCACCATTCAACACGCATTGTCTCGATTTCGGGTGGAAAATAGACAAAAAACAAATAAATCTGAATCCTTTTTATCAGTTTATTCCAAATAAAATCTTAATTGTTTCATCAGCTTATTAATAGGTATTTGAATTGTAGAATATTGAATACTTCAATGTTAAAATTGTCTTTTAGTATAGCATAAAAAAAATCCACTTTATTCCACCATATCACAATGTATTAGATTTTCTATTCCAACCATAGCAGCACGGTTGGAATATTACAAAGCTGTTTACTGAAAGTCTAGAATAGAACAATAAGTTTTTTTTAACTTATTTTGTTTATACTGGCGCGTTCGTAGCGCTACGTGCCGCTACGATACTACGTCGCTACGACCGCCTACGAGGTTTGCAGATGACAATAATCGAGTGGGAGTGTAAACAATATTCATTATATTTCCATGTGACCAACATGTGAATAAATATACGCATAATTTGGTTCTTGTTGAAATCATTTTTTTTTATTACTAATTATTAGTTTTATCAGCCAATAACCAAAATTTAACTCACATTTTGGTTATTGGCGCGTTGATGAACAAGAAATATTTGTAGTAAACATAGAATCCTCGAATGTTAATAAATCAAATGATTTATTCTCTTTCTACCTATTCTTGTTGAAATTCGTATTTTTATAAAACGTAACAAAAATGAAAGTAACAGGATTCGAACTTCATCCTCTTATAAATCAAAATCCATGCAAGCGCACTAGCCATTTGAGATATAAATATGTTCTCATAGAGCTACGTCGAAATCGCATTTTTGTCTAAATAACACTTTAAACATATTGAAATACGCAGAAATTAATTTTACGCGTATTTAACCGTTTGCCCATTTTAAATAATTCTAATTTATTTACTTACTATTTATTTATTTACTCAGGTCCGATATATTGTACGAGGGTCAACATACCATTCCGTACAACCTGGACAGGTTCTCGACTCGGTAACATGTCAATAATTATAATTTATAATAAAATTCAATATATAGCTTTACTAAGTAAGTACGTCCATTTGTCTCAACATAGTACTTGCATCATCTAGTTCTTTATTGTTACCTATCCAAATATTAGAAGTTTGTTTATTATTATTATATTTACAGAGATTTATTTTCATTTATATTTACGGGGAGATTTCGATTCCCATTCGTTGTATTATAGTTTTATTATTTATATTTCGACGCTCTGGCGACAAGATAAAGTGCGGGGTTGAGTTCTGCCACTCAACACACAATGTCCCGGCAAGTGGAGAACGGAGTGTCTTGACACCAGGTTCTCTCTACCTATCCTGCTTTGCAGAAAAAAGCGTGTGCCCAAAATACTATTAGGGAAAATACTGGTAATTTGTCCGAGTACTAACCAACGCGAGAATTGTATGCATGTATTTTATTTTATATGAAAAGTGAATATAACTTATACATTTTTGGAACCTTATCGGTCTACAAAGACCGGGGAACCTATGTTACGTTTAACAGTTTCCCCTGAGTTTGATATAAACGCACGATCAACAAATTCAATCAGGTACTGTTCAAATGGACCACTTACAACCACTTATATATTAAAAACTAAAATACGACAAGGGTGTTTGAGACTAAATATAATATTTTATAAATTTATGTAGTAATATTTGCGAATAACCGGCAAGTAATTAGTTTCATTATTTACCTAATGTAATTTAAATGATACGATCTGGCATAGTTTGTAAATAGAAAATCAAAATTGAATGTTAACTTAATACAGTTTAATATTCACATATGTAAAATATTTAATTTAGGTTTATTCATTATTTATATATTTTAAAATTCTCATACTTTAGGAGGCAAGGAAGGAAGGAATGCCGAATTTAATTTTAAAGTAATATTCACACACTTAGTAAATTGAAAAACATTTACAAGTCTCGGATGGTTTCCAAGACGCGTGGGTTCGAATCCCGCTGCGTTACAAAAAATTATACTTTTTCTTAAAATGTTTTAATTATTTTCATTTCTCCACGCTGGGGAACAAGACAAAGCGCGGCATTGAATCTTCGGAGAGTGGAGACCGAAGTGTTTTGTGACTAGGTGCTCTCCGACAGCTTAGCAGGGAGCTATGCGGAAAATAGCATGGAGCTGCTTTTCTGTTAATTTAATTATTTGTTAATTTAATACAAGTACTTGTACCCCAAAGAGAACCAAAACCCGCTACTACTGTACCACCATCTAAATTTTAGCACTGCAAAAAGTCCAGTTCTAGTTTGTAACTAGCTGTTCTAGTTTGTTCCAGTTTCTAACTAGCTTTTTGTGAAGCACAGTTCCGTTAACAAACGTATCAGATACACAATTGCACATTTCACACGTGGCCCTAGTCACTTTGCATTTTACTTTAATAATAATTATGATATGCTACAGACCGGTCCTCACTATTTTGGATTATACATCAAGATAGACTTCAAGTGTTCAGATTTTTTAAGTTAAATAGTGTCTTAGAGTATCTTGACAAATGTTCTCTCTGACTTTGTCTGTAGCAATTTACATAGCTGTAAACGTACAACTATGTTCGGGATAACAAATTATGCACGTGGTTTTTAATCATAGTTCTAGAAAGAAATTGTTCTTGTTTATGTACAAAGGAATTCTAGGAAAGGAAAAGGTTAAACTTGATAATTGCATTTTTCAAGACGAAGCTTTCAAATGAAGTAAAGTGTTCTAGTTAAAGAAAGCGGAATTTGTTGTGCAAATTGATTCAGGATACTTTGGATTTTTAATAAATCAACTATATTTTTTACATACATGTAATTACTAACCAAAATTGACTTATTATATCATAATATAGTTTTATTTGATGTTTAAACGTTCTATCCTAATTATCTGAAAAGCTTCGTCCTCAAGATTAGAATAATAGACATGAAGATCTTAAGAGACATACGTGAAACACTTGAAATAAAAGTAAGTTATGAATTAATAACTGTAGCTATACCTACTTCAATATTGTCAATTTTAATAATATCATTAATTAATTTTACTCGTTCAACAAGATAGATCGACTAAAATTTATATAATCTAACTGAATCATTTACAAACTAACTACACTCCTTTTAGTGAACTTCAATAGTTCACTCACTGTGGCAGAAGTAGAAGCATGACGTGACTAAAGGCTAAAAAGATTGTTACGCCTTCTTTTGAGAAGTCTTCGAATTGTAAGGCTTTTCAAAACGATAAATATGACAATATAAGTACCCCTGTGAGGTACCCCCGTTCCAGATGTTTAAATAAGATCTGGAAGTTTTATTATAACTGTATCGGTTAACATTTTACTTATATTAATCTATAAAGATATATATATATACGATAATAGACAAGCCCTGTGCTTTATGAGATGTAACGAGAATTAAAAAAATTACGACTTAAATTTTGGTTAGTTTACCAGGATAACAACGTGTCCTGGACCGTTGTTTCAATGTATTATATTTAGTCAGTGGCGTTCTAAGACCGTAGAAGTCTTTACAAAAAAAGAACTTATTAGTTTAAAAAAAAATAACTATTGATGTTTCCGTATTGGGTTCCACTTTTGTGAAATAACCAAATATATTTGATACCTATATTTGAAATAAATTAGTATAATTATTAATACAAAAATAGCAACATTTGTATTTTTTTGATAATAATTATTAATTATAATCATGGAAACGCCTCTTCTTAACAATATTAACAATTATTCCCTTACAAATGCTGGCAACCAAGGAAAGTCGATGCAGCAATCATGCTGGTAAAACTACATCTCGTTGAGAATAATAAATTCAAAATAAAGTCAAGTAAAGTTTTTTTTTCACTTCAAATTAAAAAGCTAGTCACAAAATAATTAAAGCACAGTTCAGGCTTTGGCCGCCCGTATCAAATAGCGAGGACCACGGAAGGAAGTGGACGGGCAATTGTCATATTCAATTTGAAATTTGGACCCCACTTGTACTGTGCGGTCCAAACTCCAAAAAAAAAACACTAACCTTAACTTTTTTTTTAACGTGAGCCTGCTAGGCACGTTGCGGTGTCAAGGGTGGTGGGGCATACTTGACGGCCTACTTGGTTTTTCTTAGTAAAAGATATTTAGAAAAAATGTCTTTAAAAATATTATGATGGAAAAAAATTCTGTAGTTTTTATAGTTTTTTATCATTTCTAAGTTTATTTAGTTAATAATTTTTTTTGAATAGTTTGTAATTTAAAAAAAAGAGATATATTCAGAAAACGTATAAAAATTTAGAACGTTTAATACGTTTTCTAAATATGTCTTTTTCAATTTCCTAAGTGTGTGAATCAGGCTTTTAAAATAAAAAAAAAAAAATTGTTTTTTTTTTAAAAAAGTTTTTCTAGTACAAACACTAATATTTCTTCAAAAATATGATTACGAAAAAATTTCTTACCTTCGGTGATGAAATTAATCCCCATGGCTGCGGACAAGAATATATGTAAAAAGTAGTTTAAAGATCGTATTCGCGACGTTCATTCCGCAACAAACACCCGGATTTGACATCAAAAAGAGATTTTTGAGAATAACTTAAAATATTATTATCTCCCTAGGTCGGTTCATATATCGATCGATAGGCCTTTACGAGATCTATCCATTGACGCCCCGAAAATGAAAATCCGATCAGTGGTTTTTACGTGTCGTGTCATGTCATGTCATGTCGTGCTACAGGTCTCGCCGAAGGTGTGGCAGGCCTTGACGGATGTGGGGAGAATCCACATGAACCTACAAAGAGTGTTTTTTTTTGTATTGTGGTAAATTACCCTTAACATTTAGTGTTATTTCATTTTAATCGGTTCATAAACAAAATAGTAACAACCATTTAAATTATAAATTTAAGCAAAGTTAGTGATTTAAGTGAGACCGCGGTGGGTGAAGAAACGAAATAGTTTAGCCATATAGTTTACGCAGGCGAAGCCGTAAGCGGATCGCTAGTAACATAATATATTTAAGCTTTATCCCTAGTGGGATAGTCAGAGGCATGAGCGCTAAACGCTACGGTCTCTGCACTCGTCCACTGTCATCAACCTCTCCAAACATGCCCTCCGGGGGGTCTTCACGCCTTTTATGTGACCTTCCTTCAGTATAATTGATAGTGTATTCTCAAAGGTCAACGGAGGTCCTCCCCCTACCACTCTTTGTACCTAGTTCTCGGTAAGACGCTCAGCGTCTTGAGATATAGACCAAATCATTCTCTGGATAATAAAAAAATGGCATCGTTAATTTAAAAGTCATACTTTTTAATGTAGTTTAATCATTTTAATACAATTTTTAAAACTTAGTTTAGTTTCATTTGTTAGCAAGGAAAATAGAACTCAAGCGACTGTGTATATTGTATAATAGCTCACTCAATACTCTCCCGGACTTCCGGTGAAGCAGACACGACAGCCGTGCAATTTACTGAAGCTGTTGTTGAGTAGAGCTTTTTTTAATTCATACATATTAGAAACTTTTTACTTTGTGTACTATACATATAATATTAGATTTTAAAACAAGCACTTTATTATTTTGTAGTAAACACAACAAATAAGTGTTTGTTTTTACTACAAAACAATAAAACTACAACGATGGTTGTATTATTGAAAAAGGAGTAAAAGATTTTTTTCAGATTCAAGCTTTTTCCCACAAAGCACGATAGGCTGACAGAACCTAGTGTCAAGACACTCCGTTCTCCTTCAAAACTGTCAGTCCAAATACGAGACATTGCGTGCTGTGTGGTAAATATAAAATTCCCGCTCGCGTAACGCGAAGCCATGATGACTGCGATTTTATATTTAATATATAAAATTGTAATCCATGAAATGTACAGGGTTGTTTCTTCACCATAAAACTCTATCTTAATTTATTACTTAGTGAAAATTACTAGAAAGAACTAACGTCTTTTTTTTTATTTTAAGCTTTTTCATTTTGATATGTGTATAGTAATTGCTAAACATATATTAGCTTTTTGACTAAAATGGCTTCAAACGCTACTCGGGGAAATAATTATACGTATTTAAATTATTTTTATTACTCTGATATGGACTCATTAGACACTTTTCGACTGCGCTGTGAATCCAACAGTATAATCTTAATGCATATGATTTACACTTATAATACAAAAGAAAACCAAGATATATTTGGATTCAATCCAACCGTGGGACATCAAAATGTATTACTTCTACAATTTTTTTATGAAATATTATTTTATAATATAATACGAGTATAATGCATATAATTTAGTACATCTAACGCAATTGGCTTTACAAAGTTCTTAAAACTTTTAAAGACGGTGACAAAACGACAAATAAATTCGTTTAATTGTTCCTGTTTTGCGCATTGAGTTCGAGATTTCAGAAGTCATTCTATATTGTAAGAGAAATGAATAAATTCGTCTTCAGTTTGTCTTTAGGTTAGACTAATTTCTAAGCCATAACTCGCCAGTACGAAGTATCTATCAGTAGTCAGTAGTAGTGCTTAGATTGTAGTATCATACAAAAAGCGTCTTTACGGTTTTCTCGTATAACAAGGAAGGCTGAATATAAAAATACTTCGTTCACCGCTTTCTGTCCAATTACCGGACACCGTGTGTTGGGTTGCGAAACTGCGCTACCTCTTACACTAAGAATGCAATAGAGTAAGTAAAATGTTTGAAAGAGAAAAAATAAAATTCTTCTTCTCTCCTAGACTGACTTTGCACTTTTAAAATTGAGAAACGGCTTCCCTATTCTTTAATCACATAACTAATAAGGTCTCAGCTGCTGCGATCTTGCTACAAAAGAACCTTACTCAACTTGATCTTTGAACTTAGTTAAATGATGCTCCTACTACGATAATGATTATTTAAGTCAGATTGCTCTAAATATTATTTAAATTAATTTTATAATCTTTTTCCCACATAACAGGACAAGGATAACCTAGTTCGAAGACAAACTAGGTTATCCCTCCTCTGTGTGTTGAGTTGCGGAGTTTAACACCGCGCTTCGTCTGGCAAGAAGTGGGTCAAATTAATCTTTAAAGTAGTGATGGCAAAAGGAACTTTAAGCATATTATCACATCACATATTAAAAATAAAGTCCCTTGATGCACTGAATTTGTAATTACATGGAGCAATATCAGAAATTACTGTATTGTTTATTTGAATATGCATAATTTCATACAGTTCTCATTAATACATCTTGTTTAAAGGAAATACATTAAAATCATTTAATTTTAATAATAATGGAAGATTTAAAAGGATGTATTAGTTCAATTTATTTACGTTAAGGACTTCAACTAATAAGAACAATACTTAAAAATACTTAAAAATAAAAGTGTTTTGTCGTTTTCAAAACAAAGAAAATTTATACGATGATTTGTACGTGTGAAAGTCTTATAATTCATTAATTTGCAAGAGTGATTTCACTTTTTCTTTTTTAAAGTGTTTTTACACACTTAGAATATAAAAATATTATTTTTTTCAAACAGTATAAAAAAATTAAACTTTTTCGAAAAATATATGATATTTTCAGTTATGCACAGTTTAACGCAAGCGCTACAAATTAAAGATTTTGAATAGTTCCAAGATCAAATTTTCTGTACAAAATATAATAATACATTTTAAGCATATTTTCACGTGATTTGCTAAAATTTGTAACGGAACAAACGAGAATTTACGTCATTCAGTTCACGCAAACGAAGTCACGGTGTACAACTAAAACTTTCTTCCAAATGTACATATGTTACGCAACTTTGATCTCTGGTACAATTCCTTAACAAAGACAGTTGCCACCGCTGTAATAATAATTTAACAAAATAAAAGCAAAATGTATAGCATGTTGCTGCCCCTACTTTTCCTGATTTCGTCACGATAATTCGATATAACGGTAACAAAAACCCAGAAAATGAAAAATCACCTGATATTTTCTTGAGCACTAGCTGAGTAAATTTAACCTGACTGTAAGAAATATATTAAAAATAAGTAAAAAAGCAACAAATACTATGTTATACAGGTTGGCCCAGAAAGACCAGAGTGGTGTGAATTCCTTATAACTTTTTATTTAAGACATATTTTTTTAATTTTTTGTTTTTTAAATACAGTAAATTTATGGGGAATATTTTTAGATTAGTTATTAAAAATAATATCTCGCAAGTGGTGGCTATTTTCTGCTTCGCACAAATGTGCTCTTTCCGACACATTTTCCATGACCTTTCGCAAAACTTCCGGTGTTATGTTGTTAATTTCTTCTCGAATATTGGTTTTTAATTCCTCAATAGTCCTAGGCTTATTAACATAAACTTTCCCTTTTAAATAACCCTAAAGGAAACAGTCTGGAGCGGTTAAATCCGGGGAACGTGGAGGCCAATTAAAATTGCTTCTACGCGAAATTATTCTTTCACCAAAGATGTCGCGTAAAAGAGCCATTGTGTCCCTCGCAGTGTGCGCTGTGGCTCCATCCTGTTGGAACCAGATATGCGGTTGGTTTTCCACGGCTGGCCTTACAAAATTTTCCAACAGGGCCCGATACCGATCACCATTGATGGAAATGGCGACACCTCGTTCATTTTCAAAAAAATATGGGCCAATGATCCGTTCTGAAGAAACACCGCACCAAACAGTACACTTAACTGGGTGTAATTGTCGTTGATGAAGTACTCTCGGGCTTTCCGTAGCCCATATCCTACAGTTTTGCTTTCAGTTTTGAAACATTCTTATGGTATGCAAAATTCGCTGCAGTGACCCTCTTGAGAGGCCAAGTTGTGTCGAACGTCTCCTGGTTGATGTTTCTGGATCCTCCCGAATACTCTCCTGTACCACTTGAATATTGTCAAACGTGTGGACAGTTCGTAGTCTGCCGGAACCAGGAAGGTTCCTTACTTCTCCTTGTTGTCGAAAATTTGCAACCAGACGGTTTATTGTTGGCTGAGAGGGTGCAACCCGCTCATTAAATTGACGACGGTATGCACGCTGAGTCAACACAATGAACCGTTGATTTGAAAAGTAAATTTCAACGATTTGGGCACGTTGTTCAGTTGTGTATTGCTCCATTTTAAATTGTCCAAGTCTTCTTTACAAAATACTCAAAAGAAAATAAAAAAAAAATAATAATAAAAAAGTTATGAGGAATTCACACCACTCTGGTCTTTCTGGGCCACCCTGTATTACAAAAAGCGTGGTTTTGTCTATTCAATAAGCTCAAAAGCGATGTAAAACAACCTATATCTCCAAATTCAGTTCCAGCTGATCGTAGAGAATAGAGTTTTCTTAACACCAAATTACCTGTGTCGCTCCTGCCAGATGTAAAATTTTGTAAACGTTCAAAAAGTAACAATTTCTATATTATTAATTTTAACTTCGTAGAAAGTCATAGAATAAAATTTCTCAAAATTTCCATTTATTAGAATATAATTGAATAAAAATAAACGACAAATACCGTTTTCAAAGCTGAACGCTATGCACATAGTTTTCATTGTATTAAACTATATAAATGTGAAAATGTTGAATGCAAACTCAAATGTTATTTTCAGAACCATAATGTAAAACGAATCATTTTATAGCAAACTCCGGTTTTCGGTTTTGCGAAACCGGTTTAGACAAATGCGTATAAATATTCTGTCGAGTTAAATATAAATTCATGACAGACGCGTATAACTGTACCTTGACGATGTCAAAGCGAAATGCTTTTCGAATTCAATTAATAAAATAATTAAAATTTTCCGTCTTGTATGCAATATAATTAAGAATAGCTTCAATATTTTACTTACACGTCGTTACAGCGTATACAACGGTTTGTATTGATTTATTGCTACGGTCATTATTTAAAGAACGGTCAGAGAAAGAAAAAGCTATTTAGTTGGCGTGATAGCTGCAAAAATTGAACTTTAGTCATCCAACATCAACTACTGCTAGCGAATTTAAAATGTATTCAAATAAAATTTACACAGCAGTAATTAATAACTCGCAATTAGAATTTTGATTTTTTCAATTAAATAAATATTTTTTTAGTTTCATATTACAGTTTTAGTTACAGTTTTAGTTGCTTCTTACTTTTTCCCGCATAGTAGTCAGAGAGAATCTTGTGTCTAAAAATTCCGTTCTCTACTATCCGGAACGTAACGCCGCGCTTTGTCTTGCCAATGCAGATAAATGAAAATATTATAAATATAATATCATCGAGTGGGACTCGAACCTATAAACTTACCAATCGCGCTATAGCCATAGGCACTGACCACGATGGCCTCTAAAAATGAAACCTTTATAATAATTTTAATAAATAGAATAGACTCAATGCCTTTTAAAAAAACAGAATTTTGTACGGAAAAATACAATACCATTATTTATCTAACAAAATAAAAAAGAAACGTATATTTAAAATAACGACGATCCTGCATATTGTATTTGTACCGATAATAATCACATTTCACTATAATAATTACGCGATATCACCATGTACTCTCACTAAATCCTATATATATTATATTTACAATGTAATTGGATTCACAACATCTGATTGTTTTATTTTGTTTATCTTTGTAGCAGAATAGTGTGAGAATCTAGTGTAAAGACACTCCGTGGGTAACACATTTGGCCCAAATCGGTCCATAGCTGAAATTACGTACTGAGTGCTTGAAATTAATTTAAGTATAATCATTTCCCCGAGTGGAAATCGAACCCACAACCAATTGTGTGTAGAGCCAGATGCTGTTCCGTCGCTGGGTTATAAATGATAACTAATAACACGTATAATACAATATAAAACTGTACTGGAAAATGTAATATTATACAGCCATATATATAAAGGAATCCAAGGTCCAGGGTACCTGTACTGTAGCACGTCTGTAGCTAAGCGGCATTCGCGCGTAGACCGTGATACGCGATGGGCGTGCCGCGAGTAAGCACAGCTCCGGAGCTCGAGCTCCGACGACCCCACCTGTTGATTGTGGACGATTCGAGGGAAACACGCGTTACCGGAGGTTAGTGAACTTGTTTTTTAAAATTTCAACAAATTTTGGATTTCTTTTTTATACATATTTTGTTATTTTTTTGTTGGGTAAAAATATTGTCATAGTATTTTTTCTGATTTTCTAGAATGAAAGCGATCTAAAGCCGTATTTTTGTATGTACTTGTTTTGCTAAAACCTAACAATACAAAGTATATTCTATAATTTTGTGGTGATTTCTAACGAACTATAACTTTTTAAGTCTAATCTTACCTTCTATAGGAACGTGTATTATAACGTGTAGTTGTCTAAGGCTGTTAAAGTTTTCAGATTATTACAATTTGTGATATAACTTTTTATTTAATATAAAATTTTTTTATGAAATTAAGTAACAGGTTTTTACGATTAACGATATTATATTTAAATTAGAAAAATATTTCATAAAACAAAACGTAAATTTTTTCTAAATACAATCGTTTTTAAATACGCAAATTTGTTTATTGCTCGACTGAGGCTTGGATGGCACTCAATTAATTCTCGTAGTGCTTCGGTATTGGCCTCTGTTGATGATTAATTTAATTGGTCACTAACTTTATGGAAACGTGTTTGTTATGTAAATGAAACTTCGGTTAAACCAGCATTTATAGTGGAAAATTGTTACAGATAAATATGGGAAGTTTACTTTAAAGAACATTTAGACGATTATAATCCAAATTGTTAGAATATTTTTTTTCTTAGAAAAAAAATAGATATTGATATAATGTATATTAAAAAAGTATAAAAAAGTGTTTTAAAATGTAAACAATGTTAAGTTTGTAAATATTTTATAATGTTATTCGAACAAACTATCTCATGTTATTAAAAAAGTGACTTCATTTAAACACTGTACACAGATGCTCGACAGAGTTATTAAATTTTAACAAATTTTACTAAACTGAAACTTTATAGTTTTATTTACTATTTAGTTTACATAAAGTGGTTATAGTGTACCAAGAATAATGAATTTTACGTTTTTTATTTCACTGTTGTCTATATTATTTTACGAAACTCTTTTTTATTTATTTATATTATAGATTGTATCGAATGTAGATCGTAAATTGCAAAAATTTTGTTATTGAATATAATGTAGATATTTATTTGTGAATTCTTAGAATAATAGTGACGGATATATTTGTAAGTTCTTATAACGCTAAGAGCTGAGAACATAAAGCTATTCTAAGATGTTACAGACCAATTCTAACTTTTCGAGTTAGTTTTGCATTTTTATTGTGTAAATTCGAATATTTATGTTAAATTGTCGTTTTATTTAAATTATTTAAAGATCACATTTTTCGATAAAAGAATATTTAGGTCACACCACTTTTAAATAATAAACAATTATCTGTGTTTAATAATGAAGTTATAACGTGGCCTAGGCTATGATACTTAGATTTAGCGTAACGTACTTTACAAGCAAACATTTGGAATAATTATATTATTTTGATCCAGCCACCAACAAACAATTAAGCAATTTTGCTGGGTCCATTGCACGATAATGTTTATAATAGTATATTTTCATCAGACTTATAAGATTATATCTGGAGTTTAGGACTGTCACCCAACACAGTTATTAAACGCACGCAGAGAATAGACATGGTATGTTTTTTTTAACACGAGAAAATCCTCTACGGATATCTGCCCGATAGGAGACTCGGACGCGGTTATGTGGGACTCTGGACCAGCAGCTGTAGGCCGTCCGTTTACCCACTACAACCTGACGGTGCTAGTCTAGGTGTAAGCGTTTTTATCTACAAAATGCGGAAAGGTTTAAAATAACGAATCTACGTTTCAATAAAGGTGTAATGTAGCACTTGCGACGTAGCAGAGTGCTACGATTTTCGTAGCACTCGTTACTCCTTTCAGAGGCTACCACAATTACTACGAATACTGGAATGATGACTCTTGTTTTTAATTATATTATTGTGTCAGTATTATAATAACTAAATGTTTTGCTAAATTATGTGTATTTACATTTAATTAAAATTTTAATTTTATATCTGTTAGAATATTTTTTTGCCATTTGTATTTCCGAGTTCGGACTTTGTTTGAGAAAATGGTTATTTTCAAAAAAGAGTGTTGCCGTTTTGGAGGCTAGCCTAAGTAAATGCAACGTTGAATGCAATCCTTTACGCCTTTCAGTCCACCTTGACCCATTTCAAATTTTATAACAACCATGTTGTAGCATTACTTGAAGATGTAGTTTATAATTTGTTTACATTAATTAAATGTCTCTGTTTGAAAAAAAACTCTATATAGCTATTAATAAAAACGAATTAATGAGATATTAATACGAATTAATGTATATTAATACAATAAAAACTAATTAATGAGATAATCAAAAGAAAAAATACATTGTAGCTCAGTTACGACATGTTACACTAAACGTAATGGTTGTGGAGTCTCGATTTTACTTAAAAAGAAATATATCTTTTATAAAAACAACATTATCCTCTGCTGTACAAGGAAAATGTGAAGCTAATACAGTATTATCCAAAAGAAAATGTATGTAAATAACAATATGTACATAAACAAATTTAATATAAATAAGTTATTGCAAATAAAACCATTCATTGCAGTAAACATTTAGAAAGTAAATACTCCGGATTAGCGAACCGGAAGCATAAACAAGACTACCTCGAGCACCAAAATAAATATTTATTGGCAATGCAGAGATTTGTCTAAGTGCAAATCAAAGTGACATCTCTCAGTCAGCCAGGTGGTCAGACTATAATCGAAAAATTGCATATTGAGTATTGCAACTTAACGCCGTCTTTGTATTTCCAGAGTGACACAAATAAAAAAATAACATAAGTGAGGATCAACCCCACGACCAATCGCATTTACAGTCAAAGACTGTCTCAGTCCTCTATGATGGTCTCATCTGTTGTATTCGTAATTTCAATTTCGAGTGAAGTTATAGATAACTTAATTTATGTATCTATTTTCCATGCATTTACTAATTAATTATTTTACTTTAAGCCTAAAGTTATACTTTTTCTAAGCGGATGAGGGAAATATTATTATAAATTAATTAAGATATATTTCTCCAAGTAAGATCAGAACTCGCAACCATCACGTTTTTCTTTTTAACACATTTTTCTTTTTAATATCTTATTAATTTGTTTTTATTTTATATAATTTCTACGTAGAAAATAAAATAGTAATATTAAGAGTTAGTCTTTATAAAATATTGTCGTGTTTGACTAATAAATTAATTAAAAAAAAAAAATTATAAATTACATCTTACTTCAATGAAATACTCCATAGTGGTAGCAATTGCTACTATAGAATCAGAAATCATTATTACTATTGGTTGTTCAATTTTATGAATAGTATTTATATAATACTTTGTCTGGTTTGGTTTGGTTGTGTATGTGTGATGGTTATAAGTTTGAATCTTGGGGGAAAGCTTATATATATATATATATATATATGCATTTATATGTATGCTCTTTGTTTTAGGGTGATGTAACAGAAATAACATTATGAGATTTTCTCGATCTAACACGACTTAATGAACATTTGACATGCACTTGAGTCATTTGGATAATAATAACTATAGCATTTTTACTATTTAATTTTTATTTAATGTATTAGTTCAAAAGCTATTAATTTTTTTTCTAGTTTACATAGAACGATGTTATCAATAGTCACTAAATTTACATTTTTTTTTCTTTTTCATTTATTGTGTGGCTAATGTAAGTGGATTGTCTTAGTCGGATTAATGAAGACATTTTTATTGTAAACCTTTCTTTGCCTGACCCTATTACAGGGATTACTCTTTTAAAAATACAGCTTTAAAATATTTTCAGGAGCTTAATTTTTTTGTTTTTAGTACCTTAATACTTTTTGTGACTGGCAGGAAGAATTTAGTGACAAGAAGTCTCTTATCAGCTTTTTATTCATTAATAGATGTGAGAGCTATTTAGTGAAAACTAATATTAATTTTAATCTTATATGAAATTCGAATTCGCATAAAAACTAGTCTAAATTGCCTAAAGAGAGCCTTCGTATATAATTATAGTAACATTTATCTATTTAAACATAAATATCCAATCATTGCATAGGACATTTCGGTTAAGCAACGATTACCCTGAGCAATTGTTGATGGGTGTGCAATCTCTATTTTCTAGTTCTTAAAACGAATCTGTATGACATAATAATAACACCAGGCTAACTTAATTAGTTTAGTTATGCAGATACCAGAACGTCATAGTTTAACTTAATTGTTTTTTTTTGGTAATTGGTTAATACATGTCATTTGAATTCAGTCAATTTCTATAGAAATACACTTTTATGATTCTCACGTTTACTTTAATGAACCTATTCACAAACAAAGTCATAGTTCCCAAGAAATTCGAGCATATTATTGTTTTGTCGAAAGCATTTCTTTATACAATAAAAAGCAATTGGCGAAAACAATCATGGACTTCACTGGATGCTGGGCGCACTATGATTTTTCTCGTTTAACTCGTTGAATAGTCTTTCGAGAGTGTTTCCTTGAATCGTACGTAATTGCTATCAGTATTTTTTGTATATTAATATTGTGTTCTTTCTGTTGTAAATCAATATATTTTGTAACTTATATGACCTTGTCGAAATATTAATATATAATATTGTAGCAAGGTTTTTGACAATAATCAAATAATATTTATTATTATCAAAATAATAACATTTTAATAATATATAACAGAGTGGTAAGTGGTGGAGTTGGTAAGAGGAAAGGAGCGTGGTTGACCTTCGAAAACATAGTAATGATTATATATAAGGTCACGTACGAAGCACGAGGATCCCCCAGAGTCTTATATAAAGAGGTTGATGACAGCTGATGGTTAGAAAAAGCCTTATCCGTTCAGTTTAATTCTTAACCTGTAATAAGAATATATTTCTTATATTTATATATATGTATATATATATTTATGAAAAGTAGTATCTTTTCCCACATAACAGGGACGCAGTCTTGACTTTTTTCAATTATTCAGCTTAACGCCGGCCCAGTGCGCCACAGTGGTAATTTTTGTTTAATAATAATATTTCATAAAGAAAATTGTGTAAATCAATAGAATGATAGAAATAAAATGTGAAATAGGTATAAAATTGATATTTGATTTACAAACACATGTTATATAAGTATATGGCATGCATAAATGAAGGTAATTTTAGGATTTTATTAGTTCTAAGCACCATTAAAGAATTTAAATGCATATAAACTTGACAACACACATATTTTCTTTGAAAATTATCTATTCTTTAAACAATCTAAATTTCAATGTGATAAATGACTTTAAAGTCAGTGTTTTTGTGATAAAGTATTAAAAATACATTATAATATATAAATCTTCATTAAAATATGAACACTTTGAATCTTTCAAAAAGCCTTAAAACAAAATTATAAACTCAATTATCTCGAAATTCTTTAACTTATACTAGAAGCTTAACAATTCCTTGAAAGTTAGTTAGTTTATGTTTTTTTTTAAATATATTAAAATAATATAAGATAGCGAGCAATATGTACATAAGCTTTATGTTAAATGTGCTGCTTTCCATAACAAATGGAATTCAGCATTATATATAGCGCTAGTTCACCTGCGCTCCTCTTACCTATAATAGATAAGATATAACCTTTTAAATTTCATATACACTATAATTTTACCAGGTAGATATTCAGCGACGTTGAGTTACTTCGAATTCGACTAAGGACACTACCTTTCATTACGACTATTTTTGTATGTATTGAAATGTAGTCAAACTAGTTTTGTAGTCAAATAAGATTTATTATTAATATATAACAAAACCCTATTTAAAACATTGACATAATAAAACCGTCGTGGGGCAGTGGCACAGTGGTATCTGACTGTAAACGTGATTGGTCGTGGGTTCTATTCCCCCCCAAGGGAGTGATAATATTTTAATGGGAGTGATAATATTTTAATTTTTATTTCCACTCTGGTACCTAAGACAAAGCGCGGCGTTGAGTCCCCCCGCCATTCAGACATGATGTCTCGATTGCGTAGTGGAAAGTGGAGAACGGAGTAAACAGTAGGTTCTCTCTGACTACCTTGAGATGCGGTAAAAAGCGTGAAGCTGAAATAAATATTTTTATTTGGGAAACACACAATATATTGTACTCATATAATTTAGACAAATTACATAATACACATACCAATAACATTTAAACTTTAAAATTATGAAAATAAATTACATATGCCAAATTATTTTCATAACAAAAATATAAACCTAATACATTATATTTGGAAAATTTTGCCAATAAATTAATATATATAGAGAAAAGGCACACAAAAACAATCTTATTGGAAAAGATAATCCCATAATGCACATGATTTTTATCAAAATGGGCTTAACTTTCTTAAACTTACACGTTCTTGACCTTTACTTAATAAGTAGACAATAGCATCCTAAAGAACTCTCTACAGAGCGGACGCTGAAAGCTTTTCAAAGATGTTTATCTTTTAAATCCTTTAAATTTTTTTATTTGTTAAAGATTTACTCAAATTTAAAATATACAAAGTAATATAATTTATTATACTAATCCCTTCCAAATTTAATGTAATTCTAAATACATAATATATTGACAATAGTGCCTGAAAAATAATTCTTTTTTAATAACCTTATTGTTACGATACCTGGATCTGTTTTTTTTTACAGTTTCATTTCAACCTGTTTACACAAAAACCGCTCCGACATTTTGCAGTAAAAACTTAGGTCTTTAGGTTCTGTCACTAGGACAGATCACTTCGCGACGGAACCCAACGCCATTTCGTATATAACCAGACCAGGAATAAATTAAATTATATTTATCTGCGAAACCGTACAACAATCGTAACTACTTGTATTCTGGCTCGTCTCAAATGTGCCACAACTTCACTTTATTCCCAAAGTCTCGTACCTAAAAAGAATATATATATATATATAAGTTCGCTGTATGTTAGTCAGTTTATAATTTTTAAAAGTCTCCTGTTTAATATGATGATGTATGTATGTCTTGATATACAATCTCTCCGTCATTTACGTTCTCATTGCGGTGGCGCACAGCTTTGTGTGATTCAATATCACAACTATCGTTTAAAGGTCCGGTACAGTAAGTGACTAGAGGATTTTCTTATTTTTATACGCCGAAATCGAAAGTGGTGAAACTTAACCCCGTGCTTTGTTTAAGCAAAACAGAGAAATTAAGATATTATATTAAAAACATGTTCCTAAACGAGTTGGCTGTGGGAGAGGCGCTGTCCCACTGCGCCACAACGACCTCTAAACAGTAAAGAGTACCTTTATAAATCCTTTCATTTGACGACAAGACTTAATTAAAACATACATAGCAATTCATGTCTATATAATGAAACGTTTTGCACCAATTACGTTAAATTTTGCCATCCAGTTAATTCCCCTGAGCTTTACCCCATTTAACCGTAGCACGGTTTTTCCAGCGAATTCGGTATATTTATTAATGGAAAAATACTTTTGATCAGTTAAAATTTTTTATGTATAAGTTTTTTTAAAAAGATTTAGAAGTATTTGTAGAAGATTTTTTTCTTTTCTTTAAATTGAATATTAAGGTAGTTGAGAGTGGGTTCGACTTCACTCGGGGGACACATGTAGGGTCTACAAATTGATATATTATGTTTTTATATAAGCAGAAAGTGATTAATGATTTATTAGCTTTACCGTTATTTATCTATCACTTAAAAAATCTTGCAACCATATTGCGATACACTTCTCGCCTTGATTTGGCAGAAAATTTCAATGAAATATTTTCATAATATAAACCTTATATCCTTGCCAGGATAACCAACATACAGAAAGAATCGTTTTAAGCGTATACCTTGTATATTATTTTAAACTAATTAGTAATTTATTAAATTTTTATATTAAAAATATAAACTTTCCAGTCTACTTCATTTTAACTCGAGTAACTTTACAGTATATATGTGAGTTTTTCAATTATAACATATAAAGTAAGTGTGCAAAAGTCCATCTTTCAACATTAAATTTCAAATATCCAGACCCTAGGGATGAAAGTTTCGACAACTCTGTTACAAAGTTCTAGCTGCACTAGACTGGACTTCAAAACGCATTACAAGGAAATTGAATATGTAAAGGATTTAAAAAACTAACGAGATATGAACAAAAGGAACAGAACAAAAGTCAAACTGTGTAAAATATTACTAAAATATCATAATTTTAATGTATTTATAACCGCGAGGTACCTTGTTATTACTTTAAAGGTAGCGGGTTCAAATCTCGATGCCATAAGGTCCATAGGCTGTTTTACTAAACACAAAAATTTCGTCATTCTTCAAAAAAATTATTTAACAAAATGTTACTAACAATTTCACATTTCCACATCAATTTATAAAGTGGACAGAACTGAAATGGAGCCGAATATGAATTTACATTCAAGAAAAGCAGTTTGTTCTTTGTCACCAAAACACTATCAGTCCAAATATGCAAGAAATTAAAATTTAGAAAACTGTATAAAGCCTTACATTGATTTACTCCACGCGTATCCATTATATATTATGCGCTCATCGATCTTTTCTGAACTGATTGTTCGGCCAAGGTTGCTGGTAGTTGATTTCATTATTCTACAAACTGTTGTTGATTAAATAATATAGACATAAAATAACCACATTGTTATTATAATAAATTGGATTTTATATGGTATACGTCAAAACGTATATGTATATGTTATGTATGTATAATGCTACTAGTAGCCTCGTTCGCCCGTAAAGTACGCGTTGCCTTAGTAACCTGTATCTGTTATACATACTTGTGTCTGTTATACAAAACTGTATGTCAAATAGATGTGTTAATATTTTTTTTCTAAAGTATTATTATAAAAAATGTTAAGTTCCGCCAATCAATAGAAATGTTTCGATATCAGGTGAAAAGTGGAGAACGGAGTGTCTTGACAAAAACCAGAGACAAGGTTTCATACTGCTCCACCAACTAAACTTTACCGTGTTTACATTAAATTATTTATATACTTTCAGCATTTGTTTCGATGAAAACGATTACTAGATCCTAATATTCAAGGTAAGATATATTTTAAATTTTACAAATATATTAAAATTATTATAGTGTCCCATGGCTAGTAGCTCACGGCTCACGGCTTCGCCTGCGTAAACTACAGGACTAAACTATTTAGTTTTTTCGCCTGCCCGCGTTCTCACTTAAGTCAATCACAATGTTTGCTAAAATTTATGATTTAAATGGTTGTAGCTTTTTGTTATTTATGAACCGATTCAACTAAATGTTAAAGGAAGTTCACCAAAATACATAGGCAAGACTACTTTTAAATTGAGCCGTTTATGAGCACAAAACACAAAAGCACAGACAAACAGAAAAGAAAATTAAAAATCACTGTTTTAGGTTCTATTAAATTGATAAACACCCACATATTTCTTTTTTCTTTTTACTTCCATATTCAGATCAGTTACATTTTTATTATATGATGAATAGACAACAAAGACACTGTGAAGGTGCAGTCAGCTTTTCTATTGTGAAATATATTAACGATACGATAACGAGCAGTAGTAAATATTATAAAAGTAGCACAAGGGGCCATATCCTTAAATTGTTTTCCTATTTTATATTGAAATTAAGTTATATTTTTTCTGGTTATCGTGGTGCACTGAAATGATTAGACATATAGAATTATTTTCATTTCGTCGCTACGAGTATAGTAAGGAATTGGATTGGTTTCCTCTGACAAGGGTTGTCTCACCTATGTGGGAAAAAACATGGAACTGCTATATATTCAAAAATACATATTTTTAGAAAACGTATAACAAATTTGAACGCTGCGGCATTTGAACCCGCGCCTCTTGAAGCTATATATTCAGCTTACCTTAGTATTCTTTGCCCAGTTGCAGCCTTATAAATTAACTCGTGTTTTAGTTTCAAATATGTTTTAGATTTTGAGTTCAACGTTTTTGAGATTATCTGGTATCTGGTGAGAACTTGGAGTATGGAGTGTCTTGACAATACGTTCTCTAGTTATCTAAAAAAAATTAGCTCTACATTTTTGCAAAAAAAACCTAGTTTCTCAACTCTGATCCCGAGCATACAGTAAAATAAGCTTTGCATGATAGTGTTCATCCGACGGAAATGGACTTCCTTTTGCGATGCCCTTCGTAAGCACACGCTTATTATTATTCAGTGTCTGTGTCGGGTACACGTATTTGAAATACATATTTATAAATTATTAAAATATAGTGCCTATAAAGTGAGTTTTAAACAAATCTGGTAAGTTATAATTTACATACCATTCTTTTTAATATGTACGAAAGTTAGGACGCGCCTGAACATATGCGATGTATATATTTAAAATATCTATACATATAATAAAAACGTAACTGAACGCTGTCTGCATATGAAAGATATTTGAAAGATAATACAATTGGGGGCATTGATTGATTGATTAGAACCCAAAACAATGATTTTTAAAACGAAAAACAAAATTTGTCTAAAATTTTTTCCTTCTTACTTATTCAAAACTAGCGACCCACTCGTGGCTTTTCCCGCGTTAACTATAAGGCGTTTCCTATTTTCGGTGGCGTTTTCGTAAAACAATGAAATTCCAAACTAAAAAATGGGAGAAAAGGGTAGCTTATGTTCACCCCTAGTATGTCTATTTGAAATTTCATCACAATCAGTTCAGCTGTTCCGCCGTAATGACCACACAGACAGACAGACGGACAGAGTTAATTTCGTATTACTTCCATTTACTACATGTTAGCTTTGAAACTGACCCAAAATTATAGTGAATATCTGTATAATGGTATTTTTTTTATCTCTAAGGCTTTCACATTGTAATTTTTTTCAGCTTCAGTCTTTTCTCTCTCAACAAAAAGGACTTAGTGACACTCTGTTCTCAGCATTCCACCCGAATTCGAGACGTTGCATATTGAATGCTGAAATTTCTTTATTTCGGACTCTACTATCTTTGTTATCTGGTGAAAAAAAATGAAAACAATACAAATATACTTATTCTCTTTAATGAGAATCGAATCCACTACCATCGTCCTAACTGTCAGACGTATCCCACTGTACTACGTGTTAAAAAAAACTGCCCACCACACTAAATGTTTTTACTAATGAAATGTTTACTTATTTTTTTATACTTTAGCTGGACCATTGTGGGTCTTCTCCAGTTGCATAGGATGTTCAAATTTTTATATGTTGACAGAGAGAGTGCACATCACGCAGAACAAATTGTTTTAAGGCGGTTTTTAATTATTTGTTTATAGTTGCTTGTATATTATGATTCTAACGTAGAATGTAGATATTCTACTCTTCGAAATTTATTATACCCTAAGTTCTGCTCAGAACTAAAAGCTATACAACAAAAAACTACTTTACAACAAAATACTGTTGAAATTTTGCCAAGAATTATAATAATTAAAGGTGGACATTTTCTTGTCTATTAAATTTACACATCAGGCGTGTGAACTTATCTCTTTTTTCGAGACCGATAGAATAACGAAATTTAACGCCTATCTTTTTCTTACTGGAAAGAAAAAATTAAAACAATATAAATATAACCATTCCATCAAGTGGGTATCGAACCCACAACTATCGCGTTACTGTCATTCGCTACCCCACTACGACACGATAGCCACAAAATTTAATTATTTTTATTTGTTAACGAAAACTGCCCGCCACACTGATCAATTTTTACTATTGCGGCATTGAGCTATTTCTCTATCATGGTTCTTTGTGAGCTGTTCCGTATTTTTTATTTATATATGTCAAAGGCAAATTGTTCATTACGTTGAACAATTTTTTTTAAAGTTTCATTGCTTTATTTTTTTTAGTTTAGCAGGTCTATTATAGTTCTACATTAGGTGTTCCACTGTTAAATATCAATTATATCTTAAAGCCTGACCAGGCTTGAGAGGTATAAAAAAAAAAGTTTTATTAAAATCGGTCCAGTAACTACGAAGATGTGCGCGTACAAACAGACATTCAAAAAATTAAAAAATCATAGATTCGTGTTCTATTACTGTTTTTACATCCTACTAAATTATTTTTTCGTAAATATATTCAATGTACAGACATCTTTTTTACTGTTTTATTATATTATATATATAGTATATATAATATAGTATGTATAATGTTTTGTTTCGCCTATTACTTCATCAGCATGGATTTCAGTGCTCAGTGCTTTTCGATTTCATATTATAAAATAATGTAAAGTAAAATTTCGTACTAATACCTTAAAAATTTTAGCGTATTTGTGTAAAAGGCCTTCTTATATAAAAACATTCACATAGCCTATGCTAATGATACATTCAATATTTTCTCCATACTATATGGGCAAACTGACACACTTTTATAGCCCTTTTCAAGATCATCAATACGAACCAGTAAACAATATCACATAAAAAGAAGTTATATTACGAAGTCAAGTAACTAAATTATAATATATTATATTTAAAAGTCTAATAAAATAAGATGTAGACAAATTTAATATTCCTTTATATTTGGTAAATTACATTGCCTTTATATACTACGTAATAAACAATAATAAAATATAATAAATTTCATTCGTTTTGCTGTCATAATGCGCCAGTCATGGCTCAGCGTACACAGTGTCTGGCTACGTGATAGTTGGGAGTTCGATTTCTACTCAGTAAATGATTACATTTTAATAATTTTCATTCTTTTGCTCTGATTACAAGACAAAGCGCCGCGTGCAATTTCGCCACTCAACACGTAATGTCTCGGTTTCCGGCGGAAAGTGGCGAGAAGGTTCTCTCTGCCTTCCCAGCTACGGGAAAACGCGTGAAGCTGAAAAAAAACTTCATGTACGGACATATTTGTATTTGTTTGTTTCGGAGATAGGTTTTTGTATCATTTTTCATATGATGTGAGTTGTGTTTTAAATGTATATGCATATGGATAAAATATTTCTCAATTTGATATATTCGTATTTTAAACTTACTTAATACAAGTATATAAAATAATTATAGACATAGTCATGCAGTGACACAGCGTCTATTTGATCATCACTCGGTGGAATATATATTTAAATTATTTTCATAAGTACGCTCTGGTAAGAAAGTAAAGAAAAAGAAAGTGTGGCGTTAAGTTTTAATACTTAACAAGCTATGTCTTGCATTTCGATCAAAAGTGGAGAATGGAGTGTTCACACATGGTTCTCTCAGATAATATAATAATAAAGTCATTATTGATTTTTTAGTGAAAAACAATATGTGAACATGGAGTAGAGTGATGTACAAAATGAAAAAGACATATTTAGAAAACGTATAAAGATTTGAACGCAGCGGGATTAGAACCCGCGCCTCTTAAAAACCATCCAAGAGGCGCGGGTTCAAATCCCGCTGTGTTCAAATTTTTATACGTTTTCTAAATATGTCTTTTTCAATTTCCTTAGTGTGGGAATAACACTTTAAAAAATGTAAAAAAAGATGTACAATATGTTCTGAGATATTCAATTTAACCGTTTAAGGTATTTTTACAAAAAATCCATAATCCATCAAGTCTAACGCCATCACTGCTTACTCGAGTGACTGAGCGATTTGAAAGGAAGTGTACACATTGCGATGTTTTATAAATATTTTTTTTATAATATTGAATTTATTCTACAAGTACTTCATATATTATGAAAATACAAACAAATAAACTTTGGTATTTTGTTTTTATCTTTTCACACGTTGAAAAAATCTATTGAAATAACTGTTACTGTTCCTTCATGAATATTTATATATGTATGTGATAAAATAAACCATTTATTTGTTTTAAATATTTGATATCAATCATCAATCTCAATTAAAAATATTTTTAGAAAACGTATTAAAAATTGAACGTAGTGAAAATTAGTGGTCAGAGCGCTTAGACGGTTTCCAACAAGCGCGGGTTCGAACCCGGTAGAAAATGTTTATTGTCTCAATAACTTTGTAAGTTGTTGAATTTGGCAAAGTCTTTTATTTACTATCTGTTGGTAATTAGCTATTTCAATTTCAATATAGCATTTCAATCGATTCACCGTGCGGGTGCCGGTTCATCGCGTGCCAGAAAGAACAGCTTGAAGACTGCTTCCAGCTCCAAGTGTAGGTTTTACAACCTTTAAAATGTGCATTAATGCTCTCTTCAACTGTTCGAGCATTCGTTATAGGTATAATATTATAATTATTACAGTCGTTTTGAAAGAAAACGATTTTTAACTGGTTTAATCGCGTATATTATTAGTATTCAAAAAACATTTTAGAACATATTTCTTTTTTTTTTTTTACTGGATGTAGAAAACATGGCTTGAACGATTTTCAAGAGGCGCGGGTTCAAATCCCGCTGCGTTCAAATTTTTATACGTTTTCTAAATATGTCTTTTAACATATTTCATATCAAAATGTGTCAAAATCGCGAAAACAGAATATCTTAGTATTACAGTCGTGTACAGGCAATATAAACGTTTATGCCCACAGCCATATCTAATATTCCGTTTTTTTTACTATTTTTTCGAAAGTTTTATTAAAAATATACTAAAAGAGAAATAACATGTAAACATTTTATTCGAAACATTAAAAAATCGTTTACTTTTATGATTATTTAAAAAAAACATACAATATGAGCACATCTTTACTTTCTTTTACAAGTTAATCAATAAATCTATAGACAACTGCTTGAAGTTTCACCAGTTTCAGGAAGACATGTGTCCTAAAAGGAATATTTTTTAGTCAGTACTTTAAACATTTTGCGACTGACTTTAACAATAACCTTATATATAATAAATGGCATCTATACAATAAATGGCATTAAAAATATAAAAAAGACATAATTGAGAACATATATTAAATAATCTCTTTAGATATTTTAAAACCTTGGGTGACCTTGGAGAACACAATATCGATGATAGGAGGAAGGTTACGTAAAAGGCACGAGGCATCCCCGGAGGGCATGCATAAAAAGTTGACGACAGTGGACGAGGCGATCGAAGTATGCAGTGACCGTGGCGTTTGGCGCTCCGTTCTCTCTGACCCCGCTAGGGATAGAGCGTGAAAATAAAAAATAAAATGTATTAGAAAAAATATACTTTTTCAAGGTTTCGCTACTCAAAGTTTTTCTAAAGAAAATATTTAATAAAGTTCTTAGAAATATTTCAAAAAAACCTTTTAGCTATTTTTTTAACATTTTTTAATGTGTTATTCCCACACTAAGGAAATTGAAAAAGACATATTTGAAAAACGTATAAAAACTTGAACACAGCGGGATTTGAACCCGGCCCTCTTGTAAACCGTTTGAACGCATGGTTTAGCGGTTAGAGCCTTTCTTAATATGTCTTTTAAACCTTTTAGCTGTTACTATTTAAAAACTACAAACTACTAGTACTATTGAGGCCATCGTGGCGCAGTGTGACAGCGTTTCACTGTATACGTTGTGGGTACGATTCAAACTCGGAAGAATGATAATATTTAAATTATTATCTTTTCTCCGATCTAATGATAATATAAAGCGCGGCGTTGAGCCCTGCCACTTAACACGCAATGTCTCGGATTCGGGCAGAAAATGGAGAACTGAGTGTCTTGACACTAGGTTCTCTTTTGTTGGTTTTGTGGACGGTGCCATGCGGGAAAAAGCGTGGAACTAAAAAAAAACTATTACTATACAGCGCTTTTAGAATCCGCTCAAGCACTTTAATTTATCCAAACAAGCTCCACGTACAGAGTATTGTTTATGTTGTATAAATAACCTAGACAAAAGCCAAGATCCGCCAAATGAATGACACATCGATGTAGATCGATATTCTTATATTCCTACAACCTGACCAGCACGAAGAACGGCTTGCTTAGTATTCACATTGAGTCGCAAAGTCAGATAAGAAGTTAATCAGCCTCGATTTAAACTTCTGTATACTCGTAAGATGAAACTTACAGACTGAATCTATTATTTTATATTGTATTGTGATTATATGATATCTATACTAAATATTTTTAACATTTTTAAAGTGTTATTCGCACACTTAGGACATTGAAAGACATATATCTAGAAAACGTATAAAAATTTGAACATAGCGTTATTTGAACTCGCGCCTTTGGAAAAGCTGAAAAGTTGGCCAAACCGCTAAACCATTGTGATGAAATTAAGTATAGTTACTTGAGGGTCATGGGATGACATAGGTTATATTTTTTGTCCCATTTTTTTAGTTTTTTCAGGAATTTCATTGTCTTATGAAAAAAACGTCGAAAATGTGTAAGTCTAATCCATGAAGAAACTTGTATATTGATACTAGAGACTTTGTATCATTTTGTTTATGTAGGAATTTATGAAAAATATTATAAAATATACACCAAAGAAATAGCCGATCCCTTTTTAAAAAATTGAAAATGAAATGGACAGTGACAAATTGTCACAGTTAAACTTTGTATAGAGAATTTTTTTTTCGTAATATGCATTAAAAATATGTGCATAAATAGTACCATGAAGTTATTAGACATTTGTATAACATTTGTGATATATACGTTGCTAAGGTAACGCGTATAGCGTATTTCACGAGTCCATGGGTCTACTTTATTGTAAACTAGCTGCGCCCACGACTTCGTCAGGGTTAACCACAGCTGTTTCGTGTTTGAGGCATTAATTCCTGGAAAAGCGTTTAGCCGTGAAGGATGCACCTACACACAGACTTTCACATTTTTTATATTAGTATGGATAATAAGCGCTTAGATTCTTTTTATAATGCAAACCTCCAACAATTCATGTAAACCGATTTACTTAAAAAAATATCTACTAAAACAAGGCACATTCATAATGATTGAGCCCGTAGAAGTCGTCAAATATAATAAAAATAATAGTATGCGAATATATCGTTATCAATCACGTAGGCGTGTCTCGAGTGCGGGATTCCCCGAGAGCTACTATAAAATAATATATTCGAAATTTTCATTACATTTTTGTACGTCTATGACTATTATTACTTTTTGTATTGCGTTAGTCTCAATTTCAATATAGTGAAATAATAAATGTTATAATAAAGCTATTTAGAATTTTACACTCTTAGTAACTTACCTATAAATGATTGTCTAAGTAAAGTGTCAAGAAATAAATCCAATGTAATAATTTTGAAATAGCTAACAAAAGAAATGGTTGACCTTACCATAGAGTTTAGATAACATAATTTAAAGAAATCTATAAATTCGCAGAACACTAGAGCGTTATATAAGCGTTATACACTTGAGCGTTATAGGAGCTACAATATATAAGTAAGTAATATTACATCGCCATCGAGAAGTGAGTATGCCTAAACGCAATTGGTTATGGGTTCGAATATATTTAATATATATTTGTCTCCGCTCTGGTGTAATGTTTTGTCACTCAACACGCAATGACTTCACTGTTTCAGATTGACATCACGCGAACTAAGCTTGGAAATAATAATCCAATAATACGCGTATCAAACTAATATAATGCGTGTTTAAAAAATATAAAAATAGGCAACAATAGACTAGATTGGTTACGATAGACTTCTCCGTCTTCATGAAATATGTAAAATCATTTTTATATAATTTTATATAATATATATAAACTGTTATAATTTGCGAATGATGTGTTCTCCTTTAATTAGTTGTACACAGTTACCAGGTACAGTAAGAAAATGTGTATAACCGTTGGACATCCGTATAAATAAATAAATAAAATAAATGTCTTGAATTGTCTTAGTATCTTGATACTACCTTTTTTTATAAACAATACCTGTCATGGGACTTAGTGCATGTATGAAAGAGCGGATTGGATGTGGGCTTAAGACTCATTCGTGAGAATTTTTTTTGGAGAGACAAGTGTCATGAGACACGGAGTCTCAATTCACTCTACTTTCCTAACGAATCCGAGACATTGCGTGTTGGGTGGCGGAACTCAACTGCGCTTTGTCTCGTTACCAAAGCGGATAAATGAAAATAATATAAATATAATCATTTCCCCGAGTGGGAATTGAAACCACAACCAATTGTGCTTACAGTCACATGCTGTCCTACTGCGATTCTATAAATTGCATTTGTTCTAAAATGTATTTTTAAATACTAAAAATTAACGCGATTAAGCCGATTAAAAATAGTTTAATTTCAAAGTGTGTAATAATAGTATGTGTAAAAATCAAAGAGCTTATTTTTTTAATATTTTTCTTCGTGTTAGACAAAGCTCGGCGTTGAGGCAATCAACATGCAATTCCGCTTTAAGCGGGAAGCGAAAGATTTCATCCTTTACCAAGTTCTCCATGCTTCGCTTAATTTAATAAGATGTGTCAAGATGAAAGCCAATTATTTATTTACAATCAGAATATTTAGTAAAAGAGAAATTCTCTGAATAAAAAATAAAAACAATTTATAAGTAATTTTGTTTTCTTTTTTCTTAGAGATGTTAATCTCACTTAGGCAAAGGAGCGCGTGGGTATGTCTGGCGTGTGCCCCTGGTGCCTTTACGAATATTATACAATGTTTGTTTACTTTATTACGCTTATAGTATCTTATAGTATAGTAAATCGTTTTGTAGTAATTTAATTATTAAGTAACTGATGTTAGGAAAGAGATGTTATTGAATATTATTTGGTTATGGCTCAGTGGCTAAAATCCTCATTCCATCGTCGGGCTTCAAGTCTCCTGATCCGCGCGATACTTTCCTTTGATGGTTGCCCACCTCTCGACCTCTTGAGCGGAATGCGTGAACTCTAGTGAGATCTACCGCCTGAAATTCCCAAGGCGGATCGCCCACAAGGAGCCGCCGCCATCCATGATACCGTACGGTATCCCCGAATTGCTCTCACCGCTAAGTTGGAAAGCGTCTTACTGCAAACACGATGGTTGTGGGTTCAATTCAGAAGAATGAATTTTCATTTCGCCACTTAGCACGCATTGTCTTGAATTCATTCGGAAAGTGGAGAACGGAGTGCAATGATACCAGATTCTCTCTGACTACTCTGCTGAAAAATAACAAATTATATGTAGGTACCTAGTAAATTAATTTAAAATCCCCGTAGAGACTAATGAACTTTGTTTGTTAAAATAATAAGGACTGACATCTGTTAGCGAGGTAGTCAATTAAGTCATGAAAGATAACAATGCCGAGATATAAATATGAAAGATATTTTTAGTCTAAATTCTATATGACGCATAATATTTCTGGTTCATCTTCTTAAATTTTCCAGTCATGACAAAGAACCTTACCTAGTTAATAAGATTTGCGGGGATTACGTTCCGCTTAAATTTTAATACGTTTTCTAGAAATGTTTTAGGTAAAATGGTCTTATTCTGTGTGAATAACGTTTAAAAAAATATTTCAAACAACTTAAGCTACTGTTTTGACACTATTACATATACCATTGCTTGTTGTTTATAAGTTCCTAATATTCAAAAAGTGTAACCCAATAGCATGTATTGTATCATTGGACCGGAAACACATAATAAAATATGTAAATATCCGGTTTCGGAGACACGTCTCATTGCGCTAACGATGCGACGGGTCGTCATGAATGTATTGAAAATATCAATATATTTTCTACATTTCTTTGCTTTTATGTAATACGTGCCTGCAAGTGTAGAATAATAAGTATTTCAAGTTAACCTGTATCTATCCATCTTTATGTCAAGCAATTTGAAATACCATCCTCACCATCTGGATACGTGGCACTCTACTACTGTGCGGTTTTGTAGAAACTTCCTCCCACGTGCCACTTGACTGTGGAATGGCCTACCAGGGGCAGTGTTTCCAGGTCGATTCTTCATGGGTACCTTCAAAAAGCGCGTCTATTTGCACCTTAAAGGCCGGCAACATCCCTGTAGCTCTTCTGGTGTTAAACGGGGTCGTGGGCGGCAGTCATCATTTACCATCAGGTGGCCCGAACGCTCGTTTGCCTTGTCTATAATATAAAAAGGGATGTATATGTGAATCTTGCAATGGAATTTTTCCTTGGTCTGATTTATTTGAAAATTGGCATATGTGTCCGGATCCAGTACAATATTTTCAAGCACGAACCTGATTTAATTGCAAATACGACCAGGATAATGACATAGCATATTTACAGCTTTACGCGTTTGTTTGTATAGAAAAGAAGTAAGACACTCGACACCTAGTGACAAGACACTCGGTTCTACACTTTCTTATGACATATCAGATCTATAAAAATATATAGACAAATAAAAGGAATTTAATATCTCGCTTTGGGATATATGACCTTTGGAGCTAAGTGGAGGCAATGACCTTGGGCCAGGACCGTCCTAGATTCATTTTATTAGGTTATATTCGGCTTAATTCTATTGCTTACTAACATTTACTTTGCAAATTAACTTTGAATTACTTTCTTTAGAAGTCTAATGAAGAAATGTCGTTCAAATAAACTTTTACTATAACGTTAGCTACGAAAGGACGAGCTACTATGTACTTACTGAATACTGATATTTCAGTAATAGTATAATATATTAAGGTGCATATACAATTTTTGAAAAAAAAATTTGAGCGTCAAGTATGCAAACGTACAATCTTGATAAATTTGTAATTATGATACTTGTGGATTCGATCCACTTAAAGGCACGTTCATAATCAAATTACTTTTATTTACTAAAATGGAGGAGCCCTGTAAGGTAAAAAATTATCTAAGAAATTCAGCCCAAAGCATTTATCCTTAATCCTTAACAGGAAATTCTCTGCAAGAATCGGAACTCGCTATTTTCGTTATTTAAAATTGCCTTGTAAGTTTTTTGTATGGATCTCTTAACTAGACCAAGGTCAGTGCGCGAGACCCGATCATGACCTAATCCTTGCTCAAGATGCTTTCTGACGTCAAACCATACGCATGCGCTTAAAAAGCTTCCCAGTCAACCTAATATGCCTGAAAAGCTTGAAGGATTATAAAACCGTAAGTTAGAACATATAATTGTTGTTGTTACATATTCTAATATACAAAAAGTGAACTCTCTAAGGGTATACATAGAGTTACATAGAGACAGTAAGCTCTCCATGAATCTAATAAGGGTATTTTTAAGTACAAATTGTCATTTCTTAAAAGCTATTTATAACAAGAAAAGATATATATGTAAACAAAAGTTACAGACCGTATGCATAGATTAATAATAATAATAAAAAACTAATAATGTTTACATATTTATTACATAGATCTGTATCTAGCCTGTGTTATAGTGGTGTAGTGGAAACGTCTAATTGTAAACGTGATGCTATTGGGTTCGATCCAAGCATGCGGTAGAATGATCATAATTTAATTATCTTTGTTTCTCCGCTCTGATGAACAAGACTAAGTCTCTCTCAGGCGGAAAACGTAGTATGGAGTGTTATGCCACTAGATTCTCCGTGCCTACCCTACTTTACATAGCATTCAGTATAAAACTTGAAGCTGAACAAAACAAGTTTTATAATAATCTATCAATAACATAAATGTGTGAAAGAAAGTTAAGTTCAATATTAATGTAGATATAAAAATGATGCCAAGTTCTGTACATAATATAATACAATGATTTATTTTTCAGAAAACGTATAAAATTTGAACAGAACAAGATTCGAACCCGCGCCTCGTGAAAACCGTCCAATCTAGTACATTTTATGTTAATTGAAGATTCGAAAGTGCTTCGTTTGATTTTGTCTTTGTAGGCAATTCCGATATTTGATCCTTTCGATTCCAAGTAAATTAATCTTAGAATTTTAGATTCTGCTCATTGAAAGGCATTGCGTGCTTTGTCTAGATTTTGAGAAAAATTTAAACTCATAAATATAATCGTGGTCGTCAGTATTGCAACGCTATTTCCTTTCGCAACGCTAGTGTCAAAATTGAGTGAAGTTTAATGATATAGTTTCAATTAAAAATAAATTATTCTTTGAATAGAAATGCTTTACGGAATAATCGAAATTCAAATGGGAGTAGAGTTCTATGTATAGAAGAGGCCGAGGTAAATGTGTAGGTGCAGTCTCTAGTGCAATGCGTAGGCGATATGTGACCTATATTTATTATCGTCTAATATGGACGTCATACGCGTCTGTGGACAGAGTATACCCACATTCACAAAGTAGTGTAAGATAGAAAACGTTTTGGGCTAAAAAATTACTGCTATGCTAAAAAACCATAAAATTTTGATAATATATATCGGCTTTGATATATATCACAATTTAAAAAGGTTGAGGAAGGACGTCTGTGTGTTAAAGATTATTTTGATATTATAAATGTCAAAAGTGCTTGTAATAGCCTATTTGATTAAAAATATTTGGATTTTAATATTGAAATGATAACACACCTTGAGAATGAAATGCTCGTTCTAGTCTATTTCCAAGGTATTATTGTAACTATTAAATAATTTTGCGCAATTTCTAGCGCCAGTTCTTCTCAGGTCTGAGGCATTAACTTTAGTGAACTGGTGGAAAAGTATTTGACGTTCAAAAAATGAAGCACTTATTTTTATTCTTATAAAAAGTAACTTCTTATTTTGAATAAAAATATTTAACTTTGAATTTAGACAAATGTACTGTTCGAATCTCTAACTCATTTTATTAATAATTTATGCAATGTCATGCCATGTCATGTCGTGTCATGTCAAACTAAAATTATTCACACGTAAGGAGCTGGTATGCTACAGACAAACAGACAGTTATACGTGTTAAATTTATACATATCTTCCTTTATTTGTATCATTCTGTACAAATAGATTAATTACAGTAATTTATAGATTCAAAAATATATCAAAAGCATTGTAATATCTTTTGAATAGTATTTTTTTTTATTATAAACTAATAATTGTGTAAAAAAATTAAGTTGTGGATTAGAACCTACCTAAAAAAATAACACACGACACTTTATAGCCGGAAATGCTTAATATATACCATAATGTTCTTTATTTCATGTAGTGTTTTACGACGCCCTACAAAGTACAGGGATTTTCCTTTGTCTATACATATACATTAATTAAGTTTTATAAAGCTACGAGTGATAGCTCAGAGCATGGTTTATAGTTTTTTTTCAGCTTTACACTATTTCTCGTATAGGCGGGTAGGTGGAGATTACTTAGTGCCAAAACACTCTGTCCGCCACTTTATGCCTGAATCCGAGACATTGCGTGCTGAAGGGCGGAACCGAATGCCGTACTTTGTCTTTTATAATTTAAATATAATCTGTGTTACGATGGCCTACATTATTTTAATTTTACCGATTCACGATACCAAAATAAACATGCCAAATTTTAGTAGTACGGCTCGGCTGGACGTTGTCTGTCAGTCAGTCAGTAACAGAACAGTTTTATGTATAAAGATATCAAAGAAAATCAGAATGGAACGATGCACAATATAATACAATTATATAATAATTTTCTGTAAATTTAACTTTTAAAGCTTTAAATAGAACATTTATCTGGGATATCAATACAAAAGTAGCTCAAGTTCATTGCGCAAGGACCGGTCGTAGCTCACTTCCGGGTCAAGTTCACCCGTCTCTAGTCAGTAGCGGTCGGCGCATGCGTTGTGAGAGGACTGAATGGATTTTTGTCAAATTACCGTTCCACTTTACTTTGTTTTATAAGGATATAATAAAATAAGTAAGTTATAAAATATGTTTTTGTATGAGTATGTTATATTTTGTTCTTTTTCGTATCACTAGGCAGAGTGGTCGTGGTCAACATGTTGGTTAAATTAAAAGGGGCAGGCATATCTCGCCGTACGACTTTTCGTCAGCTCTCCTTGCTTGATGTTACCAAGAAACCTATATTATTTAAAATATAATTGAAATACTTATTTGATTATTATGAAAATTTATGTACTTAGTTTTAAGCATAAATTTCTTTAACAGCGTTACTGTCAGAGCCAAATATGAATTTCAGTTATTTTGATCAGTTAATTTAAGAAAGATTATTTATTATATTAAGAACGGAAATAAGTTGTAAGAAGCGTCTAAGAATTTTGACGTAGGCGGATGCAGAACGCATGGCCTAGTGGTCAAAGCGCTTAAACAGTTTCCAAGAGGCGCGGGTTCGAATCCCGCAGCGTTCAATTTTTTATACATTTTCTGAAAATATTTTTTTATAAATGGTACTAAGTCTATGAAAATGACATTGTCACGTTAATTTAGTTTAGTCAGACGAAAGTCAAGGCCAATGCGCGAGACCTGATCGTGACCCACTTCCGGGTCAAGAGCAAGTAGGTGTGGGACGTTAGGCGCATGCGCCTTGCATTGTGCCCGGATGACGAACTTCTTAGGTTTTAAAATAAAAAGGATATTATTTCCCCAATATGAATTCCTTTTTGTGAGGGAATAAAGGAGAACGCAGTGATGTGTGACAACGTTTTACTATATAACTTGATAAAATAAATTTAATTTTTAAATGAGACTATCATAGCGGAGTTGATCAATGTTTAACTTTAAGCACAATAGTTGTTGGTTGCTTTTCCCTTACGGTATTGTTTATTTTTAAATTGTTTTAATTTCTTTGCCTGGAAAGATAATGTGTGGTGAAACTAGAAAGTGTAAAAAAGTTCGCAGTTCTTGATATATATTTTTAAATAATAGTAAATATAACGTTATATTATTTTGAATTGCTTTTTTGAAAATATATTTAATTTTTTCCGTTTCTCTCTTATCTTTTATCAGTAACCCTTAATATTAATATAAATAAGAATCACCAATTTAAATGACTAAGTAAGAATTGATAAAAGCCACACCTACAAGGGGTCCGGGCATTTAGCAAAATATATTATAAGTAGCCCAAGGTCAGTGCGCGGGACCATATTGTGACCCACTTCCGGGTCAAGAACAAGTTGTGACGTCAAACGCATGCGTGCTGTTTGAATGAAAATTTACGATTAGTGTTATGAATGGATTACTATTAGATACATATATATACATGCGTTATGTTAATTTAATAAAAAGATAAAATATAATAAAAAAAAACAGATTTAAGTTTTATCCCGCATAGAAGGGTTGGCAATGGGAACCTAGTGTTAAGACATTGTTCTTTACTTTCTATCAGAATTATCGAATTCTATGGAAATATTACGAGTTGAGTGGCGGAACTCAACGCCGCGCGGATCTTCTAACAGAGCGAGAAATTAATATATTTTAATTAAAATATTTTTTTTACCCAAATGGGGATCGAAATGACAATCATCGCGTTATATGGCTTCACACTGAAAAAAAAGTTTTTTCTTGCTTACGATCTTAAAAAACTTGTTTATATTTAATAAAAACGTTTTTTAAGAAATTATCTAAACATATAATAAAAATGCTGTCTGTACATGAAAGATATATGTTAAAAATATATTACAAGGGGCCATTTATCAATATAATAAAACCCAAAAATTTTTATTTTACGTTTGCCTGTTTGTATGCTTAACCGATTTATATGCAGTTTACCACAATTGTATTGTGGTATAAACTTCCTTTCACATTCAGTGTTTATTTCATTTCAATCACTTTATAAATAAAAAAGATTCCATCTATTTATATTATTAATTTCAGCATTGTTTGTGATTTAGATGAGACCGCGGGAGGGCGAAAATACCAAATAGTTAGAGTCGTGTTGTTTACGCAGGCGAAGCCGCGAGCGGGTCGTAGGCTATACATAAATTTATAATTACATAAACTGCTGAAATATATATCATTGATTGGTGAATGATTATAATACAGCAGTTATGGTTTTTTCAGTTTCTATAGTCCAGTAAAATAAAGCTGCAACTTTGATCACCACCATATACTGTCTTTAAATAAATAGAAAGCGGAAAACGGAGTAAAAAGTCACTAAGTTCCCTCAGTCTATGCGGTGTATCTATATATAGGTATATAAAACTGAAATGACGTTTTCTGAATGAATTTTTGGTTTTCTGTTAATTTTGATTGAATTTTGACACAAGTTCAGCTAATATTGAATATGTTTATAGTTCGAAATACGTAAATAGCGTTGTAAGATATCAGTAATATTTTCTTATTTTTATAATTATCCATATGTAAAATTTCATTTTTAGATTAATTTTAGTATGAAAACGATGTTACGACGGGAGGGCGGGCGAGCGGGCTAATATGCAAATATATGATTTGTCCATGTTTAACTCAATATAGGAAAATAGGCTACCTAGGCAATTTCCTCACAAATAACTAAAGCCTTTGAATCACCTCTTCTTTAGGTGATAATCAATCATATGCTTCTCTATGTATATAGTATAGTTTAGTACAAAAAAATATACGACATTTGTTTAATATTGAAACTAATACTAGTAAAGATATTCAACTCAATTGAGTAAAAGCATTTTTGATATAAAGTTATAGCGTGTGCTGGTGAGTTGACATTTGCGAAACGTTTAAAAAAACACCGCGACTTTAGAATGTTCGTGCAAACTTTTTGTAGAGTCTACGTAAAACAAATAACTTGAATATGTATGACTTTTTCAAACGCTATCCTGGCGCCATACAAGTGAGTTGATATTTGATTATGGTAACTAAATTTTTTATATACAGTAAGAAAATGTGTAAATGTTAATAAATATGTATAACCGTTAGATATCTCCATAAATAAATAAATAAACTCTAGGTCGTAGATTATATTTTCAAAAATTTCATATTTTTGTCTCACCTAGCGGTGAAAATCTAGTGTCACAAAACTCGGTTCTTTACTTTGAAACTAAGCTCAAAACGTAGAAAGGACGACCTCACTACATTATACACGGTATATTTTATTTATGAAAACGAACCTTTTCTATATTTTTTTAAAATGTTTTATTAATGAAATCATAATTTCCGTGAAATTAAAAGCGTCGTGGCACAGTGAGACCGCGAGTAAACGCGATTGGTTATGAGTTCGATACCCAATCAGGGGAATGGTTATATTTAAAATGTTTTTATTTTCACGCTCTCGCATCTAAAACTCTCGATTTCGAATGGAAAGTGGGGTGTCTTTACAATAGCTCCTCCATGATTACAAAAGCGTGAAATAATAAGTAAATTAAAGAGTTCTTGAGATGCGTTTCTATATACGAAATAAAAAATCTCTTTGTAGACTTTTTACAGCTTTTCCCTTTGGGCATCGTGGATCATTTAATCTTGATGATGAAAGGGATTCGACTGTAAACAAAATGAAATTATTTACGGTTGCCTTTTATTAAGTAAGTATTTCCTTTAAGTAAAAAATATTTCTTATAAATTATGCTATCGCCCTTTATAGAACTTGCACGGCGTTGAGTTCCTCCACTCAACACGTAATGTCTTGAATTCGGGCGGAAAGTGGAGAAAGGAGTGTCTTGACACTAGGTTCTCTCTGACTATACTGCTATGCCGGAAAAAGTGTGAAGCTATTTTGTGTAATTTGATATTTATTCTATCGTGGTCATCTTTTATGCAGTCCATGATTGTGATTGCTTGGTGTGGTGTAGTGAGTGGCTCAATATTGTAGATTCGATTTTCTCGTGAATATTAAAGTACGAATTTAACGAATAATATAATAAAAATGTATGTAAATCATCATCTTCAGAGGTTATAATAAAAGAAGCATAAAGCGGAAAGAACGTAAATTAAATTAATTTGAAAATTTATTATTAATAAAAAGCAGCTTTTCCCCTTTTTCTTTCATTTGAGGACATTGTTAAAAGTTTTTATTAAAACACTCAGTCACAATACTTATGAGTTTTACTTATTTAGCGGTAACAATTCATATTCATTTGATATGTTCGAGCCAAAAGCCTGGTTCATTTAACAAAAGTATCGCCGACAATCAGAAAGTATGACAAGAATTTAGGATTAACTTGACTCGTATGTTTTGTTATATGTATTGTTGTATTGTATAATTGTGTTCGTGATTTTCTTAAAAGTTACAATGTAAATACCGCCGATAACTTAGTAAAATTGGTGAAAGATTACGCAATAATTCCCCTATTTCTCTACCCGTAGGTATAGAGAAATAGGGGGATTGCTTAAAACTTTTATGGGAGGACTTCGGAGTATCTATGAATTAAAAGAATATCGAAATTGGTCTATTCTGTAAAGTTTGTTTATTTGTTATTTAACTGTTTATTTCACCAATAATATACATAAATAACAATAGTTACAATTTTGGTGTAAAGAAGGCCTTATCACCACAGGTATTGTGCGTGGTCTAACAGAAAAATGTACATGTTGAATTAAAATTCTCATCCGTATTTACTCTTCGCTGAATCACTACTGGATCGAATACATCCGAAATTCTTGGGCGTAAAAAGCACTCAAATTTGGCATTTAGGTCCTTTGTGGAGTGTAAAGGAACACCAAAGTAGGATTTTCTGAATTTCCGTCTATAAAAATGGAAGTAATATGGAAAAGATCTTAAAGTCACATACAAAATGGAATGGACGAAAACTCGTTACTAATAAGTTTCTTGACGTTTTTACAAATTACACAGTAGCATCTGACCGTAATCAGGATCGGTTTTGGGTTCAATTCCAACGAATCGACATCTGATAAGTTCTATCAGAACGGAGAAAGTAAAACATTTTAAACATTTCCCCAAGTGGGGATCCAACCCACAATCAATCGCGTGTACAGTCTGACGCTGCCCCACTGCGCCAAGATGGTCTCAATAATTATACGAATGGTTACTTATTTCCTATAATTGTATCTTTAATGTGTAATTCTATACATGAATAATTTGAAAAAAACACCCACAAATATATTATCATTATATTGACATATTCGTACATTTCTAAAGTAATACTAATCTACGATAATCTATCTAACTACGCTCAGTTCGAAGGAATCCTATTGAGTTTACAAATGTAAGCTGGATTACTCGATATATTACCAGGAATTGAAATTACACGATCGTGAACTGATGGTACGAGATGTTGTAGCGATTGAAAACAGACAATATTTTTATAAAAAGGTTTTTTGCTTCAATAGTATAATTTGTGACGGTATTTTATTATTATACTTTATATCGAGCGCTTGAGAAAGCTTTTTTGTTGATTCTTTTGATTATGTTATCGGAGAAAGCTTTAATGAACATTAAATACTGTCAAGACACTCCGTTCTCCACTTTTCGTCCGAATTAGAAATATTGCGAGTTTAGTGACAGAACTCAACATACAATGATATTCACAGTTTATATGAATATACTCTTTTATTAGACATTTGACTGTGGCCGGGACACCAGGTTGGTTATAACAAGTAAAATTGCACTTATATTACAATTATTCATTTTCTATTACTACGAGTACTTCGTTTGAACTCGTTGTGAACAATGAGTCTTTTTTATGTAAATTCAGCAGTTGAAAGATAATATTGTTCTCGCGGAAATGTCGCTACAACTGAGAAAAGGTACTGAGTAAATTATGAGGCTCCGTCAAATGTAATTTTGCTTAAGAGGCACATTATTTTTCTTCATTTTTAGTAAAAATAAAATAATGGCAGTTCTAGCCGTGGGTTCGGTGATTAGTTACTTGTAATATAATCTTGAAATCGAATACGTAATAGTACATTATTTTGTTTAATGAATAAAACGGTGATCGTTACACATAAGTGCCATTGAAATTAAAAAAAAAAGTTAAATCATATTTTTTGTAGACGTTAAATATAAAAATTATAAACTCATATATAATTTTAATAATTCTGTACAATTTATGTTGTCACTTTTTTAATATAAAATAAGCTAAATTCCAAACTCGTAAGTGAAATCTAAAGTGCTATTTTATTTAAGTGGATGTGAACTTATAAGCATAATATTTCACTACACTTCTACAGAGCTACAATGGTGCTAACGCGATAATTTTCAAAATAGTATTAAAAAAATGTATTCATATATTCGAGTACCAGTCACCTTGCCTGGTTTTCGTTTCTCAGGAGAACCAAAATATCTAAATATTTTGTTAATTTAAATTTAATATAAAATGTATTATTACAGTAGAATTATCTTTTGATTATACTAGGACGCACCAGCGAGAGGCGCTAACTCATTTCAGCTCGTTTTTAATTAAAATATCTTGAGCAATTAAGTCAGTAATGTTTCAAAATATTGTTCTTTTCTCAAGTTTTAGTTTTAGGTCTGAATGTAGACGCTATGGCTATAGACCATAATATAACAATACGCTTACCAGAGCTGAAAAATATCTATGACATATATCATATTTTTGACACATAAAAAAAATATGATATAATTCACAGATATTACAAAAAAAGACAGGATATCCGGGGTGTTGCGCGCGCATCCGGTTACACTTTGACCGTGACACACAACTGGGGCGAATCGGCCGCGGCATCCTCTCGCGTATGTCAAATGATGAACATAGGAATTTAATAAGTATTAACTGCAATCACAAATATTTCTATTTGAAATTATATTTTTTATGTACGTATGGTTTTAGGTATACAATTGGTTTTGTAATGTAAATAACAAATTCCTCATAGCACCGCAGCATTTATGTATTGGCAATGATTTTAATAGGATTAAGAATAAATTATTGAATTTTCATAGACATCCAACAATAAGATTGATAATACGATTGTTAAAGTATCATATATTGTATATAATTTTTTGTGTTAGTAATAGAGACATTTCTGTTATTACAAGGCAGTGAGCCCATTTACAAACAATAAATAACAAAATAAAACCGAGATTTTAACACAATTCTATTATTCATTAGCTTTAAGACTTTTTAAATAAATAATTGTAATTGAAATTTATGTGATTTAATTAATTACGAATATCTCAAGGTAACTAGACGACCCTGACCCGAGACGCGGTCAGAATAATCGGGCCGCCCCGGAAACTTGACCCGACAAGAATATCTTATAAACTAGTTGTCGTCTGCAATTTCTCTTGTAACTCTTGCCATGCTGTTTCTATTTCTATCTTGCGACTTTTTGACATTCAGTTTAGAATCTATATAGCTTTGCATGGTACCTTGTAGTTTCTTTCGGCTGTGTACCGTCTATCAGATAGTATATAAGTATATCCATACTAATACTAGTGATGCGAAAAATAGCTCTGTCTGTGACGTCATCACGGCCTAACCGCTGAACTGATTGTGATGAAATTCTATATAGAGATATAGGCTTTATACGAGGAAAAGTTCGCTACAAATACGAAACAGCTATAGTTTAGGTGGGCCTAGCCGCGAGTGGGTCGCTAGTATATAAAAATACACCACTGTTTGTTTACGTGAAGCTTAAAAATATTTATTTCAATATATATATATATTGGTTTGATTGAAATTAATATAAAATTATTATATAGTTTGTGTCATTACTTTTATATAAATATAAAAAAAATCATCAAGGAAAGATATTGAAGTTACTAAATACTAATTAACGTTTATTGTTTCGAAATAGTGTCACCAGTTAAAACTTGTGAATGAATGAATTCACTAAACACTTTACTCAACTCAAATTGAAAAAGCTGCATCAATAAACCTATGTAATGTAATTTTAGCCGTTTCTATTAACCGGCGGTTCAGTAAGAGCCATTTAAGTTGTTAACTCGCTTAGCTGTACCGGGGGCCGTCCTTTTACATGACTGATTGGTAAAATCAAATGAACTAAAACTAAAGCGCTCCTCGCTTATTTTCTCATAGCAGCAGAGCTTTCCACCCGAAAGTTGAGGTGTTGAGTAGCGGAACTCAACACCGCGCTTTGTCTCAGGCACCAAAACTTTAGAACTTGAGAAATTTAAATATTTTAAATATAATCATTCTCCTGAGTGAAAATCGAACCCACAGCCCTGCGTTTGTTGAGTTGTTGTACCACTGGGCCACGATGCCCACCGCGTTCATCATGCGTTTGCAAGTTTTAGAGTAACAGATGGACAACTCTATCAAAATAAGAACGTTATTATCTTCTACGTAATTAGATCTACATTTTATATATTTATTGATATGCTTAAAGAGAATGGTGTAAACTTAACTAAATCATTTAAAAAAAAATTGTGATTTTGTCAATTCCAAATAGAAAATTACTCCTGAAAACTACCAATTTAAGGAAAACTGTCAATGGAATAAATAAATATAGAACACAGTGTTTTTGAAATTGTCTGACAGAGAATGAAATGTTTTAACATAGGATTTTTTCTACCTTTTCCGAAAAACAATGCGATAAATGCTCGGAAACAAAGAAAAATCTTTATTAAGGTAAAATTTTATACCAACGTTAAATTATAGTTTATTTTGGCCTTAATTGTCTGTTATGCTACAAAGCGAGCCTGTTTTGCGTCAAAGCTACACTAGTCTGTTTGACATCCACTGTCAAAGGAGCACCAACGGTGTACAGGATCCATTACATACGAATTACGAGGGCACGTTCAATCATAAAATATGACGCTATGTATATATATTGTATGTAGCTATAGTTTAATTAGATACCTTGAAGTAATTCTATCAATTTTTTTTACATACTTATAGTAGCAAAAAGATTCCAAGTAGGGAGAGTGGAGAGTTTGTCTGTGCATGTTCTATTTTTTTAAAAGAATGTAGAACCCTCTTATAAACAATTCATTAATGAATATAATATATAATATGTTCTTATATACTAACTTATCGCAGTGTGACAGCGTTTGACTGTATACGCGATTATTGTGGGTTCGATTCCGATTCGCAGGAATGATTATATTTCAATTATTTTCATTTCTCCGCTCTGGTGACATAACAAAACGTGGCGTTGAGATATAACACTTAACACGCAATGTCTCAGATGCGGGTGAAAATTCAAGAATTGAGTGTTTTGAAGCTGTTAAAAAGACATTATAGCAAAGTTGACCAAATAAATGCTTTAAAATACTTTTGAATAAAATTATGATGAATTATGAAAGCTGGCGAGACATCGTACGACGCGCAATACCTGTCCCTTCCAATCAAAACACGTTGACCATGACCACTCTATCAAGAGTGATACGAAAAAGAAAATAATTATAAAGTTAGTTCCTATGTGCATTCTTCTATGGAGTCATGGTCAAATTAATTAATCTAGAAAAATATTCAAATTATAGTTTATATCTCAATCATTTTTATACCCTTACCACCATTACGAGCTGTAAGATATTAAGACAATAACTGTCTCTATAACAGAGCAATTATATGTAAAGGTCCCGTGGGAACGTCGTATGACTGCACTGTACATCAGACGTCTAGACCTGACGTAGAACGTAATTAAATGAGCCACTATTGATTTAATATCTAACTTATATTCATTGCAGTTAAAACGAGTTGCCATGTTGACTGGTAATATACGCGTTACCTTGGCAACGTGTGCGTCACTTTCATATAAAAGTGTATGTCAAACATATCACTTCATAAGAGTGTACAATTTTCTTCTTATTAACACTTTGTAATTTAAAAAGATATGATTATAATAAATTTACGTATGCCATGTTCCGCACTCATCTGTCTGTATATTAGTTGTAAACAAGAATCGAAACTGTTTCTTTGCATGTACCTATAACGTAAAAGTAATTTAATAAAGGTGCATAGTAAAATATTGCTTTAATAATATAGTAAAAAGTACATGTTTTTTTCAGCTTCACGCTTTTTCCCGCATAGCAGGGTAGACAGAGAGAACCTAGTGTCGATACACTCCGTTCTCCACTTTCTGCCCGAAATCAAGACATTGCATGTTGATTCGCGGAACTAAACACTGCGCTTTGTCTTATGTACCAGAGCGAAGAATTGCAAATTGTTTAAATATAATCATTATTGCTTACGTGTTCGTCTATAATTTGTACACGTGTCCGAATTCGATGACAATTCTATATTTTCATAGCATGGACCGGATATTAAGAATAAAGAGAAAACACTTTAAAGCTTAACTTAACTTTTTTGTATAGTTATCACCGTACGGAAGCTACTGTTTATTATATGAAAATTTTGCTTTAATCTACACATATAAAAACTTGTAACTGATCGCTGTCTGTACATGGAAGATATTTGTTAAAAAATATTATTAGGGGAACTTATCAACATAATAGAACCGAATTTTCTTTTCTGTTTGTTTATCTGTTTGTTTATTCACTCTTATCTCAGAAACGGCTGAACTGATTTAAATGTAATTTTAAATTTTGTATTGTAGTAAACTCCCCTTTACATATAGTGTTTATTTCATTTCAATAGGTTCAACAATACAAAAGTTCAAACCATTAAAATTATAAATTAAGGTAAAATTTGTGGTTTAAATAAGAAAGTGGGCATGTGAAAAAGTTAAACATTTAGTTTAGTCGTGTAGTTATCGCAGGCAAAACCGCGAGCGGATAGCTAGTAATATAATAAAAAAAATGTCGTGACACGTACATCACAAATATAATAATAATATAAGTGCGTTTTCTTTATTGCAAACACATCTTAAGTCTCAAAAGTATAAAATCTTAAGTTTGTACTGTTATCGCAGTACGGAAGTTACTGTTCTCGAAAATTGCTTGGCTTTTACATAACGTGAAATTTGCTTAATTGATTTGTGAGTAAAATCAAACAATCGCGCTACAAATATACTATGCCTACGCCTATATGTACTATAGCTTTTATATCTAATATTATTGTTTTTGTTGCTATTAAATTGTTATAAAAAGGGCAGTGTTAGAAAAAGTTATACCATATTCATTGAATAAATTAATGAAATATTTACAGGCTTAAATTGTTTCAAGCTGCCTACACGTCGCTAAAAGTACGCTATATTTTTATTTTTCATATTACTAGTTTATATAAGTACAATATGCCATTTGGCTACTTCACGGTTTTTCCCGCACACACGGTAGTCAGAGAGAAATTGGTGTCAAGTCTCTCCGTTCTTGTTTCGTGTTTTAAGTTATGGACATCTTACCTCTAATACTATTGGCTATTACCTCAGGAGACTTGGCCAATAGATTGTAAATAAAATTTTCTATAGTATACTTTTTTTAACAACTCTTAGTAAAAACTATAGCCAACTATCCTGGACTTCTCCTACAAATAGATATAGAGAATTATTCCTTTATTAAGTTGCGATATCAATATTAGCAATTAGTCTTTGTATTAAGCATTTCATATATTTAGTATTTCTTAAATATTATATACTCCATAATATTGGTGCCCAAGCGATTTAAGTATTTGTTACCACTGTACCAAAATACTCTAGTGTGTTATGTTATTTTAAAAACGTTATTACCAGGATCTGTTATGTATATATACACATCTCTATGAGATGAGACAGTGGATTTGCTACGCTACCTCATTAATATTTATTCAACATAAATATTCATTTTATACCATTTCTCTGGCGTTATTTTACATTACGCAGTAAGGACAATGGCGGACAAAAAAGAAAATTCAAAATTAAATTTGTGCAGTAACATTTTTAAAAGCTCGCTGGTACCTAAGATAAAGTACGGCATTGAGTTTGAGTTGAAGAATGTAGAGCGGAGTGTTTTGATACTAGGTTCATTTTGATTGCGGGGGAACAAAATAGCTTGAAGTTTTTTTTTACTTTAATGTTCTTAAATACTGAAAATAATTTGCATTATTTATTTTGATAAATTTTATTATTTCTTAATAATGTATTCTATACTATACAAATGCAAACCTCATCGATTTTCTTAAAATTCTTAGAATAGTCTTCAAGTTTAATTAATATAATGCGTTCATGCTGTTTCAAGATATATGTAATGAATTTGAAATGTAAGTTACATTTAATAAAATATGAGTATTATACTTGTTATTTTAAGCTACTCGCTTTTTCTGGTGTAGGCAGAGAGATAGGTTCCCTTTGCCTACAAGTTAAGTGTCAAGTTACTTCGTTCTCCATTTTCCACACGAATACGAGACATTGCGTGTTGAGTTACGAAACTCAACGTCGCGCTTTGTAATGTCACCAAAGCAGGAAAATGAAAATGATATAAATATAATCATTACCCGATTGCAAATCGAACCTACTACTATGGTGTACACAATTAGACGCTGTCACACTGCACCACGATTTCCTGTATGGATTTAATTTATAAATATACATATTTATATATATATAACTTAATTTTTGTAAAAAAGTCGAAACTTTATTTTCTTTCATCACATGCCTAATTTAACGTATCTATAGAGAAGATGTATAAAGTATTTGTATCTATATATAATACCTTTCCTAATTTTTTGACCTCCTTTTTACAAAAAATAATCATTTAAAAAAGTGCAGCAGGGCAATCTATATCTTTTTTTATATTGCATCTTTACAAAGACATTTAATGTGTAAAATATACATTATATAAACTACATAATATTGAGCAATATGTATATTACTTTACACAAAAGTGTTTAAAACAACACTTACGCGTTACGGAGCTACAAATGTACATCTATATACAATAGATTTATTACTCAATTCTCATTTATTTAAAACATGACAAACGGAAGAAAGGTTCACAAGAAAGGTTCTTTTAACAGGGATTCGATCTCAAAACCATTACGTCCAATGAAGCAACTGTACCAGAATGTCGTATTTTTACGATTGTAATGTAATATTATATATAACCATTTTTTTTTCATTTAAATAAAAAAAATAACAATATCGTAAACAACAAATGAATGCAAAAGCAAATTTCCTTTCAACAATGAGTATCAAAGGGCGTCTATTTAGTAATATACGACAATTTATCATCTTTGCTGCTAGTAACACAAATTTGGAGAATTTCTTACAATGACAGTGATAAATGTCGGTTTGATGTTCCGAGCCATTGAACTGGGCAATGCGTGCATTGACTAGACTACTGGTCTTCTACTTTTTTTTATTATTTATTTGGTACATATACAGCCTATATTTAATATATATTTATATCGCATTTTAGTGTTTTTGTGAGCATTTTATGCAAATGAGAATTCAAAATTAAATTGTCTCGATGTTTCGATTTCGGGCGGTAATGGAGAACGGAGTGTCTTGACACCAAGTTATCTCTGACTAATTATAGCAGTAATGCTGCTTGTACTGCCTGCTTATATCTCATTTTGGTGTTTAGAAAGTAAGAATTTAGAGATAATTAATTAGGTCCTCTATTTTTTAGGCATTTTTAAAAGTTGTGCCGGTTGAGACCGAAACCCAAAACCCAAAGTACTAATTTTATAAAATAGAAAAAATCCTTTTTCCTATTTATGACTAAATGTAATATAATATGAGCAGAAAAGAGCCCTTTTATCGTCACGTGCTGAAACTTAGATGGTTTATTTTTTCTTTATTTATTAAAATTATTTAGAGGTTGGTATGCTAAATTACAACTTTACAGTTCAATGCTCGGAGTTTGTTTGAAGGCTTACAAATTGTGTTATTTAAGTTTTTATTTTGCGGTGTTTCAAAGAGAAAATATACAAAGACATTTTGGGAAAGCTTGGTGGTAACGTTTTTCGAATGGTTTTGCCAATAAAATATATATGTACATGTTTTCGTTGGTGTTCTGTTTTCAATTTTCACATGTTCATTTTACTTACGTTAAATAAGAAAAGAACCAAAATATCTCACCATTTTATATTTTTTTTAATAAATTTTATTAAAACCCTACGTCAAAAAATCAAAGCAAAATATTCTTTATTCAAATAGGCTATTACAATCATCAGAATCTGATAACAGTGCAACATTTTCATATCTAATGTATTTGCCAGGATAGTGATAAAAAGACTTTAAAATATTTTTTTTACATTTTTTAAAGGCGTGGGTTCAACAAATCCCGCTGCGTTCAAATTTTTATACGTTTTCTAAATATGTCTTTCTCAAGATTTTAAATACTTCTTTAAGGTTATTTTTTAAACTTAATAGCTATCGACTGTTTTATGATATTTTTAGGCTCTTTAACGTTTAAAATAGTTTAAAGTGCACTGAGGAAATTTAAAAACATTTTTAGAAAACCCATTGCGTTCAAATCTTAATACGTTTTATACAAAAAAAATTAAAAACATTTTTTTTTACTTTTAGGGATTTTTTATTAAAGCGGGTAAAATCTTCAAAGTGTTGATCTACTAAACAGAACTACTTTGACGAGTAATCTATGCATATGATGGAATGTGTAGGGTTTTAATGATGTAATTTTTTTAGTCCTACACGTTAGGGCCAAGAATTCGTCCTGTGACATTGTATCGAACTGGTGAAATACTTATATTTTTAACCCATATTATTATTTAACGACTGGATTTTAAATCGACTATAATCAAAACAATGCTTATATTATGAAGATGTAACAAATTACAACATATTCGTTGTTTTAATACAATGGATTTATTATCTATATATTATCTATAAGCAAATATCGATATAAGCAAATTGGAATGTCATTCATCAGGCACATTTCTACTAACTATTGCAACAAGGGAAACAATGTTCGTGAATATCAAAACTTATGTCATTAATACCAGCATGCCATACCGAGTTGCTTACATAGTATTTTATGTATCTGGTATGAATACAATTTGGATTTTTCGAGCTGTTCTTTACATATAATAAATTTAACTAATCGCTGTCTGTACATGGAAGATATTATAGATATTATTGGGGACATTTCTCAATGTTTATAGTAAAGTAATAAAGTTTTAATTTTTTTTCTGTTTGTCAGTGCGTTCATCTACGCTAATTTTAAATATTTTTTACCTGCGGAAATCCTTTACGGATACCAGCCCGATTGGGGAGTAGGACGTGGTTATGTGGGATTCCAGACTATCAGATAGGCCGTCTGCAGAGGCCACGGAACCCCAATCTTCCGTGAATCCCGGCGGTGGGAGCCAGCAAGTAACGCTAGTAGACGCTAGAGTTATGGCGGCCAGGTCCCATGGCAGGACTCCAGCCAGCACGCACGCAGCCTCAGCTACCACGCTAATTTTAGAAATGGCCTAACGATAATAATGTAGTTGTAACTATTGTATTGTGGTAAACTCCCGTTAAAATTTAGTGTTTTTATTTCCATCGGTTAATAAATAAGAAAGTTACAACAATTAAGATATATTTTAAAAACGCTTCTATAACATTTTTCGAAAGCGCATTAAAATTTTACTGTTGCGGGACTCGAACCCGCGCCTATAGGATACAATCCACGTTCTCGAAAAGCTTTTTATATACTAAGTGTTTAAATAACACTTGAAAAATGTTTAAACGCTATTCTATTTATATATATTTCTAACAACACTATATTGAGCTCATTTCTGCAGTCTTGAAAATTTGCTCACGTGTCAAAATCAAATGACTGTACAACATTTCGAAAGTGCGTTATTAAGACGACCAGGATAACCTAACACCAAGCGTGGAGTTGAGTTCCGTTACTCAACACGCAATGTCTGTATTTCGGACGGAAGTGGACAATGGAGTGTCATGTTGAAGAGGTTCCCTCTGATTAAGTGCTAATGATAAAATAATTTTAAGCGTAGCTCATTTTAATGTCTTATTTATATTACTTTTTTTAATATTCACACATGTAGGGTGTAAGGAGATAATAAGGCAGACTAGTACACATTTGAAAAACATTTTGAACGCAATGGGGTTCGAAACTGCGCCTCTTGGAAACGGTCCAAGTGCTTTGAGCGCTAAGCCATACGTTCTACAGCCGGCTACGTCAAAATTCTAATATAAATTATACGCTTTCTAAAATTGTTTTTCAATTACCTAAGTGTGTGGATAACACTTTAAAAATGTTAAAAATAGTAATGTAATCTTTACATATATGTCGGAGTTTAAGCTGCGAGTATATAAGATGAGAGAGGTGGGTCCCTACCTTATCAATCAATCACACATTCTGCATATTACAATTATGACTATTAGTATTACATGAGTAAAACAACACAAACTATTTCCAATTTATATTATGACACTTTATACGGTATCAACATTAATCACGATAATTCCTTGATTGGTCCACAATTAATTATTCCCGACACTTTAACACTTACGCAGAGAAAACATTCAACACTTTTTGTAAACACTGATAACACCAACACTCATTTAACTGACACTGATTTCACAAACACTATAACTTGGAGTTTACACTGCGCCTGTAGATGAGGTAATTTCCCCCTTGCCGCCAACGCGGCATTTTATAAATAGGCTGGAATGGAGGGGCGTTCAATAAAACACTCTTATTCGTCAATTTCCGGTCACGCTACTGTTTTCGGTAATGATTTGTAGATTTGCGACACTGTGACAGTACTATATAGCCGACATATATTTCTACCATTTGGCATCAGTTATTATATAAATAAAAAAATCGTATGTTCAAATATTTGAATACCTATTCATAAAAGCTTCCCATGGTTTAAAAGCTTTCATTTTATTTTACGAATGGGCAGGAAGGAAATAGCGGTGCAACAATATATGTATGTAACCTATTTGTTCTGATAGTTTAACAGATGAAATTGCTTTTGTAAAATGTGACTTTGAAAAGGGAACTTCTAATATTACATGCATACAATTGCCTATTTCGTATATAAGATATATACATTTATATGCGGAGATACATACATAGTAGCACAGTGTGTTCGATTTCCATTCGGGGGAATGATTATTATTATTTTTTATTTCTTCGCTCTGATGACAAGACAAAGCTCGCTGCTTAACAATGTCTCTCAAATTCAAGTGGTAAGTATATATATATATTTAAATGCTAAATATTGCGTATACTAAAGTTTTAATCATTTCCTTTCAATAATGACATAATGACAACCTTAGGCACCTCCAAATCGTTCTCCTGTACAGTTATATTTTAGCACTTGTGCCAGACTACGTAGAGCCCGATCGATCGATATTATAATTATATAGAACAGTACAAAATTTTTAATAATAAAACTTTAAAGAATTATTTTATTAGGCTCATTAAAGTATTAAAACAAGTTGTCAAAATTTCAGAATGTTAAACTCCTTGTTTCGGCCATTGTTATTTTGGAAAATACCATTGTAGTGTCCCCCCAGTATCCTTGTCAAGTCTCAAGGAACATGCCAAGCTCATCATGTCTAGTAGTACCGGAAGTGCTTTACTGTCCCTTAGCAAACAACAATAGTGAAAATTTCATGACCTGCATGAAATTTTCACGAATTCACGGTAGAATAAGTGCATTTTTAACTGGTTGTTGATATTTCATTTAAAAACATATACTTTGGATATAAAATTTCAGGAGTAACGTTTCAAATTTTCTTTTTCTATACTAATATATATATAAGAAGCCTCTGTCGATTTAATTATTTATTCCCATAGATGCCTATAAAAACAGTACTAAATACAAAATGGTTTCACAGTTTTGTAAAATTGTAAACTTATATTTATTTTGTGTCCTTCTTTAATTAAAACTCCTGGAATTTTCCGCAAAAATCGTATTAAAATGGATATAAACTACTTTGTATCTAAACTTAATTTTTATTTGTTTTGGATTTAGTTTTAACATTACAATGGAATGCTTCTAGAGTAAACATGTATATAAACATCTTTTATATCTTTATTAATTCCGTTCTTCATCTTCTAAGCCGTCAACCATCAATACATGATGGCTGATACGCTCGGAATATTATATCACTGTAAAGAGACAATGTATAAAACTGATATAAAAACTTAACAAGTTTTACGTTAAAAAAAAGTAATAAAATATTAAATAATACAATACATTTAAATTTCAGGGTTTTCCCGCATAGCAGGGTAGCCAGAGAAAAGTTAGCGATAAGACACTACGTGCTCCACTTGCCGCCCAACATCATGACAGACAGACATAGATATAGATATTATTAATATAATCACTGCCACGAGTGAGAATCGAACCTACAACCATTGCGTATACAGTCAGGCTCTGTCACACTGCGCACCGATTGCCTCATATTAATATATTCGTTTTTAACACGTTTTTAAAATTAATAAATTCGATTAGAAATATAATAAACGAGTAAAGTATAGAACCGAGTTCTACTTGTGACGCAGTTACTCAGTGCCATATTAAAAATTAATTTGGTTTACATATTTAAGTACGTTTTTAATACACGAACTCTTACTTTCTCCGTTTTTCTCCCAAAATAAAACCTTAATTTGTGTTACTTGTAGAGTGGAGAAATAAATATAATATAAATATACCTCCAAGTAGAGATCGAACCCACAACATGCCTTTGCAGTCGGATGTTGTACCACTGCGCCACGATGCCAATGGCAATAGTACGTTATATTTTAAAGCTTGCCGCTGTGGCTTTACATAAAATGTTTTTTATTAATCCTATTACTGTCATTTTAAAAGCATTCGTATTGTGGAAATGGAAAACAGGTAATCGCGAGGTAGGCTTACGATCTTTATGAAAATGCAATACACTTCAGAATTGTAAATTAATGTTATATGAAATATGTATCATAATAAAGAATTTTGTATAAAGTTGTTCACAGATTTACGCTCATTCCCGTTAAGCAGAGTATTCAGAGAGAACCTAGTGTTTAGACACTCCGTTCTCGACTTCAAATCTGGATCGGGGCATTGCGTGTTGAGAGGCGGAACTCAACGCCGCGCTTTGTCTTACCAAAGCGGAGAAATGAAAATAATTTAAATATAACCATTCTTCCGAGTTTGGATCGAACCCACAACCACAAGGCAAAACCAAAGGCGTTTACAGTCAGACGACCCATCGTCTATTTCTATGAAAATAATTAAAAAAAACATTTACTTTAACTGGTTTTGTTTTTATTTATTTTTTAAATTGCATTTGTAACAATATTGTACAATAAAATCGATTAGCTCTAATTCAATTAAGTATATACAGCATATAAAGTAGGCATAAATGTTCTGAAATGAAGTGACTAGAGTAGTTAATTTCCTTTTCACCTCTATTTAAAATACAGACAAGAAATAAAATTAATATATTCATACGTAAAGGGGAACCGTAGCATCCGTTTTGACAAAAATTATGCGGATGGAGTATAACATTTGACTAAGTTAAAGTTTAATAGAAATAAATAAAATAAATATTACATAGCCCTTTCGCCTAAAATCGAGACATTGTGTGTTGAGTGTCGGAACTCAATTCCACGCTTTATCTTAGATACCAGAGCAGAGAAAACAAATTATTTTTAAATATAATCATTCCCGGATCGAAAATCGAATCCACAACCAATTGCGTTTACATACGTACACTGTCCCACTGCGCCCACGATACACACTACCATAAGTTTGACAAATACGTTTGTATATAAAGCTTACTTGCTTACTCAACGCTAGTTTAACACGTCATAAAAGCTTATCATATAAATAAAAAGCTTCAATAACTTAAAACTTAATTGAATTCTAAGAAAGTTAAAATTTTACACAACATTCAAATTGAAAAAGTATCATTTGCAACATTTTACAGTACTAGTTATATTTCAATTTCTTACGCCATCTATCATGTCTGATATGCTTTGTGCTTCAGTAATGTTCCCAGAAATTGGTACAAGTTAATTTATTTTAATTATAGATAGAATTTGAAAAATGTATTTAGAAAACGTATACGTTTTCATAAGCAAAATCGTTCGTTTTTCAATTTCCTAAGTCTGTGTTGAATACTTTAAAAAGTTAAAAATAAATCTAAATGTGCTTTTGATATTATTGAAGCAATTACTTATCTGACAGGGCAAAGAGAAGGCGGAGAATTTAGTATTAAGTCACTCTCTTTTCTCCATTATCCGCTTGTTCTGTTATATTATCATATAACGGAACTTTTTACTTATAATAAAAATAATATATTAAAACTATATAAAGTGTAAAGGGGTTCGTTGTTTATCAAAAACTGTCCACTGATTTAATGATGAAAGGACCGCAGTATTTCCAGTACAAAAGTAGCATAATCATAAGTCATTTAATTGAAGACACGTATGAAAGATTTGATGAAATATTTTATTATTATTTATATTATATTGCAAAACCTTATAATATTTACAAGGTTTGTACAATTTTCTTGTAAATGCTGTTTTTCGATCGCCATTCAAACATTATTGTTTTATGTTGATTGTTCTATGGATCTCCGAATAAGCCCCGCGATCTGTGGAGCGTGATCCAGCATTGCTCGTCAATATAACGGCTTTATCACATATATAGATAACTCACTTCACGGGCGGAAAATTATAAATTATACAAGTACAGGTTTTTTATATATTTTAAAATAATTCTCATACTAAGCATATATATGTATATATATATATATATATCATGTGCAACTTCATAATTTTTTCATATAGCAGGGTAGTCGGAGAGAACCTAGTGTCAAGACACTTTCCGCTCGAAATCAGTTGCCAAACCGCAAAACCGCCGTTTTGTCTTAAATAGCAGAGCCTTAGATAATAATTTAAATATAATCATTCTCCCAGTGGGAATATAACTCAGAACCAATCCCGTCTACAGTTACACGCTACTCCACCAGGCCGCGGTGGCCTTAATATAAATTACAATATATTTGGACTTGAATTTGAATTTTCCAAAATGTAACCAAATATTAAAACTTTAATATTCAAGTTCAAATATTCAAGTTTAAATTTTTATGTTCAAATGCTTAAGGTTAAATCATTTTATAAAATCCACTTGTGTAGATACACATTCTAGTGGATGTAGCGACCATACCTACCATAGAATATTTTTAAAAGGTACCGCAATTACCTTATTTCCTTTAAATATTGGTACGGAAAATAAATAAGAGTACTGACTGAATATTCACAATTGAATTTAAAAAAAATATTTCTAAACTAAGTATGAACAAATTAAGTAAGGTAACAAGCTTTGTTAATTTGCGCTTATTGCAGCAGAAAAAAGCGTAGGGCTTTCTAATATCTGCTGTGATACTGCCTCTGAATTTCATTTAGTTTTTGGTCAGTAGTTTTCGCTTTTTGTCCTCCAATAAATTTCAGATCTAACAAAATACAGTAAATAAAATTATGACTTTAATTAGCTCTTAAACAGATATTTTCCAGAAAGCCAAAGTGAGAAAGTACAATGTCTATAGGTATTATTAAGTTTATTATATTATGTAATATTAAAAACCCACATAAAAATATATTTAAAACAAACAAATATAAGCATACATATAAAAAAGGTACCAAAAACAAAGGATAACTTAACAGACGTAGAAAAACCTTTAAAGAATGTTGCAAGTGTATAGATTAAAAAAGAAGAATATAAAAAACTTCGTAACTTCGTCAAAAATGCAACCTAATATTAGAAATATTATTTTTCATTACGACCTCTATTCGAGGCCATTTTTAATAGGTGCCGTCATGAAAATTTGCAATAACTAACAGCGTGACTGAAATGGTTTCAAAGTAGAACGGGCGTTTTGAATATTATATATACTAAGTTAGTAAAAAGCAAACTACTTATGAAGTATAATTAATTTAAAGATGCTTAGAAGTTTACACGGCATAGAATTCGAGTTTGGGCGAAAAGTGGAGAACGGAGTGTCTTGGCACTAGGTTCTCTCTGACTACCCTGCTATGTGAAAAAAATTGTAATTGTTTAAATAGACCTTTTTTTGCAGACTTCTTCAAAATTTGAACACTATTTATTGTTTATATAATGTTATATATATAGAAAAATACATTAGTTTCTTATAATTCTAAATTACTTTGAGAATACAATATCAAAGAAATATAGTTAAGAATTATCACAAAAGAGCTTTAATCTAAGAAGCATTGTTAAAAAAAAATGGTGAATAAAACCCAAGCAGACAGGTGAATGATATTACAGCCCAAAATAATTCTACTCGGATTATTTAATGCGTCTTTATAAATTTTCCGGTCCGTCAATCGTTACGCTTCAACGAACAGTTTTTAAAGCTTATACTAATTTTAAGCGAACATATGTTTATTAGAAAGTTTAACAGTATTTACTGAATAAGAACTTATTTAATACATTTAAATTACAAATGGCCAAATTACAAAATTTTCTATTTAGCACATAAATGTAAAATGTGATATTTAGTCTTCAAAAACTTCATCCACGTGGAATTGTAAAATTAACCTACGTTCCTGTAAGTAGCCTACGTTCTCCTTATTACATTAGCTATCTGCCAGAGAAAGTCCCACCAAAATCGGTGCATTCGTTACAGAGATTATCCGGAATTTACAGTAGATAATTCTTAAATGGAATAATTTTCACTGACCACCGTATATATAATATTGCATTTTTTAATACATTCATTAAAGTTTTCTTTCGCATTATTAGTGTCATCACACTCCGTTTGTTATTTTAATTTTTTTGATTTAAATACATGGCGTGTTGATTAATAGAACCCATGTAATTGTTGTATTTTTTTTGTTTTCAAGTAAATAAAGAAAACAAAGCATAGCAATAAAAAGCTATTTCGAAATTTAGACACCAATCTTGTAACAAGAAGGTTGCAGAATTTCAGGTCCTTGGCCTAAATTCTTCCAGCATAAAAGCGCAGCAAAAGTTTAGTACAAGACAAACTGACATTATTTCTCACGCAGATATTTGTTGCTTCGATAGTAATACAACTTTTGTTATATTGTGACTAGAGCAAACTATATTAAATTTTGAAATGAACCTTTGTTAATCTGGATTAATCGCGTATATTGTTAGTATTCGAAAACACATTTTAGAAACCTGACGTTTCGAACACTTTACATTAGTCTGAGTTGAGATGTCTTAGTTGCTTCGCGTACTGCCCTGGATTCTTGCAGAATAAGCTGACTGTGTCATGATCTCTGGTGTGTAGGAGACTTTATCGTCTTCTAAAATATATTTTCGAATACCAAAAATATACGCGATTAATCCGGTTAAAAATAGTTTTATTTCAAAAGAAGTTTTTATATATATCTCGATACGGTCTGTTGGTTTACATAACGAACCTTTCTTATTTATTAGCTTTCTTATATTCTAGTCAATGTGTCGCAGTGGACAGCTTCTGACTGTAAGCGCGATTTGTGGGTTCGATTCCCACTCGGGGTGTTGATTATTTTTAAGTTAGATTAATTTCTCCGCTCTAGTACCTCATACAAGGCGCGGCGATTACTTACGCCACTTAAGACACGAAATCTCTATTTTGGCGTAAAGTGGATAAAAGCATGCCTTGACACCAGATTCTTTCTGCTTAACCTTTACAGGTAAAAGTTGTATAAGACCAAAATAATCATTATATCCTCTTCTTTTTATTAATCCATTACTTATAAAGTCACATAAACGGCTCTCGGTCAGTGCACATATTATGCATCTACAAGTTTACTACTAATTCCATATATTTAAATCTTTTCAAAATATTCGAGAACTAAAGGACAAAGTGAGTTATGGCTTAATACTCTAATATCAGTAAGGAAGAGGCCTTACTGACTCGTGTAATTGGTTACAAAGAAAACAAAAAAGTTTTTTCTACATATAAAATAAAAGCTGTTGTGTTGATCTGACATTGACAAATGGGCTCATTTGCTAAAAATCCTAACCAGTATCTGGGTGAAATGTTTGCGTAGTATATTATTTGTTTACATCAAGAACGTCTTGGTGATAAGTAATAAGTAGAGTGAGTCAGTGATTTTATTTTGAAAAATAAAATATATTTTCTTTTAATTTTTTTTCATTGAAGTATATTACGACGGGATCGTGGCCCACTGTGTAAGCAAGGTTGGCTGTGGCTTCAATGTGAATGGAGATTTAAAATTAAATTATTTTTATTTCCTGCTCTTGTACCTAGACAAAGCGCGGCGTTAAGTTCAGCAACTCAACACGCATTGTCTTGATTTCGGGCGGAAAATGGAGAACGGATTGCCTTGACTCTAGCTACCTGTGTGCGGGGAAAAGGAGTAATGGTGAAAAAAAAGAAATTTATATTTTCAAAATTACTATATGAGTATTTATTTTATAATAATTAATGTTAATGGTAAACTAAGAAATACATGTATCGATTGAAAGTTCAAATTTTAAAGACTTTTTTTATTACACATTTACGTAACCTCACTTTTTCTGTATAAATTGACAATTTATCATTTGAAATTGATTTTTTACGCATCAAATTCATACATATGACTTTCAAATTCACTCTTATTATCGTCAAATTCGCATCTTTCGCTGTTATTTCTACCCTTTAAAAAATATGAATTAAAAAATTAAGAAATACATTCATTGTTAAGTTTCAAATTCAAAAACATGGCGTTTATTCAGGCACGTTATTCAAAATCCATATACAAATTGTGTATATAATTTAATCTGTATTATAGAATACGTGGGAAATTTACAAGGGTGAAATAAATAAACGATAACGTCAAATTAAATACAGCTTTAATTTATAAATGCCATTTTACAAAAACTCACATTTGCTTACAAAAATTAAATTATATTTATTTTACATTGTTAATTAATCTTGTACGTACGTAAGTGTGTGTACACGAATATTCGTTTAAATTTATTACAACTGTCCAAAGCTTCGTTTGACGCGCCCAAATAAAAGCTTTCATATAAACTGCCATGCCTATCATAAAATACTAATGACATTCTTTAGATAGTTTTTGTAATATTGCGTGGCGCAGTGTGATAGCGTCTGACTGAATACACGATGGTTGTGGGTTCGGTTCTCTCTCGGAGAAATTATTATTTTCATATTTCTGCTCTGGTCTGGAGAACGCAGTGTCTTGACATTAGATTTTCTGTACGACCCAGCTATGCGGGGGACAGCGTGAAGCAGAAGCTAATCCTCTAGCCCTTAGTTTGCGGTAGAACAAAACGCAAAAGTGAAATCAACACGTAATATCTTGAGTTGAGTCAGAAAGCGAAGAACGGAGTATCGTGACTGATGAAGATGTAGAAGCTTCTTGACTGCTTTTTCCAGTATATCAAGGTTTACTTAAAGAGAGTCAAGCCACTCCGTTCCTCACTGAACATCAAAAAAACGTCCTTAAATTGTAAATGAACTGAGTACTCAAAGAGAGAGTCACGCCACTCCGTTCTTCACTGAACGTCAAAAAACGTCCTTAAATGGTAAATGTACTCAGTACTACCGTGTCGATTTATACCCATACCGAAAGTGTTACCCATACCCATTATCGTGAAAATAACAGTCAATATAAGTTAGCGCATGTAAAATTTTCCCAATAATTGCATTAAAAATTTACATAAAATTAATATTTATAAGGTAATAATTATTGGCTCATCAACATAGCAAAGTTGGTAAAGCACCTTCCACAGCTTCATCTCATTACATGTTACGTGATACAGCTTCAGCTTAATGTGCAACTTTATTTTATTTTATACATAATGAATGCGCCTGCAATGCAAATTGTTAGTAAAATTGCGGAAAGACTAAAGTATGGTAATATGACGTTATGCAGGAAAACAGTGAGACCGGGAGTGACACATCACTTGGGAATTTAAAAAACATTTTTTAGAAAACGTATAAAAATTCGAACGTAGGATTCAAACCCGTGCCTCTTAGAAATCACCTAAGTGCTTAGACTGCTAAGCCATGCGTTTATATGTTTTACTTTTTTATTCGTTTTCTAAAAATGTTTTTTAATTTTCTGAATGTGTGAATAACACTTTAAAAATGGCAAAGACACGTCAGTTATTTTCTCTGATCGCTCAATAAGTTTTAAGTCGCCAATACTATTCTGGATTACAGTGTGGAATTCTAAGGATTTTTTTTAGATTATTAAATACTCATTTTGAAACTTTGACCGTTATTTTGACGAAAGTCTGGTAACCTAAAAAATATTTTAGACCAAAACAGACCAGCTAATAGAGAAACGTTGTGTGCATGTAAGTGACGGGAAATGCTTAGTGAATACTTCAAATCACCTGACCATTGTCAAAAGTGAGATAACAAAATTGCAGTTCATTTCATGTTAGTTGACTAGTCGTGGACAAAGTTACTGTAAATTCATCTACTAAACCCAGCTTGTACCAATTGACATACAGATTCCGCCAGCTATTTTTATATCAGCTCGTTACCAGAAATAGTATACCAAATATGGTACGGGGTTCGAATTCCAAGTGATGCAGCTTAATAAAAATTTGAGTAGATGTAACTGATTAGGCCCCCAATAAATAACATACTACTTTGACAAATTTAAATCTATTAAGACTATAAATTTTCAAGAGGCCAAGGCGATGTTGATTTATTTATTTCCTTTTATTTTTATTAGGGGCCATACTTACACTTTGTTAGCTGCTTACATATATTTATTAGAAACGATTGTAATCTAAGCTGTGAAATCTATTTATGTGCCTTTTGCCATCAGTAATGTTATTTTTATAGGTCTATTTCAAACGTTTCAGATAAATGCGTCTAATTTAATATAATATAACACTGGTATAATCGTTGTTGTTAAAATCTTCGAGAATTTTTGTTTTCTGTGCAAATAGTCATTGAAGTTAAAAATAATAAAAAAATACTCCAGAACTCTGCAGATGTCTGAATCAATGAGTGTTTAATTGTATATTTACTACTATTTGTTATGTATTACTACACACTTCTATGAAAAAATAGTACACTATCGATTTCCGATAAAAAAAATAACAGAGGCCATTTCACAACTTATTTGTTTCGTTAATCTTTAAAATAGATACTATTTTTGATTGCTTAATGTCGTCCCTTGCCAGCTTTCACAAGATTATAATTTGTGTATTTCTCTTTTTATTTTAAAGAAGTTTAAAAAAAATAAAGTTCTTTATTATTAAGCTTTTTAACTGACATATAATTTAGAGGTGTTTATTTAAGACAACTTAATGGTTTTTAGATTAAGATTGGATTATTACTTAAGAGAAGACGCACGAGTTTTCATCTCGCTACGTTTGAAATTTTATATGAAATTCAATGTATGAAATCATATATTTGATGAATATTAAATGTGCGAAGCGCTCCAGTTTTTGATCATAGTGACTGATGGAGTGGAATTTAACATTACATATTTTATATATATATATATATATATATATATTTTGATTTGCATTAAATAAATTTATGTTTCACCCAACAGTATAAAAAGAATAACATTTTAAACAGCTCATAGCTCTAGCAAGGATGAATGATAGCGTATTCCGAATATGATAATACCTAAGATTATTACTGTATGAAAGTGTTAAAAAAACAAGTAACCGAAAATACACTTTAAAACAACGTGTAAAAGTATATTCTCCATTGATATATTATTTTAATATACGATACATTTGAAACCAATTTTCTGGATATGCCGGAGAAAACCGTTATGAAGATGTTTTTAATAAATGGTACGGTTATACTTTTTGGTTGGGAATACAAATAGGGAATAAAATATTATACTAGGATGAATGTAAGACGATCATAGTCATAAATATTGTGAGATTCTTTCCTCTATTTAAGGAAAAAAAAATCATTAGTATTCTCTATTGGTACTTATTTAACATGTTATGCGATTTTTTCATGTATATACAACACTATTGACTTCACAGCAGTGTACTCAGAAAGAACTGTCAAACGAAAGGAGTGTCAAAACACTCTTTTCTCCACCCGAATTCGAGATTGTGCGTTGAGTGGCGGGCCGCTTTGCGCTTTGTTTTGCCGACCAGAGCAGAGAAACGAAAATAATTAAATCATGATTATTCTACCGAATGGGAATCGAACCCTCGACCAATCGTGATTACCATCAACACTGTTCCACGAATACTATTTTTTAATAAAATAATGTTAATCAGATGTGTTTGTGTATTTGATTTTATTTTACAGCTTTAATTCTTTTGTATATCTTTTCGCATCTACCACATCCTGGGAGGTATGCAAAGAGAAATTAGCCATACAAACACTATGGACATGAATACGAAATAAAACGGTACATGGTACTGTAAACTTGTGGCCGAAACTATTTAAATTATAATAGATATTTAAAATATGTTGGTAAATTGTCCTGAATAATCTAAGCCATACTTTGGTGTCTAAAAATATTGAACACGCCATGAAGATGTCAGAGCTATAGTACATAATAAATTGACGATGCATGCCTTGCCATATTAAAACGGGTATTCACCTTCAATTGAAGGCATTCTAAAATGTTCATTAATAATAGTTTATGTAACATCACTTTTTTATACATATTAGTAATATTTTTAAGCTTTGCCCTATTTAAATCCTTAAGACTAAACTATATATCAAAAACTTAAATGGTTTCACAGCTCATTTCTCACTTACACAGCTGCAGTAATCTCTTGAGACAAATATTACTTTACACTAAGTATGAAAACCAACAGTAGTTAACGTAAAACTGCCCAAGTTTCAGTTGAACGCTCTCTCTACGACTTGAGCTAAGGCTGACTACACATGATGCGTTCTTAATCGATATTAAAATTATTAATGTATAATATACTCATATAATAAAAATAATCTATTAATTGTATAATTCAGTTGTAAACTGTTTTATAGAACAATACAGTAATAATAAAAGTTTGGTAGTTAAAATATACATATGAAGAAGAAAGTATAAGAAAAGTCGTTATTGCTTGAAATACACATTACCTTAGCAATGCATATATACACTTTAAGCAAAAGTGTATTTCAAACACATGCTAGTGTGTGTATAATATTCATTTTGAATTTAATCTATTAAAAAAACGTAAAATTGTATTATTCGTAATAAAAACGCTTTCGTACGTATGCGTCCGCATAATTTTCATAAAGGGAAAACATAAAGCCAGGGAGGCTTTAAGTTTAGTATTAAGATAATGAGTATATAAGTTTAATGGGCTCCCTAATTAGATAAATCATAGTATTCTGATTTGCCACCAAACAAATTTTATATTCTGAATGTTTCTATTTCAAAGGAAGGTAGGTTACTTGACTTTACACTACACTGTAATACAAATGCAGCAAAGAAGAAAATAAAATCTAGTTAATACCTAGTTTGCCCAAAGTCATCAAGTTCAAATAGGGCATTGAGCGTGCTAGCTATTACGCCTAGCTCGGACTGAGTGAAAAAAATTTCTCCATTACATACAGTGTCGCAAGCCAAGGTTCCAGCATCACCTGATGTGGGCACCTGAGGTGATGCTGGATGCTTGTGGTTCTAATTTGATGGTTTTCTCTTGAAGTCTCCAAGCAAAGGTCTGCGTTATTATTCCTCGGCCTCTTACAAAATCGGTGACGATGGTGCCATCATCCATAGTACACAATAAAAAAAATAATATATCCAGGTATTTATTACAACTAATATAAACACAGAGTGTATTCGGTACCTAAAAATTGCCTAAGTTTTAGTTGGATGCTTTTTCCTCGTAATTTACGACCTCACTTCAGCCATTTGTAAATGGGAATAATTTCGTGATATAATTCAATGGAATTGTATTGTCTTCCGAATTTATTCAAATAAATAATAACCTTCAGGGTACATATTCTTCTTTGGTCTTATTAGTATTTGTTAGAGGTGTTGTTTTGATGTTTTGATTGTGAGGTTGATTTGATTTTTAGAAATATAGGTGCAGACACCTTCATCGGACTAAATTAGATGATAGTTATTTTTATAGCAAACGCTGTCTTCTCGAATTGCTTGAATTTGATTTTACTGCTTTTAACTTGTGTAGCCTCGTTAAATAATGCTTTGAACCGTTTAGAAATTCGAACAAAGTGAATTGAATAAAAAAAAAATATTAACATAATGTAATGATATGCTATGTAAGGTCATACGTTATGGTAGGACTTGACAGAGAATTCGGCCAGAAAGTGGATAAAGGAGTGTCTTGACACTAAATTCTCTATGGCTCTTTTTTCTTTTTTTATTCAATAGACAAGGCGTTCGGGTCACCTGATTTCCAAATTCCAAAAAAAATAATTTTACAAAAAAAAAGTAACAAATATTCTATACAATTGTGCTCATCTAAAAAGTGTAAGTCACCTACAATTCTGTCTTTAGTTGCTAAATGGATATTATATTTAATCGCAGACGACCTTGAGAGTAATTTTCACTGAGTTGCGAATAATGTTCGTGGATAATTAATCATTTTCGAGGTGTTATATTATAGGGTTTTTGATCATGATATATGTACGTCCTTATTTTAGACTTGTTAATTACGATACGTCCCACGAATTAAATTTCACAGAAAAGGCTGAGGTAGGTATTAGTATAGAGCTTAACGAATTTATGATTTAGCTTTTTTAAGCTTTAAATGATAATATGAAGCTAGAGTGCTTATTAATTATGACTATATATTATAATATATATTTTTAAATATGTAAACAAAATATTTTTATTCATTAAAAGTTTTAATAAAATACAGTACCGTTCATAAATTTGGCTTGTGTCCTATAGTAAGACGTATATAAAGTAAAAAAAATTAATACAATAATAAACACATAATAATATTTAAAGTTGTATACCTGCCACAGTAGGGGCAAGCTGGAACTTATCTAACTGCTTACAATATAGGTATCTTAAATTCTATTTTAGACTATATTTTTAATTAAAACAAATCGTAAATTTTTTGTTAACAACTTCCTTTTTCCGTAATTTTCTCGGTAAGTCCTGATTCTTTCTATTCCCGTATAAATTCTTTATAATCTCTTTAAATCTCAGCTTTCAAACCCGAGTAGTGTCAGTCAGTGAGCAATGGAAGACTGGTCTATATTTGGATGGGATTTGAGAATTTTCCTTCGCTAAATTGCCTTAGCCTCTGTGTATGCGAGAGATATATAAAATAAAAAAAAGATAAATAATTAGTTTATTTGCAAATCTGGTACAGTAGTTAAATACTTGGTGTGTGGGCATGATAGAAGAAATTAGATATTTTAAACTTTTACGAAAAAAATTAGAAGCAAGCAACGCTGGATGCATGCGCTAGTTTATCATTCAATTGACACATTAATCTAAAGGACGTTGTTGGAATTAATACAGCTTTTATGTTTACATTTATTGAATATGTTTGTTTCATTATTAATTCAGTTTCAATTTACATATAATTGTAATTAAAATAATTAATTTTCTAACCAAGTCAAGGATAGAGTGAAATGTTACTCTAAATTAGTTCACACGTCAAATATATAACTTAGGTTTTACGTTATATCCCGAATATTAGACAGGGATCTAGTGTCTATTGGATATTGCGTCTTGAGTAAACTTCACGCCACTTTTTTTCTTATCAAAGTACAGAACTGACTTAGATTTCACCGAGCGGTGATCAAACCAAAAACCATCGCGTTTGGAGTAAGACGCTACCCCACTGCACCACGATAGCCTCAAATATATTATAAAGACAATATTTGTTGAACATGTACCTTTTACATATATGAATACATATAATAAAAATGTAACGGATCGATGTCTGTACGTGGAAGAAATATGAGAAAACTCACCACTATTGGGGCCGGAACATTTATCAATGTAATAGAAATGAAACACATATTATAAAACCCGACGTTTCGAACATTATACAGTAGTCCGTGGTCACAGGTAGACTGAGGTGGTATTTGTCTGTAATTCTTAGTTTCTTAGTTGCCTAGTGTACCACCCTGAATTGTTGCAAAATGAGCTGACTGTATCTTGTTCTCTGGTGTGGTAGGTTTGAGACTTCAAAGTTTTCAGGATTGGGTTTCAGGTGGTAGAAAGTTTCCAACCGTCTTCTTTATTGACGTTGGGATATTTTTGTATTTCAATAGTCTCACAAATCGTCCTTGTGATAGGTCTGTTTTCAAACCTGATGGTTGGTTCACATACAGCTGACTTCAATACACGCCTATTCTTGATATCGGAGTTGTGGTCACAGTGGAGAGACAACCAGCACTACTATCATATGTGAAGGGAGTTACAGACAGGATTGGCAATATCTTAAGAAAAGTCTCGATAAACTATATTTTAGCCTAACAAAAAAGTGAGCCAGTTCTTGAAACCAGTGAAAAGTAATATTCCTTTGCAGTGTGCAGGTATATACAAACTAGATTGTGACTGTGGCTTATCTAACACTGGTCAAATTAAGAGTAGCATCGGTATAAGAGCAAAGGACCCGGCGGCAGGCGAGCGAAATAAAAAAATAGGGTATTTTTATAGGTTACGCATTTTAAACTCATTGAGGTTTGAATTTGATACTGCTAACTTCGTACACAAAACAGAATGGCGTAACAAGAATTTGAATCTAAAAAAAATTATAATAGCGGCATAATTTGGTATTACTATTTACTTTCCAACTGTATTCGCGTTCAAAAGGCAATTTTCTTTCATTTTTAGTGCCCTGTGTTTATCTTTTGTCTCAAAAGATTTCTTCGGGATTGGGCCGACGAAGTCTAGAAATTGTTGCCAGTTTTTCTTATATTATTAAAGAATAAATGCTTCCTTTTTATATTCAATTTAAATAGTGCCAATCCTTACAGAGAACAATTACACGTTGATCGTTCTTGTTTAATTAAATATATATGTATATTAAACGTATATAAAGGACCAGTATACGATTGTAAGTATTTAAAAGTATTACTTACTAAACGAATTAAAAATTGAAAATCTTATATGTCGACTAGCTGAGCCCGCGACTTTGTGAGCGTGGAATTCTAAACTAAAAGTATAAGTAAGTTACCCGTTATTACATCACCTATCTGCCAGTGAAAAAATCCCGTTAATGTCAGTCCAGCCATCCTTTCAAGAGATTAACTGAAATAAACAGACGAATGGAGCAGACCGACAGATAGACAAAAATTGGCACTTAAAATATTGTTTTGGTATACGTACCGTGTATGCATATATAATATGCATTTAGTGAAAAGCGGTTATTTAGTATTACAAATAGACTTTTTATATTTTTACACCAATTTTATTTATTTGTATAGATATATTATGTTTTATTTATCTTTTCATAGTAGGGCAGGGCAACATTTGATAACACTATGTCTGTATTGTGTGTTGAGTTTCGCTCACTCAACAACACTAGTAAAAGTGGGAACCCGTTTTTTTTCTTTAATGGTTCAAAAATATAACGTTTTAATGATTCATGGTTGCTTAATAAATATTTTAACAAATCGATTTTGCCAGTTAGATGAAAAGCCACTATTTACCCAAAAGATTTTATGTAAAAGAAGTTCTTTTGGATGGCACACTTTCAGTTTAAAAAAACTTATTATACTTAAAGTTGCTGTTTACAAAATTGTATTGTGTAATTGTATATATTTTAAAGTTATTTAAAATATATACAATTACACCATTAAAATCAAACACACAATTCAAGTGAAATTGAGCGCAAATCAAAACTATTTTTTTTTTTTTTTTTTTTTATAGCTTTGCGCTATTTCACCTTAACAGGGTACTTAAGAGAGAAAGCTTCAAGACACTCCGTTTTTAGCTTTCTGCCCTAAATCGAAATATTGCCATAAATGTTTGTATTAAATAATTTTTATTTTTTTTTTATTTAGTACATATGTCCACATTCCGGCCCCTTTCTAAGGAAGTAAAATGTTGATATTTTTTACTACAAGCTTTTGACAAGATTATTTTTGACACTTTGTCGTCTGATATACTAGAAAATTTGTACATGCATCGGTATAATATTTTCATATAATGAAGCTTTTGCTCGACATATTTGCCAAGTCCAGCATAACGAATTTTCAACTCTTCACTTCGCATTAAATTTGAAGCTTTTTTTGTAAAAGATTATATTATAATATTTTTAAATGAAGAACTAGTAGACTACTTGATGGGCCATTATAATGGTACTCTATAGAAGTATTATTACATTAATTTAATAAAGAGTAAGCTGTTTACTAGAGTGTAATTAATGAGATTTTCGCTGTCTAGCGACTGATTAACGACATTGATTAACGATTCAATTATATTGGTTAATGACAAATATTTTTTTTATGGCTCTTTTATTACCTGTAAAGGTCACGACAGTGTCATGGTAATATGATTTTATTTTACGCTTTACGCTTTTTTCTATATAACAGGGTAGTCAGAGATAAAACCTAGTGTCCAGACACTCCGTTCTCAACTTTCCGCAATATTATATACATTACAGTTGAGCGGTGGAACTCAAACTGGGCTTTGTTTTACCAGAGTGGAGAAATGAAAATGATTTAAATATGAAATGGCATGATTTAAATATGAATAATGGTGAATTTAGATACTTACGTTTCCCAAGATGAATACTTGGTGACTTTATATGTTCTATCATTATATTTACGTAAAGGAAGAACTTTGGATCCCTTTTACAAAAGAGTATGAATTATGATAATAGGCATGGTTTTGAAACTAAGACTTTTGATAATATACCATGAAATGTATAAAACAAACGTATGACATAAACGTTACGGGTTACGCGTATTTTATGCATCTATGAGTAATATATACTACTGTATATAAAAAGATAAATTTGACGTAATTGTCGTTTTTTATGTAAATTGATAATAATTTCTTTTTAGCTTCACGCTTTTCCCTACATAGTAGCAGGACTTGGGAGAGAGAACCTAGTGCCCGAATCCAAGGCAATGTATATTGAGTGGCAGAGCGCTTTGTCTTGTTGCCAGAGCGAACTGAAAGTAATTTAAATATAATCATTCCCCTTAGTGGGAATCGAACCCACAACCAACGTGTTTACATTCAGATCCTGTCACATTGAGCCACGATGGTCTTTATAAAGTATCATATCAAATTAATTTCAAGAGAAAAAAGAGATTATATTTAAACTATAGAACAGCTATAGTTCACACGGGTGAAACGTGAGCAAGTAGCTAGTATTCTACAAACCATTAACGCTGTGCCTGAAAAGATATATTTACAAAACGTATAAAAATTTGAACGCAGCGGGATTTGAACTCGCTCCCCTTGAAAACCGTTTATACGCACTGACCGCTAAGCCACGCGAAGCCATGTGAACGCAAATTGTCTAAATATGTCTTTTTCAATTTCCTAAAGTGTGCTAATAACACTTTACAAAAAAAAAAAATAATATTAAACTATATATACAATATTAAACTATATATACAATATTAATTTCCCCTTTTCTTTTCAGACGTGTGGCCACCAGAAGGCTTAGAAGCGCAATCGAGTAGCCAACTGCGAGGTAGCTCAGTGGACTACGCCGCGGCGTTGATGCTTGCCGCGATGGCAGCGGTTCTGCTGGCTGCTGTCGGCTACCAGTGCGCGGCTACCTGGCGATGGATTATGGGAAGGTGCGTAATTGAGTAAAAAACCTGCGAATACTCGCTACCGATTATATATACCGTGCTTAAGTATACCTAATCTATAATATAATTGAATTGGTTGAAGACACGATGGATGTAGGTACACATATATATATATATATTGTTTTTATTATCTGATGACAAAACAAAGCACACAATATAACCGGGTTCTTTGTCTATCTGTTTTGTTATGCGTGAAGCGGCCAAAATATAATTGAAATTATTCTTATTATTATTGAGATGAATTTGCATCGATCATCGAGTAGAATTGCGTGTAAAAACTTGCGTGTAAAAACAATATTGTTTATAAATCAATTAATTTGAAGTATATTATCACCTATATATATATATAATTAATGAATTATATATAATTGTCACCTATATAGTAAAGAGTTTCTTTTATATAAGTTTACTCAATGCTTAATATAACTTATATTACTTTAAATTCCGTCACTCAACACTCGAATTTGGACGGAAAGTGTAGAATGAAATGAAATTGGCGTTAATCTATCTCAAAGATCTTATTTTAACTTACATACGTGCTTACTACTATATGAGAATATGTGATAAAGATAATTATCAGGGTCACCTTTATAGGTTATACAAGGAAATTGCCATGAAATAATAAGCTTAAGAGGAAACAGTTCCGGCAAAAGCTCTCAGAGAGGAAGTAATGGGCATTTAATATTTTATATCCATTTCTTCGTTAATTGGGAAACTTTTGCAATTTGAATCATTATATAGAATAGTATGATATTATTTTTATTGAAAGCCTTTTAAAAGTATATATTTAATACCTAAGACCAAAGTCTCGTTTTCGAGCGGGAAGTGGAGAACCGGACGTCTTAAGCATAACGTTTTCTCGGACTACTCTGCAAAGTCAAATCAATGTATTCATAATAAGAAGAATATTTATTAGTGATAATGATACATGTGAAATAGGCTGGAGTGAGCATTTCACTCCCAAGGTTTGTTGTGTTATCGTTAATAAAATCGTTAATTAGGTTGTAACTTTTAACAAACTTCTTTTAACAATTTTTTTTAAATTATGATATAGAGCATCTTTGGTAGTTTTCTGGGATCCTATTGTAAAAGCGTACACATTGTCCCATTAAAGAATTACTGCTATACGGGAATCACACATAATACATGCTACTATATTTATGTTTTGTATTTGTAAGAGCAAACTAATAAGAAATTGAACTTAAAACCGACGACAGTGTTAATAATACTTTCTAATTTGACCACAATTGGACCACGGTGTTAATTTTACTGAAATAATTGCAATCCATTTTTATATCGAACAAATTTTAGACAGTTTTCAAATGAGTTTTCACAGAAAATATACATATGAATACTTTACTTTACTTTGATATTACAAATATTTATGAATGCTTTTACGATTTCAACGTTCGCCGTAATATTTTAAAACTTTGCGCGGAACACTTGACAATACCTCAATTTATTGTATATCCGGTTTCCATCGAATTTATAAGCGGAACAAGTAACGGTTTTGAATTTGTGAATTGTATCTCGTATTTCAAAGAGAATAGTATAGAAAATCGTACTCCTTACATACAAATATGTTTATTAAATATAGATGTTTAAAGGATATTGGAGGATTTTGTATCTGAAAGTGCTTAGCGCTGAGTACTCGAGCTTACCGTAGAAGTGAATCTTTATTTATTTAAATATATACACTTTAGATTTGTAAAATGTTATATTTAGTTTTTATACAATATGTTTAGAAATATGTTATGAAAAAAGCTTTACGTAAACTTTCATTTCAGTTCAGTCGTAAAGTTACATATACTAACTAACTTTTGTAATTATACATATTCCATATTTCCACTCCGCAAATTTTGATTGAATTGAATTTGATTTTGATTGAAAATTGAATTTGATTTGAAAATTGACTCTATTTCAATATTTCAATGGCAAATTTAATTGCTAAAGCGAAAAAATAAAAATGACAAATATAACTAAATCGATATTCGCCGAGTTTTTCTGATATATTTTACCCGAAATTTTGTTTTATATATATTTTTATTTTTTCTATTATAAATATGAAAGTATATAATGTTTTCTTTTCATTTAACAGGACACGACGTGAATCAGAGGACAGTAACTGTGACTCGCTATCCCGACAAGCGGCTATCCGTATTAGCCACTCCCTCCCTGATCTGCAGACTGAGCCATTGAAACAAGAATACGTTCAAGAGCATAAGGATGCCGGCAAGAAGGTAAGGAGATGCTTGTTCTGAAAATGAAATTACTTACTTGTGGCCTATAAGTTCACATAATATACAAGTTCAAATAATAGTACATATGAATTTTTTTATGTATCAGAACTGTATCAGAACCCGCTCTTATTACAATTTCTTTGAGTATTTTTAAATGTTTTTTTTTATTAAATTTTATTGTCTTACGTTTTAATGCGTTTGTGTGGACTTAAAATGTTATTTTCCGTCTCATTTTATTCCCCTACTATCCCCAAGGAGTCTGCGTGCTAAATTTTAACTTTCGATGCCTAGGAGATTCTGCTGTGTGCTGTCAGTCATACACTTAGAAAAGAAGAGTGTAATATATATATATATATATATATATATGTGTGTATACACACATACACAAATAAACTTGATATTCCATTTTTTTTTTCATTAAGTCTTTGCATAAATTCCTAGTATATTTATTAAAAAAAAAATATTTTGTGAGGAAGTCAAGTATACGTATAATTGATTTATTGAGTTGTTTAAAAATAAAACAAAAAAAAATAGTTCTCTCAGTTTTGGCTAATTATTTTTTTCTTTTTCGATAAAATTTACACCACTTTTTTGCATCTGGGATTAATAAAATATGGCGTTGCTTTACAGCATCCAATACTCAATACCTTTTAAATTATGAAGAAAAATTGACCTAAAGTAAAAAGCATTATTATCATTATTTCAGGGTAAAATATTATTATATTAGGGTTGATTTACTTCAATCCTTCACTTAAAAGGCTCTTCGTCCTTGTATTTGTTCCGTGTGCCAACCCTACTCAAAACTGATATTGATAAATTCATATTTATCACAATGAATGTTTATTATGTAAGGGCACTTTTGTTCACAAATATATTGTGTTACAATTACATAATTGTTTAAATAATATTAAGTTTATAGTCAAAGTGTATTTATAGAAATACTTCTGTAAAGACAATATTTTTTTATAATTAAACACTATCACTTTACACTTTTGTATAAATTGTATACACTTTGGTTGCTGGGCCTTTAAAGCTAATAATGTTGCCAGTATACATACAGCATTTGTTTAAAAGAAATGTAAATTAAAAATTTCTTACTTATTATTCCCAATTTCCGTTTATTCTAAGATTTCAAAACTTTCCTGCGACACAAACTACAGGAGCTATATAAAGTAAAAATGTAAGCGCTAGGCTACTTAGCGAAAGTGATTACATGGTAACAAGAAAAAGCTTTTAATGTCGACTCTACCTATATTTTGTTTTATCGATTATTTTATGTACTGTGGTAGTGGTTCTTTTATTATTATATTACATTAAGCATCTAACAGTTCCTAGAGGACTTCGATGAATAAAACCCCGATTATTTAAAAAAAATAACACCTTTAGATAGTCTAAGTAAACCACAAACTTACGAAATACTTTATAAAAAAGCGATGCATTATTTATTGTTCTACCACTCGACGCAATATTTTAAAGCTAGACAAAAAGTGGAGAAAGGGAGTGCCTTTTTAAATAGAATGGGAGTGGCATTTTTTAAAGTGTTATTCGCACACTTAGGAATTTGAACAAGACATATTTAGAAAACGTATACAAATTTGAACGATTTTTAAGAGGCGCTGGTTCAAATCCCGTTGCGTTCAAATTTTTATACGTTTTCTAAATATGTTTTTTTTCAGATAATTACGTTATTGCAATTCTACTAGATATAAAGCACTTTAATAAGGAAAGTGATGTTAGATTAATCAAATTGAGAATCAGACGTTGCCCCATTTCGCTACAAAGTCCTAGTGTAAATATATGAATTCAATTAATTTTAATACTTTGTAAGAACGATTATTTCTTCAAATATTAATATACTATATTTAAAAAAATTAAAACAAAAGTACTTTGTGATGTGGGTTATTATTTTATTTCTTTGATTATATATTGTAGCAACCAATTGTGGACTCGAGGCTATTTTCCCTGGCCTTTGAAAAGCAGTTTTGTTGAAACTCAACGCTACAAAGTTTAATAAGGCTAAACTAAGCATGGTTAGTAAACTAAATGTGCTCTTTAAATGACATTTTCTTAGCGTATCGAGAGAACACCTGCTATATATGACAGTTTTAAGTCAATACTTTATTTGGACTATTATGATATTTAGTGACTTAGGCTGTAAGCGTGATTGTTGGATTTGCGATCCGCACTCGAGGCAATTATTATATTCAACTTGTATTTTTGTTTTCCTTCTCTGATACATATGTATAAAGTGCGGTGTTAAGTTACGTCACTCAACATATTATGATCTTAATTGAGTCTGAATCAGGACGGAGTGTTATTACACTAGGTTCTCTTTGTAGCTATTTAACTAGAGTTGCTATGCGGGAAAAGGCTTCATTCTGTAGTTGGAGTTTTCGAAAGTAAGAGGATCTAGTGATGATGATTAAAACACTTTTTAATTTCACGCCCATCTAGCGTTGTAGAGTCAATAACTGACACCAAGCCTGTATTATTTGCCATTTGCTGTATACTTATATATATGTGAAACTTTATTTATTCGTAAACAAATAATATATTGAAAAACATATATTTAGAAAACGTATAAAAATTTGAATGCAGCGTTTCCAAAATATATGTTTTTCAATTTCCTAAGTGTGTGTATAACACTTTAATTTTTTTTTTAAATAATAATATTTTATCATTACAGGTACTTCGTCAAACAACATTGCCTATAGTGCCCGACCGTCATCAGACCTTCCAACGTCAACTCTCTCATCGCCTGGACCTCCCGTCAATACAATTCAGCATCTGTAGCTTGGAACGCGCTGACTCTTCCATTGGACTGATTAAGGTAATTATTTAAGTTATCAAAAGTTTGGAGCTTTTTGAGGCTAATCGTTGGCCTTCAAATTATAATTAAATGCTGTTGATGCTCACTCGGGAGGGTACTTGTTCTATATTTGAAAAGAGCAACTGAGATTCTCGCCAGCTCTTCTCAGCATAATTGCCTTCCGACCCGGTGGTAGCTGCCGCTAGGCCTGACAATACTGACATTTTGTGTTAATTGATAATTCGAAAGTGCTTGCTAGCCTATTTGAATAAAGAATATTTTTATTTTGATTATGAATGTGTAAGTATGAAATTTTGCAATTTTAACGTTAATATAGCGAGATTAAGAGCAGAAGACTATAAATATGCTAAATATTTTTCTTAATAATATTTTGAAATACATTAAATTGGTAGTTTAATCTACACGTTGCTAAGGCAACATTTATATTATGCAACCAAAAACACAAACACCAAAAGAAAACAAATGTAGACTATTGTTGGAATGCGTCTAATACCAGATGTTTGTAGGTTCAAATTCCATTAAAGGGTATGTTTGTCTTTGAGATATGAGTGCTTTAGGTATATCAAGTACATCGATTAACAGTCGACCACTAACTGTACTAATCAATATTTGAATATAACAAAAGAATGTCAATTATGTTTTGGCCCAATAAAAAAAAGTTTTATTTTATTAAGTAGACTTGTAGAACTCTTTAATTTTAAACATCTTTAAAGTATTTTTCACACAGTTAGTACATGGAAACTATTTTTTTAAATTTTAAGAAATTTAAACGCAGCGGAATTCGAACCCGCGCCTCTTGGAAACATCCGGCTACGTCGAATCTAGTAAAGACTAATATTATATAAGCAACTCACGTGTACTAAAAAAATATGAATTATGACGCAATCCATCTCTTCACTGCCATTTGTTCTGGATATGACATATCACGTGGGTTTTAGGTAGACTGTAAAAATATCGTATACAAATTGTGATGAATGTATGAGTGCTATTGTATTTTGTTATTATAACGACGTCTTTGGATAAAAGAAATTACCGCAACATAGTTAACATGAAATACGCTTATTATTTTTCGTAGGTCAAATTAGAAAAAAATGGCTCTTAAAAACCATTCTGGTGGCTATTTGGGAAGACCGTTTTAATATACTCTAAAGTGTTATTCACACACTTGGGAAATTAAACTATTGTTCGTAGAATAATCTTTAGGTAGCATCTGTAATAAGCGTATAAGAATTTCGACGTAGCCGCATGTAGAATGCATGGCTTAGCAGGCGCGAGTGCAAATTCTGCTGCGTTCAAATTTTTATACGTTTTCTAAATAAATGTATTTGAGAGAATCCTGTCGTATGTTTTTCAGTCAGAAAGCAACGATTATAAATGTAGTAAACTTTTTAAAAGTAGCAGGATTTGAACCTCTTCTCTCTTAAGCCAAATGAGCTACACGGTTTTAAACGTTACTCACATGGAGTTAATACAATATGCTCATGAAAATTATTTGTTATATAGACACAATCAATTATTATGTATTCTAGTTTTACGTTAAAAACTAAACTTCATTTAAATATATAGTTACCAATATATTATATAACATTTTAAAATTATATTAAGAAGCTGCCCGCATCTTCGTTTGCGTAAATTAATGACCTTTCAAACTAAAATATCCTTCACGCTGAAATTTTTTTGTTAAGGTGCAATTTTCAAAGTCAGTAATATCTTACTAAGCTTAAAATCTAAGCTTAAAATCTATATAACAAAAAAGTTTAATTTAAATCTGTCTGTACTATTCTATTATAGTAAAGATAGATAGATTATAAGTATTCAATTTGATTACTATATGTATAAAAATCGTGGACAAAGTCACGTGAAACCAGCAATAGCTTATAAGAGCAAATACAATGTGTCGTATTAATCAATCACCCAGGCCACGAAACATCCATCTTGATTTTAAGTTAGATTAAAGTCACTTAGCCATGTGGGATGGTCATCTGTCACGGTCTATTCTATTACTTCGATTCCTTTTGTACTTCCAAATGTGCGAAGACAATAGAATAAAATACGCGTTGCCTTAGCAACGTGTGACATACACGTTACCTTACGTTACCTTAGCAACGTGTAACATACGCGTTGCGTTATCAACGCTTGCGCTTTGTATAAAAATGGACGTCAAATACATGGTAGTACGCGTATATTGTTTTAATAATTTTAAGTATTTATATTGCATTATTATAAAAAACTACTGGCATTTTTGCAATTTAATACTAATTTAGACTGTGGCTAATTTCATACTCTTGAATGAATGAATCTTGAATTCAAAATCTATCCATATGCGTTCTTACGCATATGCATAGATTTTGAATTGAGACATTACAGGCATAAACTAATGTGAAATTTGATAAAATCGCCCAAAATGTTAAAATACCTGTAGGAAACTTGATATTTTTTCCACTTTTCATAACATGATTTATTTCAAATCAGCTTAGAGTTGCTAGCGTTTTAAATTTGTTGTTGATGGACTGCTCATTTAATAAGATGTTTCCTTGCAAAATGTTATTTCAGACATTTCTATTATAATTTCTACTTCAAAAAATTATACTGAGTATAATAAGAATAAAAATATAATTCTTATTAAAATTAAGAGGAATATAATCATCATGGCACAGTGGACAACATCTAGCTGTTTCTATTAGGGGGTATGATTATTAATTAAAAATAGCTCGCAGCTTCGGCGGCCTTTTCGTAAAAATAAGAAATTCCTGGCTTAGCTTCCAGCGTTCACTTTTCTACTTTCTCCGTTTATCAACAAAATGTACTTTATTCCGCTACACAATACGCAAGGTATCAATTTCTGGCGGAAAGCGGAGAACGTAGTGTCTTGAAAATAGGTTCTTTCTGACGACCTTGCTATCCGGAAAAAAGCGTGAAGCTGATTTTTTATCTTAATAACATTCATTTTAAATTTCGCATTTTCTACAAAAAGAATAAATAAACATATTTTTTGTTTCGAACAATTACTTTGTTTCGCCGCTTCATACTTTAAGGCTTAGTAGAAAACATCGCGCCCATTAATTACTGCCGCTAAGTGACTACCAGCACGTCCGGGCTGACTGATGAGAGATCACACAGCAAAAACCATACACACACTTAATCCTTATACATTATATAAATTTTTATATAAATAAAAATTATTAGATTTTTTTGACGAGTTTTGTTCTTATAGGTTCTACTTTTAAGAACGGTATTAAGTATTTCTTTATAATAAATAATGTTTTATGTAATGTGCTTTTTAAGAATGATAAATTATTGTTATAGTCTTTGAAAGTAAAAAAATAAAAATTATTGAAGAAGCTGAAAACTGTATCACAATATTTATATTTAACTAAAGAAAGTATGTTAAATGAACCACCGTGAATCGTCCATAAGCGAAACAACGTTGTGTCTGACCCCCAATTTGGGAGGAATGATTATATTTAAATTATTTTCACTGCTCTGGTACAAGATAAAACGTGGCGCTGAGTTCCGCCACTCAGTACGCAATGTCTTGTATTCTGGCAGAAAATTGGAGAACGGAGGTCTTGACACTAGGTTGTCTTTTGTCTTCCCTGCTATGTATGATGAAGCCCAGCTTGACAACACATATTGACTTGTAAAAAAATAATATACATTTACACAAGGGTGTACAGGTGACTGCAAAACATTATTTTAGGTTGCCTTTTAAGGGCTAGCCTCATGTGTTAACAAAAATAGCCATGCCCTCTAATCATTATAACGAGTTTCTAAAGGCAAAAGCTACAGTGCAAAAGTGTATTAAACTAGAAAGGACAGACTTTCGACGCTCTAACGTTATTGTCCCCATTGAAAAATACATTTGTATGATTTTTTGGAGCCATACTAATAGGGATTTAATTAAATAAAATAAATGATTTCAGTGTAAATTTTTTTTATACAAAAATGATAACATCATACATATCTAAATTAAAAAAAACTCACTTCATTGTTCAATTTTCCATAATTTTTTAATTTAGTTTTGAAAGTGAAAATATATAAAGACAAATATATCAGAGTAAGTTTAGAATATGACCCCCAATATGACACTATACTGTATTTGAAAAGAACACGGCTTACGAACGCACCGTGCGTTCTTGATTTAGCCGCTTGCGTAGTGGCAATTTCAACTCGAAGGAAGACCCGCCCATAAGGAAAGCAATGATAAAGCGTAGGTGATAGGAAAATCATGTGATCAACCATTTAGATGGCAGAAATAGATAACGAGGGTATATGGATTATATAAAATGGAAAAAAATTACATATTTAACCAGGTCTAACAAAAACGTTTTAAATTTTCTGTACAAAACGGCAATTTTAATATTTAACCTCTAATAGTATAAGAATGCCAAAATGTTATGTTAATTGTAACACGGCTAAAAATGTTTATCAATTTCCTAAGTGTGTGAATAAATCTGTTGAAAAATGTTGAAAATAGTCTCATAAACTCAATAAATTCTCGACTTGCTTTTCTAGCAAAAATGCCGGAGATTATTCCTGAATTAAAACAGTAATTGGTTTATTTTATATCTTCAGTGTGTAAGTATGAATAATATGTATATATATATATATATTGCTAAATACGTTTTAATATTGAAGTCCTCCTTTAAATATCTCGTAAAAAAATAAAAAGTAATTTTGTTCGTGTATATTTATAAAAAAGGTGTATATATATATAAAAAAGGACTTTAATATATGAACCAAATTAATTGTTAATATTGCACTAGGCAGCTGCGTCGTAAATAAAATTGATTGGAGTGATGGCTGCGTATGCTATATTTTACTCATTTAATATATTTGTAATCAAATATATTAATAACAAATTTTTGTTTAAGTCGAATATTTTAATATGAACGCATTGTGGCACAGTGTGCCAGTATCAGACTGTATACGCAGCGGTCGTGGCTTCGATTCTCTCTCAGGGGAAAGATTATATAAATATATTTAAAACATTTGTCTTTCTGTCTCTTTTTGCCAACCCTGCTCTACAGGAAAAGGTGTGATGTTAGTAGTAATATAGAAATGAAAAGTTCGAGCAATTTAACTTATATTTATTTCACCCTGATAAGCGGGAAAAGCTTGAAACTGGAAAAAGCAATTAAATATTTATTAATTACAAGTAATGAGGACATAAACAAGATTCTAAGGACATAAACTAGTGTCAAAAAAAAAAACCAAAAATAAACTCAAAATACGTATACAAAATAAATTATACACATGTATTTATATATAAAAAGAAAATATATGTTCCGCGAAAAATAAAATATATGCCGGATTTGTATGCCCTGTTAAGCATGTCAAAATCCTATACTGATACCGCTTAAGGGTCAGTGATCTCATTTTTTGCGAAGCCTTTGTTGTCCCGAAAATTATTTACAAAACGGCTTTATATATATTCATTATATTGGACGTACTTTTGACATAATAGATTTCAAATCTCACCCAACTTTTGTTTGCTTCCTGTGATTTGTTTTTATCTTTTTGTTCTGTACTGATTTTGACACGACTTTATGGAACTCTGAAATAAAAATTAATGAAAATATTGTTTTGAGAATGTATAAAAAATTGCGGGATTAGAACCCGCGCTTTTTATATTAGTGACTAAAGCGTTTGGACGGCTTCCGGTCGCAGGTGCGGGTTCGAATACCGCTACATTTAATTTTTTATACGCTTTCTAAAAATGCTATACATATCCTAACTGTGTAAACAATACTTTAAATAATGCTAAAATATAAAAGTTATATACAATAATTACCATTTGTAAGCTGCTGTAGAACTTCCACCAGTTTTAAATCGTATATTCCGGTGTTTTGATGCAGAAATGATACTTTTTATCCAGCATATGTACAAGCAAAAGATACTTTTTATCCCAATAATGTTTTTATTTAGAAACAGCTATTATTTGTAAATTTTAAGGGTTTTTCTGACTATTCTTAGGCTTTGCGGGAAATAGCGTAAAGCTGCTTTTTCTAGAATGCATATTTTTCATTTTCATGTAGACAAAAGTAATATTTTATATAAAAAAATTATGAAAGCCACGGTGGCTTAGTGGCAGTGATTGTAAAACCATTGATTGTGAGTTCGCTTTGCACTCGGAAGGTTTGACATTTGTTTTTTTTACCTACCCTGTTATATTGCCAAAAAAAAAACACTAAATTAAAAAAAATAAAAATAAACCTATATTGAATTAAATATAAAAAAAAACTGTATTTTTAATAGTCATAAAACAACGTAATATAGCGTATATACGAAAATTTACTGTTATTATAATTGTTACAATATGAAAAACCATTTTCCTTTAGCTACTCGAGGCTCGCACATGGAATATGATTAGGCAGGCTCAACATACGTATGTATGTATATATTGTTTTGTACCTTTGCATCAATTTGTAATATGGACTATTTCTCTATTTAACCGCAAGTTATAAAGTATAACATAAATATAAACTAGCTGTGCCTACGACTTCATCTGCTTGGGAAAAAACAATTGAAGATTTCGGTAAAACTATAATTCATTCCATTAGTTTTTTTTACTTGTGTTCTTTCATAACGTTTCCGTTTCAAAGAGCACTTCTTGCAATTTTGTCAAACAAACGTTTAAGATGCTAAGTAACTTTTTATTGAAATGAAATAAGACTGGAAATGTTAAGGAAGTTTATGCAAAAATCCGAAAGCATTGAAATCGATCAAGTCGTATCTAAGATTAGCGTGCACTAACGTACAGACAAACAGATATCCTTTAAAAATCATTGTTTCGGGTTTTATTACATTAATAAATGCTTCCAATAACAATAAAAAGTTTATTGATTTTCGCAATTATTACATTCTAGGTTTCTAAAATTTATTTTCGAATTCTAATAATATACGCGATTAATCCGGTTAAAAATAGTTTCATTTCAAAATGCCTCCAGTAATAGCTTTTGTTAAATATCTCCCATGTACAGAGCGATCAGTTAAATTTTTTTTTTTTATGAATGTATAAATATAGCATTGATCTTAGAAACTGTTTTTAAACGCGATGCTTAGGAGTTAAATATCTGTTAGAGGATATTATTATTGTCTATTATCTATCATTCCAAATTTAGCTCAATTAGTGGGGCGATTTTTTCACCCCGACTTGTAAGATGCCAATAGTCACATAAGTAACAAAGACCATTCAATATTATATAATATTAACTTAAATTGGACCTACATCCAATTTCATACTTTGTATCCGAATGAGCTGAAGTTTGAAATTCACCTATAGTTTTGATAACAATGCCAATATTCAATACTAGCGACTAACCCGCAGTTCAATCAGTTCACCGGTTTGACCGTGATGACGTGACAGACAGAAGATATACACAGTTACTATTGCATTTATAATATTAGTATGGATTGTTGAAACTACTTCCGCAGCAAAGTTCCGGATCCAGTATATAGATAAAGTCCAGTATTAAATAATAGGAATTATCTTAGGAGTAAAATTTTTTTATACGTTTTCTAAATATATGTTCTTGTTTAAAAAAGTTTTATTTTTAATTTTTAAAAGTTTTATATACATGCGTTTAACCCATTAGCAACTTCACGTCTTTCTCTTTGCGAGCTAGATAGTCAGATATAATCTAAATTCAGATAAAACCCAATGCCAAAACACTCCGTTCTCCATTTAATAGATGACTGTATTTGACTTATTCATAATGTGAGTTAGAGAAACTTATTCTTAAAATTATTTTCTTTGCTAATAAAACATTTCTTTTCATAGCCGGAGCTTTACAAGAACGAGTTAGTTCGTCAATCATCCACTGATAGCGGTGAGCTGGAATTCTGCGGGAAACTGCATTTCGCATTAAAATACGACCAAGAAGTGGAAGCTCTAGTTGTTAAGGTACGATATACTTTTATAATATACTAAAAATATTTTCTTGCATTGCTTGTGTTATTAAAAATTTATAAATTAATAGCTTAAATAATGTACGTCATAAAAACATAATATAATATGTATTCATTATTTATTTTATGAAGCCGTAGCGAAGCATAACGCATTGTTCTGCAAAGTGGCTGCAGTTAGACGGACTACCCTCTGGACAGCTGGATGGTGTAACTCAACAACGTGAATTACTTTATCAAAACGAGGAAATGAAAAAAAATAAAATTCAATCATTCTTCCGAGTGGGAATCGAACCCACAACCAATCGCATTTGCAGTCTAACGCTGTTTAATTGGGCCACAATGACAGCAAATAAATACAAAAAGGAAAACCTAAAATTATTTCTTTACTTAATATAGTTCAAAATATATTAACAACTACAGTAGTTAAGTTATCTGCTGAAACATTTATTACATAAAGTTACTTGAACAAATTGCTTAGATAATTTAGGTTGATGAGTTTAAACCCACTCGTTAAATTAGAAATCAAATATAAATTAAGGTATGCTAGTTTACTTTATATGTGAATGCAGTTATATGATTAGAGTAGGGTTGGGATGAAAACTTATCTCACCCGTCTGAGAGAATCTAGTGCCAAGATACTTCGTTCTCCACTTTCCGCCCGAAAACGAGACATTGCGTGTTGGGTGGCGAAACTCAATGGACGGCGGACTTTGGAATGAGAGTATCAAATCAAAATGTTAAAACATTCGTTTAAAAATATTTTAAATTTCCTATGTTTGTGATTAACACTTTAAAATGTAAAAAAACTGGATTTAAACCTGCGCTTATTGGAAACCGTCCAAGCCCTCTGACCTCTCATTTTTATATATATTGTAATTGTAAAATTATATAGATATGTTTATTAATTCCACATATCTTTAGCGAAACTAGAAGAAGAATAGCTATAGAGAACCTAGTATGTTGATTTCCTTCGTCCTGATCCTTAATTTCCGCCTATAGTAGACATTGAATGGTATAACTTAACGATGGGCTTTGCTTAACTAAACCTGGAACTGAGAACAATTTATATATGATTTAAACTATGCCTCAAATAAGAATCGAACCCGCATCAATCAAGATATCCAACCGACCCTCGTATAACGTAAATTGGTACAATATTCTCAACAGATTACAATTTACATAATAGTGTTTTAGTGCCACACATACGTAATGAGATGCCAATAATTAGGTTTATTATCACAATTAGCTCTGTATTATTCACTTAGTTTTACATTTGCGTTTAATATGGAATACGCTACTACGTTTTTAGTAGCAATATTTGCTTTGTATTTGAAGGTGAAATTAATAATCTAATATTACTTTTAATGGCGCTTAACATTAGATATATACACTGTTATTTTAATTTTATATTCATTTTGAAATAATTTCACAAGTAAGTAAGCTGTTTTACGCATTTTACCGCATACAAGGGAGAGAGAGAGAGCCTAGGCTCTTGACACTAGTGTCAAGACTGTCCGTTCAACAATTCACAGTTGTATTAAGACATATTTAGAAAACGTATAAAGATTTGAACGCAGCGGGATTTGAACCCGCGCGTCTTGAAAACCGTTTTATTTCTTATTCCTTCTTTTTCAATTGCCTTAGTGTGCGAATAACACTTAACAAAAATGTTAAAAAATACACAGTAGTATTAATTAAACGTTTCCATTTATCTAATATATGTATCTATCAATGTAATAAAATTTCAACGCCATTTTGATTCAGTTCAGATTTAGGTTTGATTTGTTTAAAAATTGGCACACGTGTCCGTCCGGGTTCAATGAGAACAAAAATATTTTCATAGCATGAACCTGATATCCTTGCAAGGATTATGAGCATCGAGAACCAATGTATAAAGTAGTTTTTTCGTAAAACTATTTATTTTTCAGGGTAATCTGTTTATCAACTTTTGAGTCTATATACTCGTACTGTTGAAATTTAGTAATATATTCTTAGTATAAGACTTAACTTATTCGTACACTTGAAGCTATATTAGCGCAGTAGAAAGAGGGTTTATTTGAAACACCCAATAGTAAGTGCTTTGATCTTCATTTGGGGATATAGTTAAATTTGAATTATTTTTATTTTTTCGACTTTAGTAAGATGAACCACGGTGTGTCTTTATCTATGTTCTTTTAGCCTCCTCCGACAGAGACATTTTTTAATGTTAGGAGAAAAAACCTTATTCCATGGGTTTATCGTGAGGGTACCGTAAGTGTAGGCTTACAGGGCCACTATAAAATACATTAGATCACGCCTCAACTATCCAAGCTCCTCTATCTACGTAACCAAACTGGTAAAGATTTTACTAATGCCGCTTTTAAAACATTTCCATTATTATTAATATTTTTATCTTTAAAGTGTTATTCACACACTTAGAAAATAGCAAAACATATATTTAGAAAAATCTCAGAGTCAGAGCGCTTGTACGGCTTTCAGGAGGTGCACGTTCAAATCCCGCTGCGTTCAAATTTTTATACGTTTTCTTAATATACATTTCCACTGAATGTAATGAAAAATGCCTTTACTTTTTCCTAAAAATTCTATATTTGTTTAGATTTTCGAAGCTCGAGATCTACCAATAAAAGACGTATCAGGCAGCAGTGATCCTTACATCAAGGTGTTCCTCTTACCTGACCGGAAGAAGAAATTCCAGACTAAAGTGCACCGCAAGAACCTTAATCCGGTGTTCAACGAGACATTTTTGTTCAGGTACCTTCTTGAACCTTATTTTTATTATTTAAAAGTGTTTTTTCACGCACTTAAAATATGAAAAACATTTTTAGAAAATATATAAAAAATTAAGACTATCGAGGAGCAGTGTGACAGCGTCTGACTGTATACGTGATGGTGGTTCGATTCCCACTCGGGGCTATTTATATTATTTTGATTTCTCCCCTCTGGTGACAAGGCCTGATCTCAATTTCGAAAGGTGAGAACGGAGTGTCTTTACATTAGGTTTCATTGGCTTCCCGTACTATGTGGGAAAAAGCATAAATCTAAAAATGATTTTTAAACTTTGTTTCTAAATAAATATAACCGAAAATAATATATATTTGAAATAAAACATTCAATATGCATAAAATCTTCAATAACACAATTTATAATAGTAGCGGACAGTGACAATTTATCATGAAGAAGTTCAAACATTTAAAAAAGCTTATTAAAGTTCAATCAATATAGAAGCTCAAGTAAAGTTTAGTTAGTTCATAATTAAATATTAAATGAATATTTTATTAAATTATTCTCTAAGCTCGAAAGCACACCGACCTTTGTAATGTACTTTACAATATTAGTAATGCTATATTTAAAATACTAGTCGAAAGGTCTAAAATAGGTAGTGTAACTTATATATACATTTTGAACCGACTTCAAAAAAAGTAGGAGGTTCTTATTCGACTGTATTTTTTTATGTATGATACCGCATAACTTTGGACTGGTCGAGCCAATTTTGATAATTCGTTTTTATATGATAGCTAGAGCTTTTCACGTAGTCCCGTTTAAGTTTCGTAAAACCTGAGGAGTAATTTTTGAATTATTTATTTTAATAGATAGACGCGTTTAACTTATATTTAATGCAAAATAATGTAATTAAAAGTTGTAGACACAAGAATAAGTTAAAGTCAGATTTCTTTTTTTGTAATAAGAAATTTATATAATATATTATTTTAATCTTAAGTTTAAATAGATGAAAATATAAATATTAGCACTGTGAGTAAATTTCTAATTAATAACCATAGCGGGTTATTTTACCATAGGGCGCTTAGTGTTACCAAAAAGGACACTTTAAATATAATCTTTTATCTGGAAATTCTCAAATTTTATTATTATTATATATATTATATATATATTATTTCAAACTCACAATTAATTAACAATTATTTTATTTATTGCGCCACCTATGCCTTATAAAGATATGAAGCTGAATATGTATAATCTATATATATATATAATCTATTAATACGTTTTTTACTTATTAGCTTCTGCATGTAGCTGGCTAACCTCGGTTCGACGAATCCCATCGCCGTGTTTTTGTTCGGATAAAATCAAACATTTTTTTACAATATATTTTAAGAGACCAGGGATCAATATCAAGTCCAGTCAAATTTATGTAATCATTATTATTATTTTTATTGTTCTAGCGTCCCCTATGAAGAGCTACGCCAGCGTTATCTGCAGTTTTCAGTGTACGACTTCGACCGCTTCAGCCGGCACGACCTCATCGGCCACGTTGTGCTAAAAGGTCTTCTGGAATCAGCTGACTTACATCAAGAGATTGAATATACAATGAATATATTAGCCCCACCACAAGTGAGTTTTTCAATAGTTTATAATTAACAAAATTATTTAAAATTAAAGTAAAGAGTGCAGAAATATGGTTTAAAATGATTTTGAATATCTCATACCCTAATATTGTACTTATAAACTTAGAAACACTACACAAAGCTAATACTTTGCTTGTTACGTTACAAAATCTAACCTAAACAGATTGTAAAGTATTTTTACAATTTATCATACAAACTTAGGGTGTGTGAATAACACTTTAATGTATGTATATACAGAATGTTGCCTAAAAAGATTTTCTTATCCAGACTACGTCAATTTTAAGTATTAAGAAAACAGCCGGTGAGGCAGATAGAAAATAGTGTCAAGGCGTCTTTGTTTTTGGAAGTTTACGTCGTTTAGTGCTCTAATAGAGAAGCGAGACATTTATGCCTATAAATAGTATAAAAAAAACCGATTGTTCCTTGTTAGGTATTACATTATTCGATGCGTTTTAAATGAATATTTTTGTAATGCGCAATAATATATTATGAACTAGCGATCCGCTCACGGCTTCGCCCGCGTCAATTATAAATGTTTCATGTTTTCGGCGGTCTTTTTGTAAAACAATTAAATTCCTGCAAAACTAAAAACAAAATGGAGAAGAAAGTAGCCTATATTTACCCTCCTCTACCTAAGATCTTCAAGTATCTCTATATAAAATTTTATCACAATTGGTTCAGAGGTTGTGATAACTTAATAGATTTATAATATTAGTATGGATTTTACATACATTGTCCATACAAATTAAAAAACACAATATTCTAAGCAAATAATCCTTGTAAATGTATGGAAGGCGAAAACAAAAGCTTTATTTAGTTATGTATGTACACGTAGTATGAGGATATAAACTGGATATGTGACTTTTTGTTTCGTCAATGCACGTCTTACGTATATTATCATATTCATATAAATCTTCCTTTTTTTGCAAAAAGTTTGTATATGGCGTTGGCTTGCCGTTTGTTTTTTTTCGATGATTCGCTTTTAAGGGAAATATAACTTATTGCTATGACATTCTATTCTGTGTATCCAATTTTGAGACATTGTGTATTGTAGCTTTCAAATGTTATATGTATAAAAGCTCGAAAAAAGCTTACAAAATATTATAAATAAAAAACGAAAAATATTACCTTAATAAAGTAATGTTTTTTCGATATTCACTTGGTAAAAATTGATATCTACCTCTTGCTTCTTTATGTAGAGTTTACGACTCTAATTTTAATTGACCCTTTACATGAAAATTATATTTAATTTTTTTTCTTGTGAGACTTGTGAGAGTGATATACGTACTCGATAATCCTTGCCTATCTGACAAGCTGCAAATCGTCCAGACAGACGACAAAAACGAAGTTGATTTACTTTTCACATTTATTATATTAAACTTCACATTTTGTCTAAAGAATACAAGCAAGTCCGTGAGATTGAAAAATAAATTTTTAGTGGACATTGTGGCGCATTGGGAGAGTATTGTGGCATCTAGGTGTAATCACAATCAGTTGTGGGCTAGATTCACATTCGGCTGGTGAAATTATCATAGTTTAATTATTTTCGTCTTTTTTGCCTCTGTTGAACAAGAGAGAGCCTGGTGTTGAGGTCCGCCACCCAACACGCAATGTTTCGAATTCAGGCGGTACGTGGAGAACGAAGTATCTTGACATTTAGTTTTCTCTGATTTTCAATGCGGGAAAAAGTGTGAAGCTGTATTCAAATTTATTTATGAATACAGTACAAATTATATTCTTTAGTTTTTCTGCATTATATAAACAATGATATAATTATATTTTACTATTTATAATTTCAAAACAAAGAAATTAAATTACAGAAAAGTCTGTCCAAGAATAATGGCCGCTAAAATCGCTTCGCTTGAGAAAAAATAAAATTTCTTTGCTTTTCTATAATTTAAATATTATGATGATAAATGACACTAATACATTGTATTATTTTATAATAATCACAAAGTTACAATAATATAGCTTAAATATAACACTTAGTATAAAATCCTTAATACTTTGAAATACCTACGCATAGAATTCGAATTTTCAATTTTTCAGAACCATTAATCATTCTATAAACACCCTTTAAGGTCAACTCTGAATAGAGTTGTTATTAATCACTTATTGACCCAACACCTAAATCTCAACGAAATTCCTTCCATTGTGTTACACGAATCCAATACTAGTGGTGTCAGCTCAGCTTTGCTCGAATGAGAGATTAAAATTATAACCAGTTTCTTGTTTTTATAATTAAAGTAATATAATATATAATACAATAATATACCAATCATTTTTAAATTCAAATAAATTAAGTTAAAGAGATTGATTTTAGTTTTTTTAAATATATTGATTTTGTTAATAATAATTATGGGATATCACTGCAGCACTTTTGTATATATAGTAATATAATAATAAATAAAATAAAGAGCTGTTATGGATCAGTTATAATTCAAATAATATGTTTTAAGTATAAGATTCTATTGTAGCGCAGTGGGAAAGTGTCTGCGTATTGTTGTATTTGTTGTGGGTGTGATTCCGAAGGGGGGAGATAATAAGGTATCAGCGACGGGGGAAGAGTAAGATATCAGAGTGAAGAAATATAAATATTTTTATTTAAAATATATTAATTTCACCGCTCTCGTACCTCAGAAAAAGCGCGCCGTTGAGTCCCATCACTCAATACGCAATGTCTTGATTTCGGGCGGAAATTGGAAAACGGAGTGGTTTTGATACTAGTTTCATTTTAACTATACAGCTATATAGAATAAAAGCGTAAAGCTGTAAAAAATCTAAATTAAATTATGAGCTTTTTTAAATACTTAAAAGATAAAGTTATTAAAAAATTTGTAAGGTATTTTCTTGTTTTTCAGCATCGTAGTAGAAGTCCGTTCCGTTTTTAACTTTTCGCCCAAAGTCAAGAAATTACGGGTTGAGTATTAATTTATATGTATACGGGTTGAGTACAAATTTATATGTATGGTTACAATCTCCGAGTGGGAATCGAACCTACAACTAACCACTGTCTTATTGCATCACGATAACCTTATAAAATATGTTAAATGTATTTCAAATATGCAATTCTACATAATGTCACACCTATAATTGCGGCGCTAATCTTTTCTTTCTTAAATAATTGTCAGTGTTTGCTGTGTATCTAAATAAGTAAATAAAATATTTTAATGTGGAACATATAATGTTATATCTTAACATTTTTAAAGGGTTAATTACACTTAGAAAATTGGAAAACATATTTTTAGAAAGTGTATAAAAATTTGAACGCAGCGGGATCCAAGCCCACGCTTATTGGCAACGCACTTAAAAATATTTTAAATATTTAATAAATAGTATTCTAGTAGAGTAATCTTTGGGTAGCAGAAATTTGTAGTAGAAATTTCTATACAGAGATGCTAATAACAAAAATAAATTGTAATAAGCGTCTAAGAATTTCGACGCAGCTGGATGTAGAACTCATGGCTTAGCGATCAGAGCGCTTGGACGGTTTCCTAGTAGCGCGGGTTCGAATCCTGCTGAGTTTAAATTTTTATACGCTTTCTAAAAATATGTTTTTTTTTATATATAATATTATGTCAGTCTCGAACGAACTCTACCTCTTTATAAAAAAATAACTTAACATTTTGCTTCCAGCTTCAGTCATTCGATCAATATATGAGTATAAAACGGAGCGAATCCGCTCATGTTGAAAATGACGATAAAAATTTTCAGCTAAAATATGGATTGTGATATTTCATAATTGAATTGAAGCTTTATAATGCAACGTGAACTAAATGGAAAGCAATTGCATTTTCTTTTCAATTTTTGCGATTATTGCATTTTTCAAAAATACCGTTCTATTGCCACGCTTAGAAATACCATTAAAAATATAATTAAATCGTAATTAGTACTGTTATAATATGTAAAGGCTAATTGATCTTAATAAGTACAATTCTAACTAAATAAAGTACGTATATAAAGAAGAAGTCCAGAGTCGGATTAACAACTATAGTTGTTAATTAAAATCTAATTCTGTATAATTCCGATGAATCCGGAAGTGCGAAATTTTGGTCTCAAAGTGTCATATATATATATATATATTTATATGACATAAAAAGGGTAAAACAATAAATTCAGAGTACTATTGCAACCTTTTGGATCAATTAAATGTACAAATTCGAGAAAAACGTCCTGGCTTACAACGCAAAAAAAATATTTTTCATCAAGACAACGCACCAGCGCACAAGAGTGTTTTAACAATGGCTAAAATCAACGAATTAAAGTACGAGTTGCTTGACCACCCACCTTATTCTCCTGATTAAGCTCCCAGTGACTTTTACCTGTTCCCAAATCTAAAAAAAATCCTTGCTGGCAAGCGTTTTACCTCAAATAAAGATGCAATTACAGTTGTAAACCACTATTTTGAAGACCTTGAGGAAAACTATTTTAATCAAGGGATAGAATTACTAAAAAAGCGTTGGACTAAGTGTATTGAAGTTTCAGGAGATTATATTGAAAAATAAAAATATTTTTGAAAAACTAACTACTCTCTTTCATTGATAGGCTAAGAAGTTTCCGAACCACCCTCGTATATATATATTAAATGTATAGCAGGACGAATAAAGCTCTTTTTCGTAGATGGGACAATCAACTTTGAAAGTACTCCTTTGGGGGGCAAAAACTTCACACAATATTAAATTTTTTAAATTTTGCAGGTACATTACGGATTAGGTCTCTTATATTACCATTATTTTAAATACTAAATCTTATTCTCTTTTCTTTTCTTTTTCGTCGTTGTCTCCCCGAGGACTGAAACGCGGATACAATGTAAAGTTTTCAATATATCTCTGAACTTGTAAGGTGTAATACAATTATTTGTCAAACGATACCATAAAAGCTTTACTTAATTCCATTTTTAACTAATATTAAAAGGAGATATTATAGATGAATCATTTTTTAATTTTTTGATACAGGAAAAGAAAGACCTTGGGGAACTTATGCTATCTTTATGCTATCTACCAACTGCTGGCCGACTCACTGTGACAGTCATCAAGGGAAGGAATTTGAAGGCGATGGACATAAATGGATCATCAGGTGAGCTTATATAATATTTAATATTAATATTTCAAAAAAAGAGGCAAATTAGATCGTTTTCTAGAAAGACTAGCGACCCGCTCGCGGCTTGGCCCGCGTAAACTATAGCAGTTTAGTATTTTCGGCAGCCTTTTCGTAACACAATGATTTTCCTGAAAATACAAAAAAACAAATAGGAGAAAAAAGTTGCATATGTTCATTCTAAGTCCATCAAGTATTTCTGTATAACATTCCATCTTAAACGGTACAGTCAACTTAGCCCTGATGACGTCACAGACAGACAGGCAGACAGAGTTGCTTTCGCGTTTATTATATTAGTATGGATGTGTTTTTTTTTGTTGGATATTGTTTTATGGTGATGCATTCGAACTATTGTTTACTATGCAGGTTTAAATCCTGCCAGTATCAGACTTTTTTATCAGCAATACAAAGCGTTTTTGTACTTTTGTCTTTCAAATAAATGTTGTTTTTAATGTTTTCAAATTTAGTTATATTATTAACAGGTCTTTTTTTAAATAAAAGCTGGTGAGTCAAAAACATAAAAAATTAAAATTATTTTGGTACATTCTCGATGTGCTTGCTTATATGTAAGTTAAAATTACATTTGATATAAGTTACACGTTATCGACTTTGTGAAGTTTTGAATAACAAAAGTTTCACCGTAACTCGGAGGTAATTAGGAAATGTGAAAACCGTATTTTATCGTTAAAATTACCGCTAGTCTCTGTCTAACATTTCAGTTTTACACAGAACAGATTAAATATATGACCGTATTTTAACGTGAAAAGGAAAATATATATTTTTTAATTATACATTTTAGAAGTGTTATTCTCATATTTAGGCGTGGGTAAGTGTGAGAATGATACTTTAAAAATATTAGATAAATATCATTCTCTCTTGCCAAATGATTGTTCATTGAAATAAATCTCTCTACCAATATGCTAACAACAAAAATAAGTTGTAGTAAGCATATAAGAATTTCGACGTAGTCAGATGGAGAACGCATGCCTTAGCGGGCAGAACTGTTTCCAAGAGGCGCGGGTTCGCATCCCGCTGCGTTCGAATTTGTATACGTTTTCTAAAAATAAATTTTTTCAGAATATATGTATATATTCTAGTAACTATTATTATTAGAATAATTAGTTACTTGAATAGATTATTATCTTTTCAAGTAACTAATTATTCAAATAACCTATTTAGGATGAAGTTAAGCACTGCATTAAAATTTAACTATGCTTCTAAGGCATTATTTGTGTAATTTGCTTTATAAAGCAGATATATCTATTAATATTTCGTTAAAATATTGTACAAAATAAAAACAATATGTTCAAGTGTATTAAAATTTAAGCATACTTAATACAAAATGTATATTTTAACATTTTTAATGATTTAGCCGTACACTTAACTTTGTAAAAATCATACTAAAATATAGGGGGATTCAAACCCGCGCCTCTTGGAAACCACCCAAGTACGTTGACCGCTAAGCCATTCGTTCTACATCCGGCTATGTAGACATTCTTAAACGTATGTTACAACTTATTTTTGTTGAAAACCTATAAAAAAATTCCCACGTAGAAAGGTAGTCACAGAGAGCCGCCGGGATCGAGATATTGCGTGTTGAATGGTAAAACTCAACGCCACGGCTAGTCTTAAGTGCCAGACCGGAGAAATTAAATTTATTTATAAATTTTCTAGTAATTTCTATATTAAAGTTTATTTACATTATGGATGACTAATATTCCATTAACTGCTTTATTTAATAATCCTTGACCCAAAATTTACTCTTAAAAGTTGCGGCCATGCACTATGTTCTAGGATAAACTGAAAATATTATTATATTTTGGACACTGATATACTTTCACACTTAAGCTTATAATTTTGTATGGTTTTCACGGACTTTAGAAACAAGGACTAGTGACCCAGTTTTTACTATTTCAAGATCAAATTAATTTACAAATGTACTAACGTCTTTGTACCTGAGATTTATGTAACTACATTATTATTATACCGTCGTCGAGGCGATCGTGGTGCAGTGGGACAGTATCTGACTGTAAATGTGATTGGTAGTGACATTGATTCCCACTCACCAAAAAATATAATATATAGCTGCGCTATACTAAAACAAAGAGTGGCGTTTCATTCACCCACTCGATACGCAATGTGAATTCAGATTGAAAATGGAGATCGGAGTATCTTGACGCTAGGTTCTCTCAATCTGCCCTTCTATGTGGAAAAGGCCAAATTTTATATATATATATATATATAAAGTATAATGATTTACTTATAATTTTATTATTCCCAATAGATCCCTATGTGAAGATCTGCCTAATCTGCCAAGGCAAGAGGATAAAGAAGAAGAAGACGACGGTTAAGAAGAACACTCTTAGTCCAGTTTACAATGAAGCCTTGGTATTTGATTTACCAGCGGAAAATGTATACGACGTTACCCTCCTTGTGAAAGTCATCGATTACGATTTGTAAGTTCATTCATTTGAAACTAAGTCATAAATCTAGGCTTATTGTAGCTAAATCCTTTTTTTTCTAGATATAGAGAGTAGTGACAAGACACTTCTTTCTCTACTCACCGTCGTGTGAGATGTGAACTATTGTAATTTCAATATATTATTCCCTCGAGAACCTATAAATGAAATTACCTAACTCAAAATTTGTGTAAATTTGATTTCGCTACAAATTGAGAGTTCAATATGGCCTATTTTTATATTCTACTATTTAATAATGTCTATTAAAACACGACACATTCAAAATTATAATTGTTGAAAAGTCTATTCACCAAAAAGCATTGATATGGCCATTTTTTTATTTCAGTATTATATTATGATAATGCGCGTAATAGTTATAAATGTTCACAGCCCGTCATGACATAAAAAATATATTAATAAAATGTTGGGTAAAAAAAGAAGAAAATGGAGGAAAATATCAATGGATACTCTTTTTGCATGTAATAGTAATATTACCTGGTTGGACTCCGAACTGACTAACATGGGTAGCTAAGAACATGGGTAGCTTAGAACCAATTGACATTGAAATGTTGCGTCAAAATTCATATGTTCAATATTTTTAGTTATTTCAACAGAATAAATTAAATGTCATATCAACGGTAACTACCGTGACATTTGATTTATATCCAATATCTTTATTTTATATTAAAAATACATATGCATTTTTTAAATTTTAAACTAAAATAGACTATATCGGAATTAATTTTTAAACAAAAAATACATTTTTTTCTCTCAATAAAAGCTCGTTAGCTTTGGAATTATAAAAAAAGTTATCTCGTTATTCATACAAAAAACATACTGTAATCTGGGCTAGATGTCGTTAAAAAAAGATAATCCATTCAAAGTCGATAAATTGAAGGTAGTTTACTCGGAACGGCCATAGGCCCATTGAGAAGCTTTAATAAAGCTACGCTTAAAGTTTTTGTACGAAACGTATGTTGAAATAAAATGTTATATAAAGAATTATAAATTAATGTGTCTCTATTATTACATCCTATGAAGGTTCAATTTAATATAAAAGGATTGTTTTCTTTTTCAATGTACATGCACACTACAACTATGAAAATTTAAGGGTGTATTTATGTACTAGTATTAATTGTATTTATGTAATGACACACAAAATTTTAACGCAGCGTGATTCAAACCCGTGACGGTTTTCAAGAGGCGCGGGTCGAATCCCGTTGCGTTAAAAAATTTATACGTTTTCTAAATATGTTTTTCAATTTCCTAAGTGTGTAATTAACACTGTTCCTGAGTAGCATTGTTTGTTGAGATGAGCAACGCCGCGTTTTGTCCCTTTGCCAATTATTTAAATATTATTATTCCCCGCGAATCTAACCGATAATAAATAATATAACCTGACACAAAATTTGTGAAACTTTGAAAATGATTAGATTAAGTTTCGTTCTAAGTATTCGATATTTAGTAATGTTTATCGACTACTATCTAATCACGTCTATTAAAGAACTATAATAAAATAAATGTGGCCAATGTGACGCAGTGGGACAACGTCTGACGGTAAACGCGATTAGTAGTAGGTTCGATTCGCACTAATGATAACGATTCTACTAAAAATATTTTCATGCAAATGAGTTTGGCCACTCAACAAGCGATGTCTCTAATTATCTTTAAAACGTCTCTAATTACGTTTAAAATATTTTCATTTTACCGATCTGGTACCTAAGACAAAGTACGGCGATGAGATCCGTAACTCAACAGGCAATTTCTAAATTTCTGGCGGGAAGTGGAGCACAGAGTGTCTTCTGCCAAACTTGCAGGATTGCAAAAGACGATCCGTTCTCCACTGCGGGAAGAAGCGTGAAATGGAGAGAAAACCAGAAAAAAAGCTATAAATATTCACCGTTAGGATTCTTGACAAAATCATGTCCTATTTCGGTTTTGTAATTTCGTTTAGATATTTCTCATTTTAATTTGCTAGCGTATAAATACAATTATACCTAAATGAAAATGAAAGACGGCTTGGCTAACTTTCCCACCTGCTCCACGACAGTAAAAACATATAAAAAATAGCATAATTGACTAAAAAATCATCCCACACTAAATAGCACTGAATTTCTTACCAGGATTGGGCCAAACGAACTGATCGGATGTACGGCGATAGGCTCCACGCTCATTGGCATCGGTCGCGACCACTGGCTTGAGATGCTAGACAATGCACGCAAGCCCGTCGCTCAATGGTACCCACTGAATAAGAGCCCTCCTACAAATATTAATCTGCCTAGCAACAACCAGCAGAGTACGCCGCTAAACTGTTTAAATTCAAGGTAAGGTAATATTAAAGTATTGATTTCCTTTATCTGAACAATGTCTTGCTTTATGAAACCTAGAGACAACATGTTCCACGTTCTTGCGATTAAAGGGATTATTTAATTAGAGACTGTTATGGTGGAGTGGGACAGCGTCTGACTGCAACCATGATTGGCTGAGGGTTCGATTCCCGTCGAACGAACGATAATATATATATATATATATATATATTTTAAATGAGTATGTTTAAATTTTCGTTGAGTTCTGATGTCTCAAATTCGAATAAAAGCTGAGTGTCTTGGTAGGTTAGGTTTTTACTCTGTCTGCTCTGGAATACGGAAAAAGCCTAAAGCTTATAACAATGTGATGAGATAGAGAAAATAAAAATGTATTTAATGTAAAAAAATTATGAGTAATCTATGAATCCACGAGTATAACCGTAGAAGCCGTAACCAGCCGTAGAGTTTTTTTTATATTTAACAGATTCTCTCGAGTTCGAAATAAGTTAAAAATATCGTCATTATATAAAATGAGTTTGTATTACGCACATATTCCGGATTTATATTAAATATGTTATAAGGACACCTTATTTTACGATAGGACCAAACATCGGTGACGAAATCATTAAACGTTGACGATTCGACGATATGGTCAAATTCTGTTGCTAATTTCATGAACTGCGACCATATTATGATATTATGATATCGTCAACAATTTCATGAAATCGTCAATTTTGTGGTATGACCACGACACTTACAGCCAGCGATTTGTGCTTTCCTCGATTCATCCTGGAATATACGTGGAGATATTAAACATGATAATCCAATATTATATACACACATATTTATATTTTTATTTTTACAAATAAATTTTCGATTAACACTAACAGTTCGAATCCCAATTGGAGGGAGGAGTGATTATATTTAAACTATTTTCATATATCCGATCTGTTAAAATAAAATGCGTTGGATTCATCCACTTAACTAGCAGAGCCTCAATTCATCTCTATCCTTCAAAAACTGGAGAATCCTGCCTACCCTGCTATGAGGAGAAAAAAGTAGTTAAGCCAATGTTAAAAAATAGTCTAATTAACAATTAGAATGACAAAATATTCATAATAAATAACATTTGTTTTTTTTCTGTTATTTATTAAGAAAACGTTAGTTTTTTTATTTATTTAAGAAAACAATATAAATAAATGTACTTTTTGATAGAAATTTTAAAAAAATAAAAGCTTTCATGAATATTAATAATTCAAGCAGACTGTCGTCGTATCAATCGTATCAATTTACATAATATTATTTTTGGTAAATATTATTTGAACTGAAGCCGTTGCTACATAGTTTTGAAATGTTTATATGTTCACAAGTTCGATTACTTGGCTTTTGGCTTGGAGGAAAGCATTTTTTTTTATTAGCTTGAATTGCGTTATAAGCTCTAAGCAAACGTGATTGTGAACGATAGTTTGTATATATATATATATATATATATAACATGCGTTATTTTATATAAATATATACGCTATAATCATATGCTAATATGCTTATTTAATCCACAGATGAAGAGACGATACTATCGAAGAGCAGAGATACAATGTAACAGCTGTCCGAGCGCAGGTTAACTGATACTACGGTTTCAAACTATGCCAAACATTTAGTAGTAATGTGATTAGAAGTTCTATGGTTGTATGTCCATTTAATATACATGAATGTTAAATAATAAACTCGTTGAATAGATATTCCTTGAAGTAGCAATTAATAGATGTTTTTTAGTTTAAAGTATCCAACTGGTGTTATATGGTAGAGTTTCCTCTTTCGCATTACCTGTTCTTGTATTTATATATTTTATATAATGTTTTTATAACGCTTACAGCTGTTTTACACGTTGTTACTATTTCTGACGCACATTTCAATTTAAGACTTGATTATTTTAAATTAACTAAATTAAACAGCATATTTTGCTTCAAGTTCGAAATCGAATGTGTAACATTCTTTTAGTGTCTGACAATAAGTAGATGGAATTTCGAAAATGCTATTATTTTCATTCAAATACAAAAAACCTAATAGCCTTTTTTAACACCTTTATAAGATAAAGAAATGAAGCTTTAAATCGTATTAACGTAATTTGGTATTATAAATCTATTACTCGAAGGTTATTTTAAGTATTTATTATAATATCTATATATAAATATATGTGCTTGTTGTGTCTGTATATCTGTTTGTAACCAACTTGCTTATATATAAGTACGTACGTAAGTAGACGCTTCAGTCAATATTACTTAGTCGTTATAAAGAATTCGTATGATATTATATGTTTTGTTCATTCATAATATTTTTTTGTTGTCTTTGAAATATATTTGCCGTTGCCGTTTGACCATTTGAGGTTAAATTACAGCTTTAGGTGTTTTTATTTGCAACTATTAATTACAATTAACGCTATACTTTAAACTTTACTATTAAAATACATATTTTAGAGTAAATCGTTAAAATAACCTATATGTAACAGTAAAATTTTCTTAAAGAATTGTACATACTTGGATATACAAGACGTATTTTTCATCTTTCATAATATAAAACTTTATAATTATACTTCTAGAAATAAAAAGAAACCCATCATCAGTGTTAGCGTCTGACGTATGTATACACGATAATTGTGGGTTCAATTCTCATTCAGAGGGACAATTATTTTAATTATTTTCATTTCCCCGTTTTGGTGCCAACATAAAGCGTGGTGTTGACTTGGCGTTTACACGCACTGGCTCCGATTCGGGCGGAAAGAGGAGAATGGACGAACGGAAAGTGTTTTCAATTTTCAAGCTTTCAACTACTACACTAAATTTATATATATCTGTGGGTATCATGTGGAAATGTTATATATTTATAATATTAACAATACAGCAACTAACATAAGGAATAATAAAGATTTTGGTTTTAGCTAAATCTAATAAGATGTTTTAAAAAGTCCTATTTTCTTACAGAATATTTAAAGTATGTGCTGCCTTATTTTATTCAAATTATTATTCATATTATAATCTTTCAATATTAATTACACTATAGTAAACGTATTAAAATAAGTCGAATAACAAATGTCAGAAACTTATATATATATATATATATATATTTAAATATATATATTAGTGTCCAACCGAAACAATGTTTTCAGCCTAAACCAAAACCGAACCTGCAGCTCTAATCTCAGTTTCGGCCAAAATCGAAACTTTTAGTCGTCTATCTATTTTTTTTTGATATGTTAAAATGTAGTATTTTTTGCAAGTAATTGAAATAGTTATTTATTACTTTCACATTTCACCACGATTTCGAATAAATAAATAGTTAAACAAAATTAGCACGCCTTGATAAGTACCTAAAATTTGCCAAAAATCAGCGTACTTAGTAGGCGAAATAGGGTTGCATATATAATTTTCTAAATATATTATCATTACAATTTGGTTTATTCATAGGATGAATATATGATTATCAAAAAATTAAAGCACATAAAACTATTTCACATAAAAATCTTAAAATAACATAAAATAGTTATTATTTTTTTTTTGAAACTGCTGTCCGTGGAAAGATAAAACTTGGCATGTGGGTTCCCTGGGGAGCGTTGAGGGGCATTATGAATTCTCAAATTCTTACGTAAACAGTAAATAATCTAATTTTACGTTTTATAGACAACTAAAGTTACGTGCTACACTTTTAAAAGTCATTGTTTTATAACAAAGAAATAAATATAATGTATTTTTTTGAGTAAAACGTATAATATATATACATTCCCTTGAAAATTGTTTCAAAGCATATTTCGTGGAAGTCATGAATACTAAATTATTATTCATAAATGCATTCAGAGTTGAGATAAAACAATCATAATACATTTTGCAATCCAAATGCACGTTGTATGTATAGTTATGAAATTCTGGAACGGTCTAGAGTTGAGTGATTTGACACTACTTTCGCTATGAAAATTAAAAGTTCAGTGATACTGAACTAAATGTATAACCGAAAAAGAAAGAAAAAGTAGAACCGTAGTGAATAAAACGCTAAATATTTCTTAAGTTCTATTTATTATTTGAAAGGTTGATCTACAAGATGGGTGCGATAAAATTATGTAGAGGCGTATTTCATACCCAAAAAAGCAATTAATTTAAATTAAAAAAAATTGATTTGTTATATGCTTATCATGCAAAATTGCTAAGTTTTAAAATACTACTAAGTAAGCTTCTCATATAAGGTACGAGTATAATATCAGATCTTAAGGATTCGACTGAATGTAATATCAAGATTAAATATTTAAATATTACTTTTGTAGTATGAAAAACCATCGCTTGAGTAAATAATATATTGCACTAAGTCAGTGGAAACAGAAGGACGCAATATTTCCACTGGCTTCGTTCACATATTGTTCTCGGACTTCTTATATTTTAGTAATAAACGTGAATAAACACTTTTTAAAGTCCATATTTGTTCGTATTTCGCTACAAAATCTAATTGAAAAATCGATTTACACACGTGGCAGTGTTTTCAATTACTTTAAAATGCACCGTAAATTTTTTACGCTTAATTCAATACACTTCAATCAAAATGATAAATTGATCTGTATAAAGGGGTAAACAGACGGTCTTGGCGAAGAATGGCAAAGTTATATTTTAGATTATATTAAAATCATTACACTTTCATCAATCATTACGTCAAAATTTATAGAAATTTTCTATTCAATTTGTTTAACCACATATAGTGTTTACTTTAATATGTGTTATTGTTAATAAATATATTTACATGTTATATATAACTGTAAGCCTGTAATTAGATTTGAAAAATTATGTAATTAGAGTCGTATATTATCTTATTCCAGCTGTCCACAGTACAATGGAAAAATTAACATATCGATGTTTAGTTACGATTAATAAATAATATATTTGTGAAAATGTAAAAAAAACTAACTATAAAAAAAGTGGTTTGGTATATAGATATGTGGTGACGCACTAAATGGTTATTTTAATTTGTCTGTCTGTAAATCTGTTTTGACCCACTT